>OZ012645.1:11818181-12510543 GCA_963942575.1 Priocnemis perturbator | reverse complement strand
CGTTGGACAGCCGAGCGAAAGAATTGTTGCAACCGCACGGGTCGCGTGTGATGCTGCAGGCACCACGGACCGCACGGCGCGAGTGAGAGACCTTGAACGAGGTGGACTCGAAAGAAGAAGCTGTTTCCGAGGGTTGCCCTTACGTTGCACGCTCGTTACCCTGCCGAGGGAGGGAGGCTGCTCCGACCTCGAGCAGCGAGTGTACGGCGGGGGGGGGGGGGGTGGGTGGTCTTTTTACGTGGATCAATCGTCCGCCACGAATATCCTCCGCTCGTCAAGCCCGTCGGTGGCTGGACGGGGTAAGAAAAAGAGTGAGGCAAGAAAACGTGCCTCTGGCTCCATTAAGCCTCTCGCACCACCATCTGCGCGCGTTTTACTACACATCGCGAGAGGTGGCAAATGAGGCAGGAGTGCGTGTGTGTGTGTGCGCGCTCCCCGAGAAGCGGTGCATCTTCGAACGACAAGTGGCATGAGGTAGTGTGTGCACTCTCCCCCAATCGATGCGCGCCCGTACGAACGTAACTCGTAATAGAGCGCTGAGGAGGCACACACCGTCGTCGTCGTCGTCGTCGTCGTCGTCGTCGTCGTGTCAGCACAGCATTACCAACGGCGGGCTTTTCTTCGACGGTCGGTTATGTTAACGGTGGAATTCCGCTCGAGAGGAATCTGAAGGCGGGGGACTCTGACGTCACTCCGCTCATGATAATGAGGTATTCATGATGGCGGAGTAGCAAGAGTACACAGTGTGCCGCCCACGCGAGGTTCGAGCTAGAGAGAGAGAGAGAGTGTGTGTGCGCGCAGAGCGTATTCGTGCGCGTGTGCGTCGTGTGTTATACATATTATATGTATGTATACAGACGTACGTCGGTATATACATGCTGATTCGCCCGGTAGTGTGCAATACGTGCTTTTCTATCTCCGCTCCCCCGCGCACCGGTGTGTATCGTCGGGGTGCCGTGACCTGCGCGTGCCCTGCAGTCGTGATTTGAACCCTCCAACCCCCTGCGACCCCGGCCCATCGTCGTCGTCGACGTCGGGCCGCACGCTCTTTACACCCCTCACTGTCCCTCTTAACGTCGCTATACGGCGTTTATGTGGCCGGAGGAACTGTGCGTGCACGCGCGCACAAATTGCGCCTGTCGACCGCTCGGTGATAGAGAGTTTTGATGGATTTAGAGCGCAGTGAAATATGCCAAGGAGACGAATGGGAGATACCGCTTCCGGAAGGGTGGGACGTGGCGCAGGACTTCGACGGAAAGGTCTACTTCATCGATCACAACACGAGGAAGACTACGTGGATCGATCCGAGAGACAGGTACGTCAGTCGTTCGCACGAGTACTCCCAACGGCACCACGAGATACCATCTCTCTTCGTCCTATCTGTCTCTTTATTCCCTTGATCTTCTTTTCATTCCCCCCTCGATGCGACAGCACTGCCTTGCACTGACACCCTGCGTGCACGTAACTGGGTGCACCGTGAAAAGCCGCGAAATCTCTTCTAGCTAAGCGCGACCCAATGCAGGCAACGATCGCGAAAGCTCGTACGTTCGATCCTAATGTGTACTGTGATGTAGGTATGTGCATAGACTCGCGCGTACGCGTGCTCGATGCATGTGCATGCATGCATACATACATGCGCACTCAGTGGCATGCCTCGTTGCCGACGAGTGCCACACTCGTGTGAGCGCCCCTTAAGTCCCTGGAGTATGTATTCGCGCGCGTACGCGTATATTCCATACACACCGGCGGTTCGCCGCGCCCGCCGCCCGCATTCCAGCCGCCAGGGCCGCGCGCTCGACGAAAAACTCGAGAAATCTGGCGATCAGGGTCGGGCCTCTCGTGGCCGCGTGGAAATTCCAACTGCCCCGTTCCACTCGCGATCGTTCGACGCTCCGTTCACGTTCGCAACACAGACCGCAAGGAGTGAGATCGAGCGAGATCGAGCGAGATCGAGCGAGATCGAGTACGTTGGATCCCTCGAGTGACAGCGCCGTCACGAGTCGAAAGTCGTTTTAATGCTTCGCGTGCTTACTCCCGCTTTTGACGCCTCGGAGTGCTTTTTTCGCTCGAAGCGTCTCCAACAGTGTTTCGACTAGAGTTTGCGACGATACAATTCAATGATTGCCCGATTCTACATCGAAGCATCCGTAAACAGCAATGACGGTAGCCGCCTGTCAATATAGAACTCTGCTCCGTTTCGCGTTTAGAGCGAACGTTCGAAACGGCAGCAAGGCGGAATATTAGGCGCGGTATGTCATCGTCTATACGACAATGTGTGCCGTTTGAAATTCTGTTTGCTCGCCAATGTGGATTAGCGCGCTCCGTTTTGTATTTCGGGGCGAGGGATTGGAACGGCACCGAGTGAGACCTTTAAATATTGGCAAATTGTCGGAATACCCTGTTCAACAACGCGACCTTTGAAATTGTACAGGGTCCCCGTATCAGTGCTCCGTTTGTGCCTCAGTCATGGGAATTGGCCTAACAATAAGCAACGATGGTTCTAACGACCTGGCCAAATCGTTCAAACGTTCCCAAAACGATACACTTGAACCTTGCACGTGCCTAAGTAAACGCTTATCTGCACCTTTTACTCACTGACACTTTTCATTTAGTGCAAACGACTAACAATGAGCAGCAATGAATTCGATCGTGACGATCGTTTAACGATAAATCCTCGCCGATTGACGAGCAAACTAGCGTCGAAGCTTGCGTTCGGGTACCCTACAGGTTTTCATTCGTGGAAAGGCGACGTTGTTTCCCGGTATCGGAGGAAGTGTGAGGCGCGGTAAAAATAGCGCAAAGCAAAGATTTCGACGGTAGTCGTTTTACTGTTAGTTTCGCGAAAGGCGATTCCTCTTCCCGGGACCCGCCCGTTCTATACGCGCTCGTCTCCACTTTTTCATAGTCTAAAAACCCCCCCAAGCATCCCCGAAGCGCGTTCCGTTTTGTCAGCTAATTTGTGAGCTATCGTTTGGTCGGCGTAAAAAATATGATTTACGACTGGTACGCCGTAAATCTCGCAGTGAGCGCGAGGGAGATGGTAAACGGTAGTTCTCGGGATAGAAATATATTCGATATGCCAGGCCGGTATGCTACTGCAGTCGTAACTATTGCGTTCGTCAGATCCGTCAAGTAGCGACTATAAAGTGAAGGAATGAAGTTGATGTAGAGACTCTTGCCTGTCAGCTTTGAAATTTCTTCAAGTAATAGGTTGACCGGACGGACCAGAGATTAAGATTCAATTTGCAATTGGTTATACTGTGATACGTGTCGTACGATACATTAATACGGTAAGGGCCAGATCAGTTGCACCCGAGCACGAATTGATCCTTTGCGCGCAGGCTTCAGCGTCGAACGCAATGCTCCCCCTCTTCTCTCTGTCGCCAAAAACCCTCATTGCCAAACTTACAATTCGCGAACGCGAGCCGGTCAGCAGATGGTACTCGTCGGGTCTGTGAAAAGGTATAAGATCTCCTTATAACACATGCCTTCCATGGACCGCGTTCCACGTGCCTACGTGCGCACGGTTCTTATCGTTTGCACGCGCGAGCGTGTGTTGCGTATAGCGTACGTGTGTATTCAGCCGGCGGGGCGGTGTGGTGTGTAAGTGCACCATCTTACGGGGCTAACCGGTATATAACGTACATGCAACCGACCGATGCCTAAAAATAGACCCTGCCCGCTTTTAGTGCATTCTTCGATGGCGCGAGGCATTACACTTTTGATTTTCGATGTCACCTCCTGTTCATCGTTCTTCACGTCTCTATCTGTCAAGTTGTGGGTCCCAGCTGAAGATTCTCGTTCGTAGTTGAAAAATGTTCATGAGTTTCGTAAATACGTCCTCCGTATTGGAGATTGGAGCACACACGCCAGTCACAACTCCGTGTCCCTTTAATGCACCGAACATCGCGTTCTCCAATTGTGGATGACGTCCTACTTTTTTTCCGGAATCTGTGTCGCCTGAAAATGGGTAACGGATGGAATTTTCCATCTAGGACCTCATCCTCGGAAAATTGGTGACCGTGCAGGAATTTCATGCCGAATTATACCTAAGTCTAAACCTTTTCGGAGAATAAGAACAGCAGCGCTAACAAGTAAAACGTCTTACTTCCAGATCGAACATTGGGATATAAGTAGACCCCAGAAAATTGTCACGTCCCTTCAAAATATCTTTCGCCCCCGACCTATACCCGCAGACGTTCTCCTTGTGTGTTTAACGCTGACAATGAATATGTCAAACCACGTCTTACAGTGACTGTGCATGTGTTTTGGCATCTTTCATATCTTTGTCACTTTCTTCCGCCTGTCCTCGGGTAACTCGAACCTAGATCGACTCGCTCCGTTATTTGTTCCTGTTTTTGTTTGCACATTTGGCAAGCGAACAACGGCCGGTATATCCGTTCCGCGTATCGGCTTTCGTTCCGAGAAATCTCGAAATTTCATTTCCCCGAAGAGACGGGCTCTTTCTCTCGCCACCGGTTCGGAGAGATGCGTCGGGTGCCGTGGCACGCACGCACGCACGCACGCACGCACGCACGCACTCACGCACGCTCGGGCCACGGCAAGAGCTTTTCTCGACGCAATCGGGCGTTGCAACGTGCGGCATCTGCTCGCCATCTGTGTTTAGAAAAATCTCTCCGCCCTCTCCCCTTCGCATCCCCCGTCCGCGCTCCCTCGCATTCCAACGACCGGCTAAAAACGAGAACCGCGCGTTACACCGTCCGTGTTTATAGTTTACGCATAGTGCGTCTACCTCCCACCAGCTTCGCGCTCCCCTTTCCTCGGATCCGTGCCGTCGTCATTCCGCTCGTGCGGAGGTGCAACCTGCAGTGGTGGTCGAGAGAAAACACACTCGCTTGGAGATTACGTCACGAGTACCGATGCCGCCTGAGAAAACGCCGCGCGAGCCCCCCCCTTTCCTTTAATTGTTGATCGGTTGGCTCCCTAATAACCGAAGCGTGCAATTAGCCCAGGTAACGCACCGTCCAAGAAAGTTACGCTACGCGAGGTAGCTGCAAGTATACATACTCTGTGATAAATATAGATAGTCGATTTAAATACACAGCATAGAGTAGGGTGCTTTATAATAGTAGATATTTAAGGGGGAAGACAGCAGAAGAATAGCGTGGAAGCAATGATCGCGATGTCGAAAGGGATTGAGCAATCGAAGTAATGGAATTGAAGAGAAAGACCACAAACGAAACGAGCGATTTATCGGACGAAGTATGTTAGTAAGGGAGACAGAGCGCAGACCTGGGGTACAGACGATTCGGTTGTATATGTACTGTCTATCGGGAATCGAAGTCGTCGGCTCTTCCGCTTTCCGGGCGGCTGATCTTGCCGTTAAGTTATGCGAGCTATCGGCCGCGGCTCTTCTGTCACTCGTAGGTGAGCAAAACGGTCGGACGTAAGACGCTTACGAAAGTCTCATCGATCACAGCAAGGCTGACTTGCCCGCGCCCGTCGCTCTGTAAGATCGGCGATTTCTGGCGGAAAGTTCCGAGCTTGGATCGAGATGCGTCCTTTTTGGTTCTTATATTTTTTTGTTTTGTTTTTGTCCGTTAAGGCGGCTTTAACGCCATGCAGGCGGGCACGCAGAGCGCAGGCATGTGCGATAATGTTACGTTACACACGTGCGTGATCGGAGCCCATGGCACGAATTACGAGCCAAGAGCGCAGGAGTGTTCCCAAACTTGGAAATTCGATACATTCCTGCGTCGTGACATGGCGGCATACCGAGGACGAAGGCAAACGGAGATTCCTGCGGCCTGAGTTACATTATTTTCTTCTCAGAATTTTTAACGTCGCCAGCGGCCGTGTAAGCGGCGAAGGATAAACCAGTTGCGCCGCGAACGGGACGAAATCGGCTTCGAAAGTATTCCGGATTGACGGTAGTCATCGGCGAACGAAAATAATATAGGCCTTGGATCGAACGCTCATGATACTCGATCGCGATCGATCTTTATCGGCGGCCGGAAAAAATAACTCCGTCAGCTTTGACGTTTATAGGTTGTACGGGAGCAATTTGCGAACGAAGGAATGTTTCGTTCGGATAACATTTTTTTGCGTTCTCGCGATAATTGCGTGGAAAGGCTCTTTGTGCCGTAAACGATCGTCTTTCGTGTTTCGCAGTCACGAGCGAAAGAGCAAATATCTTTCCTAGCCTCAACGCTCGTACCACTCGGCTCTGTTGAAGAGCGGCCGCTGAATTGAAAAGAACGTCTTTTCTGGGTTAAACGCGCACGCGCTACGTTTCACTGTGCTCAAACAGCAGTTCGCCGACCGAAAAAATCCTTTTTCTGGATCGAACGCTCGCGCGACATTCCTTCGTGATCAGGTGCAATCAGCGAACGGAAGAATATATTTTCTGGGTCAAACGCTCGCTAGCTCAGTCCCGTGCCGAGTAGCGCAGTTCAGTGGCGAGTCGACAGACGAAAAGGATATAATTTCAGGAATCGAAGCCGCTCGGCATGCCGAGACCTATACATTCGCGTGGCATTCGACCGCGGCGGCCGTGCGGCGAGTACTTTCCAATTTACGATTAAACCCGGCCAATTATGAACTTCCGTTTTCGCGAAATAGTCCGTGAAAACGTATATCGGACGTATCGCGGGTACCGATCTCGTCGATGGGTCAGCGAGACTGCCGATATTTGAGCGGCCGCATAATTTGTCCGCGGCTCTACCCGTAGTTTTAACCTTGTTCCAGATGCAAGAGAGCCACCTTTTCTCGGCCGCGCTCGCTCGCGTTTCTTCATTACCGTCGTTCAGCATTAATTTCATTGCTCGCGAGCCTCACTCCAGCGCGAATCTCGGCCGGGTTATTTCGTGCGTATCGGGACGATCGTAAAGTGCCGCGCGTACAACCATACTCGCGCCAACTATATTCGCAAGAAATCGTCGGGCCGATCGGTTCGCCGTGGCGTGGCGAGCCGTGCCGAGATCTAATGACGGGCCAATAAAGAGTGAGGTTTAACGGCTGAACGTCGATGCGCCGAGGAGAGGAGCCTCGTTCCAGATGCATGAGAGAGCCACCTTCGACAGAGATATTCCCTCGGCGTGCGTGCTGCCTCATTATCATCGCTCGGCATTGATTCCGTCCCGCGCGACTCTCCTCCGTCCTCCGTCTCTTTTGTAGCCTCGCGAAATTCCGTTTCGCAGAACGGCGCGGCGGCGGCGGCCCGCTCACGACGATTTGTCGACGTCGCCGTTTTCAACATCTCGGACGCCGGGGACTAGGAGGCGCATTGGGATAATGCGGATTTCGCCGAAGCGCGCGTAAATTCGCCCGGTCAATTTGTCTGCACGATCTCAGACGGCCGTCCACTGGCACTTCGCGGAAACGTGTCGCGGAAATTGCTGGGATCGTCTCGGATAAACTCGGCCGAACGGAGGAGTGTCTTCTCGGACTATCTCTCAGGCCTTCGAGGCGTCGAGGCGCTATCTTCCGATGCGATTTCTCGCGGGACCGCACCTTCGACGACGCTCCGTCGTTTTTCTCGCCGATGCAAAGCGCGTCTGTTGATATTAGATTTTTAGTATGAATGAGAACGTTGTCGAGGAGCGAATTCTTTGGAATGAATTTGCCCACGGGAGTTCAGATGAGCGCCGTCCCCGTTCCTGGAAGCGACTCGCGCGCGATATCTTCCCGAGCGAGTCCGTATGTCAGGCGAAATGCAGACTTCGTCGAACCTTGACGTGCTTTTAAGAAGGTTCGGCGAGCGCTACGCGCCTTCTCGAACGGACCGTTTCTTCATTATCGCCCGGCATTAGCTTCCAATGCAAATAAGAATGTATTCGTCGAACCGCCTCCGAATTCGAGGCCGTCGCCATTAAGAATCGATACCCGGAATGAATTTCCAGTGCAAAATTCCGTTTCCCCCCGAACGACCGGACGGACCAAATCCTCGTATACTTTCCTATTTTTAACCTTCCCCTTTCTTCGCCACGCACCTCCGCCATCGACTCTTTCTTCCAATTTCTTATTCACCGATCTCGACTGCGTTGCACGTCGCGCTTTACCTGCCGTTTAAAGTCGATCGATCGTTTTGCTCCGGTGGCCTTACTAATGGCGGCGCGCAGGAGTGCGAAAACTCGAACGATATTCGCTTACGTGAGGCGCGTTCGTCAATGCGCAAGTAGTGCCCTTGGGGCAGAGCCAGGTAGCCGAAGAGAGACACCCACGCGCTTTACATGCCCACGCATAGGTGCGCGCGTACGGCATTATTCAGGGCCGTCTCTCTCTCTCTCTCTCTCTTTCTCTTCCTCTGCCTAGCCAAGAAACAAATAGCCACACCTGTGCACCGGGGTGTCCCGCGGTTCGGGAGAACGACTGCGGACTGTCTAAAAGTCGAATTAAGGACACTCACGTTTTTGTCCGGCCCGCACTCCGTTCACCCTCGCGCATTCACCTGTCGCGAACGTCGCTCGAATTCTTACGCGCTTCTCACGGGACGCCCGGCGACGGCCAATAATTCTCTCCGCTCAGCAAACGTCGAAACGTCGCGGAACGAATGTCGATGAATCGAATGTTGCCGATCGATTATTTCGCACCGCTCTACCCCGGTAATTGCAGTTTCAATTTCAAGCTTCGACGGTATCGGTTCTGTCGGCAATAAGCGTTTTCATCGTGTACCGGGTCATTATACTCGCGCTCCAATTTGCGGCTCTACAGATTACTTTGTAACACGTACATTTTGTGCCGCTGTGTAGACAGATGAAGTAGATTATCATTGAGGGTGTAAGTATGAGAGAACGATCGGTTGTGAGTCACTGAAATGAGTGACTGCTGCCTGTACAAATCTCATCGAGCCCCAAATCCCAACCGTATTGAGTCGAGCAATTACCTCGTGACCGAATCGACAATGAATTCTATGGAATTACGTTCAACGGCATCGGCATTAGCACATTGACTGCCATGTAAAATAATGATGTTTCAATTATTGATCGATAAAGCGTAACGACGCGTGATAAAGAATATGTAAAATAAATTCGTAATTGTTTTTTGCCACGATCTATATCTACACCGTTCGATAGAGGGTCATTCGCGTGCAAAATACACCACTACCCAGTGAGCTCTCAATAACTCCGAAGAGATGATAAAAGGTGAAAAATACACGTGCGACGGAACTACTTATTACAAAGAGACGCAATTTTTCAAGTACCAAGACACCATTGTTCATTCTTTTATGATCATGCTGTAAAAGAAATATATGTACTACCACACAGTGTCAGCCGTAAGTGACTGACATGGTAGTGAATGTGCTAAAGAACAGCCTGACGTGGCTCGACGATGCAAGAGTTGCAGTCGATTTAACATACAATGTTCGAGATGCCCATTGTCTTCGTCAAGTCAAAGGACGAGGCACTGGGTCAGCGGGGCAAACCTTATCGACCCGCCATCCCCCATACGAATATGGAACCTACGTGGTCGTCGTGTATCTTGCTGTCGATTGTGTCTCCGGTTGTGTGTTAATTAAACGTACACGGCCACACATATGGCACAATGCGCACGGGATTGCATCAGAGGGGGTGTTTCGCTTCTTTGAACGTGGGTTGCCGTGCCTGATTCTCCCATTTTTCTTTTTTCCCTATCGGAAGAAAAGGTTACTGCCGATTGTTTCTCGTCCGCTCGTCGTCACAACAATTTGCGTTCGTCGTTTAGTCGACGAGAGAAAACGCGCGACTATTCGTCACGGTACGTTCAGTCGCAGCAATTCTTTTATCACCACAAGTCTATTACGGAAAAATCCTTGTTAAAGACATAGTTTTTTGTTGTTAGCTCTGGTGTGAAGCGTAACTTCTGGAGCCATCCTCGAATAGTATTCTCAGCGCTCAGCAAACACCTCGTCTCTGTGACCTTCTTTAGCCTCATGTCACAACTGAAGCTTCGGTACACAGATTTCGTTGCGAATCGTGGCAGAATCCGCGCGACAAGTTATTTCGCGATGTCGAGCTAATTGTAAGAGGAACAGTGTGCCTGCATGCGCTTATTTTGCCAGAGAGACACATCGTTTCCGATACCTGTTCCTCGTCACAGCACCGGTTTCTACTTTCTATCGCTATTAGGACGGATTTTGCAACATTCACGAAAAGGCACCGTAGGCGTGTGCGTTTCGTAAACGCTCGCTGGGCGACAGGAATATTATTACTGCGATCCCAGTCATTTGCCTCCATTGTTCGCTCGACGCACGGCGTGTCGCGCGCCCCGCGCAATGCACAGATTCCAGTTCACGTGTATGCAGAAAAGTGCACTTTCCAAATGCGTCCACCATGCGCCATGTTTTCTTATTATTTTGCCGACGCGACGGGGCGTCACGACGCTCCAGCCAGTCGCCGTGGTCGTTCTTTTGTAGAAGATTTGCGATCACGAGGACACCGGCGGAATGTCAATGAAATCGTCGCATTCCGCGTCGCCGACGCCGCGGCATTGTTTCACGGTCGCGCGTAATATGACACTCGTGATGCATTTTCGAGGCGAGATTCCTCGATATCGGCAGGAGCGCGCGCGCGCGCGCGCGCGGTGATGTATCTGTGCCCGAGAATCGCGCGACCGAGTGGAAATTCCATATGCCCCGCGCTTAATTCCGTCGTCGAAATAGATTCATGACACTTGCGCGTCCATTCGGGCATATTTTATCCAGGCTTCGCGGCACTCTGACCGTGTTTGCCAATGATTTACATTCTACGGAGAGAATTCGGTGTCTCGGAATGCGAATGGTATTTATAATTTTCGGGCGTTAAATTAGAAACGTCTGCTAGTGCAAAAATGATCGCAATTATCTGTTGACTGTGTTGTCGTACGGAATGAACGATATAGAAGAGAATTTGATGTCATTTGGAGGGGAAGAAGAAAATTGAGCTGTCAGCTTATACGCGTTTCGGTAATATCAAGTCGTATTATGATCGTACACCGAGCGTATATGGAATGAAGAAAGCGAGCGCTTAGGCCGATGACGAAAGACGAGAGTTGACGCGCAATGGAATTTGTGTATCGTCGGGACGAGTGATATGTCTAACGAGAAATCTTTCGAATTCCGTGAACGCGTACTCACCTTTTCTTGCGCCAGATGGACCTTCTGAATGAGCCGTGATGCAGTCGGTGTCGGGTACTCTGGATAATGAATGACCGGCCCCATTCCTGGCTTATCGGCGTGCAGCATAAAGGGAGATCGTACGTTGCGCGCGTTATCGGGCATTATCGTTTCCCACGACCGTGAACGATCGTTAGAAGCTCGTTAAAATCGCTAACGACCGGACCTTCGAAGTTGTCGCACCTTTCCGCGGTTAGGCCGATCGTTAACTCGCTCCGACATTGTGCGCGTTGACGCGATAAGCCAACAGAATTTCTTACTACCAGCGCACGTCTCGTTACCTTTCCACGTGCGGCGTTTCGATCTTAGGAAAGCTCACTCGCATTGAAATAACAGTGCGGCCAATCAGCAGCGCCGCGAACAACAACCGTGCAATCGTTTCATTTTCGACACCGGTATCTTTTCTAGGAGAACATTTCGATAGGAACATTCCTGTCCGACCGGACGGGCTCGAAAATTTTGATAGGCTCTATGCGAAAATGGCTTAACCAGCGTGCACTCGTGTTTTGTGCGTGCCGGGAGAACGGAGAGCGAGATAACGCGGCGCTCGTGGCGCGGAATAATCGCGGAGATATTCGCGGAATTACGCCGCCGGGCGAGAGCGTATTATCTGTTTAGCCGTTACCGATGTTTCACAAATCGCAGGCTCGCGCGCGCGCGCGCGACTTTACCAGCGCCGTCACGGGTCTGTACTCTGGAATGTATAAGGTCATTTGCGTTACGAACGAGTCACAGTGTAAACACACACGGTACGCACAACTCGTCGAGGACACGTGGCGTTGCGTGGGCCCAGAAAGCAAAGAGAAGTGCGAAGGGGAGAGCGAGTGAGAGAGTGAGAGAGCGAGTTATGGAGCGGTCGGAGGAGGTCGAGACGAAGGTGACGAAGAGAAGGAGAGAGCGAGACTCGGACTAAGTACATTTCGATGAAATTGCAGCGGAGATGTAGCGCGTGCGTCAGCCTTGATCCACGACTTGTGTCAAGTTTCGCGTTAATTATCGTCAATTAAAGCGACAGGGCCGATTCGCGCGTGACCACCGTTCTTATGCACAATGGCGGATTAACAGCAGCGCGCGCGACCACTTTGTACATCTCGCGTGGACGAAGCCGAGGCCCCAATCAAGGACTGTTTCGCATGAAAATCGACAACGAACGTCATTTTCCGCAGATACTTTCAATTGGTAAATTCCAAGGGAAGGACAGTTTTAAACTTCGTTTACGTCGGATTATCTGCGTATCGCGGGACTTTGCGCAAAAGGTAGAAGCGAGTGAGGTAGTTATTCATTACTGTTACCGACGCAAATATCTGCGCGGGACACGTGCATAGGCGCGTTCCTCGAAAGCCTCCTTCTGGCATGCGAGGAGAGCCTGCCGTGAAAATCGATGTAGCAGCTCGGTTTTCGCGGAGAGAAAATGATCCGGAAGGATTGAGGCCTCGCCGCGCGTGCTTTGTACGCCGCGTGCGTAGAAATTGAAACCCGATATCGCGCGCGGCGCGCACGTTGTTTGACATTCCTGCTCGGAGTAATGCTCGTGAAATACTCGCGCCTCTCGTATTTCGCGCTCGTTATCTCGGGGCGATAACGTCACGAATCTCCGCGTTGGGGTTGAAGCTTAGCACGTGGCTAATGGCCGATGTCATCATCGCAGGCCGGGAATAATGATTTACTGCCGCGAACTTTCAGCATCCTCGCCCCGTACGGCGTACGTGGATGGCCAGCCGGAAAAATGTGCGGAGTTTTAATTCGAAAGTATCAATTTCGACGAAATGCGACGATGGTATCTCTCTCCCGGATATTACGCACGTTCGTTGACCGCGTGAAAGCGCTCGGGCTGTTCGCGGCTTAAGTGCCGGGCAAATTTCTTCAGCGATATCGACTCCGCGACGTGACTCTTCGCGAGGGATCAATTTATGTGACACGTTCGCGAGACGCTCGGCAGGTCTATAAGTAATAACGAGGAGTAAGAGCGGGCCGGTAACGAGAGGCAAGTGCGCCAGGATTTTCCAGCCACCGTCGGCTCGCGGTGGCGTAGTTGTAAAAAAGCCGCCGAGGGGGGATCGGAGAACAAACAAACCAAGTCCAACGTGATTTCCTGCACGCTGAAATTCCAGCGCGCTCTCGTCATCAAGAGAGCGAACGGCGGAGTTTCTCTCTCTCTCTCTCTCTCTCTCTCTCTTCTCCCACTTTTTTCTCTCCTTTATCGCGGGCGCAATAAAAAGAGATTCCCAGAAATTTCAACGCCCTTCACGCCGCACGACGAGTGCCGTCGATCCCCCTCGAATGTTTGCGCGATGACTCGACCCTCGGGGGACCATTAGAGGCCATCCGTAACGAGTGAGACAATTTTCGAGTCGAGTCGACCCGACGGTCGCCGCCGCCGCCGTCGAGTTGCTCTTTTCACGCGCGATGAATCTTCCACGGGACGTGGCGCATATAAGCAGGAACTTCCGAAACCGTGTATCAGCGCAGTGCATTCCGATGACGATGGAAGACGGATGGTTCCTTTGCCCTCTGCCTAACACGAGCGAACGCTAACCCAAGAATTTCCTTCCTCACCGTTCCGTGCAAGTGTGTCATGTTTACGGTATCGATGCCGACGCACTGTTTCTTTTTACACTCATTAGTTTGGCAAAAGTATGGAGCGTGATTTTGGAAATGTTAGTCGGAAAAGTTTGACACGGTGGCAGCGTTTGCGCGTTCGTTTCAACCGACGACCTTCCTCATCGCTCCCGCTTCGCGCAAAGAGCATTTTATCTCCCCGACCTATACTTTGCACTTTGCGCATCAGCAGTGTCATATTAATAACGCGAACGTTACATTGAAATGCGATACAGATGCGACGTCTACTGTCTCAGTCATCCGTACGATGAAACGCTCCAGTTTTCCGCGTAGTTGCATTCGACTCTGGGCCGTTCAACGTTCAACTTGGCTAGTGTTAGGTACGTTACGAGTGACTGATTGCGTCAATACTCACCAGTCTTTGGCCATCTTGAATTAGCAAAGATTGCGTTGGATGAGTCTATATTCTAATGTTAGTCTAAACTCCTTTGTCGCAGGGAGACCTTCATAAAATCGTCACGTGCAAATTGCACGCTCCATAATATACATCAATTCTACCGTAACGTCTAGCGTCAGTTATTAGAAGAGCAATTTTCCACTTGGCGCGCCACGAACTAAAAGTTAAACGCAACATCGCGCCTAATAGTGCGACCTTTGTTAAACTCGCGGCAGTCTACGCACGGAATCTTTCAATATCAAATTCTGTTTCGGAAACTCTTTAACCGATAGACCAACCAAACGTACCTACGGCTAGTGCGACGTGTCAGATCGGGCACGGCATTGATTCATTCATCGTACCGTACCACGTCTTACGGCTTACGCGATCGAATCGTCGACGACTCGAAATTCCTGGCGAGTCCAGACTCGAGGCAGCCGAGCCATTTCAACTGTGACACAATTTGCCCGTACGGGTGTCACCTTCCGTTCGTGAGGTCTTTCGGCTGATCGACACCAGCTAGCACGGACTCGTTAAGCTTTGCTTAAGCCGTTTTAGCCTTGGCATACCGTGGCCAATGGTGTCGACGTAGCACGCGTTCAGCGTTTGATTTGTCCCTCGCCCATTCCCTCCCTCCATCTTCTGGTTACTCCGCAATGATGTACGTTCCCGACCCCCTTCCTCACTCTCCCTACGAGCACCAGCATACCCTCCTTCTACGTTGCTCCTTCCTCTCCTCCTTGTCGGAGCGCAGCAGTAGTAGGACAGAAGTGTGGTAAGGCCAAGGGCACTGTAAGATCGTGAATCACTCGCTTGGAAAGGGAATTAAGGAAACCGTTCCTGAAATGGTACCGTACAATGTTCACTTTGAACGATGTCGGTACCACTGCTGATAACTAGGCGTGACCCGTCGGTTTGTGTCGAGATTTGCATTACAATTTTCGTGGAACTGCCGTGGGACAGCTGTCTATCCAACTATCAGTTTGCAGTTTTGGAAATTGCAGTCGACGTAATGGAGACCCGCTGCGGCATCATGTTCTTTATTGCTCATTCCTATCTTGATTAGTATTAACGTACATATTAAACGTTACGTATTCTCGAATGTAGGTAACATTAGGCACGCCCTGAGCGGACTAATGGTACCTAACCTAGGCATTGTACGGCATAACGGTAGCGATACACATTTTGCTGTTGCTCGATTGATCGGTCCCCCTTTCACGGCCCAATTCCCCTTCAGATTTTTCGTCTACCCTCGTTCGGCCTGCATTTAGTAGGACAGAGAGCCACGGATAAGGTCAAGGGCAGCGCGAGACCGTGAATCTGGACAATGGAAAGGCAAATGTCCCTGAAACCGTATAATACGCTAACTTACCGTAGCGTAGACACATATGTTTCCTCTTTATTTCATTCTCGTACTCGAGCACCGTTTAACACCGATCGCTCGTAATTCTCATTCACACGCGTTTGAGGATAGTGCATTGGCTGCCGAGACTTTAAAGAAATCACAATGTTATCATTGACAAGTTCCGATATAATGTCTTCCGGTTCTCGTGTTTGCATTCCATCGTGATCGATACCGTATCGCAACTCTCCCGTGAACGTCGATTACCTACTCGACTTCACTTTCGCCACGATAAACTTGGCTACGGTCGCCGGCCTCGGCGGGTCAGATTGTTTTGCATCGCGAGTGACATAGATTATTAAGTGAGTCCAGGTATGCGAGCACGCAAATATGGTCGACATGCAAGTTGATAGAATATCACAAACGCGTACGACGGCGCAATATTTTTTTTCGCCCGCTACATACGATAAGATTTTGTGAGCAGACTATAGCGTATAATCATTGCATTTTGCAAATTCGCGCAGACGCCTAACACAGATATGGTATCGGTAGGTACTTTATAGAATCAGTACACGATATATTCGGCGTTCGGTCGCTGTTACAGTATAATCTACTTGACGTTTGTACTTATAAATCACGAAATTCCTTTTTTTAGTACAGGTCCTTCAGTACGTTTTGTATGATATTGCACCGACGATTTTGACGAGACGTTTAGTGAATGTTGCATAGCAGTCGATCTGTCGGGCGCAGTGGTTACTGACATTGTCTGTACGAGCTTTAAAATAATATCGCCACTTCCTAAGCCGGCTATTCTTAATCTCATATGAATGCCGCATGCGTGCTCCGTTTGGACGTGTGTGGACGTCGGGTGCGTGCGTGTTTGCCGAGGATTTCCGGAAAGCGAGGTCCTCATCCGGCAAGTCTCGCATTCCATTCTATCGTCTTAACCGCCGCGCCGGCCGGCGCGGACGCGACGAACGAGCGATTCACGATTTGACCGAGTGCGTGTAATGCGACGTGCGTCGGGCGTGCATTTGTGCCGACACGCGCAGCGTCGAGATATGATTAGGACTATAAATAGAAGTACGTCCGCCGCGATACGTCGCGCACTTTCAAGTTTACTCCTTTTCAATTTCGCGCCTGCACGGTTCAAAGCCCCTTCCACCCCCGCGCAAATACCGAATAAACAGAAAATTCCTTCGATCCGCAACGGCGACGGCGAGATGTGAAACTCAAGACAGTTGATAGGAATTCAGTTGAACCGGTACCGATATAAGTTGTAATATTCACATTAACCAGCGGCGCCAGATACCTTTTGCGCAGCAGGTGATACTCGAGGTGACAGAACGACTTGTTTGACGAATGTTCCCAACGACTTTGCATGCGAACGCTTAACGGCACCGCCGGTGGACCGGTAACCGGGAGGCACTGGTCACAACGAAACTTGGCCGCCGTTAACATGTATGCTTTTCGTTGCAGGTTTACGAAGCCCCAAACCTTCGCCGATTGCATCGGGAACGAGCTCCCTCTGGGCTGGGAGGAGGCCTACGATAAACACGTGGGTGCCTACTACATCAATCATGTCAATCGTAAGTTCCCTTTACTCTCCCGTCTGGCGTTTATCTCGCCGCGAGCGCGTACGACGCGTACGTTCTCATACACTCGCCCGCGGAGAATGAAATAGTATTGCGCGCTCTCGGGCCGCGAGTAATTTCTCGCCCGCGCGCATGCCCGCAATCTTGCGAGATAGCGCGGTCCCGATCGGCTCGTTCTGTAACGGCGAATGCCTCCTGCGATTCGTTCGCGGGAATGCGCGTATCTCGTTCGACATACAATTGTCCGGTTCTCGAGTGATGTCAGCCCTCCTACGAACCGTATCTATCACGACCGCGCCGTTTCTGTATCGCCGCTTGCATTCCTCCGCGAACTTGTCTCTCGACGCTCGTCGACGACTCTAAACGCGGATCGCGCAACGTATGGGGAGGGTACCTTGTATAAAGGCGTTGCACGCTATTTTCTCTGGTTAGCATTGGTTAGGGATGCCGATGTTGGCTTGGTTTGCTTTCGTATGCAGATAGCTGTTACCGGGTTATATAACATTACTTTGAAACAGTTTTTCTGATCATCATTGAAACTTTCGTAATAGGACAAAATGTTTCAGTCAAACGTTGGGAGTGTTTGGTAAGAGCTGTCTGAATATGTGGAAACCTTTGCACCGTGCCGGATAAAGAACATTCAACGGCGTTCTATGTCATATAGTCAGTCACTTTGTCCCAATGAACGAAACGAAATTTCAAGTCAATGTCTCTAATTGTTCCGGAGAAAGCAGCGGGTGACACTTTTGTGCGAGACACCCTATGGATACTTGTGCAGGGGACATGTAGCGATATATGACCTATTTCATATCGTCGTGCTATAGATTGACATTCGCAACGTCTCATCCCCTTATCATTCTGTCTTTCTATGCCCGCTTGACGTCATGCAAACGTGTGCCTTTCTTTCGCACATAGTCGTCCTTTGATACCTCCCGGATAACTCTAGATACGATCTATGCCTACGCGTCAGCAGGTCGTACTTCGTGCGGGCCGTGTTTTCTGAAATTTACATTTACAACGTCTACGCGCATCGTAAAGCGCAACATTGAACAGGGAATCCTCGGTAGAGGTCAGTGCGAATCGCGGGAACGATACCGCGCGAAAGGGCTCGCTGTCGGATCCTCGACGGCGTATCGTCTCTCACAATCAATGAGATTCAGGAGAAATCTGCATTCCGACGACGAGAAATAAGTGTACGTATATACCGTGACGGGGGCAATTTCGCGCACACACGTAACTACGTGTAAGGATCCATTTACGTCCGAGAGACGTGCGAGAGAGTAGAACGTGGCCGAGAGGAGAGGCTGGCATCGCGAATGACGTAATATCGGCGTGCCTCTGAAAGCGCGACACGTTCAAGACACTATTATTGTTATCGTTTCATCATCCTAAGACGACGTCGTTGTAATTTCCGTTACAGAGACCACGCAGCTCGAAGATCCGAGGCAGGAATGGCGAGCGATACAAGAGGCCATGCTGCGGGAGTATCTTCAGACGGCGCAGGACGTACTCGAGGTCAGTAGCGATACTCGGGGTGTGTGATCAAAAATGCTCGCCGTACCTCATGTATCTTGAAACGACTTCATCTTCGCCACGCGCCTTCGTTGCGGCGCGATTGATGAGCCAGTCGAGACGAGACGGACGGTCGCTTCCGCGAGGAATGTCAAGATCGCCTCGCTACGTCGGGAGTTCGCTTTAATTAGCCTTTATGAAACCTTCGTTTATCGGATTCCTTCCTAGACGCTTGTGCCAATGAACGCTCGTTGATCGTCACTTAACGCGTTATCCGATTCGGATAACGTCAGCCTCTGCCCACGATGCTAAACCTTCTGTTTCAGGCCGCATTTATCGTCCGCGCGAAAACACGGCGTGTAGGAAATCTGAATTTTACAACGGTTACGAACGGCCGGCACGTTATCTACAATTTAAATGTGCAGAACGTAACATCTGGAACGTTATGCGGTCGTAGGCAGGTAATATTGAAAATTTGTAGCTGGAAAATGTTATAATACGCGAGCGCCGTGATATACCGTCTGTAAACTGCTTAGACTTTACGACGTACACGCTCTTCGCATACAATATTCATATGTATAGCAGGGCGAGTTCAAAGTAGAAAGGCCCCGAGAAGAATACCGCAGAGTGCGTGGGACGGTTAACCGTGAGTGGGGCTCGCACCATCGAATCTAGATAGTGTACCACTACAGGCAGGCAGGCAGGCAAGCAGGAGACTCGTGGACTTTTAAACGGCTGGCGAATGCGGGAGGGTGCGGTGGGAGCTCGTAGACAGGAAGTCATTCCGTGAGAAATCATGTTACTTCCGGTCACTCGTAGTGCACCCTCGTGTATTCACGCCGGGGGCGACGATTAACACGAGATTAACTCGTTTTCGTCCCGCTTCGTTTATCTCAATAGGATGTGCCTAATGTATTCGTATTATCGCCTCTCGGAAAGGTTGGATTTTTCGAGTCGCTCGGAACGTCAGCGTCAGCGCGAGAACGACGCCGTCGTCGTCTCTTTGTCCCAGACCTGAGAGCTCTCCTCTCTCTCTCTGCCGCTCGTGAAATATCGCTCGGAATAATTGGCTCAACGAGCTCGGCAATTACGACCTATAATATCTCTCGTCGGCGACAAGGGTGCGCGCGTTTGAGAAATTTAAAGAAATCCATCGCCCTCGCTTCCTGCCCGCCTGCCTGCTCCTCGACGTTCTGGGAAGGACAATTTTTCCATCGAGCACGTAAAGCGTAGAGCTCCGTGTGCCCTGCGTGGATTGGGTGAAACGCCAGAACTCGACCGGGGGCGAACCCATTAAGAATCCACCGCAAATCGTGTACATTTTCAATACGGCACCCTGCAAGCGACTTTTTGCGAAGCACTCTGCTGCGACGATGATCGAGACGTAGGATTGGCGGGAAGGGGATATGCCGATGTACGGTATATTTATTTCGGGCGAAATACTGTGGGCATGATGTCATCGTCGATTTTCGAGATTGGCATCGCCGCGCTAAGATTCTAGCTTCGAGATTCGCACGGAGACTTCTCGCCGACAGCTGCGAGCGGCTTCTTTTTCGCGGGGGCGAGGAGAAATCGCGCCGCGGAGTTTCGCAGACTAAACATCGTTCCCCGCCGCCGGCCACGACGTTCGCCGATCGTTCGTCCTCTCGTCCGCTCGTCCGAAAGAAACGGAAAACTTCGCCCGACATCCCGCGCGGCCGCGAATCTATAAACGCATCGTGCGCGCATAACCGTCGCTTGTAAATTATCGCCCGACACGACGGGCGCGCTCCTTTCCCACCTCGCCTTTTTCTTCGCCGGCCGCGAGTCGCGAGAGTCGCGAATGTCGATAACGCGTGCGCGCTCCGGGGGGCTCGCGGTTTTCGAGTTGCGAAACCGTCTTGTTTTCTCGCCGTTTCCTCGAACACGCTCAAAACCTTCGAGCGCCGCTGCCTGGAATGCGCGCGGAATACGGGACCTGTTTTAAGAATCGACTCGCGGTTTCCCATAATACCCGCGTTATCGGCTCGACGCTTAATTAGGCGTTTGACGCTGGAATTTCTGCTGTGGAAACTTAATGAACGCGTAAGACGTAAGCGGCTCGTACGCGGCGGGCAAATGTAAGAGAGCCGTAGCGGTGGCTTTTTCTCATGCACACGATATTTCTGCTTTTTACGCTGCACGCATCGCGGACACTCGTGATCTGGCCTGACGACTGTCACGAGCGAAACTCGAACGGCCACCGGTGGCGAAATTCAGTTCGAACTTGTATCGCGCGCGTCAGTGGAAACTCGTACGCTGTCCTCCTTCGCGCGTCCACTCTCGAGGTCAAAGGTCTCCGAAGCGAGCTCGCGACGCCAAAGCCCGCGATACTTCGGCGTATTTCATCCTTTACGTGCGGAAATGCGGTACGTAATCTGTCTCGATTGCTTTCTCCCCCCCTCCCCCCCACCGTGACCCCCTCTCCACTTCAAGACTGGCGCGATCAATGTCTCACGAACGAGTGAAAATGCCACTTTACCCGATGCGATACTATGTCAGCCGAAGTAAGCTCTTTTGAGTTCCGGCTTCGGTAACTTTACGTGCAAATTTGTTCGCGTCAGCGAATAATTGTGGTTTATTCACGTTGCTTGCTGAAAAGTTGAGCAGAAGTGAGGTACGGAAATGGGACTATTGACGTGAAATTCTACTGGAATCGTTTCGTGAAGATGGGGAAACGCTTGCTGTCTTCATTTGAGGCCAAAGGTCCTCGAACTTCCATATGCATCGTCTTCACGCTACCTCGTACTTTATCTTCCTTCGCGCGCAGAAACTTATTGCTACGACTCTTTCTCTCTTTCTCTCATCCTTTCGCGTACTCGATGTGTGGCTTATTTATTCCAAATGCCACCCGTTGACTTTCTTGCTTGAATGTTTCGCGCGTGGGTGGTCAATACATTTCTTTTAATACTCGTCGCCTTGCCTAAACTTCGACGAGTTTTACGTTCGGCGATGAAGGCGAGAATCGGCAAAGAGTTTAATTCGAATTCATTCCTTTTCCTCGACGCTACGGCGTCTCACAGCTGCGCGCTTTACTTTTCGTCGCGTACGGTTGTTCTCTCCTTACCTTTCGCCCTCACGCCTCTAACAACAGTCATTCCGCGGGTGTAAGTTCAATATTCACGTCTTACCCCGCGTAGCGACTTGAAAGTGCCATCGTGTGGCACCTCTTCCATTCGGATTTCGCACAGAAGCGCCCGATGCACTTCTTTTCTCAGCCTTCGCTGTCTCGGTGAATATAAAAATAAATAAAAATAAATGTCTCGCGCGGATAAAACAGCAGATCATCAGGTAGCTCCTTTTTCGCTCGCCTACGGCCTAGGCCAATCGAGCATACTTTCCGCTTCCGTCCTTTTCTCCCCTCTTCGCCCTTGTCCTGGCGATTGCATCGACGGGGTCGTTTCGCGTGCCCGCGGTGCGTTACCGCTCGGAAACGACGCCGCCCGTTGGCTTTCTTCCTTGGAAGTTTCACGCGGATAGGTATATACGCGAGTGAGTAGGTACGCGCAGTGCGTGCACGCGCTCTCGTGAGCGCAGCACGGTGAGTCGGGGCTTGCATTCCGATGCAAATGGCCCTCTCCTCCGTGTCCTCGCCTCCTTCCCTCTCTCGAGTCAGTTTCCTCACGTCTCTCCTCTCCTTCCGCCTGTTCTCTCTTGGATCGCGAGCCTCCTCCGTTCTCCCAGCGGACGACGAGCGATGGATAACCCGTAGCCAGTGGCGTCTCATCACCGACCGAGGTTATGGTGCAAAGACCACGTAACCCGTATCCTATTTTTGTTCCTCTTTTCACCCCTCTTCTTCCTTATTCTCCTACACCGCGCGCGCACGCTCGCTCGCCTCCTCCCCTCGCCCGAGCGTACACTTCGAGGAACCATAAATTATCTTACGTAATTTCGGAATCTCACGGATATTTCCCGTCTTCCACTCGCGAATTCCTCAGACGCAAGGCATGAAGAAAGAGGGAGAGAGAGAGAGAGAGAGAGACCTCGTCGGCGGTCGGATCGTCGTCCCCCCGGGGTAGCGTGTCGTTGTATTTTTATTTGTCCGTCGCTTAATCGGGTCCCCGTGGCGCACCCGTGCTCCTCCCCGATGAGCGACGATGAAAGTTGCGTAAAAATGAGCCCGTCCGCCGTGTTACGCAAAGCGAGACGAGAATTAGGTTCGTTTTCTTTCTTCTCCCCTCCCTTGCCCGAGGATCGTGCCTTTGGGAGACGACTGAACAAATGTTGTGCGAGCGTGACGCGTGGGCGTTAAAAAATCGGTGCACGCGCGCTATGTTTGTGCATGCGTGTCCGACGTTTCGGGTGACATTTGCAGAATGCACGGTGTTAGTGATGAGGAGATATAATTCAATTATCGGATCTCGTGCCGAACACTGACTCTGCGGATGGCCGTTGCGTATATGGAATTTTGACGTAGAGTTTCACGCCAAATGGGAGGGAAGTTTTACCGTGCACTGTACACACGTTACGTCTTTGTGCAAACATATATTTATGCGCACACGCAATCGTGCTTTTTGCCTTCTCTGTTTACGTCGGTTAAATTTTTATGAAGTGATACATCCAATTTGTACGGCCGGCAACGATACGCACGGCGGCGGTTTCTTCGTCAAGTTTTCGTGTTCTGCCGTGCGATGACTGGCCGAGAATTGCGCTCGACAGGAACGTGACGTAACCGCGAGGAGCGAGGAATTTCGAAAGTATAGAGAGGAATTCGCGAAGACGAGAATTGACCTTGGAGCGAGGAGTTTACTTAAAGTTACGCAGTTGTATAATCGATTTCTTAATTTAAGCCGACGTTACCGTGGTCGTCGGACGTACAGGGCCGAGAGTCGAGTGTGGTGACATCGAAAAGAAGCGGAGAATTACGAGTGGGTGACTGGAATTTCGGTTTTGATTGTCGGGCCCGCATGGAGAATATCGGCGGGCTTCTCTGACGTCGTTAATATGGATTTCCCGAGTCGCCTTATCCGTTCGTACGAGTAGGTCGACGAAGATCTGTATAGGCGATACCTATCGCTGGCTAGACCCGCCCACGGGACAGAACATTTTTACTCCGATTGGCAGGAGCGTCTGCTACCTAACGCTATTTCCTTGGCGTCGAAAAAATGCGCTTTACCTTTTCCAACAACGATCTCTTTATCCGTCCTCGTAACGTTTACGTAACGTCATTAGCCATTCGCATTCCGTGTGCGTCTATCAGACATATGCGATATCTACGTTCAACTTGACCTCTCGCTTTCAATAGATGAACGCTACAAGATTCTGCCATTACGTCGTTATGTCACCTAACGCCGCGAACGGTGATACGTACTCGTACCTTCATAAAGAGCAGTCCCGTATTTCACGGTCGCCTGTTACGCGTCTTCGGCGAAGGAAAGGTTAAAGGAAAGGGTCAAAAAACTGCGCGGTCAGGGAGGGGGGTGGGGCAGAATCCAGGAAAATCCCTGCGCCCGTCCCGTGTCTCGTACTTATCTCTCGAAACTCGAAAGCCGGAGCGACCTCGCGGGCCAAGAATTCTTCGGATTTCGTGCGCGCGGCAAGCATCTCTGGCTCGAATCTGACATTTTTCGGATTGCCTGCGCTTTGCCCGCTTCTAGGCTCGCGCTACCTCTCTCTTCCGCTCCTTTCCCCTCCATGCAGGTCCCTTCTCCTCGACTCTCCTTTCCTCTTCTACCCCACTGCTCCCCTTTGCTCTCGGCTCTCTACGATGCCCCATCGAGGCAGCGAGATGCGAGAGGAATGTTAATTGCCATTTATTTTTGCCCGCTCCGCTCGTACCGCTCGTCGGCTCGCGCGGACAGATACAAAACCGATTATGACACCGCCGGAGGAGACTGCAGATCCCGAAGCTCCCGATGCCTTAAATCATCCACGACGCGCTCATCTCTCTGTCTTTCCCCGGAGGAAGGGACCAGCTCGCGCGGACTTTAGCCGGGCGCACATACGTCAAACTCATTAACGACGTTAGACAGTAAGAAGCGGGACAGGTTCGTCGGCGCATGGCGAAACGTTTTACCTTGTATCGAGAGAGGGAGAGGGAAAAGGGAAAAGAAGAGGCGATAGGGTATCTTTATTAATGACGGGGCCGTGCATGTGGGAGTTGAAACATTGTCGCGAAATCTTGAAACGGACGACGGATCTTAAATCAAACCGTCGGCGTCGCTCCTATCCGCTCAAAATGGTCGAACTTTCGCGTGCGATGGATGCTGACGGTCTCGGGTATAATTCATTCTTATCACGCGCGCGGAGCCCGTTTCTCGTACACATGGCGGGTGATTAATACCTTCAAGTGCTGAAAGTAATCGGAGTCGCCGATCGCGTTTTCACTTTTCGGGGAAAAATAAGAATCTAACCGCAAGACGGAGGTCCGCGTAACGAGCCGCAGGTTCGTGACGTCGATAATCGATGACTGATGATCGAGGGGGGAAATAATCGAGATTGCTGGAAGATTATTGTGGAAGCGCACGGCAGTGCCCGGCTCTCTGTCAGGGACGTTGAAGAGTTTCGTCGGACGTCAGGTCTGGCTTACTCCGGGATCCGCTTCTCTTCGTCACTGACCAGTCCCAATGCTCCTCCGCCGCGTTAGCACCGTGAAACGAAACGGGAAATATCGTGACACTCTGCAAATAGGAACCGGCCTCGCCGTTAATTTAAAACGCACCGACAGGTGTAGCGTCTGGGGGCCAGAGGCGGCAACGCGTTGCAACTTTCTGGCTTCGCTTTTCTGGCTCCTGCGCGAGGAGACACGAGGCGGTGGTGGCGGCCGCGCGAGAGGAAAGTGCATTTGGATGCCGAAATGTATCTCTGACATTATCCACGCTCGAAATAGCGTCTTACACCGTGCGCCACCGTTGTCGGTAGGCTCGAGTCGTCTCTCGCTCGGTTACTCGCGCCGACTCTCTCGCACTCGTCTACATATGTATGCGCGGCTCATAACGGTCCGAGACCGAAGTCCCTCTCTCTCTCTCTCTCTCTTGCTCTCTCACCGAGTCATTGACATCGTCATCGAGGAGTTGCGTAGCCAAATTCTCCCCGTCGCGACCTTTCGGACGCCCGTAAGGCAGACGCGCAACAGGGGCACCGGTTACGTCGTTATCGGCCAGTTCAGGAAGTTCATCGACGAACGCGCTCCTCGCTGCCTCGGCGTCGGCTGTAGACTCCGCGATTGGAGTGGCGTAGTGCGTTTAAGTTCATGCGGTGCATCGAATCGCCGTTCATACCTTTTGCCTCATATTCGACGTCTCGAATTTGCCTAATTGAACGAGCCGATACGAACGGTACTCCGCGATGCCCGGCGAAAGCACGTGTGCTTGTTCTACGAGGACGAGCGCAATGGGACGGGTAAGAAACAAGATCAAGAAATCTTTCAGACTCTGGACTTTCGTCCCCGTACACCTCGAACCGCTATCTTTTCGCCATTCTGCTTCACTCTCCTGCCTCCTCGTATATTCGTTGTGTAATTGGCCTGACACTTCGAAGTCTTTCGAAGAAACGCTCGTCCTCCCGCTCGCTAACCCGAAAATCAAGCAACGCGATCGCGAGCCACACGAGACGAAGACGACGACAATGAAGGACGAAGAGCGCGACTTGACGTCGGGGTGTACGATCAGCGTGTGTGCCATTCGACGTGTAGCGTGGGCCGGCTTTAGGACGGTGGACTTGGCGAGCAGCGGGCAAGCAGACAAGCGAGCCGAGAGGCAAGACAAGCAAGCAAGCAGGCAGGCAGGCAGGCAGGCAGGCAGGCAAGCAGGCAGGCAAGGCAAGCTTGCCACGAGAGATTGGAATGTCTCCCGTCCGCTCAAATGCCCCTCTCCTCGCCCCTTTAGTCCCCGTCGGTCCGCGACTTCTCTCCCCTCGACCCCTTCCCCTCTTTCATTCCATCGTCCTCTTTCTCTCTCTTCGTGGGCCCGTATAGAGTCACGGAGGAGAAGGGAGAGTTGTGCGTGGCGGTTGTATAGTAACGACGGCGGAAAGAGAGGAGGAGGGTCTGCGGGCTGGCGCGAGTGAGAGAGCGAGAAAGCGATACGCTCCTCTCTCGAGTCTGAATGCATCGTGAAGAAAAGATGCGGGCCTCCTTCCACCTCTCCCCCTCCTCCGGGTCCTCGGCCGTGGGCACGCTCTTTCTCTTTTTCTCTCCATCCGCGTCTCTCCTCCGTCCTCTCCCCTTCCTCGCGCCATGCGACCCTTTTGGCGTAGTGGCTACCGGTGTTACGCTCGTAGGGCCCCAGGCGGTCCACGGAGAGATCCACGAAGAGCCACGAGGACTCCCGAGGGCGTACGATCGATCCCACCGCACGAACGGATGTGCTACTGTCCCCTCGATCTTCTCTCTCCGGAGGAAGATGCCCCCGTGGCGTTGCGAATCGAGCACGCCTCGTGGGCCCTTCGCGTGAGGAAAAGGAAAAAAACGAAAGGCCGAGCAAGAAGCACGAAATATCGGTTCGCGGGAGAGGGTGATGGGGATGAGACGAAGGCCCCGCGCCAATTTTTCTCTCCCCTCCACCGCACGCTCTACCGTCCGTTCACTCTTTTGCCTGACGTTTGTGCGAGCGTCCAGAATGATCTGTTCGTTGCGTTCGGCTCGCGCCGTTTCTCGTTCCCGATCTGTCGCATCGTCTATATTCGCTTCTTGCCGAGCGAGAGCGGAATGACGCGAAATCGAGGAGTCGAGAACGGTAAGTGTCGGCCGGCGTGCCTCGC
This sequence comes from Priocnemis perturbator, assembly GCA_963942575.1. Classification (NCBI taxonomy): domain Eukaryota; kingdom Metazoa; phylum Arthropoda; class Insecta; order Hymenoptera; family Pompilidae; genus Priocnemis; species Priocnemis perturbator. The sequence goes on along the minus strand of OZ012645.1, from coordinate 12,483,286 downwards.
TCCCGTTTCCGTGCCCCTCTCGCATTTCACTTCTCAAAAATCCCCGTAATTTTCCCCTGCACTCCCGCGGCGTCTGCCGACGGCGTTCCCCGGGCTATTTTCGTCTCTTCACCGAGGTGAGAGACTCCTCTTGAGGGGGCAGCTCGCGTAAAATTCCCACGTGGACGCGGAGGAAAGCATTCGCCTCGGAAATACCATGGCGAGGGAGTGAGAGAGAAGGAAAGAGGGGGCGGAGAGAGAGAGAGGCAGGAGAGAAGCATGGCCTCACGGCGCTGCCTCGCCGTTTGCCGGCGTGGCTTTTCACATTCCTACGGCTCTTTTCCAGGGGCAAACAATGTTAATGACCACGCGAGGGGATCGGGATTCCATCTCTACCGGGCGATACATAAATAGGCCGTCTCTTGTACCGGGCGGCCAGATATACACGTACGCGGGTTATTATTCCTTTTTGTAACCGACTATTTTTAGAAACCCAACGGAATCTCGTGCGTCTTTCCGTCCTTCACACTCCCTCCCTTTTCGCTCACTCGCTCTCTTCCTCTCCTCCTTCACCTCTCTCCGGTGTCGTGGCAGTGCCTTTGACCTCGAATATCGAACCCCACACGGTGAACCCGTCGAAGTCACCTTTCCCCCTCGACGGGGAGCCCTTTCCACTGAAATGTTAAATCTTCGCCCGCGGATCTGCTTTTAACGCGAATTTACGAGGCAGATAACGGCGGAGAACTTTATCACTTTTCGCGAGGATTCGCGTCTATATTTAGCCGGGCGAATTTCGCCCTCGGACCCTCGGTCCCTCGCCCATGATAATTCCGGCGAGCGTGGGTAACTCGCGTCGTGTACAGTCCGTGTTATGCGAAGAGAGAGAGAGAGAGAGAGAGAGAGACGCGGAGGGACGATACCTTGCTGCTCGCGAGTAATTTCATGCAAACCGCTGAATCGTTAATATGGTTTCGTTCACGCGTGCGAACGGAAGGCGCGCGCGTCTCGTGCGTGCAATCGAAACCACAGCGCGAGTGCGAGCACCCCTTCGTGCCTGGAAAGAGTTCAGAGATATCTATGCATTAAGCCGTGATGCGTTTCTCGCGTGCGTTGCATGCGTACGCGCTTACATACTTGTACGTTGCGTATATCGCGTACGCGTAAAGAGAACGCGAACGTAGAAGCGGAGGGCGCACCCGCGAGAGTTCGACGTCCGGGCAGGGAAATCGTACCATTGCTACCAAACGGCGCTAATGGACCGCCTCGCGTCCACCGGTCTCCAACGATCCACGAATTCCATCCGCGGAATGCATGGGTGCTACAAAAATTTCGTGACTCGAGGTATGCCCGTGCGTTATGCGCCTCGATTAATATATCGCTCTGCCTTTTACCGTACCCCCTTTCCAGCTCTTCGCTGCAGATACTCGTAACTCCGACCGGCAACGTCTCTCGCGTAAAGTTATATTTTTAAACGCATTATGCCACCGCCGGAGTATGTTGCACGTTTCACGGCTTCCTCATAACATTGTTACATTTTTCATGCCTTATAAGCGCCGAAATCGTCAGCTCCCGCCAATCTGCATAATTAAACTCCAGCATATTCCTGGGACGAAAAAGTCTCCAGCCGTGCCTCGCGGATAATTCCATATTTCCAATTAGCCCTCCGGGCATAAATAATTCACATCATCGCGACCTTGCATTCCCAGCGGTATAGGCAGCGCGCGATCAGAGATAACTCGGACCGTCACGGGCCCTCGGAGTTCTTTAACTGCGATCCCCGCGTCGTCGTTCGTTAGCATCGCGAACGATTCGACGCTTTGCGAAACGGACAGCAGCGATGCATTTTTGCGTGTACCGCAGGACTGAGGCGTGCGTACGTGCCGGTGATCGTGGAGCAACCGGATTGAGTCACGAAGCAGGGTCGCGGCTTATCGGGGAACGGAATGCCCGAGGCGCGATTATCAAAACGTTATCGTCGCGCGATAACGGCCAACTAAATGCCGTATACCAGATTTCGATCTGCGCGCTACTGTTTACGAGCGTCCGCGTATGTCCAGCGAAATTTTGCATTGCGCGGACAGGAAATGCCGGATTTATAGGTCGATAAATAGAAAACGTAACCGCTCTTACATGGGTCATGAAATCTAATAGATAGGATGCATCTTCGAGTTGGTTGTAAGCGGAAGCAACTCTTTTTGAACTCTCGATATTCTTGTCCGCGTTCAAACAGAATGTCTTGCTTCTAGATCGAGGTTTGGGAAATGAACTCCAGGATATTGTTACACCCCCTCTCCACTTGCGTGCAAAATCCCAAAGGCATGTTAAATCACTTCTTGCGCGACTATTATTTCCGTGTCATAACACTGAATGATAAGAAGTGATTGCGGTACATGCGCTAAAGTAGACGGAGGTAAAAAAATGGTGAAAATGTGTGATAAACTTGTTTTGCCCTGGACCTATCCCATCCGATAGAACGTAACTTGCGCTGAAAATAGAGCACTGATTGCACGCTGAACTCTCGAGAATTTCCGAGATGAAAGAAGCTTTTTTGTTTAGATAGCTTATCGGGTTTGATCTGACGCGAAAGAGCGTCGGAAATCTTGAAAAAAGTGTAATGCAGCTTATAATCTAGAACTGATAGTTGAGACGTGCAAGGGCCATGAAAACATCGAACTGACTACGTAGAAGTTCAGTATCGATTCGCCCGTTCTTCCGAATCGAGATGACATTCCTCGCAACAACAGTTCTTCCGAAAATCCGCCGTGGCCGTTGATTCATTTTAGCGTTCACCGTAACACTCCGCCCGTTACTTCCATCCCGTTCAACTTCTCTTCTCCGCTTCGTGTCGCGCGACGCCTTCGTCAAAGATAGCTCAGTGCGCTGTTTTGATCTTCGCCTTCTTCTCGTCGTCTTCTCTCGCGGCGAGTGATAAGAGAATTCTCGAGAAATCTCGATATAGCCCCGGGACCAAGAGTCACCGGCCAAGAATGCCCCGAGTGTCGGATTCAGATTTCTACTTAAGCGATATCGTCGGCGATTGCGCGCGGCATCTCGCATCGGCCGCCTTTTACCGGCCGGTCAGAGACGCAAGGGGAGAAAGAAGGAGGAAGACGGGCAGCGGCATACGCAGATTCCAATTTGCATCGGACACCAGCGAACCGCTCGCGAAGCGCAACGATCGGGAAGCACGGCGGAGTCGGTCGATTTCCGTTACGCAGAACAATCGTAATCGCGCCGTTTCGACTGGCCTATACATACGAGCATTTTTGTTTTGACGCTGCCAAATTGGCGCGGGTCGATACCGCGAAGCATCATCCTCGTTCCGTTATCGACAACGATATTAATACGTTCGTCGAACGTCAGCGTTCCCTCTGTCCTTCGCCGAAAATGCTTTCGTCGATTTTTACGACCTGCAACGTCCACCCGGGCCTTAAACCTTCCTTCGAGCGCGTTCTCCTTCGGCTGTTTTTCGCGGAGATTCACGAAAAGATTGCCGGGTCTCGTGTGTTCGGCACCGCGGGATCCCTCGGACTCATCGATCGAGAATCCTTATCGTCGACGCTGATCAACGGCCTCTTTCGTAACGCGCATCGTCCGATCGATAAAACGCCTTTTCGTGAATGAGCATTAGAAAATCTCGATAAGCCGGCGCGACTCGTTTTTGTGAATCACCCTCTTCCCTCGTACCCTCTGCCATGCTCGAGAATGTTTATTCTCGAATTTTTGTGAAGTGCCGCTACTCCTCGCACGTCCACTTCAATACGTCGCGGTGTGGTCGTAATGCGGATTGCGATCAAGAATTGAGAAACGCGAGATCGATGTAGTATTTGCGCGCCGGGTACATCTCCGCCTTTTGACGTCCATTGTTTCGCGCAGACTGCACGAACCGCGGACCCGTCGTAAATTATTACTCGATCAGCCAGCAGTCTGTGAGCTTGCAACGAATACCGAAAGTAAAACGATCTAACATTTGCTCTTGGCACATTACCGTGCCGCGTTTATGCAGGCCACGGCGCCTATTGTCTCGGATAAAAAACAATGTAAATTGTTACTCTATCGCTATCCGACCTTGCAACGATCGCGCATTGTACGATGGAATTCTTAACGAGGCACAAGGCTCGTTCCCTCGATCATAGGAGCGGACGCAAAGTGGACTATCGTATTAAACATTTTACTCTACAAACAATCTTCGGAGCAGGACAATGCTCGGTTTATATTCACCGGGGAACATCCGACTGGAAAAGATCGCGCGAAATATGGCGCGCCGACTCTTTCGAGCGACTCGCGAAAGAAAAACACGAGGCGGCGCGGCATGGGATAAATCGTTCCACGATCGTGGAGATATTGTTTCTGCCTCGCCGATGCACGAAACGACGAGCGAGTTACCGCATTAGCGGGTGCAATGAAGTTGTAAAGGGATTATTCTGCAATCTGTTTTCCGTCGAAGCATCTATAACAATCGTAAAACGATGACACGCCATGCACGATTATTACTACGATTCCCGACAAAAGAACAGCGCCGTACTCTTGCAGCAAACTTTCAGTAATCGCGCGCAAAAAGACACGCACACACGCAAAAGTCGCGGCCTAATAATACTCGGATGCTCACGAAACAAGTAACGTGCAGGTCTAATAAACGACCGCAATGTGTCGCGCCTTCTTTCTCCGGTGCCCGCTGGCAAACAGGAATATCGACTCCGAGCTGTCGCCTCGGACGATTTCCCTCGCTTACGATTCTCCGGGAGTTACGACCTTTTGCCTCTCGCCCGCCCGGAGTCCCCCCCGCACCCCCTCCGCACCATGGGGCAACGAGCTATCAGTAGGTACACCGCGATAATAGCATCGCATTCCATTCATATCAGCATCGCTTGCTTGGCCACCGCAGGCTCGCCTCCTTTTCCCTCCTCATTCCACTATTGCCCCCACCCTTTTCGTAGCTCTTCACGCAATATACGCACATAGATGGGACGCACACGCGCAGGCATTTTCGCGCGAGCGTACTTCGCGCATACGCACCGTTTCGTCGCACGTCGTGCCCGCAAACGGCGCAAACGTGGGGCCTGTGAACGCTCTTTTGCGCGCGACCGCCATGCTGCTGGCCTCGCACAGCACATTTCTCTTTCGAGAGATATTTGAAAAAGATCACGAGACCGCGAGCAAGAGGCGAAAACGCACGGGAGCCGCGCGTTAGATGCGAGAGCGGCCGAGGGTGCGGTGACCCGTGCGAGTTTCGCAGTCGCCGAATTTGGAAAGGAAGAGAGGAAAAGGTCCGCGTGGAATTCGCGACAGATATGCACGGCAGATACGCAGGCCAGTGGCGCGCTTGTGTGCGGTGCGCCCGCGGGTATATTAAGAAAGTGCCGTAGGACTTTAACTTACTGAAGATAGTGGCGCGCTAGAATGCACTTGAGAATGTTGCCGTGTAATACTTCGGGAGAAAGAAAGTTCATCTACGGATAGAGGATGCTTTTTCACGCGGCCGATGATAAGCTCGACGTTGACGCGCGGGGGAAAAAGTGGCGGATGGAAGTTGAAAGTCGAGGTAACGCATTGAGAGGTGCCGTGTGCCGTATGGCGTATGCCGTATGCTTAAAGACAGCTTTACGCACAATGTGAACTCGCGGGCGTAGAAAGTAACGTATACAAAAGCGACGTTCAGCCGTTTTCCAACGTGACAAAATAGTTGTGTGTACAAGGTATGCACCGCGCGTATCATATCGCCCACGCGCTTACGGCCGCGTTATATTTGCTGCCCAGAGTAGACTGATAGGATGGTACCATTTAGATGGCAGATTAGAAGGAGCGTTCGCGCAATTAGGGACAAGATAATCTCGGATAGAGGCGATAGTGCGGCAAGGGAATTAGGAGATAAGAGGCGGCCGGGGTTAATGAAACTGTTTCTCGACCGGCGACTTTTTAAATTGCGACGATTGTTCTATGGCAACCAACCGATAACGCCTCTGCGCATCCGTGTCGACGCACTTCATCGAGAAATCGAGGAAGCGTGCGATTTTCCGTTGGGCACCGATGAGATAAGGGCTTTCCAAATGGTCGCCGCTCGGCTCTAGACAGGGTCCTGACGTGCGCGCGTTATTACGAACGGCAGGTACGTGCGTACGCCGGGTAAATGGAGAATGTACGGCGAACTTTCCCCAGGAGGAATTCGTTAAATCTCGTTGTATCATGCCACCGATAAGGTAACGGTGCTCAATATGGCTGTACTATATACGTATACGATATCTTCTCACAGCCTCGTCACTTCCCACCCTTCTATTACATTATTTCGTCACGTTCATAAATTTCACGCTTTTCCATCGGGGAAGGATGTCGAAGCGCAGCGATGTCCCGTTCGAGCATATTTCTTTTTTCGTTCTCGGTCCCGACGTAATAATATCGCGCGAGCCAAACCGTATTAACCGGGGATAGTCTCGTTGCGCGCGATAACGACGATCGGCCGTACTCTGCGTCGAATGAAATGAAATGACGCTCCGGGAGAGCACGTGGCCATTGGAAACTGAGCCGTTTCGAATAGGATTATGTGCGGTCGCGAATCGCGCATCGCGCATCGCGCCCACGTTGACGAGTCGCGTCACACACTCAGCTCGATATTCTCATCTCTTCCTCCGTCCGTGTATATTTATAGAGAAAATCCTGACGGCCGCCTCTCGTTATTGTCGGAGAGTTATCGTTCGGCAGTGGAACGCAACTCCTCGGCCGGGGCGTGCGGGCTTGTTTTGTATTCGCTGGTATATGCGACGAGCCTGGAATGCGGCACGCCGGCGATGATATCGTATGGTCGAGAGATATCAGGCCGCGTTATCTCGATCTGAAACAGGTGCGAAAATACGTAGTTGCCGTCGTTCGATGCCGACACACCGGCAACAGCTCTCTGTCCCTCTTTCACCTCGTTCATTCCTCGTTTCCTCTCTGGCGAGCCATCTTCCTTGCGGAAGGGACGGTCTAGGTGGATCTCATAGATTACGACGCAACTCCGTTGCCCACGGTAATGGTTTAAGGCCTAGTGTCAGCGAACCAAAATCGAACTGGCGTACCTCGAGCGTTTCTCACTGTACTTATGCGAATTTTATATGCTCCGCTCGAAGACGCGCACGTGTACTTCTCTGGAGGAATGCAGACATGTATATGAGCCTGCTACTCGGCAGATCTACATATCTGCATATTCAGTTGCCTACGAGTTTACTCATCCGTAGATCTCTTCTAAATTTACGCCGCGAACCCGTAATTACACAATTGCGCAATGACCATTAGTGCACACCTGAAATTCCTTGCTTTCGCGCACCCTCGTATCGAGTGGCCCGACTTTTGCTCCGTCTCGCGCAGCGATAATCATACAGGTGAAATGGTATAATGTGCAGCAATTACGGAGCACATAAAATTCCTTCGTTTGAGACGTAGACATACCAGGCGTGGTCGGCCCTAGACGTATCCCCGTGCCACGGTAATTATACAAATACAACCGTACAATGTGTGGGGCAGTCACTCACGCCTGAAATTCCTTAATTTCACGTACCGATCGTATCAGGCGTGGCTCGATTCAGACTTTCAGACCCACGCCGCGGACATGGCACGGGCATAAGCGTTCGCTCGTTCAGCTATTATTATTGAAATCCGGTCGGGCGGTCGATCGGGGCGGCTATATTTATTGTCGAATGTCTCGTGGATTTTTTGAAGCCCATTTCGTTCATTAGGAGCGCGCGAGGTCTGTGCTTTTGCCAGCTGCAACGTTACCCTCGCTTCTCAGGACGAGCCTCAAGGCCTCGCCAGGATACTTTCAAGCAAAGACAGGTGGCCGTGTAAGCGAGGGCGCGTGTGTCAGTGCACATGCCTGTGCGTATACAAACTCGTGCACGCACGCACGCACGCTCGCACGCACGTACACGCTTCCAGCGAGCGGGTAAACCCGCATCATGCCTAGCTTCCTTCTGAAATTGAATGCGCGCCTGAAATACATCTTTGCAGCGGCGTTTATGATAATTGCACACGCCGTGTGGCGCCAGTGGCTCGATCGGGTGCTCTGCTCTTTACGTGTGAGTCTTCTGTCGTATCTCCGTCTCGCTTGTTTCGTCTCTTCCGAGCTAGACGTCTCTTTCTTTCCCTCCTTCTCTCTCCACCGCCGTTCTTTCTCTTTCCCCTATGGAGCTTCCCTCTCTACCCATCGTTCAACTCCCTACTCTCTTCACTGTCTCGGACTTTTCGCCTTCTCCCCCGTCTTTCTCTGTCTATACGACACACTCCGCTTGCCAATCTCTCTTTTCTTCTCTCTCTCTCTCTCTCTCTCTCCTCTCCTCTCACTGACCGTCGCCAGTCTCTGCGCGCGTAAGTAGCAGCGTGCCATTGGCGAATATCCCCGTGGAAACTTTGATCGTCTATCGAATTGCCAGCATCGGTATGCGCGGTATTCGCGCTCGCGGAGAGTGGAAATTTGGGGCCGCCGGTGGCGCGCGGAGGGTGCCGCGAATTCCGCGGTTCTACTCGTTTTCTACCGGGCGGCGGGCACCGCGAGAGTCGCGGCCGATTTGTAAGGAATTTTTCACGATGCACGGCCGCCTCGCCGGAGAGAGTGAAACGTCAGCGAAGAAATATTTTCGGTACGTTTCCACATTTTCTGCGTTCCCCGCGGCAAGAAGGAAGGCGAACGCGAAAGAATGTGGGCGGCGCTGTTATGCCGAAAACGGAGGGAACGAAAGTGGGAAGTCGGGAAACTGTAACAGATTGTTTTTTTCCGCCGAGAGATCAACGAGCCCGTTTCACTTCTGCTTTGCTTGTCGAGAGTCGAGGAGGAGAGGGAGGGGCAGGAGGTATGTAAGCTGAGGTCGATTCCACCGTGAATTCATTGAGGCAGGGAGAGATTTTGGAGCGAGACCGATTCATCGATGCGAATCGAAATAATGACATGCCGGGTTGATCGAAGATCGAGCAATTCGTTTCATGAATCGCGGATCGTGGCGACTCCCGTCGGTAGATCCGCGAACCTCGTGCGGAGTCGCTCATTGTCAGCTGGCACGAGTGAAATGTTGATCGTCGTGAATCCCAGCAGGATCAATTTATCAGAGGATTATCATTCCCGAATGATGCATCGACGGCAAGCGCAGTATTATTGGTCAACTTGGCAAACTTCAGTCGTATTAGGTGCTTTTGAACGGTAAAACATAATTCTTTTTACAACTGATTACGCGCAACCGATATCAATGAACGGAATAAAAGCATACTAATGATACAATTGTCATTATCTCATCCATATTACATATCACGTGATGCAACGTAGATATCTATCCGTACAGTCGGACAGACGTCTGAAGTCTGAACGTTCCGGCAGAGAATATAGAAAACCGTCAATGATTTAAGGCACTCTCTTCATCGTCGAGCGCAAATAAAGGCAGACATTTTTTACGAATGATTCATTGACGGTCGCCAATTCTCGTGGGATCGACCGACGGGCATCCGCGCCGTTGATGAACGCGTCGCGGATTTGTCAATCCGTCACTGACCTAAGATCCCTTTTTACTATTCTCCCCGAATCGAGCGGCATCATGGTCGTTGTTGTCGTTGTCCTCTTCCGACTCGGTTGACCGCCCCGGATGAATGCGACCGATCGATTTATCGACAAGCGGGAACAATGAGTCGAAACGAACGGGTTCGCATTGCGCGGCGAAAGTGTCGACAGACGAAACTGCGCGCGGACGGGCGGACCGGACGTGGCGAGAGAGGAGAAGAAGACGAAATTAGCAGAAAGAGAAGAATTCCTTCTTTCGAAGAGAATCGGAGCAGCGGGTCGGGTCGCGTGTGTATACCTCTCCTCGGTCCTTCTTGCATTATCCACGGATTCTCCTCTCCCTTCTCCTCTTGTCCCCCTACGTCTCGTCGCTTCTTCCTCTTTCTTTCCTTCTCTCTTTCTCTCCGGGAGCCACGTGCGCCCCGAGAAATTCTTCTTTTATATCCTTCGGTCTTTGTTCGGCAGCAGCTGTCCGGCCGAAGAAATTCCTTTCTCGACCGTCAGGCCGGCCCGTGAGCCTTCCTGCATCCCCTCCTGTGCCTAAAATTGGACCAGATATCACTGGATCCCACTTACATGAGCATCGGAATCGGACGGATTTTTCGACCATTGCGTTATTTCTCGTAACTCGAAGATGCATGAGTTTCTTCTTTTCTTTTTTTCGGCGTTGTTGAAAGAATTGATCGGTCGTATTTTCGTCGTTTTGTATGGACATTGACGCGTTTGTTCCTGGCACTCGTCGCGAGACGAATGCCCCCGGATCACCGACAGTGTCAAGTCTCTTTTGTTCGCGGCACGATCGTCGCATTTCTACGTTATCGTGAAATGGTTTTGGTAGGATTCAAATTACGAATGCGAAAGATTGTCATCCGACGCGAGTGCTGCGGGTATTCGTTTTCGCACTCCAAAGTAGAATACGCCCGAAAAATCCGTGACGAATCCGACAGCGAATTCCAGCGCTCGACACGTGGAAGTGAAAATAAAATGAAACCTCGTAACCGTTAATTGTCCAAACAACGCGCGTGAAGGGGGACGGCACAGATTTGCTCTTTCGTTTACGCGAGAGCGCTGCAAACGTAAACGGCCGGTTCTACGTACGCCGCGCTGTTGTACTGAACGCGTGACGTCAGCGATGTCCAGTTTCACAAAAATTCCTCGAATGCCGCTCGGAATCCGAACGTCGGAGCAGCGTGCTGCTGCTCAAGCGGCGCTTATTTACGTTTCGACGTTGGCACGTATCTCTCCTCGCGGGTGCCGATTCCTTAACGATGCGCCAAGTTTACTACGGGACCCGTTGATTAACGTCCGCGGCCAAATTCGGGAATTCCCCTTTATCACTCGACATTTCCCAGCGATCGCTATCTACACGGCGCGCGTTCCTCAATCTGAAGTCATTAAAATGAGGCAGGCCGGCCATAATAAAAGTCGAGAATAGGGCGATCGGTCGACGAAACGGAGTAGAATTTATTCCGAATTCCGCCGATGATTGCTGCATTTCTGATATCTTTATCGGTATCCGCGTTACGCCGTTGCCGGCGAAGATTCCCGTTAAGCTCGGTCCCTGTTATCGGCGCTTCTCTCTTGAGAGAGCCCTAACGCAGATCTGTGGACCGACCGACCGTTCGTTACGTTCATTACGCGCGCGCGCGCTTCAGCGTGCAAAAAGAAAAAATGGCGAAGGGGCCACATTGTACGGGGATCATAAATATGCATGCGGTGGCCCGGTAATCTTCGGCGCGCCTCTTCGTCATCGTCCTCAGTCAATCGGGCTATTTGGGACCGATGGGGTCCCTCCGGTGCGGAGAGCACGAGACCCATTTCATACGGAATTCGGTAGCCACGGGGCGATCACGTGAGGCCCCGGTAGCGCCCGAGCCCCTAAACCTAATCATTTTAATCTTGGTCCGCTCGTTTCTTTCTTTTTTTGTCGCGGTCACCGTCGGGGTCCCTCATCAGCCTCGGATCGGCTCGGGGCGGGCTCGGCTTCCACGAAAGTCACGTCCAGAGGAAACCTTAGAACCTTAGAAGGTCGCTCTTATTTTTCTCCTCTAGCCAGCGATTTTCGGTCTCACTCCCTCGGGCAGGTCGTATACCGGTCACGCCGGGCGCTACGATGATCATCGATAAACCAAGGGTCGTGACATTTTTATTGACTTGCCCCGTACTTATTGATTATTCGACGGAACCTGCTGAACATACAAATTCCTCTTAAATCACCACTACCGTTTCGTCTAGCGGTAAGAAATATTGCCTCCTCCCCCCTGATACCATTGCGATCATGTGCTTCTCTACCTGACTGGTCTGTCGGTAATTATGATCATTCAAAGAAAAGAAGTGTGGTACTCGAAAAGGTACCTTTAACTTCTGTGTTTCTCCGAATCGTTACCAACAGCATGCCTCTCTCTTTCTCTCTCTCTCTCTCTCTCTCTCCCCCTCCCACCTCCTCTCCGCCCAGTTGTTCCGCTGCTCCGAGAACCGTGTATAGGCGAGGTGCAATACGATGGGCTGCGTTACGATATTCGCGAGGAAATCTCACGTATGCGCCCAATTACAAAACACCGTGGGCATTCCTGAACAAGTCTATACGCATACTGGGCTGACACTGGCCCCTCGGAGGCTTCTCTCTCTCTCGCCTGCTTTCCTTCCCGCTCACGCGTCTCCCTCTCTCTTTATCTATCTCTGGCTCCCTCTACGAGGTCCGTGGTTGTTGGCGCACTATAAAAGGGGCCCCTCACTTCAACATGAGGCCCGCGGCCCGACTCGACCCGGGCCGACGCGGTACGGCGAGCCGCGCTCAGATAAATATGCGGGAGGGGCCGGAATTCCTCACTCGGCTGCATTCCAAGCCCTCCTCCTCCTTCACCACCACCACCACCACCACCACCACCGCCGCCGTCGTCGTCGCCGTCGTCTCTTCCACCATTCGCAGCCCCTCCTTCCTTACTACTACTCTCTGCAACGTGAGCTTCTCCTCGGCCTGCCTCAGGACCCCGTCCTTCTCTCCCTTCGCGTTCTTCTCGTCCTTTGCCTTCTTCATCGCCTCCTTCACCTTCTTCTTCAATTCGTGCTTTTTTTTTCTTGCTATACCTTGTGTGAATGCTCGTGTGTGTCTCACCCTCCCGTGGATCGCTCCAGTGCAATGCTCGACTGTTCGTACCTTCCCTTGCCTTCTCCTCGTTTTCTTCCTTTTACTCTTTGCTCCCTCTCACACGCCAGCTCCTTCTCCCACTTTGCCTTGCTTCTTCCTTTATTCAGCTTTTTCGTCAGTCTTCTTAACTCGCTGGGTCTAGTAGCGAACCCGCGAAAAATCCTATTCATTTCCGAGAGAGGCAGTCTCGTGTCTCGGTCTGCCTCTTTCCGCCTTCTTCTCCTTACGAGTATCGTTGCCTTCGTCGCTCCATAAGAATTTACTCCAAAGCGACGAGATGGAGCCACCGATGGCACATGCCCGCGTGCATAGACACGCGCGTCCGAGTAAGCGAGTGAATGCGTGCGTGCGTGCGTGCGTGCGTGCGTGCGTGCCATTCCAAAGGCACGAGGGAATTATTATCGTAGGTGGTGGAGACCCTCCATCGAAATGCATACGCGACCCTAATACGTTGCCTGACCCCTACCGTGGCCGAAGATCCCGCTCTTACCGCGAAGGAATTCCTTAACGATACTTTTTCTCCCTTTTCTCCCGTCTTCCGAGGCGGAATTCCTTAATGATACATGAGCTTTGCGTGCCTCGTGAACCTCTGCGCGCCACTCTACTAGAGGAGGACTCTCACTGAAGTTTCAGCGTGACTGAGAAAGCGTTTACCCAATTATTATGCATCGTTTATCATTGTTTGCATCGTCGACCACTCGACCTCACCCTTCCGCCGTCCCCTCCTCCCACTCACCGCTCCCTGTCTCGTCACTTAACTCTCCCGCCCTTGTTATATTTAACCCCGAGATTCCGTGGCCCGATCCGATTTGTTTTGAGACTGGCCTGCGTCCCGAAATTTCGTACCAGACCCCTGCCAATCGAGACGTGCATAGAGATTATCATCGAGGAATTTCTCGGTGCATTCTTCCGGAGGATAGATTCCCTCGGCCGAGAGAGGCGAATGGGTTCGCTGAGCATCTTTTTATGGCGTTCTCGTAGTAAACATAGGAGGCAGGAGGAGGAGAGGCAATGATCGAGCGAGACACAGGAGGAGTGGAATGGAATTCAGCAATCAGTTAGGCATTCGGTTCTAGGATAGTGAGGCCGGCCAGTGTAAATCGCAGTCACTTGCACGCAAACGCCCGATACACCCCTTTCGTCCCTTCCCGCTCTTTACTTCGACGAACCCTGTCAACCCTTTCTTCTCCTCGGCCTCTTTCCCGCGATTCCGCTCCCCTCACATTTTCTCGCCCCTTTTCCGCCTTATTTTCCGCCGATCCCGATGGCCTTTTGTTCTGGTTCGCTTAACTGCCCTAACGGAGTACGGGGGGGGGGGAAATTAATTGAAATGCATGTCAACGTTTGTTAGGTCCAGCGCAGTTCGCCACGGTGCGGCGGTGAACCGATGACGGATTCGTTTTGTCGGCCGTCATTACTTCGTCCGCGTCTCTTATACTATTTGCCCCGCCACGCCGCTAGAAGCGGTAACATCGAATTCACGGCATGAATACTATTGAAAAGTCCGCGAATGTCATTTATTTCCATTCAAGAAAATATCTGGTGCTCCTAATCTACGTGGTCGCGCTAATTCCGCATTATTATCGCGTTCAGCGAGCATTGAATATCGTTCCGAGTACGATTAAGGAGATTGAACTCTGACCCCGCACCACGCACCGCGAAGTCGTGTCTATCATGGGTATAGAGAACCAGTGATACGTTTTACGCGAAGAGTGCACCGCCGCCGTTCGTCTGACGAAAATCTCGCGGGACGGAAGAGGATCTAGGAGGAAGAAAGCGAGAGGGGCTACGGGATGCGGGTTGGGAAGGGTGAACGTAGGCATGCCAAGCGTATCCAGAGGTGGAAGGGCGAGGTGGAGCGACGTGAAAAAAATAGGGCCCTCTTTCCGCGAGGCGAGCGAACCGGCTCGTCGTATGCTCTCGATAGCATCTGCGGGGCCCCGACAATAATAGTGTGGACCGAGAAATATGCGCGCGGGGCGCCGTCGGTTTCCTTCGAGGTTTCTTTGAGTGAAAGAGAGAGAGAACGAGGGAGAGCAGGGGGGGGGGTGCGGATTCAAGAAGAGGAGAATGAAGAGGGAGAGATAAAAGCAGATGTATAGTTGGCGAAACGAGGATGGGAGTGTTTGCATGCTGAAGAAAGAATGAGAAAGAACGCAGTTAAGGGGGGGGGACTCTGGTGCACCGGTAGGCCCCGGAGGAGTGTGGAGAGAAAAAGAGAGAGAGAGAGAGAGAAGGTGTGTGAGAGAGAGAAAGGGCCAGAAAGATGGAAAGAGAGAGGTGGGGATACTGAGGTCCCTGGGCCCGCTCTTAGATGATCGGAGACACGGCTGATGGGCCAGTAGGGGCCCCAGAAATTCCAACAAGGACGGGGCATAATGCGCGACTCAAGGTCGGTTCTACTACCGACGAGAGAGTCCGAGATGGGACCACGTTCAGCAGGGTCGTACCGTGACCTCGCCGGGCCCTCCTCCCCTCCCCGGGGCCCACCGCCGTCCTCCACTCCTCTCCGGGCCCTCTTCTGTCTCCCACCCCTCGGCTCGGCTCCACCGGCTCCACGCCGCTTGTGCCCCGCCAACGACAGGATCGTGCGCTCGCCCCGCGGCGCCCTGCATTTCAGGCCCGCATGCCACGGCATTCCGAAACGTTGGCACACAAAAAGGAAGGAAGGAAAAAAGGGAGGTGGAGGTGGTGGTGGTGGTGGTGGTGGTGGTGGTGGATGGTGGTGGCGGCGGCGGCGGTGGTGATGGTGCTGCTAGCGGAAGGGGGAAAAAACGAAGGCACTCGAACGACCTCGAGGGCGGAACGGCGAGAGAGATGACGAGTCTCTCGAGAAATTCTGCCCGTGGAAATGTGGATGTGTCGTTCTCGTGTCGGGGCGAATTGTCGATGGGCATGTTGGTTTAAGTACGGGCATTACGGATGCAGCTAGATGAATACGCAGGTGGTCCCCGGGGGTAGGCTCGGCGATCGGCGCAGCAATCGTTCCTCTATCCATGGGATTCGTTGCGATTATTCGTCATCGTGCAGTAGGACGTCTCGCGATTCGACTTTGTGCCTCTGCGTATATGCGAGCGTGTGTCGATAGGCGCGCGACCACGGGAACGGATCGTGACTTTTCTTGCGAATCTCAGTCGCGCACGCTTTCGTTACTCCGCGTAACGTCTGGATTCATCACGGATGAAAGGCAGAGGAGCGAGAGAAGAAGAAAAGGATGAGCGGCAGAGCGAGGGGGACAGGGAGTAGAAGAGAGAGAAGGGCACGAGTGCTACGTTGGGACGGTCCTGCGGGGCCCGTCGAGATGAGGCCCGCCTTTTTACGCCGGGTAAGAAAGAGGCGCTTGAGAGGCCGCCGAGGATAAAGTGAGACGGAGCAAGAGGACGATGGAAGGAGCAGATGGAATGAGAAGAGAAGGAGAGCGAGTCGATAAACGTGAGCGTACGTTCATGTGTATGCTTCCGAGAGGGAAGAGGACGGAGTGAAGAGGAAAAGAGGAAGAAGGAGAGAGAGAGAGAGAGAGAGAGAGAGAGAGAGAGAGAGAGAGAGGGCGTGATAGACGGGCTAAGGCCTATTGGTGGGGCCAGAGGGACGAAGGTGGCTTGGGAGGGGGTGGAAAGGGAAGTAGGAGGAGAAGAGAGAAAGAAGGAGAGGGAGAGAGAGGACGAGAGGCAGAAGTATAGGAAGGAGCAGAGGAAGGAGAGGACGGACCGGGCGGTGCAAGAAGCGAAGGAAGAGAAGGCAAAAAGAGGAAAAAAGGTGGGATCCCTTAAAAATTGAGACCCACGGAGGTGGGGATCGGAATTTCGGGCCCCGTAAACCGGCCAGTCTCGAAGAGGCCTTCGCGAAGATGAGGTGAGAGAAGAAGAGGAGAGATACACGCCCGATCGGGACAAGAGAGGAGTGGAAGAAGAAGAAGAGCTGGAAGAAGACGACGAGGAAGAAGAAGAAGAGGACGAGGCGGTACGGAGGTGGCGGAGGTGGAGGAAGAAGAGGAAGAAGAGCGCGAAGAAGCAGGCCCCCGAGTACCGTGCTGTCCACCAGTCCTCCGTGTACCCGGCATGGACCGTCAGTACACCCTCTGCGTACTCGTACCGGCGCACCAGTACCGCACCTACGTCGACAGTTACCACCAGCAGGCTCATCATCAGCACCAAATTCAGCATCAGGTTCAGCATCAGATTCAGCATCAGATTCAGCATCAGATACAACATCAGATTCAGCATCAACAACGCCGCCAACAGCAACAGCAGCAGCAGCATCATCGCTCGCAGCAGAGAGCTCAGCGTGATCAGCAGCCCCAGCTGCAACAGGCTCAACAGCAGCCTCAGCAGAAGGAGCAAATATACGAGAACGTCGTTTCGCAGTATCGCATGAGAATGTGCTATCACAACGACTACGAGAACGACGAGCAAATTCAGAGATTCTATTGGGAACAGTGCTATAGGCGCGATGACACCGACGCCACGGCCTACTACTACTGCGAATACGTAAGGATACGCGTGATATCGTGCGCCTCTCTGTCTGTCTGTCCGTTCGTCTTTGTCATCATCCCGGCTGTAACGCCTGTGCTCGAATTGTGGAGAACGCGAGATGAGTACGCGCGGTGCCGTTCGCGGTCGGGGAACCTTCGCATATTCGCCAGATGACGTGTTTATTTCTCGTGTGGAGAGCGAGGAGGTGCATGAAATGGGTGCATGAAAAAGTGCATCAAGGATGTTGTGCTTGGGTTGGGACGACTGTTAGGCTGCTTCAAGAATTCTCGCGGTCATCTCGTCCCAGTGCCTTTTCGGACGTTTCGTAATACGTCGGCGCCGATACCGGCATGTTCCAAGTTCTCTCGTGATATTCGTGCTTCGCAAATTTCCCAGATTACACGTTCCGCGCAGTCTCGCCGCGTATCCTACCGTGCATTTTCCTGACACCCACTCGCGTCACGGAGCATAAGCAACGAGAAAGGATTCCTGCCTCATGTCTCATCCAACTACTCGACATTTCAAAGAACGTTGCGAGTTCGCAGCAACGGGCGTATTACACGTAAAGCGGGGAACAGTGGCTACCGAATGCATACAATTTTGTCGCCAGTTCTCATCGCAATTCAAACGTATCACGCCGTATGTACGCGACTTGAGATCCGAAGTTTGTACTTCATACGAAGTAGCCGGTTGCCTCGTAGTTGTTTTCTTGCAGGCAAACAACTGGCGAACGCTCCGAGAGAATTCCTTCGCGTTTCTCAGTCCGTCTCTCTTCTCGCTTCTTCCCTCCCCCCTCTCTCTCTCTCTCTCTCTCGACTCTTCGCGGGCAGAGCGCGAAGTGCGCGTATCGTGTCTTCCATCGCCGTTCGAGACTCTCCTGACAGAGAGCTCATTCCGGTCGAATTATTCGGCCCGCTCTTCGCCTTGAATCGTGAAAGTTTTGAACGATTTACGAACGACGCCGGGGCCCCGATCACGGGCCATCTCGTGTGTTTTGGTCCGCGCGGATCGAGAGCATCATGGCATTCGTCACGGGCCGAGAGCCGGCGTTCCTTTCCTCGGCGCTCCATTTTCGGTGCGACCTACTCGCATTTCATTCACGCACCACCATCTGCCGACGTTTTCGGCACTTCGTCACGGGGCCCTCGATCGTCCGCTCGCGATTAGCGATCGTAATCGAACGTAATTAACTCTTCGCGTGTGGCGCGATTTAATCATCGGGCACGTTCATCGTTGCGCTTCCACTTTAATTGTGCTCATTTCATTGAATTACCGAGAATGTAAAAACACGTTTCTGCCAGTCGTTTACCATTGCCATCGTTATAGTATCGGAATATTCCGTCGTACGATGTGAATCGTAATTTTTCTTATGCGATCTCAGACGTAAGTGGATTGAGCCCCTCTCGATGCTTGCTACGCGTCCGTCAATATTAAATGAAGCATTTGCATGTATTGGACAAAAATGCTAGCCAATCTTGTTAGGCGAGGTATGCGCCCTAACGCAGGAATATTATTTGGACTGGGGGAGTCCGAGTTATCGCGGGGAACTATCGCGTGATGTGTTAACGTGGACATTCGTAAGACGTGTTTGGATATTCATGAGACGTCTGGCACGGCGATATCGATTTTATCTAACCCAGACCTAACCCAAACGCATTTGGTATTTGCGGGACGTACGCCCGAGAGATTGTGGCACCATTTGTACGATATTTTACCCGCCATTCAGATGTGGAAACCGTCGAGGATATGCTGCAAAGCGATAACGATTTTACATCATCCATATTTAGCACGACCACTGTCTGCTATTTCAGCGATGAATTCTCGATAGCAGTGTTATTCGAACAATGTTCTTCATTTACCATTACGGTGCCCCACTAATGTACAAATGATGTAGTGATATCGTTTTCCTCTATATCGAATATCTGAATGTTTCAATCGTTTGTGTATTCTCGATCGCATCCGCGCTCGTAATATTTTTCTACACACCACTCTAATCGGCTATTCACGTGTAAAGTGTGTCGCAAAGCCGTATCGATTTCGCGATCCACTGTCATACCCAGAACCAACAATCGTCGAATCAAAGCAGTTCGTCGTAATAAAACGTGCGAAGCGTTTATTGCCACGATAAGGCGACCTTTCGATCGAGTCCCGCTTCGACTTTACGTGCACTTTGTCGGCTTGATTTTTAACACCTCTCGAAATTGTCATGTTGCAGGCGAAGAAGGAGATTTACGACGTGAAGCAGCAGAGGCTCTGCCTGGCCCAGGATGAGTACAATCACCTCAATAACGCCCTGACAACCCTTGGCGCATCGCGTACCAGTTGTGAGTGCGCCTTTACAATACTACCGACACCGCTACCTCGCTCGAATTCGATCCTTTCGGGTCGATCTGGAACGACAACCGAGTGCCGTGAGAGATTACCGCGAAAATTTCACGGAACACATTCAATCGCCAGAATGATTTCTTAATAAAGCAGCTTTTTGTAGTACAGAACAAAAATTGGCATCGTATCTTTTCGCGTTCCAGAATCGGTTCCGTGGAGGCGCGAATGTGTTGTCATATGTGAATGCGATGTTAGATTACGGGGATCGACTGACTGTGTTTTCCTACAGTGTGTTCCAGCTCGAGTTCCTTGAGCACCAAATATGACCCGGATCTTTTGAAGTCCGATGTGGCTCTTGCCCGCAGCCGAGTCTCGAGATTGAAGCGCGAGCTCGAGCAAATTCGTGCGGAGATGAACTGCACGCAGCGAGGAGTCGACACCCTCGCTAGGTACATTTATTACTCTCTCGTTTCATCTCTCTTCAAAACGTTTCCATCGAAGCATACCATTTTGCATTCGCTCCATTGGGACGTCCATATTATTCACCTGTCAAACTTCGAATACTGTCCGTTTAAAAAAAAGAAAACAGCAAAATCCTTATTCTCCGTTCTCTTTATTCCTCAGTGTTGAGCAGAAGTTGAGCGGTCACCACGGTGGCTGTTACAACATCACGGAGGCGCAGGCGATCATGACAGAGCTTCGCAACATTCAGAAGTCCCTCAGCTCGGGTGAGAAAGAGAAAGCCGAGCTGATGCAGTCCCTCGCCCAGCTGAAGGACGAACTGACGAGGTTGCAGCTCTGCGAAGGATCACCGGAAGCCAGTACGTTGAGTCTTCCCCAAGAGAAGCTGAGCACGGCCTCTCAGACGGATCTGTCCGGCGAGTTGGTGCCAATTGGCACGAGACTAGCTGAGATGGCGCGCATGAGGCTTCAGTACGACGAGGCGCGGAAGAGGATACAGCATATTCAGCAGCAATTAGCTGACCTCGAGGAAAAAGTCACGCCCGGCCAGACGGAGAGCGACAAGGACAAGTTGCTTCTGTTCCAAGAAAAGGAGCAACTGCTTCGAGAGTTGAGGAGCATTACACCTCGCACGAGAACGCAGCAGGACATGAAGAAGATTCAGTGCGAGATTCGTCGTCTCGAGCAAGATCTCAATAACGCGCTGGAACTTTCGAACAAGACCATCACGGACCGCGTGCGACTTCATGAAGAGAAGCAGTTACTGCTTCAGCAGTTGAGGGACGCACTCAGGTCGATGGCTATGTTGGAGGGTCAACTGAAGACTTTGAGCGCAAGCACGTTGTCGGTGAGCAGCAGTTCAAGTTTGGGCAGTCTCAGTACGACGAGTAGCAAGGGTTCCCTGAGCTCTGGTCTGAGTTTTACGGACATCTACGGTGGACCGCAGTGTCTCGGACCCGTTACTTCTCAACAAGAACGTCCGGTGGACATGGTGGATCTTCACAGGCGAGTGGAGAGACTGCTGAGAGGCTCTGAACAGAGTAACATGGTTGGAACTCCGTCGCCGGGTCGTTCTCAACCAAGTTTATCACCGCGGTCTAGTTTGTCCAGCGTTAGTCCACCAGTTTCGCCTCTGTACGAGAACGCACCAATGGGGCCACCTCCTGCTTACGAGCAAATAGAAATGCAGAGAAGGCAGCACCAGAGAATAGCTGCCCCGTCGAACGCTCATCTCGACGGAAATCAATTGGAAGACAGATTGGCAGAGTTGAGGCTGAACCAACAGCAAACTTCTTCTCAAGAGCAACCGTGTGCGGGCTCTCAGGATAGACTGAAACTCGTCGTCGGTGGTCCTCATCCGCCGATTGAACTTCAGTCCGGAAATATGTCGCAGGGCAGTGGTCTCGGTAGGCCGAATGCCATGCAACAACTGCAGCCACTTCCTCAAGAACCACCGCCATTGTCGCCCATCAGCGAAACTCCACCTCCAACTGGAATTCGATCGAGAGCCAGTAGTTCAGGAACCAACACAAGATCCGTGTCCGCTGCCGTTTCCGATGAAAGTGTGGCGGGTGATTCAGGAGTCTTTGAAGCTTCTAATCGAAGAAGGCTTTCAGGACTCATAGGAGACGTAGCTCCGCTTACACCCGGTGAAATGAGTCTGGAGACGGCACAGGTTCAGATTAAGCTCAGGTGAGTTTTTTCTGTAGCAGAGTCGACTGCAGTGTCGAAAGCCGGTGTTCCTCAAACTGTATTAGTCAGACACTTGCTTTTGTTCGCTAAAAATAGTTTGAAACCTCTGTCTGCAACGAGAAGACGACTAAAGCGAAATTAGCGGAAATACCATGCGCACTTGCATCAAATCAACTTTGTAGTCCCGGCTACATATGTTCTGCCCTCCTGTCTGCCGGTATGGACACATGTTATTCGAGTTTGAGAAACGCCGGTTTAGATTGTCATCTTCGCGGCGGCGTGCTCATTAGCCCCGCGAAGAAATTGCCACTCTCCGCAACTCCGGGCTGGGTCATTACAAGAATAAATTTTATTCCGCAGGTACTCCGTGAGCGACGGTCTCCTTCACGTCGGCATCGAGCGCGCGAGGAATCTGGCCGCGCTCTTCATACCGAACAACGCGCAAGTGTGAGTGCCTCCAAGCCTTTCCAATTATTTCCACGCAGCGCACGTTTGATCGTCTATCTCCGCGTCTCATGCTGCTCGCTTCAAGGCGACTTACATAATTTATGAACTCTTTTGACTTCGCGGAGCGATTCTCTGACGGGGGGCCGCGCGATCCCGCCAAAGAAAACGTCAACGATCGTTTCAGAAAAGAGAAAGAGAGAGAGAGACCTTTTGTTTATTTTTCTGCGCGACGCGCATTCTCAAGCGGCGACGTTTCGTGGGCGTTGATGAAATCGCTGAACGGGTCTGGTTCGTTCGCGTGAGGATATTTTCGTTACACCGAGAGATACGACCGTCGCCAATTATTGAGAAAGATGATCTTTCGGTGAGCGAGCGAGATTCACGTTTGGAACAGTGAAATTTCATAAATGTCATATTTAATATTTCCCCGATTGCGACGGGACGACTGTGCTGTTATTGAAGGAAGAAGATAATTGCCGGTAATCTGAACGTACTTTATTAACGGAACCGAAGGTTTCGCGAGCGTCTTCGAAAAGGAGAACGTCGATTGCGCCGAGTTGCCGTCGAAGCTGGTACAAAAGTCATCCTTGGGAGCGTGAATTGTAATTCCATAAATGTCATCCTTCGGGCTCAGCGGAATCTTCAATTATGAAAATGTCCCTACGGCTCACGGACTATCAGAAAAGTGCTGCGATGGAACGTCGGCAAATGATACATTTGCGACGTGAAAATCTTTCAGCCCGCGAGCGTTCTTCGTCGACGCGAAGTATTGTGAGAATCGAAGAAACTGGCGGCGATAACGATCAGCCCAATCGCATGCTTTCGTCGCTCGAGCCGAACGATCGGTCGCGCGATCGAGCCAGTGCCTGACGTATCTGAAATTGGAATGCAATTATGAAACCCGCGCCTGTGTCTGGATCATTGACCAGCGAGCGCCGTCGAGCTTCGCCACCGTGGTGCGCGCGTGGTCGCGCGCACGCGTTTCATTCCTCGCTCGCTCACCTTCCTTACGTAACGCCCGCTATTATCAGCGATACCGTCTCTCGCAATTAGCTTTACGGACGCCCGGGGAATTTATTCCGTTGGCCATTGTGCGAGCGCGCACCGGCCATAAATTCGCGAACGGCGCGACGGTTAGGTGGACGAGGCCAAGGGGGAGACAGATTAATGTACGGCCATGTGGGACGTGTTTGATTAATGATCCATCCTTTAGCCGAGGCGCCGAGGACCCGGCGTTTTCCAATTCTGCCGATGAATGAGGAGGAGGAGTAAGGTTTTTGTCGACGTTTGCTTTCGTTCGGCCGTCCTTTCGAAATAATTAATACGCCTGGGCAGGCCGGTATCAATGTGCGAGGAATTTGGTCGTGTCGAACGTGCCTTTAAGATCTCTCGCTGATTCTTTCGCCGTTAAGAGACCCGTGTATACACATATATATATATATAGAGATTTCCACTGATTTACGCTTGGCCGCGTACCGTGAACGTATTATGTCGATCAATTACGATTGATATCTCCCTGAGCATACGTAGACGATCTGTACACGTCCGTTAAATCTGCGCGCATATGGATCTCTGGACATCTGTACCCTATAGATAGTTGATTATTGACACATCCATATTTATCCTTGTATTCATTTAGCTAATTGCCATATCAATCGGGATAGACGATCGCGCTTTTGTGAGATTAGATCGCAGCTATGGATCATAACGTATGCAATGCAATATAACGTGATTTTCGAATTGCAGGTACATAAAGGCAGCTCTGCTTCCAATGCAACCACCGGTGAACCACATGTGCTGCACGAAACCCGTGACGGATTTGAGGAAGCCAGCATTTGGCGAGACATTCCCCATCGCAGTGCCTTTGAATAAGCTATACACAAAAACATTGCAAGTGAACGTTTGGTGCACAGGCAGCGAGTCTGAGGAGTGCTTGGTAATTGTCTTTATTTGTCGCACTGTCGTGCCGTCGTCCACATGATTGCAACATTGTACTTCGAACGAGCGGAAAAATGAATGGACCGCGTGCAAAAAGGGAAACTTTGTTCGATGTAACGTTTTACGTAACTTCCTAGCACGTAACTTCTTTGCTCGATGAGTCGCATTAGAATGTCATTTGAATCAGACGTTCGACTGGATACGTTTAACTGCGACGTCTGACGTCTCTTCAAGTCAATCGCGCTAAACGCGGTGTCAACGATATACACGCGGTGCATTCCTGAATACTTGTGCGATGTCCAACTTTGATGCCATCAGCTCTACTATAAAATGCTGCCTCCGCTATCAGCGTTCTCGGCTCTTTTCCGGTAGCTTTCTCCTCGAAATACCTTGCTGATCATTTGCCAGTGATTGAGAATTTTCGATTGCATACTGTATTTTAAATGGAGTTACGAAGACCACGTTTGTATTTCTAAAGTATTTCATTTAGCTATCCGAATGGCGCGTTTCACCAAAATGTGTGTGATCTTCGTTTTAAACTAGGACGAGACATCCAAAAATTATCCGCGGTATAATATTTCTAAGCCATTATTTGAGGCAATCAATGTTTCAACCAGATCAGCGTTACACAACATTCACTAGCACTGTACAAAATAACGTAATTACTATCATATCATGTGTTACTATAACCATTCCTCGATTGTTGACAGGGTTCCGCACAAGTCTCCCTTGCAGACTTCAGTCCCGAGTCGCCGAGCGTAAAATGGTACAATATACTCTCCTTCCGCTTCATGCAACCGTCCGACAGTCCTAGCACTAGTACCAGCAACAGCAATAGCGCCTCATCCAGTGTCGCAAAGCAAGCCGCAAAGCACGACAAGCAAGAGTCCGATATTTCGGTGTACAGAGGAACACAGAACACCAAGGAAGAGAGTAGTGACGAGAGCACAATTATCAGTTCTCAAACATCGACGCTGACGAGGAACCAGGGCTGCGATGAGTTGCAGACCGCGGTTTCTTTGAGGCTTGAGGAATTGGCTAATTGTTTGGGCAGTCCGGAAGAGGAGGACGAGGACGGTCGTAGTGACAGTGAAAGCGAGGACAGTGACGAGGAGGGAATCATCGTTGAGTTTATGATGGAGGATAACGTTTTGGAAGACGTGTTGGAGCATGAGGTTTGTGACATTTTTTTACGGCTTGGTAGTTGAGGACATGAAGATATGATGTAGTAGTGATATTACGTTTGGGGTAGCTCTGAATTGTTTGTTAAACTTAGTGTTTGTAACGTTACAGGAGGATGAGGAATTGAATGAGGAGACTAGACAAACGCAGGATAAGGAAACAAACACGGAGTGCGTTTTCATCCCAGAGCAGGGTAAGCAGCGAAAGTTGTCAGCGGCTGGTGTCGCACCTGGAGCAGTGCACGATGATAAGAATTCTATCGTGATCAAGAGGAGTCAGACGTTTTCGCCCAGCGCTGCGGTTAGCAAGAATCATTACATCTGCAGGGTGAGCATCGTTTCCTTGTATTTGAGTTCTGTTCAAAACCAACTTCTAAGACAACATGAATAATTTGGAATGACTGATATTTTTCATTTTTACGCTAAAACGTATTTCCACGTACTGATTACTGGTTCTTCTTCATTAGCTAAATCGAAGTGACAGCGACAGTAGCATGCCTTTATACCGTCGGGGAGGTCCTTTTCAACGGAATTCGGTGGAAAGACGATCTCTAAGATGGCGGCGACCGTCATCCGCGCTAAGTTGCAAAACAACATCGAAGAAATCGACACACTTACCACCCACTGCCAGAACATCGTTAGATCTTGAACTGGATCTTCAGGCGCAGCACGCTAGGTTGAACAATCTTCAAGACGAATTGAGCAGACTTCGAGAGTTGAAGCAGAGGTTGGAGCAGGCGCGTGAGAAAGGAGACGCTGATCTAGCGACCTGGTTGTTAGAAGATCACAAGTTCCAGAACCTCATGGCGCAGGCAGAAAGCGGGAAGAATGGCAAGAGTGCGGAGGACAAGAAAGTGGAAAAGATGTTGAAAAAGACGTCGAAGGAGATCTACAAGCTCAGAAAAACAAAGGCTGGCAAGGGGAAACCGGACATAATATCGTTTAAGTAAGTATAGTACACGATTTTGTTGTCAAAACGACATTCTGGCACTTATATTTGATATTCCCAATATCTGTAACGATTTTTTTCTTCTATTTCGTTACAAGTAAACATATCTTTCTTATAACATGTCATCTCGTCTATCGTGAATTGATCAAACGTCAATTCGTTGTTTCAGAGAAAAAATGGCATTCTTCACGCGAGTGAACCTAAATGTCCCGATGCTGCCACCGGACGACCTTCCACCGTTCGAGGGCCCACCCGTGTCGTCAGTACCCCTAGCACAGCATAGAAGATACGCATCGGAGCCTGTGACGAGCGATTTGAACGCCGCCAGATCCGGTGCATACGGTGTCCCAAACTCAACGACGCGGTCGAATAGTGTTCCTAGCGGAAACGCGATAAGGACAAACGCCGCTGTTGGCAACAGTGCCGCCGGGAATGCGGAGGACACGTACGCGAACAGTGTTAACAAAACGGTGAATGCGAAGGGTCGGCCGAACGACGCGACAAATGTGCGAAACTTGAAGGACTCGAAGAACGGACAAAGCGAGGACAAAAGTTCGAAGAATCCTGAGGAGAACGGCGAGCCGAAGAGGTACGAGTACGTCGTTGATAGAGTTCTCGGTGTCGAGGTTTAGTGGCAATTGTCGATCACGTCGAACGACGCATGAGACTCGCTTATTAAAGTTTGTTGCTGACGGGGTACTCGGCTCGAATGTTACTGGATCTTGTTCCGCGTGCATGAAACCCTGGTGCCATGCGCTGTAGGCGCGCGGAAACGATGACGATTACACGGGACGAACGAAGTTCTGGACCATGCAACTTCGACACTCAATTCTATCGTTGATCTGTTTGTCGATCTACGTTGATCGCAATGAGAGTACTTCGTTGAAGAATTATGGCGGAGGATAAAGTCAAAATTGATGGACGCGAGACATACTTTCGAAGCAACCGAAACTTTCATGAAGAAAATTTGCCTTGTCACGGAAGTCGTGACACAGTCTCGCAGTTTCGTCCCGGCAGCGCACGCGCGAGGGAAAGAGATGGTATGCGTAAATTGTAAAACGCTCTGTACATAGAAGAACGTAAGTTATTTAAAGAAACGAGACTCGCCGATAAGCTATTTAAACTATTAACGTACGCGTCGTTGGATAGGGGGATTGGGACGGGCGCGAAACTGTAGCCCACGAACGATCTTGGGCGTTGTCTATTCCGTTCGCGTTTCCTCTGCGAATCAGAGCACACACGACCCACCGAGCAGCTGGTCTGCGATTCGAAAGCGTGTTAGGAAAGATGAGGGAAGAAAAAGGTTGCGCCCTGGTTGGCTGGACTCCGCGCCTCGACCCTGGTACTGCCATTTTTTTTTTGCAAATCATGTTCTCCGCTCGTCTCGATCGAGAGATGGTCACGCGCATAAGTACACAGAGTGCCTTCGAGACGGTTGCTGGCCATTTTTATTCGCGACATCGTCACGATCGTCGAAGCGCGTTCGAGTGACAAATCTTTTAAAGACGTCACTAATTTATGTTTGGAAACTGATAAAAAGAGAAGTGCACGCCACACAATGGTTTCGGTGTTGCGGGTCGCTTGCGTAAAAAGAAACGATTGATTGACTGCAAATTACTCTAATCAATCGCAACTGACAATAGTAATTATCCGTGTCCGCGATTCTGTTGCACGATCGGTCAAAGTAAGACTAATAATCGTTATATAAATAATTCAGCCACGATTCAATTATTTCGATCCGTGGCTACGTACATCCACTTCTTACGCAAATTAGCAAAAGTATCCACCTATTATGCGCATTAATTAAAGGCATTTGCTTTTTACGCGTCCAGAGAAAGGCTTTTTGCTTTTTACCAACTGCTCGGTAAAAGCGATTAGGTTCTATCTCGATATTGATAAACGCATTCGCTTTTTACCCCGTACTGTTGAACGTGTTTAATACTAACAGGCGTTCCAGTAAAAGCCAGCGCGCCAGTAAGAGTGTTTGCTTCTTATACAACATACTTGAGGCATTTACTTCTTACTCGATACTGATAAAAGCACGTGCCTTTTACGCGAACCGGTAAACCATTTGCTGCTTTCTACGCTCGTGACCCGTTAAAGGCGGGAGGAAAAAGGGAACGTAAACGAACGAAGGGAAGAAAAATACTCATTGCCCGTCACGCAGTCATACGACGAAGTGTCTTAAGTTGACATAGGCGTAAAATTTTTGCGGCGTACACGGCGCCAAAAACTTCGTCAAGGAACAGGAACTACTTCGTTCGTTTGGATACCCATAATAATCGATCCGCGCGATCGTTCTCCGCGGAAAAAGCCGTAGTATTTGAGATTAGAGGTACTTCCCAGCGGGTACCATGCTCACTCTTCTAGTATGACGATTGAATGATCGACGAGAATGGCGCGTCCAACGTGCCGACCGCCATATTAACGTGTAATACTGAGGAACCTGGCCAAGGGTTGCGGAAGTTAGAGGAAAAATAGTGAAATATCGCGAGAAGAACGTTCTGTATATAGAAGTCCTGTATATAAAGCCTCGACAATCATGTTTGCGCGTTTATGAATAAACTATAAATACGAAACGCAGATATGTATGTTAATAAATATAAACGCATATATGTATCACACGTACGTGGATAAATAGATAACTATATATATACATATGTATATGTACACAGAGCCACACAAAGAGACGGGGCGATGCAAGTTCGCCGTTGAGTCTCCGTATCAGATATATTTTTATGGCAAGATTCGTGTTCGACGACGGGGAGAGAGAAATTGATATGCGTGCGTGAGAAATTCAGCGCGCGCTAAGGAGGAAATGAGTGAGGAGGGTTTTGAAAAGAGACGACAAGAGTAATCTCTGAGCGTATTTTCGCCTTATCGAAGTGCCGGACATTATTACGCCCATGTATTTAATTAATGTTACATTGTATTATTTACTACCGCATAGCGCCTTACTGTATCACAATAAGTATAATAACGATAACGATGATGTTAATGGTAAAGATAAGAATGATAATAGCGATAATATTAATTTCGTAAAGAGGTACACATATACACACAGTGACACGTACAGATCCGCAGGAACAATCACAATCACAGCATGATTTGTAAGTAACGGTTCGTATGGTAATGATTAAAAGAAAAAATATACAGTATACTCTTGCCATACTTTTCTCCTTTTGTATCGGTACCCAAACTCTGCATCCTCGCCACGCTTCTTCCACGACTCATCCAGAGCCACGTATTTTAAGTATACAGAACATTGTTGCATCTTGATATACCAACGAAGATGTTTTACATTCGTCACATCGAACCGCTAGATAATACCCAGAATCTCAAACATCCATAACTAGACAATAACCAGTGCCAATATGAAAAATGTAAAAATTGAAAAGCTCACATCGTCGAACGCGTATTGCCGCCACAGACGGTAGCA
Organism: Priocnemis perturbator; assembly: GCA_963942575.1. Classification (NCBI taxonomy): domain Eukaryota; kingdom Metazoa; phylum Arthropoda; class Insecta; order Hymenoptera; family Pompilidae; genus Priocnemis; species Priocnemis perturbator. The sequence goes on along the minus strand of OZ012645.1, from coordinate 12,453,740 downwards.
CGGCCGCGCTCTCGTCCAGCGCATCTACATGTGTCATCCGATAAGCGCATGTGCAGGACATCCCTTCGCGTTCCCCGCACGGTAAGGCACAACTCCCGCAAACAGCGTATCGTCGAGTAGCCGTAGGCACCAAGTGCGCAGCCCAAAGGGAGTCGCGTCACATGGCGCGCAGTCTCGACGCTCCCGCTCCTCGAACGCGGACAAATTTCGCGTGTCCACGCCGGGATCGTTGGCGAGGTCTTCCCTCTCGTTAGTAGAGCGGAGCGCGTCCGCCGCGATGCTTTTCGGCCTCCCGCCAACGATTTCCTCCAGTCTTATCGGCGCGACAGTTCGCGTGCTCGTCTTTCTGCTACAAAGCACCAGCGTGCCGAGGGTGCGAGCCTCGCTGCCACCGGGTGCCGGTTAGTTTACTTTCTGCTTTTTCTATTTCAGCCCCGCAAGTGGTTTACGCATGACGACGAAGGCACGGCAATGTGAATGGGATACTGAGCTTGCAAAAATGATTTTGTTGTTCAGTTGAGAGATCAATCTACTTTAGTACTGAGCGAGTAGTGAAGTAATGTTTGTATGGATGGTGATCCTGAAAACTTTTAATCAGTCAAAATAGTGAGTTGGATTTGAAATTGATTACTCCCTGTGACAACTGTGCATTGGTGAACTATGGGTCTTCATTAATCGCATATGTGTATGGGATTATCTCGGTATCATTGTATGGGTGCGACGTGTAGAATGTGCGGCGTCGTGTTTGTGGATATCTAGATGCAATAGATCACAGTCAGAACGGTGTGGAAATGTGAGGCACGTTGATGGATGACTAAGGAAAGCGTCAGTGTGATTTAGTGATGGGCAGAGTGCAAACGTATTTTCAGAGACAGGCCTGCCAGGCGAGGTGTAAATTTCAGGAAGTGGAGAAAGTTAATGAATTCTAAAGGGGGTGACCGCGATTGATGACAAGTTTTACGCATCACCGTCGTCTGTATAGATGTGCTGCTATAGTTGCTATTTATGCAGGGCGATGAATTTATTGCGCCACGCCGTTCTTAAAGAAAGCTTTTCCAACCTGTCATGAACAGTTTTCCCTACAGGATCGATTCAATATTTCCACTTCACGTGTGCACGTAGCCTTTTCCACGACACCTGTCGCGATGGGGAGGGTGACGTCACAGATCGTGTCCATTGGGGCTGACCGTGACTTTGAGTGCCTACGCACGAGAAACTTCGAGCGCATCCCGTTTTGACGCAGATTCACTGCGATTTCGACAGTCCGTGAATCATTTGTTATGTTCCGCGGGCATTCGCTATTGTTCCGACGCACGAGTGCTAATAACGTTACAATGGCGAAAGTTCCAATGGCAGACGATGCACGTTGACGTTGAATAGAATTCAGATATATGTACGTAGGCGTTTGCAAACCGTGGCCTTCAAGCGTGAAATGAGATACTGCATGCACTGTACACAGTCAAAGTTTCGACCTTTATGCGAAGCGTTACGATGTCTGATTATACATATGCTACATCAAGTTGCAACATGAAATGTCGCACCCTTAGTTGCGTTTTGGGTTCAATATTTAACTCATTGTAACTTAAAGACGCAATTTGCAAGTAAATCCTGTATCACTTTCATTCGAGATCGTCTATTCCGTGTAGATGCCGATTGTATATACGTAACGAACCAACTAACGTTCTAAATTATCACCCGAGACTGCGGAACAGACGTGTCAGGAGGAAGTGCCCAGTGTAAATCGCGGCAGCAGCACGTGTTCGATCGATTCGGAAATATACCTTCTTTTCTCACGTGCACGCGAAAAGTGAAGAATGGCCCGTCCTCCCGTTTCGTGATCTCATTTCCGGCTCACTTATGATTCGCACCTACAGCCCCGCACAAAAGGTGTGGTGCTCCGTGACCTTGTTGTCAATGTGACCAGGCTGTGTTGGTCGGGAAACTAGGCGCCAACCTAGAAGACAGCTTAAGTAATTCAACGCTCTCCCAGGTGCAGGTGTGCCGCTAGGTAATCGATATTATTATCGGCACGCTTTCGTATGTGTGCCCCCTCGCCCCCCTATAACACTCACACGGAACTCTGGAAAACGTCGTGTAGACGCGCTTGAGTTTGAGATCTAATTGAAGTCAAAGAGCAGAAGTCTCGATCGATCTAATGGATCGAATGCTTCTATTCTTCAAAAGCATCCACTCTATTTGAGTTTGGGGCAGAAGAAGTTCAAAGTGGAAAAATCATTATTTCCTGTAATCTCTGTCGTACTTTGAACTGAGAGTGAATATTCTTTGAAGGTGAAATTATACGCCACAGTCTCCGCGAAACGGATTGGAATGCGGAAGCGCGAAATGGCACTTTTATTTCCGCGATCGCGCCATAAATTCACGATACACGCGAGAACCTGGTCGCTGGTCGAGGGGTTGCTGTCGGTGGCATTCGAGAGGGGGATGCAACGGAATCAGCGGTTCCAGACCCACCCGTCGGCTAATCGAAATTCAAACTCACTCATTCTCACCATAGGAACTCAGTTTTCTATCGATTAAACACGCTGCCATCGGCACGCTAAGAATACCTACGGTGCGCGTACAAAAGCCCAAAGTCTGCGTACACGCGTGATCGATCGTCTTTAGACCATTGGGAATAAGAGGGTGAAAAAAGTGGAAGAATATAAATAAGCCGAGTTCTATTTCGGAAATAAATGACATGCCAAAACGCGACGCCAATCCGAAAGGTGGGGGCACGTGAAGGTCCGCGAATCGTGATAGTGCTTCATATTCGTGATGAAAGAAAGTGTGCCACCCGATACGAATCGCTGTTTGGCGAAAAATTCTGATTCGATAATCGTCAAAACGGGGAAACGTCATGCCACCCTGATTGACGATCGAAAGCAATTGAATCCGTGGTGTTCGATCGACAGGTCGAATGTTGTCGCCACGGAAAACAATTTGGATCAATTCACGTGGGGTACGCGGAAGTTCGGCGATACTTCCGGACCGGAAATGGAACCGAACCGTGAAACCAGGTCGTGGTGGCGGGCGCGAAAGATAAACAAACACAGTCGGGAAAGGAATGGCGAGAGTCGATGGTGTCCCACGTCATAACTATGATACCCACGATCGACTATACACGCCTGTCTAGAAGGTCGATGAACCCACATCGATGCGTTCTACTGTTTCTCCGTTGTGAACGCATGTCAAGCATTTTTCCATTTGACGTGGACTCCACACGCGTTGCGCGGTTCGATTTGTATTCGTGGCCCTAAATGTCTGTATGGTACGGACAATTTATCGGGAACGAATCGTACGATGAACGTTAGAAATAGAATATTGGATCAAGCTAATTGGAAGCATTGGTTAAGTGGTTAAGGATATATATGCTGGGATTAGAAAAAGGCGGATAAATTGCGAAACAAAACTCGTCGTTATGGATCCACGTATTATCCAGTCCATGGTTCAATTTCTACATTCTATAGCGTCGTATATAGCGTCCATATAACGAGGGACCTGTATTGTGAAAGATTAAGATAAGTTCTTCAGTGCTATACACGTCGTGCGTTGGGGTCTATGTTTGTGAACTTACCCTGCTTAACTATTCGAAGCAAAGACGTACATTAAACTTATTACTTGTTTACGCTTTGTAAATTTCACTGTCCAACAGGTATTTTGGTTTGCAGCATTCATTGGCGTTGACGCCCGGAAAGTGACTCTGGGAGTTTTTATCTGTTTCTTCAATTTGCGAAAACGTGAATTTTGAAAAATCGTCCTTAAGTTCCGCCTTCAACTTGAAGAAATATGTTGAACATTATTAACCGTTACTAAATTAGCATGAAATATTGATCTTAACCTCTCACTGTAACGGCACCCAAACGTGTAGTTCAGTATAAAACTTTAAATTCTTCCCACGTCACATACACCGTATACCTACTAAGCAACGCTAAATGCTGTAAAAGAGTCGACATAAAGAAACAAGTTGACGTCTGCACGCATGCCATGACTTCCCCAATTTCCATTATTTTCACTGCCAGAATTATTGATTTATTTACGTACAAGGCTGGGCTACGTTCTTCTGCCGCTTACGCCGAAAATCACGGGGCGCCCAACATTCTTAAGCAGTCTCCTCGTTTCTCATTTAACGTCCCGCGAAAAGTTGCCCGACTCCAGTGCGTGCGACGAACTTATGCAATTTTCAGGAGCGATCGTCACGAGATCGCGTGATAAGACGACCGAACGGTTCGTCGACGATCCGTTCAATGTCCCGCCATTCGCTACCGTCATATCCAATAAAGCCCAAGCATCCGCGCACACATCCACCGCTGTGCCGTGACATCGCCTTAACCGACTCTCGCATGACGAACGGTCGTTGAACTCATCGACGAGGGAAGCTCTCGGGAAAGCTGGATTTCCGCGTTCGGATAACGCGAACTTCCGCCCACGGACGATTATAATGCCCTGACTGACATCAATCTACGTCGGATTTAACTGGCATCGCGAGCAGACGATGTCAGCGGTTAAGAATTAATGCCTCGAAGGAAACTGGCCGAAAGTGTTATGTGTGCAATCACGGTGAACTTGTAAATTTCCTTCAGAACATGCTTCTAGGCATTCCCGAGAACGGCAAAATCATTTAACCCGAAAATGAAGGGTAAATGATGCGAGCAATTGTAAAGGCTGGATATTTAGAATAATAAAATATGTTTGCTAATGATATTCCTACTAAAACACACGACAATCGTATAAAAAGTACACAATATAAAGGACAATCTCTGTGCAGAAGTTTCAGTAAATAAAGACGTGTTTTCCCCGTTGAATCTGAAAAGATCGAAGCTCACATAATGTTCTTTCTTTCAGAAGACGAGATCATTTTGATCGAGCACTTGCCCGGACGTCGAGTTCATTTACAAGACTTCTTCTGGACAGGTGCCGACGACGCACCACCATGGATCGATCCAGAACAAGGTCTCACGTTTTACGAGACCAGAACACATCACGCGGTCACAGTTTATCCTTCCGAAGCAGGAGTTCCTACGCCTCGTCGACCTGGACCACGTCCTGGTCCTTATGACCCTGAGTGTAAATCTTGCTCGGAACCGACTCCAAGATTTGACGATAACGATGATGACGATCAAAACATTGGAATCCTTATCGGAGAAGATCCTGGACCAAGGTCGTCGGCTCGTCGCCATTATTCTAAATACATTCTTAAATTGCAAAGCCTTATGCTTCAAATGTGATATTCGTTAGTATAAGATTTATATATCACATTAGCGTGATGGTACAAACTGCCAGTTGGGCAGCAGTGTTATAGAGAGATATATCATAACTAAATAGAGAAACATAAAAGATGTATATAATTCAAAGAAAGGAAGGGTAGTTAACGGGTGTTAATTGACAGGACGTGTAATCATTGGAATTCAGGTATTGGCTACTAACAGTTCTCCGGGCTGGAGAAGCAGTACCACCAAAGGTGGAACTCAGATTAGCTCGTCTCTATAGGGCAGCATTCTCGAGGCAACAACAACGACATCTTGGTCTACTTTCCGCCGATCCACGATCTCGCAGAGCCACTAAACGAAAAGGACTTCTCGAAGGAAAAGTAAGTGAATTCCTTCAGACAAAAATCACCGACTCTGGCAGGACTTTGTCTAGAAGAATATTTTCAAAGCGAATCTTTTCAGACTTTGCTAGCGCCAAGTCCGGGTGTTCACGAAAATAATAATCGGGTTAGGGCCTCTGAAGCTTCTGCGAATTTAAATGTCGAAAGTACAACAAGGAGTGACGTGAGCACTCAAACTTCAAGTGCATCATTGATTAAAACCATAAAAATGGTCGAGGTTCCAAAGTCGAGGAGAACACTGCCTTTGAAGTTAAGTCCGGACAATTCGAGTGGCGAAGAAGAAAGTGGAGAATCGTCGATGGAGATGAATCCTGAAGCTATTCCATTATTTCAAGCACTTTCAACTAATCCAGCGGAATCTCCAACGACAAAATCTGTAATCGACAACCAGAGCACGACTGTATGGGAAAAGGGGTCGGGCAAGACATCGCATTCGTCTGCGAAGATGAATCTTCAAGCAGCGGAAGATATTGGCATGCAGTCAGTACCGTTACAAGGTAAAGAAGGGCCAGATGGAAAAGATGATGACAGCCAAGCGCGATCGAGATTGCGTTCGCTGGATCAATCTGTCCAAGGAATTGTCCAAGTGAGGATGCAGAATACCAGCGTGATCGAGGGTGGTGCTACGAGATTGATCTACTCTGTTCATCTTGGCGGCAAACCTGTGCCTGCTGAATCGGCAGCCAGAGATATGGCCCTTTTGTCGCCACAGGAAGTGGCTTTGGAACTTGGTGCACCTGTGATCGTGCAAAGTGAACGTAAGTGAAATGTTCTTCCCTGATGTCTTTATTTAACAAATAAGACGAATTCCTGTAATACACACAAATTAATCTGAACAAGTAATAGTCACCTGTAAATTTGCTTGATATGTTTCCATTACTTAATTTGCTACTTCATGTACGTTGATGTACCTAGGTTCTTGATTCCACCTACATATTTCTGAACACATTAGTTACTTTCATTTCCAGCATATCTTAAGGAAACGAGACCGTTGGCCCTTTCAAGGAAAAGAGACGTCTGGGTGTTCGTCGGAGCTGGCGGTGCTGGTATTGTGCTGTTGATCTTCATTCTAGCTGGTCTCATCATAGCAGCAAAGAGAAAACGTGCACATAGCGCGGTGGTCGCTCCGCCGAGTCGTAGTATTCTTAAGAAGGAACGAGAGTACGTTGCAACCATTCCTGGACTGGATAATGCTGGATTCTCTACGTCCGAGACAGAGGTAAAGGTACGTTCCATTGAAAGTCAGCACTGAAAATTCTCCCTTACAAACAACGATCATTCAGAACAACCATTCGACGAAAGACAAACGTAAAAGAACCGTGCATCAAAGTTTACGTACAGCAGAGAAGAGACTCTACGGAAATACCGCGGAACTTTCCCTTCCGGAATCTTGAAATCGCATGATATCGGGTATGCGAAACAATGTACAGACGAAACCATTTAAACGCGACAACACGCGACTTTAATCGCAGGCCAACAAACGCAAGTGCATTGCATTACGTTTACCTCGAAGAACACCAACCCCTTGCGGTTACTCCGATGAAACTGGCAATAAATGGGTTGAACAACGACATAATTTGTCTGTCGTTATTTTGGGCGGGAAAGAAATTGAATCGAGACGTTGTAAATTGGGGTGACGGAGGAAATTATACTCCTAAATGAATGCCGAACGTCAAGGAGATATCGATTTGTTTCGCGACATCGCTCCCACCCGTAAGACAAATTGCACCCTTCTTCCTTAAAGCAATTCACTTCGTTCGATCCATCTCCAGTCGTTGGCTCGTTCGCAGACGGACGGTACCAGTCAGAGGCAAACACCCGGTACTCTCTCGAGAACTCCGATAACTGCTGATTCGCCCGATAGTCGAGACGACGGAATTCACCAAGCGTCCAGCGACGAGGACGAAGACATTAAGAGGAAAGTTAGAAGAGGGTCCAGTCCTTGGAGTGTTCAAGAACAGCCGCAGAAGAGATCAAGGTTCATAATCGGACATAAACAGAATTTCCTTTAATATTCTTGCTGTCAGCTTATAACTTGGTTCAACAACTTGGGTTAAAACCTATCTTCACGGCCTTGTCCCGTCTATCAAATTATTAAAAGAATAGTGGCAAATGTATGTTTTTTGAAATGACCGGTTTCTCTATCCTTGTGCGTAGAATCGGTCATCATAGAATAACCAGAACGAATGCGATGGACCCACCGCGAACTCCCGATTCCACGGACACGACAATTGATCATTTGGACACTGTAGAGTCTCCGGAGAGGGGATATCCAAGAAGAGACGAAGCGACTGCCTCCCCACACTCGTATCTGTCGATGCCGTCGTGCAAGCAATTTCCAAATATGAGAAGTGTCGAACCTCTATCCAGGGTCTTAGAACCCGTCATGGTAGGTTGCTCCTTTGACATCGAATGTTTAGTGGATCGAACTTGGTGAACTTAGAACAAAATGCTTCAGGTCAAACACTTGGACATTGATTCTCCGGAGATGGGAAGACATGACAATGGAGATTTTGAGGGGCGCAGGGTCAATGTTGGTGCGGACAAGTACTTTTCAAGGTCTGCTAGTGCTATGAAAGATCCTGGCGTCATAGGACCTATTGTTTGGAATCTTCGACAACAAGGAGCTTCCACTGAAGGTACAGTTGTTCTTACAAGTTTTAATCAATCATACGTGCATTAACATTCAAATGCTCATACAAAAAAACACCAAAGGACAACGTATAATCTTGGGATGGGCATAACAATACACACAGTTCTACAGCAATATTATTATCCTGCATCACATACTGTTCAATGCACACTGCCATTAACGACCGAATCCTTTGACCGAATATATTTTCATTGCTATGATAATATCATATGAAATTGAAACGACAATATTGGGGAAACTTTGACTCCCGTAAAACGATTCGTTCGGAAATGGCGCACATGCGTATAGAACTGTCTCCCTAGACTTGCACAATCTCTCGAAAGATTTTAAACGTCGACAGGCAACGGAACGTCCGAGACGGACATCGATCCAACATCCATGGTCCCATCCGGACCCGTGGGCAGGGCGAGGAGGAGGCTCCACGAACTGCTTGAGGACTCCTTCAGCCTCTTCGGAAGCAGAGAGTCTAAGATCAAAGAGTCGCAAAACCCCTCGAGGCCTACTTCCGCTGCACATACGGCAGATGCTGTCACAATACTTTCAGAAACGAGGGGTAAATCGGCGCATGTCAGGTACTGTACCATTTTAGCATTCATATACTTTTATTTATGTTCTTCATTCGTTCATTGTGGTTCGATTTATATTTTTGTTATAGTCGTTTTCGTAGAGGAGGGAAGTTCTAGAATAGCAGATATGTCTCGCTTAACTTTCAAGTTCAAGTGTTTATTACTATGCGAAATCGTCATAGTACGCTGCCATTGCATCACATATTATACGTTTTGCGATACATATATTTTCGAGTTTGTGCAACTTAGTTGACAGGATGAACTGTTTAATGGGCATGTGCTTTATTTTAGTCCTGTAGCGACACTAGCTTCGGATTTGAAGACTCGCCCGCAAACATCGATACCACGGAAATATCTCGACGAAGAAACGCCGGAAACGAGGCCGTCACATCCTCGCGGGGCGTGGGGTTCAAGACCCTTGAGTGCTGGTCCATTTCACAGACCCAATCTCCCGGAGGTAGACACCAGACGTATTCTGGCGGATGCTCATCTTCCTCCTGAAGATCCCGCCGTACCCTTGATCGCGAGTATCAAGAAGGAACTAGAGAAATTCTCGCCCCAGTGAATCGCATTGCAACCGAAAGTACGCGCGCAGTTTGGGACTTTTATCATATGTTGACAAACGGCGGATTTGTCCGTGTCGTGCAATCTAATGAATTGTGAACTCATAATCTTTGTAAATATCTTTCATCGTTTTTTCACGAAATTTGTATCGTCATAGGTTTTCACCGTGTATAGTAATGAGACTTAAGTACTCGATTGTTTATAAGGAAAATCAAAATCTAACGATATACAGATCGAGGAAGATTATTATTCCAGTGTACCTGTGCCGTAGATGTTTCAGGTAAATGGAACAACTACTTCTGTCGGAAATGAACTGCACTAACATTTTATGGAAAATTGTTGAAAGTGTACTGAACTACCGGATACAGGTAAACAAACATTGCTTTTATTACCGAAACTTCAGAATCGATGCAGATTCAAGATTGCTCTATTACAAAAATCATTCGCTTATCTAAATTAAGCGAATAGAGTATCACAGCAATCGTCATGGTAGCTTCAGTACTTCCACGAAACGGTCGTTATTGCAGAAGTCCTTGTAAGTGTGCTCGTATCGGAGTTTTAAATCTGAATATTTTTTGGCAAAAAAACTGATGTACTCCGGATGTGTGGTATCAACTTCCATGAGAAGTCGTCCGTTAGGCTTCAATGCATTCGAAGCGTACTGCAGAAGCGGTTTGATAACCTTTAATCCATCATGTCCTCCATCAAGAGCTCTGAGATCCTCATAACTACAAACCGACAAAAATTATTTCTTCACTCGATCCATTATTCAAAAGCACAATTTTTGTATTACATTCTTATTTCAGGCTCCAGTTTCATAATACCCTTCGTTGGTACGTAGGGAGGATTGCTGACAATAATATCGAATTGCTTCGTGCTAAAATCGATGCTATTTCTATCAGTAGCAGTTGTGGGTGTCTCAATGGTACCGTCTTCTTTCAACATTGCGTTTAGCACGTTAACTCGATCGTCCAGGCCAAGTTTGCTTCGATTTTCCATTGTCAATTCACAAGCGTAGGCATTTGAATCAATGGCTGTACATTGTACCTGAAAATGTATAAACAGGCTATTTGAATGCACCGCTCCTGTTTCTCGAAGAGATGCCAACCTTGTCGCAGGCATGCGCGAGAGCCAGTGATATTGCTCCAGAGCCACAGCCGATTTCAAATATTTCGTAACTGTCGAGTTCAGAGGAGTGCAGCCTTTTCAAGACAAAGTCTACAAGAATTTCTGTCTCTGGTCTGGGAATGAATACTGGCGGCACCAATTTCAACGTTATATCTCGAAAGTCCCATTCTCCGATTATATACTGAACTGGCATTCTGTAATGGGTCAACGTTCGTAAACAATCACTGATTTATTGCACGCTGTTCATTGTTCATGCCTTGCCTCATCAATCTGCACTCGCATAGCTTCTCCAGTTTTTTAATCTGAGTCGCGTCAAGTTGTTTACTTAGACAATTTTCCACGTCCATTAACTAAAAGCATTTGTTTTGGTTAAAAACTGCAGACTCGGCATCAGTTAATTCACAATACAACGATAGGTTGCATGTACAGATGTACATATGCATTATTGGTATTTGGGCAGTTTTAGAAAATTGAGAATCATAGGTGTCCCACTATTCTATTTTTATCGTTTTACATCAATTTGCTACTGACAAATATCGACAATTCCCAACAGCGATCATACACGCAGGGCGGCAGGGTCAATTGACAATACGCATGCGCCATTCACGCATGGGCACACACATAAAGGTGCTCCTACATCTGAGCACGAACGCGCACGAGGCAGCCTGAGCATGACGTCATCAGAGGCGCGTGAATAAGCCGAGGCAAACCGATTCGATGGTTTCACGTTGCATTCATCGATCGATCGGTTCGCCGCCGTACGAGAAAAAATTCAGTGTGTTGGAGATTTATTCTAATGTTGGAGAATCCGACATTTTTCCAACATTTTTCTGACTTTTTTCCGACATTTTTCCGACATTTTTCCGACTTTTTTCCGACATTTTTCCGACATTTTTCCGACTTTTTTCCGATATTTTTCCAACTTTTTTCTGACTTTTTTCCGACATTTTTCCGACATTTTTCCGACTTTTTTCCGATATTTTTCCAACTTTTTTCTGACTTTTTTCCGACATTTTTCCAACATTTTTCTGACTTTTTTCCGACATTTTTCCGACATTTTTCCACCTTTTTCCCGACTTTTTTCCGACATTTTTCCGACTTTTTCCCGACATTTTTCCGACATTTTTCCGACTTTTTTCCGACATTTTTCCGGACTTTTTTCCGACATTTTTCCGACTTTTTTCCAACATTTTTCCGACTTTTTTCCGACATTTTTCCAACTTTTTTCCAACTTTTTTCCGACTTTTGACTGACTTTTATACGCTGGTTTCATTGACTGTGACTGTGACTGTGTTTTTGACCATGTACACATCGTTGTTATTGTTGTGTGATTTCTCGTTCACGCGCTCAGACAGTCGCGGATCGGTCCGAGCAAGCTACACCGATTCTCCAACATTAGAATAAATCTCCAACACACTGAATTTTTTCTCGTACGGCGGCGAACCGATTCATCGATGAGTACAACGTGAAACCATTGAATCAGTTCGCCTCGGCTTGCTCACGCGCCTGTGATGACGTCATGCTCAGGCTGCCTCGTGCGCGTTCGTGCTCAGATGTAGGAGCACCTTTATACGTTGACAAGCGCGTGGCATGTACTTAGGCATAGCCGGCATAGGGATATTTAATTATATTATATCGACCGTCCATTGACCGTGGCCGGTCAACGACACATGCGTGGCGATACCTTCGTAGTGCCAATGATGTGGGCCACAATGTGCTCGATCGATTCTACGGGCTCGGGTATGCCCTCGTGCTCGAACCGTTCACTCCATCGTTTTATAATGTCGCCGATGGTCGAAGCTTGAGTGTCGTCGGCAAACGAACGACACACAAGGTGTCTTGCCCAATGGGCTGTATTTCGTGGACCCGTACATTGAAGGCTGCACGTAATTTCCGCAGCATTATAAAAAACTCGCGACCTCAAAATCGTCCGGAGCAACATGATGCCCCATTGGACCGGCGGCCTTTACACGCTAACACGCAGAACACGCTGCGTCTGATTATGAGACAGTAAGTGACTGGTGGCGCTGTTCAGGATTTGCAGGTTTAGACCATGAAGCATAGACAAGGCATGTAATAGACATATCATGCAACGTATTTTACTGTCACATCCAACGTTATCGGTCCGGTGCGGTACTAGATCACATTATGAAGGAATTGGCACTGAATTCGTTGATACTCATGTGTTTTTAAAAGTAAAGAATAATGTAAACACGCAAGCCTTAGTTCATTTACTTTGTTAGCTTAGTAATAATAATAAGCGGGCGAAATTATCTGTGATTCCTATCACCAACGACGGGGTATTATTAAAGACTGTTAGCCTTTGGTCCCGGATTTGGTGAGTTCCGTGTAGTTAGCAGAAAACTCATATTTGTTAGTTCTTACCGTCCCAATCGTTTACGAATACTTTACGCAAGTAACTGGTCCGCTAACCTTTATAATAAATAATGGGATCGTGGGTTTGTTTCAGTACAGAAACACTTACATCTTCTGAGAGCTGCGTGCACAGACCAGGTGTAGAATAGACACCGCATCTTATCGGCCTTCGTGTCACACGTTTAGAAATATCGACGGAGCAGAAAACGAGGCAAGTTGGAGCGCCCTCTGCGTCTGCGAACAGCAGAAGTCAGAAGTACAATTCACCGACGAGATATTTTTAAAGACTGCCAGCGCCTGTGTTAAACAGCGGCCCGCAAATGGGGTCTGACTGGGGTCTCAGGGGGCGCTGAGGTCTCTTGGCGGCGTCGGTTGGCGTCGGTAATTGGGGTTAGTACCGTAGGTAATAGACAAACATAGAACGTTGACATTATCAAAACTCATTTTCTGCAAACCTTTTTAACAACATCTCGCAGCCAGGCGTACTGATTTCTTTAACTTTCCATATAGAATATTGTGAAACAGCACATTATCGTACAGAGGACGTTATCAATACATTCCGCAAAATTCATGAGGTATAAAACATAAAAATATGGAATCACAGATGAGGTATAGTATAGACCGATCATCTTATGGGACTCGCTGTCTCACGTAAACAATGACCGACTTTGCCCGAAACGAGGCTAGTTCAAGCGCACTCCGTGTCTAGCTATGATGAAAATGGAAACTATAACGTGCTGCATTCGAATTACCGACTAACTGTAACGGTAAATTTTAAAAATGTTTCAACATGTGAATGATTTAAAAATTAATGAACTGAGCTGTTGCCGAGAACAGAACACGCGATTTGCAGCCTTTAGCTCGGTATGATCTTCGATTCGGATTTAAAAACCATATCGTGGATAATACCGATTTCCCAGGTCACACCATCGGGGAGGTTACTGCAAGTGGTGACCCACCCGCGTTGCAAGACGGGCCCAACCTCCAGCCATTAAACAAATGATTCCACATTGGCATTTCCCACATAAATGTTCTGTCAAAAAAATTGATCTGGGAAGCAATTCAAATCGAAATCGAAATTTACCTGCCGCGGAGAATGACAGACAAGAGAAGCCTGTCGGCCACTCTTTTACAAAATTGAAAGTTTTATATCGACTATTGACACACATCATATTCATCGTCGCAATCATACCGCAGATTATAAAGAACCGTACTCATCACTTTCATACAACGCATACTTTCTTACAAAACTTATATTAGTTTCTAGGATTACGAATCTATTGCTTATATTTTAAGGTTTACATTGTATTTTAACTAAAAGAATTTATTGCCAAGCGGATATTTCAAGATGTCAGTTGATGGTTCCGATGATTGAGAAGAAACCTAGCTGCAAGGGAAAAAAAACACAAAGAGAAGAGGAAACGTATTGCATATGGAATATAGAAATCAAATATGAGTGCACTCATGACAGAAACCAATTAATAGGCACATATAATATACATTGATTACATGCTGAAAGAACAAATTTCGTGATGAATTAAGCTGAAAATAAAAGTCCTGGGACGAAACAATTCTAGACATCAAATTAAACGAAATAGAAATATACAAAATAATATCCTCTGCTATGGAAAATATGCTGTATGAAATAAATTGAATTAAATTCCATGGAAGACTTGATTGTGTGATGAAAATATGGTGCTCCTGAAACAGAAAGCAAACATTAATTACCACGAATAGAAGCAGATCAAATTAAGTAATTAAAACCACAACTGTTCTAGAATAGAATGAAAATGTTATTACATAGAATGTAGGGTATAGTTTTCAGTGATGGAGATTCTGGAACAAAAAGCAGACATAAATTAAACTTATATTCAAATATTTCCACAATGTATGATGACAAGATAAGGTTATTTAAAAAAAATGGATCAGTTTCTAGATGATGGCATGCCTAGAACAGAAAGCAGAATAAAATTAAAGTGTTTGAAGAAAACAAACCAAATTAAATTCTCTACAACAGGAAGCCTAAAACAGAAAGCAGAACAAAATTAAAACGTTCCGAAAAACAAGTGAAATTATCCACAATTTGAATAAAGCTGAAACAGAAATAGTTATTCTTCAAGTAAGCAAACAGTAAAAATAAATACATTTCAATAATAATTCCTTGCAATAAAAAAAAGCAACCAGAAAGACTGGTTCTTTTAATAAAGAAAATATTGTCAAATTTCATATCCCACCCAAATAAATCCCCCCGATTTTCATATCCCCCCGTCAATTTTCAGACACCGGATGCCAGCCATAATAATTCGTCAATAATCAGTTCATTATTCCATATTTCATGCAGATGAATATACGAAACAATGTAACAAATAACGATTTATCAAGGCGGCCCAATGCCATATCTCAAATTTTCAGCAGCTCCTGAAAATACATAAGTAAATTGCCCACGATTAACTCTTCATTACACAAGATAGATGTATATTATAACTCATAGCAAATTAAACTTTTAATCAAGAGGTTCAGTCGTATAAAAAAAATGGCGAATGTGTTATTTACGATCTGTAAATCTTTAAACAAATTCAAGAATAAACATTTTTTCTGCAGTAATTATTATCTGTATACTTTTAAATAACTTGCATTTGATAACTCTGACCAAAAGAGAAGAGTTAATCGTGGCAGTATTTTTATACCTTTCAGTTACATATGTAACTGCTATAAGTTACATGTGCAACACCTAATAATGATCGAGCACAGTGACAAAGTGGTATACTAATCCAACGACGAAGGCCCTCTTCTCCGGGCCGCTTCGACTATGTCAAAATAGTCTCTTCATTTTTCGGACATGCGTAGGCAAGCCCTCGCTGATTGGGATTCAATAAAGAAATATAATAAACTTTCGAAAACTATACCGATATCTCAATGTATGAATATGAATGAGAAATGTGCGAACAATAGCTAGCACGCAGGCATTTTTAATACACAAACTTGAACGTACAAAGTGGTAATATAACATTTTGCGTAAAAAGGAATCCATATAAATATATTACTTTTTGTGCGTATGAATATAAAGATAAAGTTATAAACTGCTTATAAACGTGCACATTTAACCGAAAATCCCAATCAGTCCGAAATACGTTATTCGTATGTGTAATGAAGTGACCCTCAGTCGTACTATGAGAAGTATTGTTTAGACGCATAGCATGATACCAAATACTTTCGTACGAAACTCAACGGACCCAACAGTACGATGAGGTGTCACTTCGTTTGTGCAATGATTACGTATTTCTGCTTAAAAATATACAATAACAATAAGTATAGCAAATGACAGTTGCAACCAAATTCTACGGCCGGTATTAATAACACGACTCTCATGAAGTGAGAATATTGCTACGTGAGGTATCATTGATAAGTTATAGGTATATAAATTATATCGCCATGCAAGTTGATACAGTATACTGATAAGGAATAGAAATAATATGATTGTAACATTATAGTTATTAAGACAAGTGAGATCGCGATCAAAATATTGTGGTTGCAATAGTCAAATGAATCCCAGGTAAAGACATATCACTTGAACGCCTAACCAGTATTCGCGAGAGAAAAGTGATACCTTCCGCTGGTCCTTCCTACTTAAACATTACCATTCACACAGAAGTATGCTACCTGCCTTCCTAATTCCTATATTTAAAAATGCGAAGCAATCACGCCAACACACTCACTCCCGGATTCTCACACATTCCGCCCGGGTGCAAAGGCCTATTTCTAGAGAGTACGTCCCGGGACGTCTCCGACACCCGAACTCAGCGCACATCATCATTCATTTCACTACTTTACGTACCATTTCCTGAAATCGACTGCCAAAGGCTAGTGACCATGCAAGTTAGACGCGATCGCGAATTTGACTACTTCATTTTACTGTACAACCAAATGCTGTACAGTTTGTAAAACGTATTGCGTGATATTTAAATTAAACGTGATCATCTACTACTACAAAAATTGTGTAGCAATCACGGTGATTTCGTATCAAATCAACCATTAACAGAATTACTTAAAGGTCATGAGAATGCAATAAATATGTTTGCTTACCCAACATGCAATCCATAACACTACCATTCACACAACATACAATGGATAGCATGTTGGTGGGCACTAAACACATCAACAGTCGCTAGTTCAAATTAGTAAATCTTAATAAATACATCCGTGTTCACGAGTCTGATCCATCCATGCAGCACCTGGGCGCATGAATGGTTTCAGACTAAAAGCAATGAACACGGCCAACAAAGTGTGTACCAACCATATTGCTGAAAACATCCTGATCTAAGATTAGTAAATATATTGTATATACTATATGTATGCGGACTAATGTTTCACAATCATCTTATTATGTAATTAAATTTCAATCAAAAATGTTCTTTAAAAAATAGATAAATATATGAACTTTAAATATAGACATACTAATATTTATCATTTCAAGAGAAAAAACTGGGCATGCATGAAACTCTACTTTACATGATGTTTGAAGCATTATTTCAGAATTTCTCAAATTGAATATTAAAATATGTTTAAATAATATTTCAATAAAATAAACCTGAAAGAAACGTATGATTAACCTCGAGCGACCTGTTTTCAGAGAGACTTTTCTAAAGAAACTAGTATGCAGTATATTAGTATGTCTCTCTGAAAGCAGGTACTACCCGTCGCGAAGCGCCTTCTTGCTCTTTCAAACAAATTCGGTATACGAAAACGAAATTGTTTCTGATTATAGAAAAACTATAACCCGAAACTGTTGAGTTGAAAAAATTAAATTTAATACTTTAACTACTATTGATGTTTATATGATGATAATACATCAAAGTACAATTATGAATTTGCAATTAAATATGGACTTATTTGCTTGCAATTCTTACATTTATTTAAGTTAATGCCCCGAACGCGAATTGCGAAATGGAAATGAAACATACTATGAGCAAGGGAGACCTATCCTACTCTGATTAAACATGGCAATAATGATGTGCCTAACAAAATACCACTCATAGGTAAACTCCTCAGAGTTTATCTATGGTCACTGTGCTCTTCATTCAAATTTTCTAAAGAGTAATTACAACCAATCACCCGTGTCGATTCGGACCATTCGCCCTACGACATGATTGAGTGACTGGAGGGACTTTAAAATTTCACTCACCAGTGTTGTCTTGTCTGCATACCACAGGAACACGCTGCAATAATGGACCCTTGGCCCTCAGACTCTGGATTTGGCTACTTGGCTTGGGTATCTTTGGCATCTTCTTCTTTATCGATCCACCATGATATCTTAAATAAAATCGTGCTCTGTAAAATAAAATTTGATTAAGTCCAATGTGAACATGTATAATATTAATTGAGGATAAACACCAAACAAAAATATTGAAATTAACAAATCAATTGTGAACGTACCTTGCAAACGCAACAGCATTGCAGGCAGCTGTGAATCAACTGTTGTGACTCAGTAACTTCTTCTGGGATGACTGACTCTAATACCGATTAATAATTTACAATATACTGATAATATAATATGCCAAGAATATAATAATCGAACAACACTGACTCGAATTCGCGACTGAAAAATGTGGGATACTACTGTCCTATAATAAAGGCTCTAATTCGCGTGGCTCTACATTACTTTGCAAAGGAATCAAGTTACAGCAAAGAGCTCATACAGCTTCAATAGGGAATAAACATTTCGTAATCAATGAGTGACTCTAAACCGCATTGCACGCGGTCACTAAACCCTGCAAACACTGACTTTAATTCCAATAAATAATGTACAATATACTAATAATATTATAAGCTAGTAATATAATAATCGAACAACACTGACTCTACTTCGCGTGATTCTATATTACTCTGCAAAGGAATGAAGTTAGAGCAAATAGCCCATTCGGCTAGAAAAGGAATAGACATTTCGTCATCAAGCACTGACTCTAAACCGCATTGCACGCGATCATCAATCCTGTAAGAAAAGTTGAGAAATACCCTCTTATTAATTACAAGTTATTATGTCAGAAAAAAATATGAATTAAACTCCAACAAGGTGCAACATTCCAGAGTTCCTGTAACAGAAAACAGACGTTGATTAGCAAAGTGAATAACTGAGGTGCTGCAAACGTTGACCGAACGATTGAGTTCTTAAATTTGAATTCTTTCAATATCCGAATAATGTAAAAATGAAGGAACAAATGAATTCTTGAAATTGAATTCTTTCAATATCTGAACGATTGAAAAATGAAAGAACAATTGAGCCCTTACGGAGAGCAAAATACGCGGTTTGCAGCCTTTAGCCCGGTATGATCCTCGATTCAGATATGAAATCCGATTCGTGGATAACACCGGTTTCCAGGTCACACCCTCATGGAGGTCGCTGCAAGTGGTGACCCATGAGAAATAAAATTATCTAATTATGTTTAGAATAATAATTTTGACCTCTACGACATATACAATTTTACTATGCTCAATTGTATAATATGTCGAAATATTTATTTGATTGAACGTGCAATTTGAAATTTTTGCACTAAATTTATATTTTAAACATCATATATCATGTATATGTATAGGAAATAAGACTAAAAAAATCGTATTACTAACGTTACTCAGTCGTCCCCTCCACGAATGACGTCACCGCCATTTTCGAACGGTTGCGTTTGCGCACTTGTGCTTTCCAACCAATTCCACCTACCCTCGATATTGTCAAACTCAACAATTGCTTTTCATGCACCAAATATGTTGAACAGACCCGACGTTTGTGTCGAATTAGTTGCTACTACCGCCCTAGCACGTAAATCAAGTACTGAATGATGTGAAACTCACCGAAAAACATGTAAAAACTGCGAAAAACTGGAGCTGAAATACACGGCGTCCTTCGATTTCCCACGCTACCAAGAGTGCCTGGAATAAGAGTCAGATATTTCGATTAATTCACAATATCAAGTCAAAATATATGCACCTCTACGTTGCCTGCTAGTTAATATTCAAGATTGTCACAAATTTAAGGATGAAACAACAAATATTTATAAAATAACTGTGTTAAAAGCGGGAGCATACCTTTCCCGACCTCACTTTTGCCACTGTCTGAACGAACTACCGAAGTGAATTTAGCAACTTTACAGTGGCGAATCACAACGCACTGTGCGTCCGCCATTTTGAAACCGTTCAAATCGAGAGATTGCCTTTCGACCCATTCCTTCCCGCGATATCAAGAAACGCAATAATTGCTTTTCTAGCACGACACATGTTAAATAGACCCGAAATTTATGTCGAATTAGTTGCTACAACAGCCCTAGGACCTAAATCAATTACTGAATAACGTCGCACTCACCAGTAATGCTGCGAAAGCTGCCGAAAACGATGGTTCAGCTCGACGGCATCCTTTGATTTTCCAACCTATCAAGACATGTCTGGAATCAAAATCGAAAATTTCGATTACTATATATCATTCAGCAGAAACATTTAGATGAACGTATTACACTCTGCTTAATTCGCGTGTCGGTAATAAATTTGGAGATGAAAGAGCTAATAATTATAATTACAATATGACAAGTGCGAGAGCTCACCTGTTACGATGCACACTCTGCCGATGCACAGATGGAACTGCGCAGAGATGGCCGCCGCAAGAGTACATTGAAAGTTTTGACTGTGTCAGTTTTGCTTCAAAGATGAGGTTACTTCTTTTGCTAATACAGCATTGGATTTATGGATTACAACAGTGCAATATGCTAGTGATGTGGATATTAATAGTGAACACTGAGAGTTCATTGTCACTGTCTATATCGGCAGTTAACCTTAACAGTGCTTAATAAATATAATTTTATTTCATTTGAATGGTGCTATTCATTTTAAATACTTACAGTGCACGTTGACACTATGCATATATGTACATAGTAACATGAAGTCCATTCTGCTTGTTATGCGAACCATGCTTTCATACGACATTCAGCAACAGGTGTCTGCTTCCTCTCCACCCACTGCCATGTTTATACTGTATACTGTGTGTCTACGCTGCTTGTGTAAGTTACAATTGTTCTTATTACATATTCTCATTTTGATTACAGGAATAAGTTTAAGCCGTTAGTATTATATTGTACACAATGTGGGGTTCTTGTCATATTATATGCTACACATATTCTACGGTTGTTTAACTTTACTTATCATTACTCTATATGCATTCTTATCGGACCTACCATACCTGATACCATTAATCTATGTACACATCATTTAACGTATTATATGATCCACATTTGCTTTATTTCTGTTTATATTTACAACCTTTGCTCAACCAAGTATGCCCATTATTTTAATATTGCTTTTATTTACATTCATTACTGTCAATATATGACAATATTGTATATTATACTTTGCGTGATTAAAACTAAATAAATTTGGTGGGTCACCACACGTAACTACCTCCACGGGGTGTGATCTGGACACTGTTATCCTTGAATCGGATAATTTTTTGTCTGGATCAAGGATCACAGTGACTAAAGGCTGCGTCTCGCCTTTTGTTTGATAGCGTATTTCAAATAAATGTCACTATACATAAATTTAGTTAACATTTGATTGTGTGTAATATTATAGATCAGGATAATTTAACATTCCTCTGTTTCAATCTAGTTGCCCCGCTAATGAATAAGGAATAAGCAAAATAAATGATATAAGGCTTGCGCACTGATCTACATATATATACACTGGATACACGATTGGATAGGATCTCATGATAATAGTTGGGTACGGTAGACGGTAGTGATACGACATCAGTTTCTTACTCTGGCCGCAATATATTCTAAAGGGCGCCCGAGAACAGCGAATTTTGCTGGAGACACAAAGTCCCATAAGGCTGGCAGACTTTAGGAATATCTCGTCGGTGATACATACATACATACTGTATGTCGGAATGAAAATGAAGAAAATGCCGAAGTTGTCTAGGCCAAGTAACAAAATCCAAAGGGTGTCGATCAAAGATTCATTAATGCAGCATATTTCTGTGGTATGCAGACAAGTCATCACTGGTGAGCGAAATTTTATAGTTCCTCTAACCAGTCAATCAATCGTGTCGTAGCGTGTATTCATATTTGTCGCATTGAGGCGATGGCATTCAAAGCCACGGTGACCGTAGCGTAGGTGAAGTTCGAGGTGTACCAAGGTGTACTGAGAAATGATACGAATATATACTTTGGGAGCAGCGGGGAAGGGGGAGCGCGTGCCGCGACCATCGTCACGTAGCCACAGTCTGCTCAGACCAGTCGAGACCTGTTTATTGTATGTGTCAGAAGCCGAGAGCCGAGGTCATGAGGTCGTGTATATACGCCGACTAAAATTTTGCGACTTCAAATAAGTCTGCATAAAATCGGAGTAATGACCATCTAAACTAGGTAAAAATCCATGTAGATGACAGTGTTTTAATAAAGACATGAATGGTATACCGTTGTACATGCATATGTACATCCAACACACGTGAGGGCCGTGATTGGTAAATGTTATTACAAAATTTGTTAAATTTGTGTAAAGTTTGTATGAGAAATGAATTTCATAGTATGCACATCAATTTAAGAACGATACGTGCGGGGCGGAGACTCGTAATCGTCCGCGCAGGTTCAAACATGTCCACTCCCTAGTAGAAAAAAGTGAAAATATTGAAGGATAGAGATGTGAAACATGACTTAGAGCGCCGACGCGAACTTTAACGTCACATGCTCTTTTCAATACAATCTGTCCTTTTTATAATCTTGTCGTACAACGTACAAAGTATCATTTGTAGAAGAGGTTACCTTATTACGGCGTTTCGTTGCACTAAGTAGTCCAGAGACAAAACAGTTAAAAATTACAGAATGTCTTAGCTTGAGAGCGTGCAAAATGTGGTTAGAGATTGCATTTTAACAAAAGTACAAGATTTAGATATAACTGCACAATTGCAGTAGTGCATGTAGTACATGTAGTAAATGAAATTGAAAAGAGTAGATCACGCGCAGGGTGCTATTCAAAATCAGAGCTTCACGCATGATCAACCATCAAGATTGCGCACGATGAGTCGAGACAGTTGCGCATGATGCGTCGAGAAAGTTGCGCGCTCGCAGCACTGGCTCGCACGCGCTCGTCAGGAGTTCAGTCACTTCAAGACCACCGTCGGAGTAAGAGCAACAGATGTGAAAGTGTCAGTTTGCTTCAACAATCGACGAAATAATATCTTCCGCTAATATAGCATTGGATTTATGGATTATTACAGTGCAACAGTGAAGTGTGTACTGATGACAACGATATTAATAGTGAACATTGACAGTGACTTTTGATAGTGAATATTGACAGTGAATATTGACAGTGAATATTGTCAGTGGCTTCTGACAATGGCTTCTGACAGTGACTTTTGACAGTGACTTCTGACAGTGACTTCTGAAAATGGCTTCTGACAATGGCTTCTAACTGTGACTTCTGACAGTGACTTTTGACAGTGACTTTTAATAGTGACTTTTAATAGTGACTTTTGACAGTGAGTTTTGACAGTGACTTTGGACAGTTAATTTGACTATGGACAGTGACAGTGCCTATTCAAATTAATTTGTGTTTTTAAAGTGGGTGATCCTATTGAGTCTGAATATTAACAGTGATTTTAACAATTAATTTTAAATTAAAATCTTAATAAAGGCACTGACATATAGCGCATACTGTTTGTTGTGACAGTTATACGTTCATATGAGACAGGAACAGGTGTCTGCTTCTTACGTATATCACAGTCAGTCATGCTTATACTGTACGTTTGAGCTACAGTACTCTACTCTGCTTTGGTGAGTCATAATTGTTTTTACTATACGTTCTCTTTTAGATTATCTGAACAAGCTTGCTACCTATTACTACATTTTTGCACATACTACACTGTTGCTCCTGTATAATATTTCCCACCCATACTATAATTATTTAACCTTACTTTGCATTTATCCTTACGTTATTTACCATAGCTTAAACCATTGATACACTTATTATTCTACATATTATATAAGACACTTTTATTTTACTTTCAATGATTATTCCAACATTTTTTGAATCCTTCCACTAAATTAATGCCGCTTTACATCCTTTACTCCTAGTACAAGAATACAGTGTACATTATGATTTGCTGCATTATAACTAAATCATTTTTATGGACACCATACGTAGCTACCTCCACGTGGTGTGATCTGGACACCGTTATCCCTGAATCGGATAATTTTTATCTGAATCAAGGATCACAGTGACTAAAGGCTGCGTCTCGCGTTTTTTTTTCGCTGTTACCCAATGATATGTGTTCCTACTGATAGCTTCATGAAACATCATTACAAATAGATTCACTTAACTTTTACTCGCTATTTGAATAACATTCAACACATTCTCTATTCGATCTCGTCAGCATTCGCGATAACGAAAAAAAAAAACAAGTTCGCTTGGAAAAATGCGTACATATTATTTCGTGCCACCCTTCCCCTTTCTTTCAGCAACTTTGCGACTTCTCGTCGGTCTCTAGAATCAGTGTTGTTCGATGAACCTCGCATGCCTCCACCCGCGAGTGTTGAGGCGGACGCGCGCGGAATAGGGTTGCGATTTTAACATATTGCTCGCCGCGAAATAGATTCTGTGTTGCAAAGAAGTAAATACATAAAATCGATATCGAACGTGATTGCCTCCATCCGCGAATGTTGAGGCACGCGCGCGGTCCGGTCATCTCCACCCGTGAGTGTTGAGATCCGCGAAATCGTTTTACTTCCACTCGCGTGTGTTGAAGTTCGTGCTATCGCGATTCCGACAGCTTCCACCCGCGCGTGTCGAAGCTCGCGAATTAGAGCCAGTGCATAAGAATATTCTATAATATACCCCACTTCATACTTAACTTTATTCACTTTCTTTCAAACTTTTCGTTCGTAGTCAATTTTTTTGTTTTAATATGTCTTTCCAATATGTCTTTAATATATCTTTCCAATTTTTATTTGAGTTCAATATTCAGTTTATTTCCTAGTTCAAATTATCAAATGTGGGGTATATTGTAAAGCATTCTTGGAATTTTTGTGATCGCGCGCAATGCGATATTCGAGTCAATTTTGCTTTCGAGTTGATTATTTCCCTTGAACCGTACAGGTTCCTTAGCTTCATCCTTTTGCATTTCAAAGTAAAGTTACGCGAAGTAGAATCAGTGTTTGCTCGTAATGACAGATCCCCCTCAATCGTATTATATTTCTCGCGTCGCGTTCGCTTCAGTGTTTGTTGCGCCGGAATGATATTTTTGTTCATTTTCTTTTTAACATACTTCGGTTGCGAGTTCGTTCACCGAAACGTATATACCGCGATCGCGAAATATTATAAGTAGACTCAGTGTTGTTGCGTCGTAAGAATTATTCGGTCAGTCTAAACCCGCGTCGCGAATTAAAGTCAGTGTTATTACGCCGGCACAAAAGATTTCGGTCGCGAATTTTACAATTCATTTTTCCGTCCGCGGCAGTAGAGTCAGTAATTCAAGAAGATGCTTGGTCCTGCTGATCTGATGCTGGTATCCCACATTCACCCCACGCTCCACAGTTCAGAATGCAGAGTTAGAGGGTCTAGGAACTGAGGGTCAAGGATCCGTCGATGCAGCGTGTTCCTGTGGTATGCTGACCAGGCGGTGAGTGAGACTTTTAAGTTCCTCCAGTCACCCAATCATGTCGTAGGACGAATGGTCCGAATCGGTACGGGTGACTGGTTGTAATTTTTCTCAGATTCTTAATTGGTTATTGATGATGAGCATAGTGACGGCGACTAGAATTTTTGCCAAGCAGAAACTCTAGTCGTCAGTGGCGTCTGTTAGGCACATTTTGGATGTCTTTATTTTAGCTCAGGGTAGGCCTGCCTTGCTTAATTTTTGTAATATATATTTGCTCGCGGACGTGTTCGCGTTTTGAATAATTTATTACATATAGTTTCGCACAATTGAAGTGTTTTAAGAAAATAGAGTAAAATCTGCATTTTACAAGTCGTTGGATAACGACGATTTGTATAAAGTGAGAGTCATTAAAGTAGAGTCAACACGTTCGTATTTAAGAACGTACCGCTTGCGATCGTATATGATTAGTTCTAATAAGCAAGGTGGCATTTCGCGACGAGTAGATTCTATCATAGAGCGACAAGTGTGTCATAATTTTATGGTATAGAAAAGTTGCTTCTATGGTAGGATCACTCGAGGAATTTTATTTTTGCATGATAAATACATAACAGAAAAGTCGAATCATTAATTCACGTCAAGTTTGCTTCTGAAATGAAATAAAATGAAAGTCGAGTCATTTTGATTATTATGAGAAATGAAGAAAGTACAAATTTGAGTCATTAGTCCGTTTATGCATTACGTACATTATATATTACTAATGTTAGCTCAGGATTTTTTCAGCAATCTTCAGTGAGTACCCTATTTTTTTGGCCGTACTCATGTCACTAAGGCCTGTCATCATGCATGCGCCCAGGTGCAGCATGCATGGTGCAGGCCGGTGAGTACGGTTTAGTTTTAAGGCGTAGTTTGGCGATGCTATCGTAATAATGACTGCCGACGTACTTGCCACTGTATGAATGCGTAGTGTAATGTGGCATGTACGTCGGGAAGAGTATTAAATGACAATTGCTTCTTCGAATTCGGTCAATTATTCAATTTTATTTCATTATATATTTCAATATACTTATATGTCGCCTGTACACTTGTACAGGCTTCGTATAATACACATTACATTTGGTCGTACAAATAATTGAATATAAGTAGAGTCACGCGTTTCGCGTTAGTTTGCTCAGTCATTATACTTTGCAATCGATTTCAGCATTGGTACGTACTAATTCATAAGTGTATGAGTCAGTTTTGAACTCGGGTGTTGGAGATTGTGCTCGTATGCACATCTCCCTAGGGAAAGTAGGCTATTTTGTGCACCCGGGTGGCGTGTATGAGTAAAAGCCGGAGTGAATGTGATACATGAATGTATACATAGTTCAATGTGGATTCTGTTCCACTTTTTTTCCCCGTTTACATATAAGTATCAGGGCTAGGGTAGGCTATCACTAAGAAATTGCGCAGTGATTTGCCTATACCTGGGTTTACTTAACTCGTGCGACTATAATTTTTTCTCGCGAGTTCGCGTTATATTTAACAGTCAGACATAAAACAGTAATGTTTCGTGCATTGACATTTTTCTTTCGTTAATGTACTACTCTCAGTACTCGTCTCTTAGTAACTGGTCGCACGAGTTCAGTCTTAGTTATAAGTTATCCGTTACTTGAATTTTAAGCAGAAATACGTACTCATTGCACACACGAAATAACACTTCATTGCACTAACGAGCGAGTGTAGCTTCTTACGAAAGCATATAGTATCATGCTATGCGTATAAAGTTACACTCCTCATTGAACTATCGAGGTGTATTTCATTGCACATTTGAAGTACTTATTTCGATCTGTTCGGGAAGTTCGGTTAATTGTGCACGTGTACGAGCCGTCGACAACTGACTCTTGGAATCGTTAGTATAAAGTATTATCATTACGATGATACTTTATACGCTGGATTTCTAGAGTTGGTTTAGACAGTGCCTACGTGTTTAGCCCTTGTTCGCGAAATTCTCACTCGAATGTTCATTGAGCGTATAATCGTAGTGTTCGAAAGGCAGATATCAGCGTTTATATCGACACGATATAACATATTTTCACATAGTTTCCTATTAATTGGTCCATATGTTATTATATCTGCGATACATTAACATATGAGAAATTTTTTGTGTACAAATATTATATTTCTCTTACAATTTCGTCTGACTTTGCGTTCGAGGTACTCGAATCGATATAAAACTGATATCTGTTTTAGCTCCCGAACAGTGGGGACTTGCTTATGCATGTCCGAAGAATGAAAAGGCTATTTGTAATAGTCGAAACGGCCCGGAGAAGAGGGCTTTCGTCGTGGGATTAGTTTCCACGATAGTCACTATGCTCATTGTGTCATATTTATGCGTAAATGCTTCCCTCAGTGAGGGAAGCAATTACGATTAAACGTGTACGCGGTTGGTCAATAAAATCCGAACAAGCGTCGCATCTGGATCAATTCGTTCAATGATTGTATAATTTCTTAAGTTCACTCGTGAATTTTAGAAATCATGCATTCTCATGAATGAATTGATCTTTCTTGGCTGCTCACGTTTGCAAAGCACGTTCGTTCTCCGTTTCGCCGAGTTAGGCAGGTCAAAGTTTCGATTTGTGATCAATATGTTGAAAAGCGCCGCTGGATTGATTCATTTAATGATTATGTTGGTGTTTAAAGTTCTTCGGAAATTTAGAAATAATGCATTTTCATTAATGAATCAATTCTTCTTGGCTGCTCGCGTTTGCGGTTTAACGCTTGCTGGCAGATTTTTCTTTTGCGAATATACTTTTATTGAAATTTAGAACCGCGACATCGTATACGTATATCGTCTATGATTAGAATATGTATGTACATATCGATAAATGTTGAGCGCCGTTTGAGGCTGCTATATGACGTATTATTTAATTCGCGGCATGTTACCCCCGAATGCTGACGTGATATTTATTGCAATTAACACGTCATTTTTTGTATTTTTCACTTTATTCAAACAGTACACACATCGCGATATTTTAAATTATCTTTTGCAAATGTAATGAACATATATCATTGGGTATTTTTAAAATGAGTCATCTTCCATGACTTTTAGAAATATCAAAGTTCAATTATCAAATCATACATATTATCAAAATCTCAGTTTAATACCATTTTTTTTCAGAGTTGTTAATTCCATCTGCTTTTTGTTTTAGATTCAGTATCCTGATATTATAAAATGATGCTGAACTTTAGTGTCGGATGTATTTAATAAATGATCTTATTCTTACAGATATTTTTTCAGCCTTTATCTCTGATTGGTTTGTATGGTATTTCTTCATTTATAACGAGTCTATTTTTAAATTCATCTATTTGCAGGTTATTAATTGAATCTGCCTTTTGTTCTAGATCCAGCCTCATTATCTTGTGGGATAATACTGAAGTTTGCTGTCGCAGCTGTTCAATTAAACATGTTATACTTGTGCCTAGTTTTATAATTGTTTCCAAATTATGTGATCGTTTATCTACTATCAGTTTCGTGTTAAATTTTTCTCTTTTCACAGATAGTTTTGAGTTATTTTGTTTCTGTATTATTCATGCGTTCTGCTTTTTGTTTCAGGCTCTATATTCTTCTTCTTCTTCTTCTGAGATGGGGTTTCAACGTTGGTTATATAGATATTTAAATTTTGCTCTATACTCTTCTCTCTAAACGTCATTTGAAATTATTCTGTTACAGATTGGCGTTTCATCATATCCTTTCTGTCTGCATTTTTCAAATATCTATAGAACTTGTAGATAGATACTTTATTTTCAGCCTGACGGCCTAGAAATGGATCTTACACCCTTCCTTTGTTAACACTAATCCTATTACTTGTTAGACTATAATCTTATGTTTTAATTACATTTCACTTAACTTACTATTACTGTTACTTTATATCTCATGCTTTCCTATCTATTACTTTTTTTACTCTATAAAACTTATATATGTTGATACTGTAAAAATAGAAAACTCCCCAAAATAAAACTAAAAATACCAATCCAAAAAACTAAAGTACTGAATCTGTAACACTTATTAAAGATTAAATTCAATTCCAAAAACATATCAGTTTTAAAAGATAATGCGCCAAAATAATTATTAACCAGCATTCTATACAACCAAATAATTAATACTCTATACACCTACAACCTCATAAATAATGCCTTTCTTGTCTATAATAGTCGTTGTGTATACGATTTTCTGTGTTCTTTTCTTTATTTTTTTTTAGTTAGGTATTTAACAGTCTTCATCACATCCAACATTGAAGATTATTTCATAAGTAGTATGTAAGACTTAGTATAATTAGTACTTGACATTTTTGTAACTTCAAAAGTGTCAAGACGTAGTTAATAAAATATATAAAATTTCGTAATTCTAAGCGGTACATAATCATAATCATCCTCATTGCCATTCTCATCATCATTATAACTTGTACAAGGACAATAGGCAGGCTTCTCCTGCTTATTGTTCTTTTCGGGTAGGTAAATTCAGATTCTTGACATTTCATTCAGCGGATCAATTTTTGCGCACGGAAGAAATTGATCCGATCAATGAATGGAATCTAGCAGTAATAATGGTTGGGTGGATGGGACCGTTTTTTGGTGTAGGGTGGGTCACCATTCGTAGCTACCTCCACGTGGTGTGATCTGGACACTGCTATCCTTGAATCATGTATTCTTACTTGAATCAAGAATAGCAGTGACTAAGGGCTACGACTCGCGTTTTTTTGATAGCGTATTTCAAATGAGTGGCGGCACACATAAATTCAGCTAAAATTTCATCGTGTGTAATATTATAGATCAGGGTAGTTTAACATTGCTCTGTTTCAACCTAGTTCCCCCGCTTTTGAATAATGTATAAGCGAAATAAATGATATAAGGCTTGCTCACTGATCTACATGTACACTGGATACACGATTGGATTGGATCTCATGATAATAGTTCGGTACAGTAGTGATTCGGCATCAGTTTCTTACTCTGGCCGCAATATATTCTAGAGGGCGCCCGGGAACAGCGAATTTCGCTGGAGACACGATCTCCCGTAAGGCAGGCTTTAAGAATATCTCGTCGGTGTCCTGCAGCACGTTATACACCGACGAGATATAACATCTCGTCGGAGCTTTATAGTTTCGATTTTCATCATTGCCAGACACAGAGTGCGCTGGAATATCAGCCTGGTTTTGGGCACAGCCGGTAATTTTTAACCTGAGACCCAATGTCTCATAAGATGAGCGGTCTATACTATACCTCGTCCATGACACAAAGTCCGATAAGATGAGCGGTCTGTAGCATACCTTGTCAGTGACATTATTAAAGACTACCAATATATCGTAGAGGGCGTTAGAGAAGAGCGAATTTTTCGCGAGACGTATACAATTAACAGTAATTCGTGAGTGATGTTTACAACGGAGAACAATGAAGAAAACTACAAATTTGCAACAGTATGCCATTATACCGGTTCTAGAGCATGCAAAGAATTTCAGTGTACACAACGCCTCCTGATAAAGCGCAGCTGATTAATGGTGATCAATAGATACAGAGTGGTAGTTGTTTGGGCGTTGGGCTTGTAGATGTCGGGTGGATCGCGGCGGATGGTCGGACAGTGTTGATTGGCTGGCAGCGTACGGCGCAGGCGCAGTTCCACCTACTGGAAAGAAGGGCGCGGGCGCGCAGGCCGCGGTCTGGCTTAGGGCGCTAGCAGTCGCCACCGGTCTCGCTTCTAACTTGCGACGGGTCTGCCATGACAGTCGCATACCGTGTCGCACGAGTGCACCGCGAGAAGAAAAGTGCTTCGTACGGGAGGCGCGTCGCGGTTCTTAGCGGGTACTAATGTCGATCGTGCTAAGCTCGGGATGCGTGGGTGCCCATGGGCCTGATTCGTCGCGTCCTGCCCTGGACTCGTTTTCGCGATCGGTCACAAAGGGTGAGACGGTGCACGGCTGTCGTAGATAGACCGCTCCGTTACCTCGTAGCGCGCGTATCGTCGTACGCGCGTCGTAAGCACGCGTCATCGTCTCTCTCGTGAATGGCGGGTGTTTTGGTCGCGGTGTTGTTGTGACGCGTGTCTCGTGGCAGCGCTGGCTGTCAGTTTTCGCGAGTCCGAGAGTACGCCGAGTGGCACACGAGCCGGGCCGTCGTTGTGCTTCGCTTGGACGCAAGTGTCACCGTTCGTTAGTAATTGTTGCACGCTTGTCCACGGTCCTCGTGGACGTCGTCGACGTAGACCTCTGTTAGGGAGGAAGGATCGCATACGATCCCGGTGCTAGTTGCTCCGAAAACACGAGCGTGTGAAAGGACACGGAAACGTGCCGCGATACGGACAGAACGCAAACGGGGGAAGGCGGAATCGATTGGTGGTGGTGCCTGTTCGTGCTCACGACACCGTTATACCAACAGGCTTTTCCGGGCGGTACGCACTCCGGCAGAGTGCGAAAGTAAGGTGCGGTAAAAAGCGATATATAAAACTTTCGCTGGTCTCTCTCTCTCTCTCTCTCTCTCTCTCTCTCTGTCTGTCTCTCTACCTCTAGCTCTATCTCTGTCTCTACCTTCGCCCCGTACGCCTTTCTGCACGATTTCTTGCTTTACCTCTTCCAGTATCCTAATAAATCAGGATGCTTGCCGTCCGTCGGGGAAACCGATGCGGACGCCTGTTCGAAGAAACGAGAAACCGTATTGGGCTGGGATCAAACGTCGCGTTGCGCTCGATTCTCGCGCGCGCGGCACGAGGGAAAGTAGAAGGGAGCGTGGTGTACTCTACCGTGTATGTGCTCGTACATAAATCGTTACGTGTGTGCCGCGTGACGTAGGACCCGATCGTGAAATGGATTGATACCGATAATCTTCTCCGGGGATCGATCAACCGACCTTCTTAGAAGTCTCGAGCCGACAATCGGCCGCCTGCCTACACCGCCCACCCCCGCCGCCCGTGTGCTCGACTCGGGCACAACGGGGCAAGGCGGTGCTGAGAAACTCGCTCCGGCTCCGGCTTCGGCTCCGTTTCCGCATACCTCGCGGGATCGAATGCCGGAAGCAGTCCGGCCATGAACGAGAGCAGTCTGCCCCGTTCGGTTCACGCCCCTGTGTACGTGTGTCGCGTATCGACGTTGCATGCGATAATTGTTTGTCTCTTTCTCAGCCGACTGCGACTGCGGATCATTTGCTTGAATGGGCTTCGGAAGCCGTCGACAGGGTATATACGGAGCCGTTTGTCGATCGGCGATCTTTCAGCGTCTTGGTCACTCGTTCGATCGACCACTCGCCTCGTCAGTTCAGGCTCCACGACGTGATCGATCGTACGTCATGCCGGGGTGTGAATCGTGCGGAGAAGTTCGCTGATTGTGAGACTAGTCGTCGATCACGCCTTGAAACTTTTATCCAAGCACTATCTCTCTCTCTCTTTCTCGTAGTTCGCTGTCGGCGATTCGTTATCCTGCCAATAGCTGACTATCGTGCGTGCCTCGCCGCGAATTCGGCTAGTATCGCCGATTGCGAAAGTAGAAACGCTCGCCGATCGACGTAGCGTAAGCATTCGGCACCGTTCTATCCGCGGACAGTCGGTCGATTTTAAACGGGGCGTGACGTGCATCGTCGATCGACGTTTTCCCCCGTGAGAACAGCTCAGTCGATAGGGTCCTCAGGTGCCTGGCGTATCGTAACTCGCGCGAAACTCGTGGCATAGGTCATACACTCTTCGCCGGCGATTTACAACGCTGCTGTCATCGTTTTCCTCGTCGTGGGACGCGGGCGCGCGCGCAACCTTGTGTGTATAGATCGTTCGGAGCGTAACACAACGTGCGCCACTGCTGCACACGCCCCCGGTTCTTCGACCGTTCCCCGTTCTCCGTCCAGCGCATAGTCCCTCGTGCCCTACCATCTCTCCGTTCTCTCAACAATTCCGCTCTATCGGGAGCAGGCGAAAAAATGACATAGAACCAAGCTAATCAATCTTCTATCAGACTGTCGCGAATCGTCGACACGCGACGCGCGGCGCGCGAGACTGACCGAGTAGCGGAGGAGTGACTTGTGCATTTGGAATTACAGAGCCGAGGACGGGAACGCGCACAACGAGTCCGTCAGCCGGCGCCGTTATTTTTCTCCGCACTCGAACCTCGACCTCTTCGCGGTGACGACGACGGTGCACCGGCGACTCACTGTCAACGCTCGTGTGCTCCGATGTGAGAGAGAGCAACGTGCGAGTGAACGAACGTCCTCCTGCTACCGCTGCTGCTACTATCACTGCTACTACTGCTACTGCTGCTACCGTGGCCGTGCAGCATCGAGCGTGCACGTCGAAAGTTTGTCGTCCCGCTCGATCGGAAGGCTTCGATCGACCGGCTTCTACCTGGAAACGAATTCTCGTCGTTCTCGCGGGCCGTCGCCTCGCGTGCCCGGCCCGGATTCCCTCTCGATGGACGGTGATACGTTATTATGTGCGTGGAATCGACGGTGCGGATACGCGGCTGCGCGTGAAGTGAGTATAAAGTGCGTCGAGCGTCGGGCCGGGAGAGGTGTTATCGCGGCGCGCTACCTCTTTCGAGCGAGAAGATGTTCAACTTTATGAAGAAGGCTACGGAGAAGGACGACAAGGAGAAGCGGAAGCGTGAAAAGAAGGAGCGGAAGGATGTCAAGAAGCGCGATCGAAGTAGCATGTCAGCCGAGGAGCTCCTGCGTCTCGACGAGGTGTGTGTGTGTGTGCGTGTTGCGTGCCTTTTTGCACTCATTTCTTCTTTCCTTTTCCTATGTTTGAGTCGTCCCCATGAAGCACGAGTTTGTCCGCGTTCGAGCGCGCGGTATTTTCAAAGCGTAGCATGTCCGTGCCAACAGAATCGTTTTGCCGCCGTTTCGTAGCATTTCTCGCGCGTGAGGACGATTGTTTCTTTCGTTACGTTTGCTTCAAAACTTGCTCTGTAACGTAGGCTAGTTTGTCGTATATCCTTTCTGCTTCATTACAGCACGATATCGGAAAATGTTGCGTCGACAGGGTGTTTTTCATGTACAAGATTTGTCATCGATTTGTCACGGGTAGGTTTCGACTCTCCTCAAAATGTGCAAACGTAGACCGCGCGCGAGCGGCTTGTTCGAACGTGCAATGTCGAAGCGCGAACGAGCCACGTTATCGCGTCAGCCGATGGCGAACTGGGTGTAGACTGATAAGTTGTGCCGATTTATGAGTTCGATTGCGGGACGCGTAACACTTTTCCCTAGAATATTCAGCTCCCGATTGGTCGTTTCTACAGAAGCCAACCGATATACAGCCTGTGGGAGATTTAGGTTTCCATTTAAGATATTGAACTGTGTACACCTATATTTTTATCCGAAGCGATAGCAGAGAAAATTGTTTACCGTCCTATAATTTCTTCATGCCGAACGTGTTGTTTGTTTCTCTTCTCGACACGTTCATCGCTCATGCAGACGAAAAGTGATCGTTGTCAGTGTGCTGATACAATCGGGAGCAATGTTTTTGATTGCAAAGTTACGAGTCGAGTGTGCACAGATATAAAACAGAGCGCGTAGATATACCGTTTAGTAATAGGAGGATAAAACCGTAGGATTCGACTATTGGCTTTACCGTGTTTTCCTTCCGGATGGATGTGGTTTTTCGGCGATAACAGAGAATGCGTAACGCCATGCTGCTCCCTTTGCATGCATCCTCGAAGAAGCTATCGCTCGGCACGCGGAACCTTCGCATACTGACCGGGCAGGCATTTTCCGTGGTTTCTATCAATTCCGACATACTGTAACAATTACGATGACTCATGGCTCGCGAATGCAGCTTTAACGAGTCTTCCGTAACTGCGCGGCTCTCAATGAAATTCCCTTGCCGACCTAGATTCTTTTCCGGGTATCGTTCAATCACGCTGACGCCAGCCCGTTCTAAAAGTATTATTGCAGCGATGGATGGCGTTTCTTAATACATTGACTCCCTGCCCTATTAAGTAAATACTTGGTCAAAGGTCACTGTATGGAAATAATCACTTGTTCCCCCCGACAAATTGCAACCAAACCGTCGAGGGTGCTCAAAGGATATGGTCGAAAATGTGCGAAAAATGTTTTTAAACTGTCTTAGTTCAAACGTTTCTCGACGCACGACTCCGAATTATGTCAATTTTACAAAATGCAATAGTCTGTTCTCGATTTATAGATGACGCGGCCTCCTGGCAAAAGTAGACTTCCACTACGCTTCGGTGACGCGGCGTTCAGTGTGTTAATGTATAGAAAAACATACGTACAATAATTCGTTCGTTACCAGAGTTCACTTTTCGCGTTCCGTCGGAGCCGGTCGTGGCTAAATACAGAAGAGCACCGTCAACAAGTCGCTCTATACATTCGGCATATTAATGTCGCTGGAATTGGCAAGTGCGTCATGCGCTCATGCAAGCAACGGTCCTTCGTATCGCATTTCATCAGGCAATAACACAACGATCATTCTCACCGACCGTCGGCGCCATCGGCTTTTATCGCTTTCGTCGAATAAACACTCGGCGCATCTACGCGCGATGCCGAGGCTCGTGCATTACTTCTTTCCAATATCTCATGCAGCGGATGGTACATCCCCGCTTCATACAATCCTCTCTCCTTAGAGCATCCACGGGATGTTCGGAGATATTCGATTTTATCGGAACGCAAACACGTGGCATCGTTTATTTGCGCTCCGATGTCGAGCACTTATCGTACGCGGTTTTGAACAGAGCCGCGCGTGCAAAACGAGTTTTACGCACCGCTGAATCGGCCGCTTGACCGCGTAGATTATCCGCAGGCGAGGAATGCGATTTTCAGGATTAGCGATTCAACGAAGACATTACTCGCACGGAACTTCTACCGGGCCGGACGCGAGCGGTGATTTCTCGTGGGTTTGATCGTTGAATCGTTTCAACTCTCAAACCGTCCGTACGCGACGAGTACTGATAACGAGACTGAAAGATTCGTTCTCAAAATTATTCGCATATAGAGTATAGTTTCCGGCCATCGATGTGAAACAATTGACTTTTTCACGATATTACAATTTGGACCGTGTATACACGGTGCCGGGCGATGCCGTTCGGCTGTCAAAAGAATTGCACACCGAGCGGCGGTTATTAAGGGGGTAATACACTCTGGAGGCCGAAAATAAAGCGCTATTTCAGGATTTAATTATGACCAATGTAATGGGCGAATCAGGTTGGCTTTATATGTAGTGTTTAGTTTATATTTAGGCGTATTTACAGAATTTTTTTTATTGATAAATATTAATAAATAAAAAAGATATAAGCCATCTGGATAAATGCACCGGATTCGAACTTCAAAACGGTGTACACGATTGTTACTGTTTGGGGTGTCTGAAATAAAAAACACAAAATGGGTATTGAACTTCAATTCATTCCCCACAAGTTGACGTGCGAAAATACGAAAAAAATAAAAAATTGCGGAAGTTATAGCAACTTGAAGAAACAATTGTAAATTTCAGCGAAAATATCCACGGTTTCTGAATTGTTATTAACGATTGGTGAACTAAACAAAAAAAAACTCTACGTCAACCTGTGGATACTGATGTTATATTGATCGCTGAACATTTAGAAGACAGTCTGAATTAAATTACTCTTGGAATCGTCGACACCGTTTCAGAAAAAGGTGTTCGGAGATAAACGTGTTTAAAGTTTGGGTAACTATTATCGACTCTATAAAATGACAATTCTCTTATTTTACCATTATTCGGCGGTTCCTGCAGCATATTGTAACCCTTCTGCATCGGTTAAAATATCCTGTGCGCCCATTCTCTCCAGTCTGAGAGCTAATCTCGCATCTCGGGTGCTGGTCTGCGCTCGATGATCCCCAGCATCGACACGGTGCTGATCCGCGTACGTGCACCAGTTATGCGCTTTGTTGCCAATTTTTAATTGCAAAACGTGCATGATGTGCAACAATGTCTCTGCACCCTCGTTGAACATGCAGGCAGCAATATTTGCTGCTATTTCAACCACCTGAGCACCATCGCAGTTCACTTTTGGCGCTATTTTCCAAATGGTTGAGTTAAAACTCTCATTATTATTTTGATTGAAGCCTCCTAGGCATCGCTCCAGCAAGTCATCTGTGCTGAGTGCCTCATACACAGGTAAAATAGCGTTTTGTATTTCAGCAGAAAGGGCTGGCTTGTGCCGATGTTCTGCAAGTTTTTTTGTTGCGCATGCTGTTTGAAAATCGCACCAAGAATTGGCGCCTGTAGGACAATAATAATGTTGTGGGTCCTCATCTGTCGATATTTTATGATAAAATGTTGCCCAAATTGCTTTCTTCATATTTTGAAGAGAGTTACAATGTCTTCGTATTGCAAGACCGTAATAAACGGTTAATTCGTCGATCAGCTTCCCTGTTAATTTTCCTTGTCCTCCAAGGCCTTTACTCGCTTTTTTAATGTTTCGAAGTCGAGTCCCCATTCGCTTCTGGACGTGGCCAACACATTCTTTTTTTTTTACAATAATGTCATCACCATATGGTTTTGACTTTGAAATTCCCAAAAATGTCTTACTATCGCCATCTCCAATGTATGATGAATATTTTGCTCCATGGACGTCGACAGAGCGTTGGAAAAGCTCCAAAATTGCGTCTACTTCCATCTTTCCCGCTGATCCTGTGTGATTGATAGAGCATTCATTATCATGCGTTTCCTTCCACTGTGCATATTCTGCGGTGTCCTGTTTTTGTCCCCAGTGAACGCAGGACTTACAATACGAAGACTTTACGCCAAAATCTATTACTTTCTTCGAATGATGTCCAATTATGGTACTAACGCCATACAATGATGAAAATCCTCTTTTTTTCCATGTTCCGTCTCCAGATACTATTAGACCAGGTCCGTCACAATTGTCAGCGCGCGCCGTCAAATATTTCTCTTCCGCTCCCGCTTTCTTTCGCAGTTTCTCCCATACAGCTTTCGCCGCACAGGAAATATTATCTTGTACTGTGACGTAGGCATTACGAAACACTGGTCTCGGCAAATCCATTATACCACAAAACTTTTCGATCCCGGTTAATCCGTGTCCAAGCAATCTCATTGCAAAGATAATGCGCCTGTTGATATCATAAGCATGACCACCGATAAGTGGGCTGGAAAATACTCCTCTCGGTTCGCACACATCGCACTTCAATATAATTTTAAATCCAAGTCCACGGGTATTTGTTTCACTAAATTCGATTTTGCCTCCACAAGTAGAACACTTCACATGGTCACTTATTGCCGAAAAGACTGTTACAAAATTTAAAATTCTGTAGCCAAATTTCCCGTCGACTTCGACAGCCTCCTTGCGATTTTTTAATTTTTTAGCGGATGTGCTGGTACTAGCAGTCTCTCGACCTTTCTCAGCTGCATTTAGCGGACGCTTCCTCCTTTTAGTGACACTAGCTCTACCAAGAGAAATTCTCGAACCCTTTTTAGACGCACTTGCACGTTGGTTAGGCATTTTCTTTTTCTTAAAATCGCGATGTGAACTGCTGAACGTACTAGTCAAAACTGATCCAATCCCTTCTCAGGCAAACCGTACACATACATTGTACAATACGAAGTAGACGTAGAACGAGATAATTGTTGCGTCGAAAAAGAATGATAAATGTGACCATATGAGTGAACGCTGAAAGGATACCTTACATTGTAAGAGATAAAGTCTTAAGATAATCCTGTCGGGTGCCAACGTATTTTTAAATTCACGTTGTTATAGCTTCTCAGACTTATCGCGAATCCATGGCATGAATGCCCTGCCGAAGGAATGGATTGCATTTTTGTCGAAGATTCCGGTGACGGTAAATGTCAAATTCACGACGGCCAATGTAAAACATTATAACACAGTAGCCAGACTGCATTATGTTTTTATATATTTAATAAATTTAGTGTATAATAAAATAAATACCTATTCAAAATTGTGCACCTGAAAAAACAAATATTCATGCAATATCAAGCTGTTCATAGAAATGCATCACGGAACATTTCAATTGCTCTCAGAGAGGCCTGCTTCGCGGCCAGAACGGTGTTGCTTAAATGACAATAACTTTGTCAATTTTTCTTTCTTTCCAACCATATTGGATTTAAAACACGCGCACAGAGTCAATCTTTAAAATTGTGCAATAAAAAAAAAAAAGATTTTCAAAAATTTCCAGAGTGTATTACCCCCTTAAGCCGGGAAATGGAAATTGCCGCACGAATTCCTGCAGCGCGAACACATTGCAGGCCCGCAACTATCTCCATTTGGTCATTACATTCTCTCCGCGCAAACAATCGTGCTGTCATTATCAGGGAAACCCTCGGCTCTCTAGGCAAAGACTCATTACGCGGCCAATTCCCTTTAGCGAATCCTATTCCTCGCCGCAGGTTCGAAGATCCCTGAAGATCCCCGGTCGTCGGAAGGAGAAGGAAAAGCTTCCCAGTGGAATAACGGCGGATTATAGTGCGTCGTTTTTCGCCCATCTGGACAGAGACTTATTGGAGAACTCGCAGAATATCGGTACGGGGACGGGAACGGGCAATACGACTGGGACGAGTTGGAACACGAGAACGCCGGACGGTCTCACGCAGAGTGACTCTTCCGAGACGTCATTGACTTCTCTGACGACCACGACAACGACGTCGTCGACGACGACGACCAACGTCGGCGGTCAGTCGGGGAAGAATCTTCCTCCACTGCCACCTAAGCCCCCGAAGCGGGGTATCCTTAAAGGGCCAAGACTGAGTATCACTAGCTGTTCCGTGAACGTGCTGTCGGAGGAGATCATTTTGCCGAACGGCAACGAGACCAATTATCAGGAGGCGAGCAATCTGCTGGTAAGGAATACGCTTCAGAACGAGGTGATCGCGTATCAGAACATACCGGCAAGTATTTCCGGTGGTGTCGGTGGAGGTAAAGACGAGACTTATAGCGAGGAGGAGAGTCAGGTTTGTCAGGGGACTTGGCGTGTTCAGAATCAACAGCACAGCGTTCAGCAGCATCTTCATCAACAGC
This sequence comes from Priocnemis perturbator, assembly GCA_963942575.1. Lineage (NCBI taxonomy): Eukaryota > Metazoa > Arthropoda > Insecta > Hymenoptera > Pompilidae > Priocnemis > Priocnemis perturbator. Next base: position 12,413,242 of record OZ012645.1, on the reverse strand, counting down.
AGCTGCAGCAGCAGCAGCAACAGCAGCATCAGCAGCAGCATCATCATCACCATCAAGTCGACGCGAAGTTGCTGCAGGTTAGATGATAGATGTCTATTTCATTTCTCTGCCTCCGCTTCTCGCTCTGCTTCCTTCTCGCTTCGTGATGGATCGAGTGTCTGGCGCGTGTCGATGTCAAATATTGATCGAATCGCGTGCCCCTTCGGTGCGGTTATTAGATTTTGCTTCCTGTTAACCCGCAGACCTCACGTGCGCAATCGTGCCGGGCGATGCTTGTTGCCGGTTGATCGATTAGCTCGTGAAATCTTACTCGACGATCGAATTCACCTGCACTTAGATAACTTTTCACGTAATGCTTTCGACACTTCAGAAGTCGTCGTTCGTCTCTCAGAAACGCATATTCACGTACGCTATTATGAGACTTTCGAAACATGACAATCGATCGTCGAAGCCGCCGACACCCCGGACATTGCCTCTCCCAATCTCAGCAAAGGTCAGCCGCACTCCGACAACTGTTGCAGATGGTAACGAGCGCGAGTCCATCGGCGGATTCGTTGACAGACACAACAAACTCGAGTTTCGCCACGCCGCCGTTCAGTTTGTCGCCGGTGGGCGAGTCGCAGGGTTTCTCTAGGTGGAGATCGTCGGCCTCGTTTGAGGAGCAAGGCATCGAGCTGCAGCTTCCGGAGATAATACCCCTCGAGCTCCCGGAGCCCCGGGAGTTGACCATCCAGAGGCAACCGCCGCCCAGAAACGATTTCGGATTCTCGCTTCGGCGAGCCGTAATCGTTGAACGCGCGGCCAACGGAATCACGCAGATGAGACCCGTGATTTTTGCCGAGCCCGGCACTCTGGTCCAGCACAACAACGACACGGGTCTACTTCCGGGCGACAGGCTGATCGAGGTGAACGGGATCAACGTGGACGACAAGTCGCGAGAGGAGATCATCGATCTCATCAAGAGCTCTGCAAACAGCGTCACCGTCAAGGTATGAGACCCTCCCGTTTCTGTACATCTAGACTCAGCTTTCCAATGTCCGTCGTGCGGGGCTCGGCTCGTGAACTGTGAGTTTGCCGATATTTCGCAAACGCTGCAGTCCGCTTCAACACCTCGTGGCCATACCGATATCTTGATGGACGACTCGAAATACTCACCCGATAAAAGTCATTATTAAGAGACAGAATTTATGACGCTCGTAAAGTACGGAACCTTCAATTATAGTTTCGTTCTAGCGTTGGATATCTTGTTCTCTGGCGCGGTGGTTTCGCGTGACGCATGCGTTTGACGTTATTGATGATACGCCGCTTGTTATCTCTAAGGATTGCCTCGGATAGTTCATAATCTAGTTCGTGTCGGATAGCTGCTGGCACTGACAGTTGACGGAGGATGCAAGCCTAATTACTTCATCTGCAACACTGACTTATCATTATCCCTCTTCTGCCAGTAACTTGTACCTCTATACGCGTGCATCACATAGAGGCTCTATCGTGTCAGAAATTAGATGCGTTTTCGGGCTATCAGTCTCATTAGATGTCGTCCGTCTTAACACTCTGAAAACATATGTCTAGCGACATGGTAATTTTCTTCGAGATGATTGACGTCGTCGAGGAGCGAATCGTTGAAGCGTCGTGTCATCGGAATGCCACGAAGAAATTGCGTCGAATCGTCATCTTTCGCACTCACACACCAACACACAACACGCCCAACGCCCGGTGACGTACAGTGGGACGCGGAGCGTGAGGAGGTGTAAAGGGAGGAGCGCGCGAACGGAATGGTCGGGCCAGAAAGAGAGGATCGGGCGTTCTACGGCGAAAGGTCGAGCGTACGTTCGACGCTTATTGCGCAAGTAGTGGTTCCCACCCGTCTCCTCTGCCTCATCCTTCCGAGTCTGGGATAGACCGTACGACGGCCTCGTCGCTCCGAATAATCGATTGTGCGCTCCGTCTCTAAACTCCGAACGGAGAAAGCGACGCCCGGCTTGTCTCGCGAAATCGAACCGTCCGTCGTTTCGTCTCAGCCCTCGGCGTCTCTCGAATCGCGACGCGGATCGAGTCCCTGAACAGTGCCTCGTTGTAATAATCGTCGTACTTCTTCAATAACTCTGGTCAGTACCAGATGTCGTTATACTGTACAAGAGACGTCTGCGTCCGACGTCGAATGTTGAATTGTTAACTCCGTTCGATCGGAGCGCATCACGTTAGACGTGACAATGCCGTAATAGTACATTCGGTGACATTCATTGACTGAATGGCACTTCGGACAGTTGGAGCTCGAAAACAGCTTCGTGCTCGATTATCAGCTTTCTTGGAGGATTAGCTTATCGACTCGGTCGGACAAGTCCGTTACCGGTCCGTTATCGAGACGCCCGAGCATGGGAAGAGAGGCATCGGAAAGTGCGTTCGCCGTGTGGAATGTGGACGCCGTTTCGCTATACCGTGAGGAGCCGCTTCGACGAGAATGTCGCCCCGGTATCGCACCGGGAAAATCCGCGATATATCGGCGTCGGTGAAAGGCGGCAGAGAGAATCCTCGAGTTCCCGGGAGGTCGGCGGTAAAGAGGTCGGCCGAATGTCGTTTCGCGGGACCTTTGATATTGTCGGCGGTACGCGTCGCTGCCCGTGCATGTCGATGTTTCGTTGATGGACGAGGTCATTAGAACCTAATAGACGCGCTCGTATCGCGGACGGCACTCGACAGTTGGACGTTACAGTGGCGATAAGTTATCTCGCTTCTGTAATATGCATCGCCAGTTGCTATATTATATAACGGCGATATGGTATAATATATGTGGCATCGCGCGAACGCGGCGGAAAAAGCGTGACATAATGCATAATGCATCGGACTACGTGGTACGTACGTCGGTACGGTGTAGGACTGTAGGGAGTGGAATATTGTTAGGCGATAATTTCGATATGGCTCGATCGTGGTAATTGGCGGTATACGATGAACCGGGTACGGCCGATTCTCTTGCTCGTCTCCGTATCGAGCAATCGATGAGCCGGTTGATAGGTTCCGCGACTGATGGGAACTTATTGACGAGGTGAGGGTGAGAGGCAAGATGGGGCAAATATCGAGCAGAGCTGAACGCGCAAGATTCTAGATGTACCTTGAAACTGCTCCCCTTCGATTCGTAGTGAGACGCTTTAATAATCCCCTGCCGCCCCCTCGCACTCATTTCCTGCTCTCACTCCCCTTCGTCCATCTAGTCCGCCTTTTCTGTGTCGGTCTATTTCTCGGTATCCCAATGTTTGTCCCGATACGAGGAGCGTCGGAGGAACGATGCCAGTAAGCCTCACTTCCTCTTCGCGGCACGCCTCTAGTGTCACGTCAGGCATGGCTCGATATTCCTGGATATTTGCCAAAGCGAACAGTTTTGAGAGCGAGCGCGGGGGTGTGGCCTCCTCTCGTGTCGTCGTACCTCTCTTCGGCAGGCGCCGCTGTTACGACACTTTGTGCAGTAACCAGGCTCGGCATAAAAGCGAGCATCGCAAAGTATTATCCTGGGAACAATACCGTAACGCAGTGCCTCTCAACCGAACGACTAATGAATCAGCCAGACTCATTTGCGCACCGTCCGTCTGGGACGGTGTTTGGCCCCACTGCTCAGATCTGTTCCCACTACGAGGCTTAACGGTCCCTTTCTCTGCGGCTTACTCGTGTAAACTTGTTTATAGTCCGTATTGACAGAGTTAATGTAGTGTTAACAAGATAGTACCGGTGCGCGTAATGGAAGTCGTAGAATGGGGAGCGCAGCTCGAATGGCATCCTTAACGAGTGTAACGGCGATTTGATATCGACGTTTATTCGATCGTTTCATTCGATAGGGTTCGCGTTCAGAAAGAAGACGTACCGGCATAGATAGGTGTCTATTATTTGAGACGAGGCGCTCGCCCGGCCGCACACGCGACGTGCGTGTATTATTTTCGCCGATGCATCGGATTTACTAGAATTCCCGGGCGAAAGATTTACGGCCGGCAAAACGTCGGCGTCTATTCGCGTTCATTTACCCCTATTACAAAATGCGCCGTAAATTTACGTCTAGCGCGCGGTCGGCAGAGGCGGCGAGATGCGCGCGATAGACAGCACGCGAGCCTTCTTACGAGCCGGTGACGTCCCTTTGAGAGCCGGAGTGGCGTCAGAGACGTGACGATTGAGAGACACTGACGCGACTATTGGAACGAGACAAGACGAGAGATCTCTCGATCGGCCTCTCGCACTCCCGATGGACGTGTTATGACATTCCGACAAAATCTGCTCGGCATCGCTCCTCTCGCGCTTGTCTACAAAAGTGAGAGCCAAATGGTAACACCGCGCCGCTGGGCCCGCAGCCGATGACGACACACGGCCAATCACGGGGAGCGGGAGAATGCGAAGGAAAAAGCTGCTGGCGAACACTGGCGAACGCCGGTGTGTGTTTCCCGTGGCGGGCCGTCGTTGCTGCTACTGCTGCTGCTGGTGCTGCTGTCGGTCGGTTGTTGGGGCTGGTTGGTTCATTGCCACTGGTGCACCGAATATAGCGGGATCCGTGAGTCACGGTCCGTAATAAAACTATACTCGGCACGGGGAGCGTCGTGTGGAAATAGCGGCTTTACCGAGAAACCGCGATTCCTTCCTTCGAGCGTGTCGCGCTCGTGCGCAAGATCGATCTCGAGCCACCTCAGCGGCCGAGAACTGGCCGGTTGAAAAAAGAGGAGCGGAAAATCGGAGGTTCGAAGAGGGCGGGGGTGGAAGTGGTCGTGCGGGAAGAATGAGAGAGAGAGAGAGGAAGAGGAGTGGAGAAAGAGTTGACCTTGCCCCACGACGTGCCGATGGAATGTCAAATATGCCAGGACACTCTCGCTTGGTCAGAACGTAAAGTGCGATCGCTCGGCTCGTCGGCTTTTGTTCCCTCCGCCCGCTGCGCCCTGACTGGCGTACGCTTTTGTTTGCCACCACGCGATCGCCAGTCGGAAGACGTCGATAATCGGCCGATTCCGTTCGCTTCGTCGCGTCCGCGTCGAGCGATGTTTCACGGGAGTCGAACTGTATTGGCGCGCGATCGAGCGGAAACACTCGATAAGTTGCCTATTAGTCGGTTCCTAATGATCTTTGGAACTGAGTGTTACGAAGGAATCCGCTGTGCATTGAACGCCGCGAACAGGCTTGACTGTCCGAGCGTTACCGATGCCGCGAGATTGGATTTAACGCCCTGCCCTGGGCGATTCAACACTCGGGCAGAAAATTGCCTATTCGATCTCACTCTTCTCCTCCTTTCTATCCGCAACTTCGTCCCTCGTCGCTTACGCGTAATCGAACGCTAAATAACTTTCCCGTTTCTAACTCCCCAATGAGCTCCTCTCGGCGGTGATACAATGAAAGAAAAGCGAACTGCAACGATCGATATGCAGCGCAAGTCGGTCTCCTAATTGCGAGGGCCCGCGAACGTAAAATTGCATTTGAATGGATTCGCAGAGGACCTCATATTTTTTCATCGCTCGACGGCCCGTCGTCTCTCCTCGACACACAACGGAACTGTAAAAACGAACGAGACGTGATTTACATACGCACGCATAGGTAACGCGTTGCGAGGGCCCCCTCCTCGGTCAACATCCTGCTTCCTGTTCTGCAGCGTGCGTACAAAGGGCCGCCTCGACGTGCTCACGAGCACGCACGCACGCACGCGACCGAGCGGGTATAGAGAGACAAGCCATGCACGCACCAATGTATGCACGTGTGTGTGTATGCACGTGCCCGTTGCACGCCTCATGCCGAGGTGCGTGACAGGAGCTCGAAATCATCGATAATACAAACGACCGGCTCCGGGTTAATGAAACAGTTAATCCCAACGTTAACCTCCCGCGCTCCGGAGACACACTTTGCCGTTGCCAGATCGGCCACGGAAGAACGAGTGTACGTCACCTCGTATCCCCGTCGACCGTGCGATTTCCCTGGAATATCAGCGCTGATACCTTAATTGCATACACGGGCTCGGACCGGTTCATTACGAGTCCGACCAATTTTACATGACGCACCGTGGAACGCGCTAAAGCTCTGTTGCGCGGTAACTCGCGAATACGAGATTCCCGTGATAAGTGGCGGGAACGAATTCAGTGCGAGCCCACAGTGGCTTCATACGAGCGCGCTTACGCGCGTCATTGAAAATTAGACAAACTCGCCGGCAAGGGATCCGGTTCGATCACCTGGCGATCGAGCTCGTGTATGTATGTTTGTTACCGGAATCACTGCAGCCACTGCAAACGTGAGAAAGTAGAGAAGCGCGCGGTGGCATTAACATTATAACCGTTATGCGCGTGCACAGAAGACGGGTATTATCGATCGGCCGATTTCCCATTCGGCGTCCTCGGGAGGGCGAGTCTTTCAGCGGGGCCACTCCTAAAAAAGGCACGCGCTCGCTCGGGTCAAGAGCAAATCTGCGCAGGACGCTCGCGCACGTATTTTGTGCACGTAGAATGTAGGATGCAGGTCGCAAATTGTCATTGTTACTTAACAATTCCCGCCTTCTTCGCCCAGTATTGTATTATGTCACAGATGCTCCTTTGTAGTTTATTATATCGTATGTCGCATTGTCAATCACTTGAAGACGCTCGGTAAAGTTTCAGATATTTCGTTTCATTTTTTCATCAAACATCAAATGTTCCTCTCTACCGCCGACTCCGTATTGAAGTTGACCAAAGAAATCAAGCCTTACGAAATTCGGTATTCTCCGAAACGTAGCCGGAAACATCTGCCCCGTCTTCAGCATATACTTACGCCGCGCACGCTTATATATTTATCATCAGTGCCGGGCGCGTTACACGCGCGGCATATTTATAATCGAGCGTAATCGTTCGAGGGAAGTCTGTGTGATCTCTCGCCGGTCGGGGATTATTTTCGTACACGAGGCGGTCGCGTGTGCGGCAGACCTCTTGTTTCAATGTTTATTCGTTTGCTTGCAGGTGCAGCCAGTGGCCGAACTCTCGGAACTGTCGAGACGTGGCGGTAGCGACGGGCGTCAGGTAGAACTTGCACCTGCGAACATTCGCGGCGGCACGCTCCGTCGATCCGGCAGCCTGCGGTTTCATCAGAGCACGGTGAGTTTACCGAGATTCGTTCCTTCCTCAGTCGCACTCCCAATTATTCCGACTGTCCCCGCTCTGTCGTGACTATCCGCGCCCCTTCTGCTTCCTGCATCGTGATTGCCGATAAATTTCCCTTGCACTTATTGCCAGGCGAAAGTTCTCGATGCACGAAGACCCGACAGAAGAGAGGCAGGACCCTACGACCCTTCGTGGGCGTGGATCTTGATTTAGAGGGTTCGTTGCAAAGTTCACCGCCCGCAGGGGAGAGTGTGTCGAATGACGGACGATTGCTCATTCCGGTCGAGTGATGTCGGAAAATTCTCGTAACAATGATTTCCGTCGTCTTCATTTGCTCGATGGCTGTGAAGAAAAAATGATTAATGTATCCGACTGTTGCGAGAGCACGGCACACGCACCCAAGGGACGAACCCAGACGCGGCCGTGTTCGTAGCGCTGACGAGGGAGATGAAGCAGGAGGCTCGGCAAAATATTCGCAGCGTCGCTTACTCTAATTACATTATTTGGAACGTTATCCGCTTGCACACTTTCCGATTACCCCCGCTGCGCGGGGAGTCGAGTTTCAGGACGCGTCTGAGTCGTTTATGCGAAACACGTCTGTACGACTCAGCATTCGTCGAACGATACCGACGAAGTAGGGATAAATTATATTGGAGGGACGTAGACCGAGAGCCGAGAGCGGAAAATACAGAAACGAATGGCTTCGACGGGAGTCGTTTGGTTTGGAAGAATGGAGGGTAGTCGGATGCAGGAGGGAAACGAGCCACACGCCGGGGGATAGAAGTCTGCGCAGAGAGGGCACTGCGTGGTGCGGCGACCAAGTCGAGGGAGAGAAAGAGAAGGACAATGGTAGAGGAGGCAGGCGCTTACTTTCCACCCACATTCCCTAGAGCGGCGCAGTGGCATAGTAATCGCGTAACGGTACATCCGTCGACTTCTTCGTACCGCAATGCCACGCTTCCATTGAACCGAAAACTGTGACTCCGCTCACAATGTCTGCTTCCTTTTTGCAACCTCTCTCTCCGGCCCCGCTCGTCATTTCTTCGACAACTCTCGGTGGTCGTGCATCGATATCGTTTAGATAAAGACGACCTGCCTTACTTGTCGCGCCATCCAACGGGTCTCCGTGTGACGATGCAGGAACGACTGGTGGAAACTTGTTATGTCGTGTGATTGAAATTTTACTGCCACTGAATTACGGCCGACGATGAGCGGCGCATTAGTTGCGCACCAGTTGCCGATGATCGTTCAGCGACCATCGACAGGACATTTTGTTGTATCTAGAAATAGCGACGAGCGCGGTGCCGTGCGGTGGATTTACTATCTAGACCGCGACACGCCCCCCTGGAAAAACAAGGAAATCCGCTTTTAATCCTAGGCTTTGGCCAGCTGTTCAGCTTGGGGGCTTCCGAGCGACGACTAATCAATTAAATTGTCGTGCAACGGAACCTCGCGTTCTCGTTGCACGTCGGAACGAGTCCGCGGCTCTGTCGGCGGAAAAGCGGCCCAATGTCGACAGCAGCAAGTGCCAATATGACAATTATGCTCCGCAGAAATGTTGTTTGGTTTCTAAACTAAGGCTATAAGACGATTACGGGGAAGAAGTCGGCTGTAAAGCGATCGATAAGTGAGAAGATGTGCACAAAGCACGGGAGTCGGCCGCGTTCGATGTTCTGGATTTCCAACGACCCATCAAACGTTCGGAATCTGTCGCGCGGAAGACTACTTATCCCAGACACAAACCTCTGTTGCAACACTACACTCTTTTCATGTCTCACAATTGTGTGACTGGATATGAGATTCGACAATATCGGAACATCTCTACAAATTGTTGCGGCATTCAACATCGTATGACCGGGTGGCTTATTCTGTCCTCCACAAATATCATTTGTGTGTTCGAAAATTCATTCGAGTAGAGTTTTCTTTTTTAAGTTAGCTCCTTTTAATTGTATCGGATGGATCGTTTGCACTATGTCGCGACGTAATGGAGAAGCGTAATCAAAAGTAAGGTGAAAAATCTGACGCAGAGTTTGTGTCTGGGCTATAACGTTTAGAACTACTTAGGTTAATCGGGCGTCGGTAAGGCAGACGGCGTTCGCTCGCGGTTCCGGTATCGAACGTGCTGCCTCAAGAGACTGGTGAACGTCTCCTGTAACACAAGTCCCGCACGAGTCCTTTATCGCTACCCACATAACTTTTCCGACATCCGCTGCGTCTCCAAGCATTCCTTCGTAGTCCAAAATCATTGGCAGCACGAAATTCTTCCTAAGCTCGCAAAGAGCCTCTATTATCACAACGTGAGAATAGTTGGCTATCTGCTAGTTATTCGCAGTTCGCAAGCGTCACCGTTATCTGCCGATTGATCGCGGGAGCGTGCGACACGTGCTTTCCCATTTTCTTCCCCACACCAGCATTCCGCCCTGCCTCCTCACGTTCACCTATTTGTCTCCCGCGCGACCCGGTGACCCCCCCTTCGAGAAAGGCGTAATCTCGTTAGCTGGTACTTCGCATGGTCGATTCCTTAATATGTAATTGCAAAAGAGGGTGCAGTCGACGTGCAAGTTGCGCGGGTCCAGTCACGATGCGCATTCTCTCACGGTTCTGCCGCGCGCGAGATAAATAAGGATGGGGCGTGTAAACTGCGGATCTTGTCCGTCCCGCCGTTGTGCGTACGCGTATCGCGAGAAGCCCGTCGTGCCGCACACGCGAAATGTCAAGTGACGTAATTGCGATTGAACGCTCGCCGGGATTACGTGTAAATAATTACGTTGCGCGCAATGCGCCGTTATTACGCGGCTCGGAGGATTATTACGCTTGCACGCCATGACATCGACGATCGACGAGCGCCGGCGAGAATCGAATATTCTCGCCGGGAGGCTCGTGTGCGCGCGAACGCGAGCGCATGATCGCGGAGTGAGGTCTCTTTCTCCCTTGCTCGCTCTCGCCCCCTCGTCAGTCTCTGGCGGCAACCTGTCGCAATATGTAGGCCAATAATGAATTCTTTTTTTCGCGCGCCACTCAGTGGCGCACTCGAGCGTGATCGCAAAGGACGAGTGGCGAGCGTGCTCAAGCACTTCCTTCTCGCAGTCTCGATATGTACCGAGAATCGCGCGTGCCGTCGGAGCAACGTTCCGCCGAGCCATCCTTCATATTTTCCCTTCTCTCTATTTGTCTCCCCGTACGAAGGACGCCGATTGAAAATCGCTTGTCACGCTCCATGGCGGGCGAGGAAATCGCGCGACTGTCGTGGAATCCGAGCTGGGCACGGCGGGCAGCGAGGTGATACTTGTCTTGCCTGGCCGCGTGTCCGGCGAGCGCCATTCTTTCGACGGAATTTCGCCGGCAGAAAATTTGCCGGCGAATTTTCATCTCTCTCCGACGCCGCCCGGAGTAGTGCTAGTCGGAAAAGTAGGGCCGCATTGTTTTCGCGGCTGCCTCCTTTCCTCCGTCCTTTGTTCCGCTTTCTATGGACGCATTTTACCCAGTCGGCGCAGTCGAGAGTTTTCGGTCCCGGGACGACTTCTTACTGCCGGCATTGTTCGGAAGTTCCTCGCTCCGCCGAGGCACTCGGTAACGAGCGCGCGGAGACGGCGGAGCTGGAAGATGACTTCCACCTCGCTTCTAAACGCGAAGGCGGACGGACGGAGAACGTCCCGGCGATGGGAAACGACGAAAAGTTTCGCCGTCTTGGCAGTCGCCCGGAATCGAGTTAATCCGGCCGCGCGACGCTTAAACGGGCTTCCCTATTATTTTTGTCACCTGTCCAAGGAAGTTCAGGCGTCGTCGGCGGCGTTTCACGACCGTAAAGTCGGCCCGTAATGAGGAAACGCCTCTCAGGACGGGCGTCGTCTAGCTTAATGTCGCAACGTCGACGACCACGAGGAAGACGCCTTTTCTATTCATTCCTGCCGTCTTTTCTTCTCCCGTCGACGAGCACAGCCAACGTAACGCGAGATTTGCATTCCAGCGCGTTACGATAGTTGCGCACACGTGGCTGCTGGGAGCGATGCACCGATGGGTGCAGTCGCCGTATGACGTCAGCCCATTGCCGCCTCTCTATAAATATCGAGTTTCCGAAAAAAGTCTCGTTGCCCACGCGCCTGCACTGCGCGCGAGTTTAACGGCCGCCTCTGCGCGCTCGCGTGTGCTTCCACAGCGGCGGCTCTATTAAGATGCGTGTATATGCGCGACTTACGCGCTACCGCTCTTTTGCCACGTACCGAGGGAATGGGAACCGCGCTCAGTTGACGCCCTCGCACGTCTCTTAGCGCCCTAACGCCTTCTCGTCCGCTCACCCGATTCTGACCGTCGGCGTCGCCTCGCCATTCTTTCGCCCCCCTGCTTCCCTTCGACCCGCTTGAGGTCATCGCCACGCCTGTACACCGAATATTGATTTAATTTCATTTGAACGTGTCCGACAGCGTGGGCGTCACGAGTCGGCTCATTGTTCGAGGATAGTTCCCTCGAAAATAATGAAGGGAAGAGTTCATTTCGTAGATTGGAACAAGCGTAGCGGTGGCGGTAATTGTAATCTTTGAACAGCAGCTATGAAACTGGATCAGGTTTGCATTAGCGGGAGCCACGCATATTGGGCTCTAGATTGACATGTGCTACTGCTATCATGATTGTCGGATCGGATAACCGTAGGTCGTAAGGTGTAAACCGCAGTTGGTACACGGCCGCGGGGAAAATGGTGCGCGAAAACAATATTATAATTACGCGCACGTAGAAGCGTGGCTCTTATCAGCGTCATCCAAGCACGCGCGTCCCTGACGTTTGACGTCGCATCTTGAAGCGCAACGGCGCCGCGGCGTCACATCGACACGCCTCGTAGTCGAGCATTTTAATTGCAACGGACGGAATGCCTCTTGCATTACACGGTTAGCTTGATCGTTGGCGCCTCTGGTCGGGCTTCACTCTGCTGGGGAGAATTCTGTGGGATGCCCGGTCCCGTACGGTCCGGGTCCATTAGGAGTGATCGTCAGCTGTTTTGTTCTCAGATTTCGTCTGTTAACTCCCCTCATCATAATGGATGAACGGGGCGCCCGCCCAGTGCTCGTGTTTATGGGCTTCAGAATTTATGTCAACGAGTTCGTAAAGTGTCGACGTCGGAATACACGCGCATCGCGCGGTGTATAAAGTTTCGACTAACAAGGAAGGGCGGGGAAGTGTCCAGAATCGATTTGCATTTAAGAGCTTTTTTTAATTGCAGATTTAAGGCCGAAACATTCTTGCGAAAAATGAAACGTGTAAAGAGATTTAAAATAGTGGTAAAAATGAAAGGCTGTAAGCGGGATATGATCCAATCATGGTGATAAAGTTGATAGTAATTTTTTACTGCGGATTTATGCCTTTTGATAGAGGGTAATTTGCATTGGTTTCACACAGTGAAACGTGAAGAGAGTCGGGAAACCGGAAACTGTGCCTTAAGATTCGAAATAGTTCAGATGATGCTAAAAGAATAATTAGAGAAAGGATGAAAACCCAATACAGTAGAGTGTTGTATACTTTTTTCTATATTCAAGTACACTACAATTGTATAATCAGTACAGGATATAAAAGACAAAGTCGGTCTCATGTGTTTTACAAGATAAACATTGAAAGGGATGTTTAAACCCTTCAATCTCAAAATAGGCCAATATAACACAATACAAACCACTCGGATTTTCGCGCTCAACAACATATATCAACGAAAACCAAATCGGTCCCGCACACTTCTCTGCCTCCCCTTGCAAGTATCAGTTACAACGTTTACAGCCGGCTTATCGCAGCAAAACTGCATCAAATTTCACGTGGGTCTTACGGTTCTGGTGTACATAAACTCGCATACTTATTTATATCTAAGATATGCTAACGGTCCGTATTAAAACAAACATCGCGATCGATATCAGTCACCGTAGAAAGTTTGCCCCGACCATTATAGGGCGGTGATAAATCAGCCGGGGCGTGATCTATATTTATGGCGGTCATACGTCTATATTACGCGCTCCCTAAGTGCGTGTTGGTTAGTCGTTGGCAGTGAAACTTCCGCCGATCGATTTGGAAGTTGAGCGCACCGCTCGAAGCCCCGCTTTCCGTCAGCGGCGCGATTTCTTGGAGTTACGAGCGTGGGCCGACGGGCCGTGCGGGTGCGTCCGTTGGGGCAAAATTGCATCTCGGGCGTGATAAACGCGGCGCGGCGAGCCGATTCCCGCGTGCCGACGGCTAGCACGTAATTACGCGACCACGCGTCTGTGTCGGACGATATTAACGCGAGGTAATGCGCGTTAACGTGATTTCATGGAAGGCTTTTCGTAATTGGGAGCGGCGGGAGGGGAGGGTGCGCAGGCCGAGCGTGCACATATTATTTTAGGCGAGCTCGGCCGAAGATCGTTGAAGTTTCGACGGCGGCAAATTAAATGATTCGTCACACTTCGGGCGAAAGAGGCTGTGACGAGAAGGAGTTTGCAGAAGCGGTATTGCGCATGGAGCTCGACAAACACCGGTGGCCGTCCTCCGGCCTAAGTATTGCATGCGCCTGTAATTACGTGACCACGCATCTGTGCCAGCTGCATTAACGCAGCCAAACGTACGTTAACGTTGCATCGCGAACAATGCATTGTGGTCTCGGTTTGCGAGCGAACCGCGGTGGCAGGTTGACGCAAATATGTTGAAGTTCGCCTGTATCGTTCGTGCGATCGCGTTCTTTAGATGCGTGAGTGAACCGTTGTCGCTATCTTGCATCTTCGAGAGGTCGTGTTATCCTCCGCGGAGTTAATTCATCGCTCGCGGAGAAGTTGTACAGGACGGGCAGAAGAAAAAAGACAAATAATTTCCATATGAGATGCGAGAGGCATTCTAAGTATAGTATGCTTCTTAACCTACGCGGAGGGAATTGTGTAATCTATCCGTTTGAACATTCGCACCTTACCATTAGAACCTATAACGTCTCTTCGGCGCCGTACGACTCATGGTCGCTGCTAAAATCATCGTAACTTAAAAAAAAGAAATATTTAACGTTTATTCGCGAAGCGGATGTCACACGTTTACGTTGCAATTAATATGGCACGGGCTCGTAGCATTGACTTACAAATGCAGCTTGCGCGAAAAAGAAAAGGTGTAATAATTGCGTCGGCTGACGTCGATACACGGGTAAGGCAAGAACAAGACGAAAAACAGTGTAGAGTATGCATTCAACGATAATGAAGCAGCAGAGTGTTTTGTATTCCCGTGTCATTCGCGTGAAAAGGCAGTCAATACCACTGACGAAGCTAGACGCAGTATTCTTCCGCGCTCGCTTATTTTCTCCTCTCCGTCGACTCGAAACGGCCGATTCGTGCATAGATCCGAGAGAGTGCATCGACGTGCGCGCGGCGGCGTGCAGGCGTGCAGGAGTGCGGCAAAACAGTTCCAAGTACAGTGGCGTTATAGATTTACAGGCTGCGTATGCCACAGTCGTGTACCAGTCAATCCGGTCTTGCCCCTCCGCATGAGTCAGCCGACGCTATCCTCTTGCCTCTGCGAAACGACATTCGACACTCGTTATCCGAGCACGCGAGCGCTGCCAGAAATCGGCACCTTCCGATCAACTTCGTCCGGCCATCTTTGTACGATCGAGTCGTTCCATCCAATTTTACGCGACGTCTGTTGAGATACCTTAGTGACTCTCTACATAAATTATTATGCTTACGCGAACGCTCGTAAGGACGGCTACAGGATTTTATGTTTTGAAAGATGATCTCGTATGCATGATCAGAAACGATCTTCGCGACATCTCTCTGCGGCATTTCAATTATGCAAGGGTTTAAATCGAACGTCGCCGTGAAGTGTGACATGTGTCTGTCAGGATGAAGGAATCCTTATTTATCCCAACAATTGGAACGGTATCGCGAGCGATCTCGCGTGGGAAAAAATAATGCGCGCAACAAAACGCTGATAGATAGGACGATCTTTGCATCCGATCCTCTGCGACGCCCACGCCGATCGTTACACCAGGCACACAAGGTCGTTTCGGGCATTCGCATAACTTGGACGTGCAAAGCACTCGTTATTCGCCACTCGGGACGACCTCGAGCGGCCTTCCTTCGTTTAATCTCGAAATTTCGATACACTGCAACGACGGACTTTCTTTTTAGTTCTCTCCATACGTTCAAACTAATATACGACGGCACATTCCATGCGCACGCTACATTCCTATTCATACCTTTTAAATCGAGTGACGTTACGCAACGAACGAATAGAAATAATTCGAAAGATTTACCGCACGATATTACCCTATTTCACACAAGCACATTTAGTCGTTTACTTTAGAGAGAAAGCTCAGCGATTGTTACGGTATTCACAATGGCGTTTATGGTACCTTCCATTTTAGCTTTCCTTGCCCCATTCACGTTCGCATTTCTCTCTCTCTCTCTCTGCGGCCGCGTGAACGTGAATGATAATACGGTACAGGAGTATTATTGCACGGAATTGCAGCAGAAAGTAACGGTTAATGAAATCCGATTGTTCCCCGGCAGCGCTCGTTGACTCGCCTCTCGCCGCGTTCTCCGCATATATGTACCTACAATCCTTCGAGAGAGCGAGTCGTTTCGACCTACGCTCTTAATCCCAGCTGTTTCACCTCCTGCCACCTCGATGGCGTCACGTTCTCTGGCGATGCGTGTCTCCTCGGATTACAATGATCCGCCAGCTTGCCTGACCTGATCCTTCGTATCCTCTCGATCGGCGGACTTCTGGCGTGGTCATCTCGAAAGATCCCAGACTATTGGCCGTTCGTTCGCGGAAATGCGACATCGGTGGAGTAAGGTACTTCACGCTAGCACGTAAATAAATGCGCGCTGTGCGATGTTCGATGGAAAATTTTCGTGATCCCGGAATTGCGTTGATGTGCTGGAGGAAAAATGTAGTTAGAAGGGAGAACGCGTTTCGAGGAAACGATCAGAGATGTATGCGACTGTGAGGATGAATCGTATAAACGCCGTAGGAACTCTTCGCTCTCGAGCGCGCACGAGCGGCGCATTGTAAGGTGCTTTTTGCCTTATACGATGACGATCGCGACTTTCGAAGTCTGTGATTATTTCCGGTCGTAGGTCAGGTGGAATAGAGCTGTCAAGTATCTTTCTCACGCGTCGCTACGAAATTATAGCTCGCCCGTTTCTCACGTACTACTCGGCGTACGTCTTCTATGCCAGCGTCGCGGAAGAAAATCGCTCGCTCGAACGCGCGCGCGTACTCCTTTGGGTTTTCCAGCTTCGCGGTTTCCGCGCGCTTTATATTGACTGCCACGTGAGAAGACACTGTAGCTTTGCCAGATGCCACGCTGGAATAATACTTTACAAGTTTTGGTCAACTTATTGGGTTTAGCGACTTTTGTAATAATTCGTATTCTGTAACTGTGATTTGTAATCGAGCAGGATTTAGAATTGTATCTCCAGACTGACACAAGGTTTCCTCGAGATTCGGCAAAAATGGGTGACAAATGAATGAAAAGCTCGGTATACTGTCAATCATTTTTAACTGGCCGGAATGTTATGAAATCCTAAGTCATGTGGGTTGATAGAAAAATGAAGTATCGTTCCGTTATGGATTACCTCCCGGGAAACGTGGAAAACAGCTGGTTTCGGGTGACTTTCCATGCATTAATGCCGCTAATCGTTATACCCGCCTCACTTCGCGGTCAAGTTCCTGCTCGTTCGAGTGTTCGCTCGACTCGCATTGATATTTTTCTCCTTTGAGCTGGCCCGTCATCCGTTACATTTACGAGCCTTTGTCCGGTCAATTATTAATGGTACGTCAATCTGTGTGTTTCTAATTTGTCGCCCGACTTCCCACGAATCGCGGACATTTGTCGTGCGTATACGTAACCGCGGTGGAGAAATTGTCGTGTGGCAATCCGCCTACGCTCGGATCAATCCTTGGCGTTTCTTTCGTTTGTCGAACAACGATGCCGGTGCGTCATCGGCGGTACAAGAATTTTCGTTCGTCGTAAGGAACGCATGATAACTGTAATACGTAAACTTGATAGAGGAGAGACTGTTAATCAGTATCAGAACGAGCGCATCGACACTTTGCATGCAGCGGGGTAACGCGAAAGACATCGTTCCACATCGTGACATTATTTTCGATCGTTCCGAGAGACGCGCCACGCAACAGTCCGCCTACGTGCAATCAATCTTCGGAGTTTCTTTCATCCGTCGAACAATGACGGCGATGCGTCATCGGTGCAAAATCAATTTTGGTCCAGAGTGAAATCGGCAGGATTTACAGTACGATGGCATGTGTTGCGTTAGCCGGTAAACCTATTCGTGTATATGCAGAGATTCGCAAGCATGCCTGACGTCGATAGACCGAGAAAGAGTAACGGCGTTCAGGATATTTGGCGTGGATATTTTCTTCTTCGAATCGTCGTTTAATCATGTGCCCAAACTGAATTCATCGTTCAGATTGTTTTCGGCGGCAAATAAGTGGGAAAGATTCTCTTCAAATTGCGAGAAGCACGAATGCTGAGGCCACCGTTTCTTTCACCAACTGCGAGCCTGTCCAAGCCCGCACCATTTTTAACTCTGTCTTGTCCGTCGGCCGAAACGTCTAGTTATGACATCATCCTTTTCTGTAAGGGCAGGTTGCGAGTCTTCCACGGCCGACGTAAACTTTGGCGGGTTCCCGAGCTCGCCAGTTACGAGGTCTCTTAAAATAGCATCTCGCGCTCTGTCGAATCTCCGGCGCTTTTACTGCTCCACAGCACGTGCAACGCACGCGGGGGCATGCCAGCACTTTGGAACGCAAACGCACACGTGAGAAGTCTTCAGATGTTTCGTCTGGCTTCCAGCGCGGACTGGAATCGGCACTGACAATTCGTCCCGAGACATGCCGTCCGCGAGCGCACATTTCGTTTCTGCTCGCGGAATACCATAAGTCCCGACGTTCTCATCCGAGTCCTTTGCTTGCCTCGTCTCTCCGCTCGTTGATTCGTAGCGACGTTGTAATACACTGAAAGTAGGGATGCTCGATTCTCTTGAAAGAATCGATTTTTCACTCGATTCAGAATCGAATCATGAGAAGCGATTCTCTGAAAAAATCGGAACCAAAGGCCGATCTTGCAAGAATCGAATTCAAGTTCAAGAATAATAAACGGCACAGATTCTCTTAAGAAATTCAAATAAAAGAATCTAATTTTTTGGGGGCGAAAAATGTTGGCCTACAGAATCGAGTTCAAGATGAATAAATGCTGCAGATTCTCTTACAAATCGAAATAAAAAAATCGATACTTTGGGAAAAAGAATCAATTTTTTGAACAATCGAGTCGGAATCGAACATCCCTAACTGAAAGTGTCTCTCGAACGGGCTGACCAAATCTTTGCGCGGGGGCCAGTGGCGAATTGAACGAGCACACTTTGTCCGCCGACTTTGCCACTTATTTTTCCGCGTCTCGCTCCGAGACACTCGAGGCTTTCAAACGGCACGAGGGCTTTCCGCGATAAGCGGCACAGCGCGACGACGACGACGACGACGACGACGGCGGCGAATGGTCGGATTGGGTCGGGTCGAGTGTTTCTCGGAAGCAATTTTCCCGTTGCCGCTCCAGAGACACGTGAGTGCGCGTACTCTCTCACGTAGGTGGAGCGATTCCTAAGAGGAGAGTTCGAGATCGAATCGGGAGTAGCGGCTGCCACGTGATTATTAGGAAAACGTGTGTGAATTACGTGTGAACGGAGAACCGTCCGCATCTTTCGGATGGAACATTGGGGAGCCGATTTTCTGTAGATTGAAATCCTGCCGGCCGTGGCCCCGGCTAGGACGTGAATACGGTAGACACGATTGGACGGAACGGGGACAAAGCCTTTGGGAGCGTGCCTTTCAGTAGTCCGGTATGTCTGCCTTTTGACGGGGGAGTAGTTTCCGAATATCGAAACATTCGAATAGAAGCGTTTTCTACTTCTACGTACATACTATCACAGAGCTGAGACACCGTGACGCTCAATAGCCTGGCTTCATTCAGTCCTCCTGCCCGCAATCGTGGCTCGTACCGATCCGTCTACAAAGGATCGTCGTACGGCGGTAGTCGCACTCTTTTCTAAAACTACCTTCGCGTGAAACGTTTCCCAAGCGATTCTGACGGAAGCCTGTTAAAATCAATGTATACGATCTGCGCGAGAGAGTTGATACCCTCACGTTCCTGCTGCATACCGTCTTGCAGCACCGGACCACCTACCAAGCTTCCACGCAACTCAAATAGAATCACTTTATCGCTCGTATACTCGCTGAACCAAGTAAACCCGGCCTTCTGGACAGTTCACTTCCGTTCCAGTCAATGGGAACGCAGAATCCGTTTATCATCCATACGTGGATCCTCCGACGAACACACCCAACGAATCGGCAGCGACGATTCCGTCTTGCTTGCCGAACGCTGGCTTGTGTAAATTGCGCTGTGCAAAAAAGAGGGTGAGGACAGACCGGCCGTGGTTCGAAGTGATCAAGTGATCGAGCGCGAGCTAGCAAAGCACACACGATTGCTCTGTTGGGCGGGGAGGAAAACGGAGGAGTCCACGGAGGAGAAGGAGTCGTAGGCACGCGTGTCCCTCTCTCTCTCTCTCTTACTCCGTTCTCCCTTCAACACTCGTCTCGTTCTCGAGCGGCTGCCTCCTTCTCTTCGAGGCACTCTGCACGACGTCGCCTCAGTCGAGACTCGAGAGACTCGCGGTGCTCCTCGTGGTCAGGTCCGCGCCTCGTGGTGGTGGTGGTGTTGTCGCAGGAAATCGTGCAGTGTCCTTCTCCTATCGTCAGGATGCGCGTCCGATAACACAGATCGCATAACGAAAACAGCGCGAAAGTGCCGCGAGAGAATCGTTCAACGATCGACTCGAGAGTTTGCACTTAGGTGGGTCCCCACTTGATGGAAATGCTTCGATCGAGTCGACGTGAAGGTGCAGTGAAGTCAACATTCGACGAAGACAGGAGCGTCGGAACGGTGTCCGTCAAAGTGGTCGTTTATTCTACGTGAAACGCGTCCCGCGAACGTCCGTGCATCTTTCCCGGCTAGTGTTTTTTGCGTGGAATATGTGACCGCGGTAAATGAGATAGGCGAGTGTCTGGTACCCCTCTCAATTTCGCTCTGCTCCGAAAGGGACGTTTACTAAAAGGATTACGAGGAGTCGCGAGGACAGAGGCGAAAAGAGAAAAAGTTTCTCTCCGGGGCGTGCGGCGGTTGTCAATGAAATAAAGCGCGGCCAAAGCGCGCGCGCGCCCGCGCGCACGCCTTGATTTACAAACGAATGGCCGTCCGAGCTCCGCAATCCTATTCCATAAAAATGTAAATTGCGAGCGAGCGGGGCCTGAGCTTATGGGACTTATGAATATTTCGTGGATCCGATTTCGTGGCAGGATTATATAGCCGTCAGCGGGCCGAGAGTTTTTGAGCGTCTTCGAGATCGGCAGATCTGATTTTTATCGCGCGACGTCAAGTATTTTCAGTGTCCTGGCGCTCGGTGCGACCGGCAGCGAAGAAAGAGCAGTTCCCAGCGATTTCGACGGGGCGTCGCGAGTGAAACCCGGGATTTCGCGGGCCGCGCGAGGTTGGGTAGGAGGCGTAGAGTCTCAGTCAATGAAATTCCAGCCGCGTGGTATGTCGAGCGTTCTTAGGAAAGGCGGCCGCACGGGAGAAAGGACGAGCATAATTGACGCGAGAAAGTGACAGGTTCCGAGGGGGCCTCCCTCAGCTCTCGTTCCCCGCGCGTCATCTTTCCCTAATCGTCGTGTAATTGGATGGTTGCCGAGATGCCGCGGGCGGAGGACGGCGCCGACAAGGATCCGTCTTCGAGGGCGCATCATCGTCTTCTGCACAGATCCTGCCGCGGCAAGGCTCACGGCAGCGGCATCGCCAAGCAGAACAATCGTCGATGCGCTCCTCCGCACGGGAAATCGCCGAAAGCACCGGTCGCGGCGAAGAACGATCGCGAGCACTTGTCCATCGGCGGCATGATGAAGGACGAACGGGACAACGTGCCGGCCGTGAACGGCGCCGCGCCACTCTTCAGAAAATTGAGCAGGAACAGCACGAGTTCGTGGGAATACAGCGACAGCGACAGTATGCACTCGTCGGAGGCCGGGCAGAACGGCAGTTTCCAGAGTGCTGAGAGCAGGAGCGAGACGAGCAACTCGACGTCCAGGCGCGGCAACGAGCGCTCGTCGAACGGCGACGTGAGCAAAGAGAAGTCGCGCGGATGCTGCACGCCGCGAAATTCGCCCAACGCCCACGGCACCAAAAACTCGCGCGCGGCCAAGAAGCGTGAGACCTGGGCGGACACGCTTCGCGGCGGAGGCGGTGCGGACGACACTATCAAGCGGCTGGAGGAAGGCTGGAACGACAGTAGCGTCATCAGAACTGGCCCGGAAAGAAAGTGGCAGAGGATCACGGCGGAGATAGAGCAGAAGCAGGCCTCGCCGCCTGCCGCCTCCAACTTGAGGATCTTCGGCCTTCGCGGCCTGCCGCCGAACAACTGGAGCAATTGCTCGAAGAAGATTCTACGGCGGAACAGGAGCGGCGCGCAGAGGACGTCGAAGCCGATTTACGACGTGATCGAGTGGGAGGAATTGCTGGAGATGGCTCTGGCGAGGAAGATAGGCCGCGGCGGGCGAAGAGGACGCGACGGCGGAGTCGAGGAAAACGGAGGGAGGATGTTCCAGGCGGGGAGGGATGATGGGGAGTGCATGAAGAGGCTCGAGGTGCTCCTCGAGAAGAACAGAGTGCCGCCGCGAAACGTAGAGGTATGCTGCTGGCGAGACGCCTCAAGGGGGCGTCGAGGATTGCATCTCTTATGCACGCACGGTTAGAGTACGCGAGGACGCGTGTTTCGTTTCAATTGAGTCTGGCTGCTGTCATGAGTGCTCTCACCCAGGGATTCTAATGCGGCAATTATCGTACGGCTCCATTTAAAGGCTTCGGTCGCTTCAAATTACCCGGGTGGAATTTGGCATCACACTGTCGCGATAAACGCTTCTGAGTATGGCTCTTTATAAGAAATTTTCTCAAACTTTGTTTGCCCCGAAGTACCATATGGAGCACTGTACTTTGAATGGGCGGGACTGGATGTTGGATTATAGTAGTCTCGCGCAACCGAATGTGAGCAGACGGTTTTATTATAATACTTGTTGTGCTCGTGTAGGCTGTCGCACCGTGAGAAC
Source organism: Priocnemis perturbator (assembly GCA_963942575.1). NCBI lineage: Eukaryota > Metazoa > Arthropoda > Insecta > Hymenoptera > Pompilidae > Priocnemis > Priocnemis perturbator. Next base: position 12,391,007 of record OZ012645.1, on the reverse strand, counting down.
GTGGACTTGCCGCACTTAGCGAATTGATTGCCACGTACGGCCATCATTCTTACATTTTGGTTACCATGTTTTATTTACGTAGAAGTACAATTTTAATGACCCCTTGCCGTATTAGCGAAACAATGAACATTGTACGATTTGCTTGCATTTTCAAAATGTCAAAGGGAATCCAAAATAACTCAGAAATTCGCAAACGAAAGTAAAAGATTCGCCTTAGTTTAGGAGGTATGGCCAAAAATGGGTAGAGGAGGGGCAAAAATTGTACACGAGATACAGTGTCAGCAATATCCGGCTGACATTGCAGTCAATGTGTTAATGTTACCACGATGCCAGAACTGAACGCTCTACCGTGTTCAGCTCGTACGCTACAAGCGGAGGTATCGCAAAGTGATATTACATCCATCAAGGATCTGAGATTGCTAAGGTGATTACCAAGCGATTATTATAAGAAGGAACACCGGGCTCTTACACGACTACATACGACACGGCGAACGTACATGTTAGACGCTCACGTGCACCCGCATCGCGGAAAGAATCAGCTCTCAACAGTATATATTTCAGCAAGACATTTGCGCGTTCACGTTCGGCCGTTCACGTGCGACATTGACAAGGCGAAAATTATGCTTGCGTCAAGCCGTAAGTGGCACTTACGTAAAAATCGTTTACGAGACCGTGCCCGAGCACGACTCTTTGGCTTAATGTCATTAGACCCTCCACGTAACTTATCCACCTCAGATAGGAACGCACCTGGACCAATTCCGACGATGAGGTCACGCGCGACGTGAACGACATTCCGTGCCCGACGATATCGATTTCTCTGTTTGACTGTTTGGCGACACGGTAAAAACAGTGCAACACTGTATCGCAATTAAAGTGCAGCGGGTTTGGATGACTTTAGTGGGTATGTCGGCGCAGGGGCGTACACGGGGTATTTTGATTGCTGCGAGTGAGGCTATCGTCGTAAATAGCAGCATCGCGTGTGTTCCCGCGGAACGACACTAAAGGACAAACATCGTAATCGTGCAATTTTCCCGTTTAGGTGCCTGTCGCGGTCCCCCTCATAAAAGCTCGCGTACAATGTCTCGTGCAGGTGGTGTTTTCGCTCTGACAATATAAGAACGGCGTGAATGCGGAGCGATATCGACCGTACAAATCCGATATACTTACTTTCCGCACTTGCTATAGGCTCGACAATTTTAATCACACTTTTCCAATATACCAATTACGTCGAATCAGTTTCTGCGCCGAGGGTCCAGCACAACGTGAGACTCATTTTAGCGTTCGACGGACAGTCATCGTAAAATTGAAAACGGCGCACTCCACAAACCGCATAATAACCGTGTTACGTAAAATTCTATAATCACCATCTATATAAATCTTGTTCCCAGCGCACTTTATAAGACATTTTCCCCGTAGCTACCACATGTAGGCGCAACATGTCACGGGCCGCTCATTCCAGTATTTATAACGATCACGTGCGTCGAGCGGAGCAAATTGCCGCCAGAGAAGGCCGCGGAGAAGTTCATTAAATGGGCTCTCGGGAGAGGTGGGGGGAGTATGCAATCGGCGGCAAAGTTGACACCATCCAACCAGAACATTGTACACGTACTCACCTTTCGTCTCTCTCTCCCACGAGACAATGCCGGTGCACGCTGTCCGGCTGTGCGCGCCGCACGGTTATCGGTCCTTTGAGGCTGATTCATGGTAATTTATTACCAGGAAATTCGCGGCCCCCATCACGCAGGCACTTCCTTACCTGGGATCGCGGGAGCTCGCTCGGACTAGTCAGCGCGCGTGTTCCGCGCATCAGCTTTGCCGCTTTGCAACGGGCCGAGCGATGCGGAAATCGATACATGGAGCACTTGCAGCTGCACCCGCACGCGTGAATCACGCGATTTAAGGGGAGCGCGCGCGAGCGTCTGGAGCGTGCTCCACAGTCCACACAGTTGCCGGCCCGCTAATGGCTTGCGATTCGAAGAGTGCCAGACGGACTATGTACGACGTGAGAGCGCAGCCTGTTTCGTTTAGGCGTCAATCGTGCGCGCTATGTGGAGCACGATGCTTTCGAGCGTTAAGTGCGCACCCGCGAGCTTTGGGGTAGGTTAGCGAGAGGTTCAAAGTAAAAATATACGCTGGACGAGTGCGAGCAGTTGGCCCGAGGAGATTCTTATGGCACGTTTTACTACGGACGATTCATTGTCACCCCTTTCACTCCCATGTAATAAGTTCAAATGACCGATTGCAGTCACTTATAACTAATTTACCGCAGTACCCGTCAAAACCCGAACAGCGCGCTAAGTAAAAAAAACGCCTTCTCGCACGTATACGGCGATTCTCCTGCCAATTCTGCCGGCGCCATTCTCGGACACGAAAATGTCAAGAGCTTGGCGAGTCCTCCTGAGAAATCGGCGATACAGATTTATTGCGCATTCGTTGCGGAACGGCCGGCCTGAAGATGGGCAGAAAGGGGTCCCGTAGCGTCGGTGCGGGCAGAAAATATTGCATATCCTCGTTCGGCTAAAAAGGAAGAATCTCCTCGCGCTCGCGCCGCTAATGAATAGCTTAATGGCTCGAGACCACCGTCCCTCGTCCGCCACGCAATAAGTCGTTTCATAACGACGCGTGTCCCCGTCCTCTCCGCCTTTCCTCCCGTGCTCTCTGAGTTACTGCCGCCTGTCGTCGATGTCGACACTCGAGGACGATGCCGATTCCACCTCGCCAGTGTAGGTGTGTGCCACCGGAGCGGCGTGGCCTCGCGAGGTCGTGCAGTGGGTGCCCATTAGTGTTGTCCGTGTGCCTTCACATAGAAGGCGTCAGACGGATTATGAGCGCGCGACAGGCGACGGAGAAGGATAGGCGACCGGGCGCGCGAGAAAGCACGATGGAGAAAGAGAGAGGCGTAAGGCGTAATATGTCTTCGATAACGCTCAAGGCTCTCCGTCGATCGTCGAGATCGTGCTTCGCGCCGAAAGAAATAAGGGAAAGAAACTCGCCCAGCTGTTACGAAACCGAGCCGGGTGGCCACGCGAGGCCAAATGAAGACGCCGGTCGCTCAGCTGGTGCCGTTTCAAATTCACGATTACGCGCTGCTCGATACTCCTTGCATCCCCAGTTTCGTAGCGGTCGTTATGACGGCCACTTAAGAATTCAGAACGAAGTGCGTCTCGATAATAATGTATAGATCGAAGTGTAATTTTACCTGATTGTGAGAATTCTTCCGAGTTTTTCGCTTCATTCTATTCTCCCGTTCGGTGCTAAGGGATTTTTCCAATATTTCCGTACGCGCGTCGTAATCGCACTAAATGGCATGACTTCTTGACGCGTGCTAACAACTTTACGTTTCTCGTTAACACACAGGCGCGATCCGAGGAGCATCTCGCGCAAGAGCAGGCATGGATGACTTCCGAGAGGGTTTGGCTGCTGCATCGTGCGGGCTTCACGCCCGCCACGAGATGCGGGCCGGCGGATCCGGACACGGGGAAGCTGAGGATTCGGCTAACGACTTCCGGAGAGGAACTCCTCGTCGACGAAGAAGACGTCGAGAAGGTACTTTAGACGTTCTTCCGTTATTTGCATAACTGTCGACACACATTGAGTACAGTGGCAATTGCAGCTCTATTCTAAGTTCCTCTACTTTTCTACACTACAATTGTAACGTGTGCGATGTACATCAATCGTCTACTTTTCTTCACAGGCTAATCCACCGCAGTTCGACAAGGCTGAAGAGCTATCCCAATTGCGATTCCTCAATGAATCTTCTGTTCTGCACACGCTGAGGCAACGCTACGCGAGCAATCTGATCCACACGTACGCCGGCGATAGTATGATCGTCGTCAATCCCGTGGCACCATTGGCCATTTACTCCGAGAAGGCGAGTGGTCTTTATTACTTTCCGATACCGACATTAAGCAAAGTTCTGTTTAACGACATTTGAATATGACGTCTAACGGTTTTGTCCCCGTTCCAGGTGGCTCATATGTTCAGAGGATGCAAAAGCGAGGACATGCCGCCACATGTCTACGCGATGGCGCAAGCAGCGTACAGAGGAATGCTCGCTACACGTAGGGACCATTCACTAGTCTTTCTCGGTCGCAGTGGTGCTGGAAAGACGACCAACTTTAAGCACGCCCTACACTACCTCGTTCTTGCAGCTGGCACCGTTAACAAAGTACATCAAAATCAATCATTAAACAATTAACGTTACGCTAGACGTTGTGTTGACCGTGATATATTTTATAGATATTAACGATAGAAAAGCTAAACGCCCTCTTCACGGTGCTCGAAGCCTTCGGAAACAGCAGGACGCATATGAATTCCAATGCCACACGTTTCACGCAATTGTTCAGCTTAGACTTCGATCAATCTGGTCAAATCGCCTCGTCGTCCTTGCAGGTAAAGCTCGAGACGGCGTCTGTAATATAGGTTGATATAAAGATGAAGGGGATATTTTTCATATAATCTGTTCTTCGGAAGGTGCTGCTTCTCGAGAAGTCGAGGATAGGTCGTAGAGTGAACGGCGACCCAACCTTCCACGCAATGTATCGTCTGCTGGCAGGCGCGGAGGGCGCACTCAGGAAGGAGCTTCATCTCACGAATCTAGTCGCGGAGAACAATCCATTCGTGACGCCGCTGCAGAAGCACGAGGACAAGCAGCGCGCGATGGTCGAGTTCAATCGCATCGTTGCGGCATTTAGAATACTTGGTGTGTCGGAGGCCGACGAGAAAGTCATTTGGTTGGTGTTGGCTGGTATCTATCACCTGAGCTGTGCCGGCGCCGTCAAGGCAGGCACGAGTTCACAGAGTCGATGGCAATTCGCAAGAGTCGAGTGCGCCGAAAAAGCGGCCACTCTGCTGGGCACCAGCGTCGAGGAATTAAGTAGGATAGTGTTCTCTTCCAATGGAGGCGGTGCTGGTACACCGAGCACTCCCAGGCCCGCTTTGCGAACGCCCAGTCCTACTGAGCAGGCGAAGGACGTCACGGGTCTCGATGCCCTTGAGGGACTCCTTGTCGGTCTTTACTCGGAGATCTTTCACTGCGTCGCCGCACTTATTAATAAGTATGTGTTCTCACTTGTTCGGCGATCGCGCATGAAGCCAGTCTCAAATTGTGACACATTTTGTTTCTCTGCCTCAGGTCTATATCATCCTCTGCGCATACGGTAGCTTCGTTGCTCTTGTGTGATTCACCAGGTTTCCAAAATCCTGCCTCTTGTGGTCGACAAACCGGTGCGTGCTTCGAGGATTTGTGTCATAATTATTTGCAAGAACGTTTGCAGTTACTGTTTCACCATACGACTCTGGTTGCACCGAAGGACAGGTGCGTTGTGTGCTCTTCAGATATAAGGGTGTGTTTGTTTGTAATTTGGAGATGCAAACTAATGTGGAACGTCTCCAATTGCTAGGTATGTCCAAGAAGGAATTGATGTAGATTACGAAGACGATTATGATGAAGATGGGATAGGATCACCTCAGGGCTTAGTGTCGCTCTTAGACCGCGGAAGTTCGCAGAGTGCGACGATGTTAAGAACTAGTCAAAGTGACCTCAGTGGCAGTAGGCAGATGGAGAGAAAAGGTCTGCTGTGGCTGCTAGACGAGGAAACCGTCTGTCCAGGAGGCAGCGACGAAACCTTCTTAGACAGATTGTTTTCCCATTACGGAGATAGAGGTAAAGCTATGCATAGATATTAGTCGCATCATTCACTTAAACGTCATTAGAAGAAAGTGGACAGCGTGTACCACTAATTTATTAATTTGTATGCTTTTACAGAACATCAGGTGTTGCTCAGGAAGGCACCGGGTAACAATCAGTTCGTATTACAACATCTGTTAGGCACCAATCCAGTTCTCTATACGGCAACAGGTTGGCTCAAAGCCACACGTGAAAATCCCGTTGCCAAGTGTGCGATTACGATTCTGCAGGAGAGTACGAGGTAAATATCGATTGCTGTGTGCTGATACGTGTTAATGTACGGGTTGAAACACTTTGGAGCTTATTTCTATTCGTATTCTAGGGAAGATGTAAGCATGCTGTTCGTGAGTGCGCGAGGTGCTGGGGTCTCTGGTACATTATGCAGCACCCTCACAGGACTCGAAGGTTCGCAATCTTTGAGGAGGGCCTCCAGCATTCGACGAACATTTACCGCTGTCAAGCGGAAGAATGTCTGTCTGCAAGTCAAATTTACAGTCGTGAGTATCGCTAAAAGATTACAATTAAAACTTTTTCCCACTTGCTCGGTCGATCTTATCGTCGTTGATATATGACCGTACCTACAGTTCTCCGATTGTTCCGACTGCGTTTGAATTACCCACAGCGCAGAAATTGTGTCTCACCACTATCTCGAAGGCCAGGTCGAAGGTTTCCGCGATATCGCGAGTAAATGCACACGCGGCTGTTCTTATCAGTTACGAGACGCGCCGGTAATGGCGCACATCGATAGCTCGAAGTGAATCGACCTTCGCCCTGTAACCGAGATATACATGGAGAGTTGAAAATGTACATCGATCTCAGCTCCGTATTGTTTTGGTGCAGTCTCTTCTCATTCCTGATCCTCTTTCTGGTAAACTCGTATATAGTGAGATCGGTCGAACATGGGATTGGCGATAGATCCAGGTTTGGTTTCGCGACGACGCTTCAAGCGCGAACATCGAATTGCTTTCAGGACGGGCTGGTGGAAACTTTGCGAAGAACACGGGCGAAATTTGTGCACTGCTTGCTACCACAACACAATGCCGGTTGCACCGACAACAAGAGCCTTCTATCGGTGAAGTCAAACCAGAACGAGGACAGCGTTATCAACGTTCCTCTCCTAAGATCGCAGGTAAGAATCTCTGACGCTATTTAGTTGCGTAATTAACGGCGTAGCGATTACGCGTGTCCGCATTACTCTGTTTATTATACTTCGCGTCTAGTGACAGTCAACCTGTCGAATTATGATACGTAAAATACTGACAATTTTTCGTTACATTCTGTTGCCTTTAACATTGACAGATTGATACCACACGACGATTGAACAAATTTCTTCGTTCATTATTGAGGCGCTTAAGAAATTATTAAAAATGTTTCATTGTCGCAGATTCGTGGCAGTCAGATTATCGACGCCGTCCGCTTGCACAAAGTCGGCTTTCCGAAACACATGGCCCTTGGCGAGTTCCGACGTCGATTTAATCTTCTGTCAAGTGACGTAAACACGCGACCTGGAAGCCCTGTCGCTGACGAGCGACGCGCCGTGGAAGACATGTTACTAACCGTCGACGTCGACCCGGCTTCCTACCGGGTTGGCCAAAGTCAGGTGAGTCCTTCGACCTTTCATCGTACATACTTTCATATCTTTCCCTGCAACTATGTGACTTCTCGAACAAAAATGTCGCAAGGAACGCGACACAGTCTATTTCCGCATATACCGCTTCGAAACTTAATATCGAATATAAAAAGAACGCTGTCCTTATACGATCGGATTACGACTCGCCCGTACGAGTCATTTGACGGAACGCACTTCCGCTACGCACCATCCCGTTACCGTTGAGGTGCGCGTACACTTTCGCTGAGGAGTCGGGAAAAGAGATCCTTAATGAGATTCATAAGAGAAAATAACGACCCGTGGCTAACGTGTCGTGCAAATCCACCTTACGGGACGATTTCCGCGTGACGACGATATCTCGTACCCGCTGTGAGGACGATTGGCCACCCGGCGAAGATGCATGCGCGACCAGGAGAATGCCATCGGCTCTCTAGAGGATCATCAGTGCGCCCGTATAGAGAGACATGTGATCGGGATAAGAGAGAAAGAGCAAGATGTCGAGGAGGGGGTCAAGGAGGTCGCACGCGCATTAGTCTTTCGGGAGTTTCGCCTGCGGAAATATGCTGAGACGCTTTCCAAAGGTCGACGAGCTCTCTCAGCAGATTTGATCCTCCTTCTTACTCTCCTCGCCGTCCCGGTCTCTCTTCTTCTCAGCCGCACACAGGTGCTGCGCCTACGGAATACCGACTTGTACATGCAGGATCTCGCTGGCTGATACGATTTCACCATACGTACGTAACGCATACATATCGGGGGCGAAACGAGTAGCTGCCTCTCCGAACGCCCTCTCTCGCACCTCTTGCCCACGTGGAGCCTTGCCTTTTTCTTTCTTTTTCCCGTCTTGGTGTTTTTTGCTTTCTTCTCTCTCTCTCTCTCGTGGTCTTTTCGACGATACCGGGGGGCGGAGTTAATGAATTTGACGAGAGGAGAATTAGTTTGTGACGGGGCGTCGCTTTATCGCTTTTTAATGAGCGGGGGGGACCTTATTAAACTGTCGCCGTGCCTTTTTCGTAGTGCGCCGTGACTTTGTCGATATGTAGGCCGACTTTGACTCGCCGACTTGGGGAGCTTTCACTTTGCAAGCATGTGGCTTGCGGCGGTGGAAGCGATGCCATTAGACCTTCGTACCCGCTGACACGTCAAACTCTATTCTATGCGCGACTAAACGACCACGGTAATTCCTTAATTAAGGGGCTCTTTAGGGGTATCATTACGGGCGAGGAATGATAGTCATACGGCGCGCTGCTAAAGACAGACGTTAGCGTGGCGAATTTTTGCACGCTAGATGCTGTGGATATGCGGTGAGTTTATTATCTGGATTTTATGGTCAGGCCATTTTACGGCCTGTTGTCACGATCACACGTTTCCTCGTTTCCCTTTACGCACAGCATTCTTCGGAGAAAATTACCCCGTGACATGCGTGGTCTTGTCAGCGAGAACCTCTAATGTCAATGCGCTCTTCTGTATTCAAATTTCACTCATTCGCGGTGTATTTATTCATACTGCTTGGCATCGTTCGGACAGAGCATTTATAGTTTGATCTCTGCGCATTGCTTGCCAGATATTAAACGTTCGCTGGAGATATTTCGGATCATCGAGTAGGTGCAGTATACATTCCCGTCGGTCTCGCAAATTGAGAAGTTGATTTTAGTCGAGCGGCGAAACTTTTACTCTTCCACGAGATATACCAAGCGAATGTGTTTGCGTAAGAGTTATCGCTGAATTTTCTCGGACGTGGCGTCACGTCCAAACAACGCGCCAAGTTTTCTTCCCCCGGCAACGCACGCGATTGATTTATGGCCGCGATGCAACTATGTGCTTTGCGCGCTTTCACCGTTTTGCGCGCGGCATTTAGCGATGAAACAGCAGTCAACCTTCGTTTTCGTGAAAAAAATGTGAGTGCAAAGGCGGAGAAGCGTTGATGACGCGATAAACATTAGCTTTTGCTTCTCGATTATTATTCCCCGCATTCGAAATGCATGTATTCCGTGTCTCGCTACGATGTCATTACGGCGATATCTAAATTACGTTGTAATCGACATGCTGCAAACAATGGATTCATTGTCTACGCACAATTTTTTTTTCGTTGTCACGTTACGGTACTTTCTGTCGCGACAATCGGTTCTCTTCTCTACACTGCGTAATTTTTCATTCCCTACCTTTCACCGTACAGTTGTCAAAACAATGATTATTATGATTGACCGAGGTGTGGGTTTGGAAGTACGTAGGCGTATAAGTATGCAGGTGACGTTCTTAGAAGCGGAACGGCTAAATGTTGTTCAGCTACCTTTTCGTAGAGAACGAAATTCCTGGGATTAGAATCGAACGATCGGAACGCGGAAATATGTTCTCAATGAGGCGCGTCGTTCTTCGAAAATCTAGGTGCCTGTCGAACTGTACGCTTTGCGTGCGTGCACTTCGCGATGCTTTCACTGCGAGGCCTGTGGTTCGCGGCGATTGTAGCTGTGTACAGCGAAAGATACATATTCTTAAGAATTCCACGTACGATGGTACACCTTGGCGAACGGCAGCACGATTCCACGATTCACGTTACAACGGGCAATTATAAAATGAAATTGAGGCTGCGGCGATGTTCAGTAAAAGTTTTGTTCTTTTATAACACGTGGGTGTGACTCGGGATACGATGCGAACTTTCACTGCAGAACGGCATGTCTCGTGGTTCATACTGAGCGACCGGTTCTAATACGTTCCACAAATTAGCTTCTTTAACATAATCAGGATCGCGAACAGATAAGAGAGTATTTGCTGATCAACATTAGCATACTAGAAAAGCTGACCTTCGCGCCGGTATATTTATTTCCAATGCTCCGGCTATTTGTAAGTTTCGTCGTTCAAGTGACACGCTTACGTCTCGTCACAGTACAAATATTTCTTTCGCACACAAGCTTCTCGTAATTACACACTGCACACACCACGTCAGCGGGGTCCGATTAATTTGATTGAAACGGAAATTGCCATAGCGTACCGCGGTCGGACGGCATTAATAAGACGCGAAGATGATGATAATCGTCGGCGCTGAAAATAAAGACACGTCGCAACTAGATCAACCTGCGCGCAATTACCTCGCCGGTTCGATGAGGTTTCCAGCTAATAAGGTATGACCGCGCTACCGGAACTACGCCGCGGCCGGAAAGGCCAGTTTACGCGAACGCCACGCATGAACTGCGACGGGGAACGTCAGCAACCCAGTTGGCGCGTGACCCGCGCACGTATCTTTCCTCCCGTACACACATGCAACGCGTACGTACGCCGCCCTCTCACCAAGAGCGCCGCTGGCCGAGATTTCTTTTCCATTCGCGAGTCTTCTCACCCAATTCGCGGAGGAGTCCGCTCCCAAGACTTTCCAAATCTTAGGCATCGCGGACAGCGCGTGCACGTGCAATCATCGACTATGTCGGCGCGTATTCAGAACGCGCGCTGCGCCCTTCCGCTTCTCGATTTCATACGCCCCGCCCCGCGCGCATTCGACTGCCACAAAGCGTTAACGTGTTCCTGGAAGAGGCGTGTACGGCGCGGCAGGTGGACTATCCGGTCGCCGCAAGCCGCGGGTACTCTACTCCACGCGATTCTGTCATTGCTTTATTGACATGCCTGCCCACCGTCCGCTTCTTCGCCTTACACCGCGGGCCACCGTGCGCAGGCAAGTTTCTTCAGTCGTTGATCTATGCCAAGTAGATATGCAGCCGCCGAGAAGTATGTCCGCGGATGCTCTCGTATATGGCTGGTTAAATGGATTCACGTTGCCGCAGGGCATTTAGGATAATCGCGTCGCGACGTTAGCGTTTCGCGGGTCAGATTAAAACGCAACGTTTACGGGCAATTCGAATGGTAATTTTATAGCGGTGCGGTCAAATTGATTGCTTATAGTTACGCCGAGGCTCGCGCTTGCGACGGTTTCTCCGCTCGGTCCGGTCCGTCGTCGAACCTATGAACCCGGCGCGCGCAGCCGTTAGATCATCCTCCGGGAAGTGGAAAGTCCATAAACGAACGGAGCGTTGGTAAAAATGTCGCTTTGCATCAGCGTGCGACGGCCCTCTACCGTTACCTTCCGCCATCCTACGGGCGCAGATAACGTATGGCGGAATGGAGATAGAGAGACGACTGGCATCAGACGGAAGTGTACGGGCGAAGAGAGACTATGAACGGTATTCATAGTCAGGTCTTAAGATTTAAGACCATTCTAAGCGCCGTTTTCACCAATGATCACTCTTTAACTTCGACTTCAGACAGTCTTACGTCGTGAGATCTGAGTATGACTAGGTGGTAAAAATGCGTAGTTCGTTTGCCCCGATGCGCGTTCCTCGGAGAAGCATACTGAAAGGGAGACTGGAAGGCGCGGGGGAAATAATGGGCGCCGAGTCATCGCAGGTGACCGAGACTATTGCCGTGGCCGATAAGTTGGAAACGCCTAACGAGCCGTCGATCAAGTCCATCCGCGCGGGGCCGGAGGACGCGAGAAACGCGGAACTTATCCAACTCGGACCGTCAATAGGCGTCGGGATCTTTTCAATTTACGACGGACGTAACGCCCGACCAGCCAGCGATTACACGCGGGTTATCGCGCGCTCTACCGAACTCGGTTCGTTGACTTTGGGCGCGCGTCGGAGAATTTCTCTGCTGCGCACCGCGCTCTCTTGCCCCTCTTTTACCTTTTACCTTTACCTTTACCTTGGCCTTGCCCTTGCCTCTCCGCCGTTCCACCTTCTTCTCCCACCCCGCGAACCCGTGTCTCGAGTGTCTCGACTCGCTTCTTCTTTCTGCCCTCCGACGTTTCGTCCCTTCCTCTGCGGGCTTTCTTACCTCTCTCACCTCTCTCTCTCTCTCTCTCTCTCTCTCTCTCTCTTGCTCTCCTCTCGCGTGGTGAGAGTTACGCAGAGACAGGGCGAACGGATGCGAGAAACTTTAACTGCCACTTTGCCCCACCGGGGAGACACGGGAGGGTAAAGTGGCTTTGGAATGATAGTGTCAGCAGGATGTGCGTATGATTTTCGGTTTCGAGGCTCTGAGCCCTCGGAAAGACAAATATTCGCTGGCCGATGTCAGCGCCGTTCGCGGTTTTCAGTTGAACGTCTGTCGTAATATAAGATTATACGATTTCAAAGAAATTTGTGAAAATTACATAGTGTATCAGGTGATAGTACAATTGTAGCTAAGCGAAGAATACCGAACCAATTTGATGTAATTTGGTAAGGTAACGAGATACAATATAACAAGAAGTTAAACTTTTATAAATTCGTTTTAAGAGAAAGTTCTCTCGCAATGCGAATGAATTTAGTTGCTAACAACGACCTATCGTTGTTGCGCACTAAAAGGGTTAAAGTACGTTCAATCGAACGAGACACTTCGCTGTCTGGTTGGTGCGCACAAATGATTTCGCGAAAGCGGAGTATTCTACTGGGGTGCCAATTGCAGGACTCTGTCCATTTAGTCTCGCACGGTACGGTCGGAACGGGTGCGAGCGGGGCGAGAAATTGACGCGCCCGTGGAATTTCAATCGGCCAGATGCGAAGTCATTAGCGACGTGCAAGAACGCGCTGCGTGCGCGAAGGCGTTTTAGATAAGTAGATTATTCGCATCCATCTTCGTTCGCACTTAGTTGCCTCATAACTGTAATCTCGCGCGATCTTTTTACCCGCCCCACCTCCGTAACGCGAGCCGACGCGCAAGAAATTGAAATCGAAGGAAGTCGAGCCCGGGTTTAACGTCTTTGAGTTACGCTCGCTGCTCGACGCTTTACGGAGGATAGTAAATAACAGTCGGACGATCTCGAAGTAGGATGTTGCTACGGTCTCTTTGCACGGCAACCGGTGCGTTTTCGCCAATCATTCCTGTCGATGAACGCTGATGCAACAACTGTCTCGCTCGATGACTTGCAGGACTCCTCTCCGAACTGTGGCAATTTTCTAAATATAGCAAATTACGCGTAAATGCGAGACGAGGGGAAGCAAAATTACGATCATTGCTTTTGCGAAATTGTTCACTCGAGTGCACGGAATGCGTGACGTGTGAGTGAGCTGTGCAATATTCGAATTCCGACATTTGCCAACTTTAAGCCGATTATTACGCTTCTGTCACGGATACGCGCATTTGAATTGCGGAGAAAGAAGATTCCTCGCAAGCCCCGCGTATCTGATTCCGCGTTACAAATTTAAAGCAGTCGAAAATCGAACCGGGTCACGACGTCATGCTGATGTGTATTTTCGAAAGGCAATAAATCCATGACAGATGATCCGCGGTGGTATCTGGATCAGAGTCCGACGGACGATCAAAACGATACGATCGCCGTTCAGTCCGTACTGCCAATGAAATTCAATATATCGTCAATCCCCGGTTGTTCCGTGAATGCCTCGCTGTCGAACGCCGATGAATGCTTCCTCCGCGCGTCCAGCTTTCCCTCGGAGAGCCAGATAGTTGCCAACTTCCTCAGACACGGCGATAAACGCTTCGCTAGCCGCGCAATTAATTAGTCGGGTCAACGTAATGGATGGATAAAATTGATGCACCTCGGAAGTGGTTAATTTGGCAGACGTTCGTTCGGAATGTCTCGATGATAACCGGAGACGAGCGCGCATCTCACGGAAATCGAGAGTGCCTTGCGTCACGGGATTTGAACTCGTTCGTTTTTCTTTAAAGAAGTCGGACTGGCACAATTGCGAGAATCGACTTTCTCGATTTGATTCGATAACGGTCCCGTTATTATCGGCGAGTGCTGGAAAGAGCGAAATCGATCGTGCCGCTTAATCGAGCACGTTCGACCGCTTTCGAACATTCCGGGAATTGTGCAGTTTCGTTGGTCCCGCGGTATCCTATGTGTTTGCATGTCACGTTACATCCACGTTTCCGCGTTGCAAGTAATGATCTCGTCAGGATATAAGCGCGGCGGTTGTACCATTATGTTTCATATATTTCTCATCACAGTAATACGGAGTTCGTTGAATCGATACTGACTTGCATACGCATTTACTGGGATTTCTATGATTTCTCGTATTTTTGTTTAATTTCACGACCCTTGCATGAATAGTTCCTGCTACACGTGGCATGGATATAATAAACCGAAGTGATGCCTATAGTCCGGTGAAATTCCAACGTCGTGTATCAGTACATTTTCAAGCCCAAGCTACCGGAACCCATTAGCGGTTTCAAGATAACACGTTTTTAACATTCTCAAAATTATTGCCCCCGGTACTTTACGCCGGAATGCTGCACCTCGAACTATGCCCGATAATGCGTCCAGTGTGCACACATATTCCTAATGTAGATCGAAACACATCTATCTTTCTCGCGCACACATATCAAATGCACATGCCAAGTACCGGATATCTGAAATTCAATACAGGTTTCTGGGAAAAGATGAATGCACACCACTTTCGAAACCCGTCATACGCATCTGAAGTATAGAATTACCAACGGCACGCGTTTGCACTTCTTCATAAATAGTACATGAACGACACAATGTGCCTACACATGGGCAAGAGCGTGTCATAAAAACGTTGGCAAGTGAATCTCGAAAGAGAATAAGTCTGGAGTGGCAGAAATGAGGAGATTCGATTCACGCAAGATGCTGTGCACGACGTCGCCGAGCGTTCTTCCGTCGGCGGTCGAGCGTTGTGCAGCGGTGGGCAAGTAATTGAGCAGCAATGTCTTCGCTTCTTTCCCCTGGATGTAAATCGGCAGAGCGTAAGAAAGAAGATTGCGCCGCGTTACACAGACGAGCAGGCGCGCGCGCCTCGGACATGGCTTCCTGATTCCAAAGGAATCATCATCATCGTGTCAGCTGCAAACCATCGACGCGATGGTCGAGTCCCGCACGCTCACCACTCGGCTCGCGACCGAGACTTAAGCCTGATTTATGTCTCTCCAGCTGAAACACATAGCGCGTCGTCCGTATACATACCGCGGACCGTTCATTTTAATTCGCGACAAATTTGTTCATTTCCTCGTCTTACACTGTCTCGCGGATCACGGCGAAATTTCACGCAGATACTGAATCGTCGACGCCGTTTCGCACGTTTCTTATTCTTATCGCGACGTTTACGGCATTTACATATGCATATGCATGTATAATTTGCAGCCACTTGCGGAATCGAACGGAGCCGATGGAGCTTGATCGTTGCGGTCAAAGCGCTCCTCCATACACCCAATTTTCAGGCTTCATTTAAGCCAGTGTGGTCCAAGATCCGCACCTAGGTGCGATTTCGAGTCCCCACCCGACTACCCGTTGTTATGGTGACGGACGACGCTGAGTGCGTCACATGATCGCTTGCGCTGAGCCGGTAGAGTATATGGGGGGCGGGGAGGGGGGTCGGTGTTGCGTCCAGCTAGTGGAGGTGGAAGCAGCCGCGTGAGGGGCCCCACCGTGACCACACTGATTTAAGCGGACTACGATTGCGGGCAAAAATAAGCTTACCCGCGAGTCCCGGCGCGATCGTGCACGATCTTTTGACCGCGAAAGTGCCAAAGGGGCGAGTGACTCCCTGAAAAGAGAGGAAAAAGAAACGAAAAGGCACACATTCGTAACTTTCTCGTGGCCCACATACGAAACGCTGCTGCACCGATCGCAGAGCCCTCCCCTCCCTCTTCGCCAAACTTGACGCTCGCCCGATGTTTCTGCACCACGAAAGTGTTCCTCCGTCCTCTCCTTCTCTTCCATTCTCACGTGTCTCCCTCTTCGACAAATTTTCGTGGACAGATTTTCTCTCTACCATCTACCTTCTTCCCCGATCGACAGGCCGTATCTTCGCACGACATCGGCGCAGGTATTTCGAAGCATACACATCGGAGAACGTCGTCGTTAACATCGCGCGGACGTGTATTTAGCTCATACATTTTTAAGCGAACGGGCCATTACATCGTCCAGCCCCCGTGAATATTGAGCGCGTGGGAGAGGCGATTATCCGAGTAGAGAGGTCGATTCCGTCGAAACCGGACGCTGGTCATACACGCGAGCCATATCATAATTTACTTTTTATCAGACGCGAGCGGCACACAAACGGCACGGCACGGCCGTGCGCAGTTTCTTTTTCGCTTCGTAATTCATGCCGCTCATATTATCGCCGGGCGTGCATCAGCCACGGCTCGGCTTCTCTCCGTCGCGTCGCGTCGCGTCGCGTCCAATTCACTCCCCCTGGGCGCGACTGAGTCGCGCGCGCGATTCTTCCAGCGGCGCGGAATAAGAGTAAAATCGTGTCGGTCGTAATCGCGTCACTCTCTCGCGCGCGCGCGCGCATCTTTTTCGCGGCGCAAAATGTTCGTCCGCCCACGCCCCGAATTAACTCACCGATTGCGCGTCGATCCTGCCTACCCTCTCCTCCGTTCTCTTCCTCAGCGACTTGTCTCGAGAACGGAAGACAGGCCGTTGCCGCGGCTGCGTGTCTAAAAAGCAGAAGGACTGGAAGAACGAGGTTTTTCCTAATCTTTCCTCGAGCCACGTCCCCTCGTCGAGGAGGAAACGACACGCGGCTCTCCGACTCTTCCGTCCTCCGTGCGATTCCTGCTCCCGCGGCCCCTTCCTCGTACTCGCCAGATAAATTGTCGGCCGTGCGCTTTGTAGAGATTGCGCGGCCGATGGTGTTACCGTAATCGTTTCCGTCTCCGTAATCGTTCGCGTTCGAGCTTATTTTAAGTAGCCGCCGGCTACCGCGGGCGTACAGTTCGCGTCAAGTGCGGTTCACGTTTCGAGTTCGTGGAACCGCGATGCAGGCGACGCGTCTCCTGCATTAGAGTTTACTGTTACTTCTCATACCAAGCCTCGCGCGTTACCGGGGCCGCATCTATAAAGAGAAAGTTCGGATGTGAACGCGGCGAAGGGAAAGATTAATGTTTACATCAGATTGACGCTATCAATGCCAGACAGCGTACGCACGATGAACTTCCACGTTCGCCATTGAAGGTGCGGTGCGACGACCTCGGGGCGCCGAGAGAAAAGAGTCATTGAATTCGTTAAATATTCATCAACGCGCACGCGAGTGCAATACCCTTCGACGTTGAACTTCTAGCGAAATCGCCCCGCAATCTGATTCCTCCGTCTGACCCGCGAGCGGAGAATCGGAACGACCACGCAAGTCGCTCTCCAAATCCTCGTCCTTCCTCTGCAGCACGTATCTTTTTGAACGATCTGTACCGCGAATGACGTTAACGGACCGTGGCATGGTTTCCAATAAATTGAGATAACGCTCGCGCCGCCGCGCCGGTGTAATTTAGGCTCTGACACACGTAGTAGAACAGATTTCGCTATAAACCCCAGCACTGCGTCATGCGGATGAGCGGTCGCAACGCTTGTAGACCGGCGTTTTGGCGATGGCGAATGGTGTGTACGGGGACCGCACGAGACACGCACGCACACGAGCGCATCGCTCGGTCTCTCGAAATATCCGGAGTAACGTTTCCACGACGGAAATGAAACCGCTGGCCGCGCGTGCCTTCGACAGCCGCGTGTCCGGAATCGATAATCGGCCATCGATCGTTACGTCAATTCCGACCCGTGCGCGCGCCGTCACGGAGGGCTGTGATACGCGCCGCGAATTATGCCGATGGTAATTGATTTTACGGCAACGATCCGTGAATAACCGTGTGCTGCAGTTAATATGACTGTACGCCGACGGCCTGCCGCGCGGTGGGATATTATTTGTTTTGCGTGCACGGACGTACGGTTGTATGTTACATTTTCAAGTTCATATGCTTCGATACTTGAAGCCATGTCGGTCCTCTTTTTATGCGCGGGTGAAAGGAGACGCTTTGTACTTTCTATTTTCAGTCTGAAGTTTATGGCTGCGACGTTTCGTTTTATCATTAGTGCGTACGTTGTTAAGCTGTATGCTTCACGTGTCATGGGTAACACAATATCTTAAGGCGAAACAAATTGAAAAAAAATGGACGCACGTTTAACAGCTGAACGAAGCAGCGTACACGTTGACGTACGAATAAAACGGTAAAATCCTGCCGGTGGGTAGGTATTGATGTGAGTGCAAAGGGTTACGTTTGATTGACCGATTGCAGTTCCGCAAGGCTACACATGGACGTTGTAAATCGGGACGTGTTCAGTGTCAATGCACCCGACGGACATAGACAAATGAAATTACAAGACTTTACAAAACATCGAAAAACTTGCGAGTCGACACGCTATTCACCTATACCACCCGAGCATTGAAAAAGCCCGTTACGAAAAGAAAACTAGTAAAAACCGGAGTCAGCCACAAAGCCCGTAAGCTAACTTCGCCGCCGGTCAGTTCTCAATTTCTTCGGCGCCTCGTTCGACGGTCGTCAAATTAGCCGGGAAATTTTCTTCGGTTCCGTCCGGGGCGTCGCTTCGGTCTAGTTACGGCACTGGGCCGAAATGTATATTTAGTTATACGAGTGGGTCGTGTTGTTACATCGACACTTGTCCGGCAAGAGCAATTGAACGCGGAATCAAAGTGCCGCTGCACGAGCGCGACCCCGCCAGTCGTGGTCGGTGCAGGCGCAAGAAAAGGTGGATAATTTTAGGACCGGACATTTTTCCGCGCGATCTATCGCCGCGGCCAGAGGACGTCGGTGTCGATACACGCTCGACGAGCGTGCCGGCGAATAATTTCACAGTCGTCACGCCGTCCTCGACTCCACGCTCCTCCTCTCGCCGGCCGCAACACGTCGATGAATTATCAGGGATAATTTTACGGTCCGGCCGATTTCTCGTCGCGCTTCTCCGCCGGCCGAGAACTGTGTCAAAGACAATTTTACAATGTCCACCGCGTAGCGCGACGCTCTGTCTCCCGCGAGTCGGGGATAATTTCGCAACCGGCCCCTATCTTCTCGCAGATCTCGCCCGTCCGAACGCATGTAATTTGCCGAATGCGAAATCTCGCGGTTTCGCCGATTTCGCACTGTCACCGCAGGGGTCGACTTACTTTCGTACGCCGACGCAACCGGCGACTCGCGAGTCTTGCGAATCTGTCGGAGTACTGCAATATTTATGAACGGCTCGCGTGCAATCGCTGCGACATAGTAATGAGTATTACGTTAGCGAATTACACGTGCCAGACGATTTTCTCGTAGGGATTCGTGGCACGCAACTGCTGCGAATGACGATCGAATGTCCGCCGATGCACCCGGCTGAGTTTAGTTAGGGGATGCCGATCGGGAGACGCGATTAGTTACCCAATCGGCGAACATGCCTAGGTCAGGTTCGCACGACAAACCTGGCTCATAGACGGAATCGCGATCGCGAATTCCGCTCAACGTATGCTGTTACCCGCATGCCGATCCAATTTTAACGAAGACACGCCGTCGCGATTGGAATTGCTGTAGCTGTCTGGCATTTGGATTGATTGGCGTCGCGTTGCATGTCAATATTTCCTGTTTAGCTCGGCAATACGCACCTTCGTCTTCCTTGGGTATTTAAAGATGTTTTCTTTGTTTCTTTACGTCACCTTAATTTTTAACGTGACGTAAAGGTATCGTAATGCTAGACTGATTGTGAACTGTATTCAATGTTTCTGTTGCAACGAATGTCACTGATGGTTCAAACGACAGGCTGCAGCATTTATTTTCGGTGTCAATTACGTTGTACCGAATGGTATGTGTTTGGAGGAAAAATAGGTTCAACATTTTTCATTTATTTTGAGGCTCGTCTCGAAGATTATTACCCGTCTGACGGTTCCGTCTTTGCTCGGTGATGCTATTTTTAACCGCTTTTGAGGATAGAAGATCATAGGAGCGCAACAAGTCCAATGAAAGTAACACGAGGATAGAGTGGACCGTAATGATCGAATGAAAATAACGAAACGATCGCGCCAAGTTAACAAGCAGAAACGGAGAAGGGCGGAGATGCGGGAAGATAAAGAGCATTGTCGCGGCGAGTGCGGTGGAAGATCCAATGGAAAGGTGGAGTGGAGACGTAGGAAAGGACGAAAGTAAGTCGTTTGCGACCGTAACGATGAGGAACGAAGAAGAGGAGAGGGACGGGCAGGCGAGAAGATGAAGAGCGACAAGTTGGCAAAGGTGGGCGACGAAATAATAGCGAAACTAGAAGTAGAAACGGGGAAGGGTGCAATGCCAATTGTTCGCCGTTCGTAATGACGAGTGACGAGAGAAAGAGCATAGACACAGGCGCTCGAACGTCGGTCATGGCGAGTCGAGAAAAGGTCAACCGTGCAAAAGTCTATAATTATGAAGAAGAAGCGTACGCGACCAGCGAGAATCGACGCTGCAACGGTGCCGCGGAGGAAATGAATGCAGAGATAGAAGACCGACAAGGTTGCGATAGGCAAGAAGAAGACGAGCCCGAACGGCGGGACCGTTAGTTTGCCCGACGACGAAAAACGATCGGTGCAGAAAGATGGCAAACAACGCCGGTTGCCGGAGTAAGTGGCCCGTGACGGTTAACGAAGGAGAAACGCCAAAGAGAAATGAGAATGCTGGGGACGATAACAATGTGGTGTAAAAGTAAGAGCAAATTGTCGGCGGCCGGGGAGCTTCCCGCGGTACACAAAGTCGACACTTCGCCATTATCCCTGCCGTGTAACGCGAAGAGCACACGACGCGGTGGTCGTTTGACACGACAGCGCGAGTTAACGAAGACGAGACGAGGTGTGAAGTGTGGTCCACCGTCGTCCGACGTATATCTGCGTCATGCGACGACGGAGAAACGGTAGATGGCAGAGTGGAAGAACGAAAGTGCTTCTAATGAGGCCCATACGCTCTATTGGCGTCTACGTATGTATCGTAACGAGGTGAAACTTGGACGGTAGAAAGATCGGCCGTGAGAAGAAATGGGAGATAGCGAGCGGATGGGATGGGAGATGGGATGGTATGGCGAATAAAAGTAAAACGATTAACCGGGGAAGAGGAGGCAAGGAGGAAGTGCACGGCGCGTCGACGGAAATGAAGCGCGACAAGGTGGCAAAGGTGGTGAAAGTTCAGGTGGTAAAAGCGAGGAGAGGAACGGCGCATAATGACGAGACCTGTCGTCTTTCAACGGTTAGGTGCAGCAATCCTGCTGCAGGAGGAGCGCTTCGCGAAGAAGCAAGAAACGAGTGGACGAGAGATAAGATGGGGAACCGAAGAGACCGATGCCATGCGGCAGATAAAAGTCCGGGGCGCACGACGTCAATGTAAGCGCCCAAGTACGAACTTCAACCTGAAACTACCCTCAAAGAGAGTAAATAATGCATAAGCACTGTTGTCAATACTAGAACTACTCAGTAGTCAAAAGAACGGATTTGACATTTTAGTATAATGAAGGCGCTCTGTTAAATCTTACTTTCCGAAATTGTGCTTCACTCTTATACATCAATGATGTATATTATATTTCAACA
Organism: Priocnemis perturbator; assembly: GCA_963942575.1. NCBI lineage: Eukaryota > Metazoa > Arthropoda > Insecta > Hymenoptera > Pompilidae > Priocnemis > Priocnemis perturbator. The sequence goes on along the minus strand of OZ012645.1, from coordinate 12,369,397 downwards.
AAACTCAGGAAAAATTCCCGGGAAAACATGTTTCGAACACGAACCTTCATTATAGCAAGATATCATACCAGTCATTTGACCTGCCCGGCAGTTCCAGTATTAAGTACCTAACCGACTCAAGCCCATACCACAAAATCTCAACGTAAACGTGACCCTAGCAGCCGATGCGACGTAAATCGAGTGTAAAATAAACTCGGACCACATAGACGTAAAAAGACGATCGCGTGGAAATCTAACGACACAACGCGAAGAGGCAGGAAGACAAACAGAGTCTCCGAGGTGAGGCATGGAGGCGAAAGAAGAGCAATGTGGGAGGAGAATGAGACACGCGAGCGAGCGAGCGAGCAGTGGCGGGTTCTCACACGCTCGACGCCGGTTTTCCCCCGCTGGAGAGAAGCGGAAATGCGCGCGTACGCGCGTCGCCTAACGCTTTTGCCCGGCGCTGGAAGCCGTTGCCTTTCAGCCTCGCGTCGCTACACCTTCGGGAGCCTCTATACTCGAGGAACGACTCTCGGCACCCGGCTCTCGGCGCGGGGTCAGATTCCTTATTTCCAACCCCGCGGCTAATTGCCTGCGAGCTAGACGTAACTTCCTCGTACCTTTCCTTTCGATCTTGAGCGGAGCCACCATTTGCCACATGTGCCTTCTCTATCAGCGCCGATTAACGAGGAAGCCGCGCGATCTGTGGCCTTTCAACTTGCGAGGAATTAAGCGGCGAACGGTGGCGCTTTCCTCGGCTGACGGACGCTTTTGCGCGCAACCCGTCTGTTATCCCGAGTGCGCTCGTGAGTAGCGTAATTGAGAATGTTGCGCTGGCGATTTATTAACACGGCCCGGCGTCCGAGACCACCGCGCGGCGGATAGACTGCAGTACATATTTACATTGAATCGCGCGATCATACGTTTTAGATATATTAATGTAACGGCACCAGAAATAACTGCTGCACGTACTCGTATGATCTTATACGCGTGTCAAGGGCGGGCACGATTGAAATTCTGCGCGAAACGTTGCTCATGCATCCGACTGAATCCGGCTGAAGACTCCTGCGGTCGGGGAGCGTAATACGCGTAAGGTAGGTGACAGTAAACGGTGATGATCGGCGCTCTATAGTCCATCCCATCGCGTAGAAATGAGAGATTACCATTTGTAATAGGCACGATTAAGCAGACATTCGGCCGCTCACTAGGCGCGTCGTGCGGCACCTAGATCGTCATCGTGAACCGCGACTATAAATACCCGTCACGCCTCCGAACGGAAATGCAATGGCCATCGGCAACGTAGATGCACATCAGTGAACGTCGTCGGGGTCGGTCGGATAATTAGAATCGGCTCTTTAGCCGGGCGCGCGAAAAGAAGCTCGCGATTTCATAACGCGGCCAGCGGCGACGGAGAGGCTCGTCCCTCGTCTCTCGTCTCTCTTCTTTCTTCTCCACCCTCTCCTCGTCCTCCGTCTCCTTTCTCCGGTCCGTCAGTAGGCCAGCGGACATTCCCGGCAGCCGCTTTCCAACGATCTCGCGCGCGCGCGCGCAGTGAATTTCTCGGGGAAGACGACCGCGACGATCGCGGAGAAAGACGGACGCCGGGACGATGACGGAAACGAGAACGGCGACATCGCGAGATCGCCGGAGAGATCTATCGATCGGTATCGATGCCGCGCGTCCGATCCTCCGCTTAGCGCGGCCGCTCGGGGCGAACGAACCCGCGACCCCGTTTTCGCCAAACGAACGCGCGCCGTTTCGTGGAACGAGGGGAGGGGGGGGGGGGGGAGACGATCGACAGGGTCAGATTGTCTATTTAACCCCCGCCGCGGATAACGTGAGCTCGGCAATGCGCGGCGTCCGACGAAATTCTTCGCTTCGGTGCACGTACCGCACGATTTTCTCGAAAACGACGGGCTGGATCTCGGTATTCGTCGGGTCCACGTTTCGCGTCACTTTGCATTCTGTCAGACTGCTCACGATTTCAGGTGGAATTCTAACGTCGAAGTAGCGGATGACGTTTATGAACGTTGCAGCCTTGGCATCGTTCTCGCACGCGTGTGCGGATGCGAAACGTCGATATTTTTTTCTTCCCACCCTTCTGCCGCGCAGTAGACGTCAAACACACTCTCCGCGCGCTCGTTTATATTTCACTTGCTCCGACTGACACGTACCTATACAATTCCCATAAGTGGGACGCGCGGGAAGCGTTCCCAATCCATCCGATGAATTAGATAACGTCACTCGTATCCCTCTATGTCTTGATCCGCCGTAAATCGAGTGCTTTCCAATCACGGCGAACAGTCGAGCGGGAAAAAGGAACGGTCGACGCATTAAATCCGGCACGTCGCAACGCGTTGCCCGACGAAAGTGTCAGCGGGATCAACGATGTAATCGAGTTGCACCGAATTTAATTGTCCTCCCCTGAAGCCCTCGTCTGGCAATTCGATGCCACGAAGACGTCGTTGTCGCCGCTGGTTCGCAATCGAGGACGCGCAAAATCGACGATGTCAGCGGGTCGGTACAATGTATCGCGAGTACATTTAACGATGGTGTGTACCTGATATTAATTATCCTCCTGAGCCTTTGGTTAAAGCACGACAGAGAGGTTGGGAGGGGGTCGAAGACGAAGGATATGGAACGGAGAGGGACGGAGAAAAGATGGGGAGAAAGGGGAACGAGGGAAGTGCCTTATTAGGGAGAGTAAAAGAAGAAAAAGGAGAAAAGGGAAAGAGGCGGGCCCAGACCGGTCTCCGGTCGATTTGGCGGTGGTCTGGGGTGATCGAGTGCACCGTCTGTCTCTCGAGGATCACCGAATCCCAGAGTATGCCCTGAAAGAAAGAGGAGAGTGAGAACGAGGGACGGCAGAAAACCGGGTGTCTCCGTTCATGTCTACGACTTTCACGCTTTTCGAAGCGAACGGAACGGCCGATTTAATTCGCGAGCCGACGGTCTCGCGAGTGAGCAACCTGAATTCTTTTATCGCTCGGCTCGGAGACGTGCGTATATACTGTTATATCTCAGTGAATGATAGACAATGTTGGAGCTGACTCGCAGGGGCCGTTGCTGATACAGTTGTGTATCCTCGCGTAGCGACTGTTTTCCCTTCACTCTTTCAATAGACGCTTAATTGATTTCAATCTGAAACGTCAAATCAGGTTTCAATGGCGTTTCGGATGACTGCATCAACGCGATCCGACCTTGTATTCCGATACATTACCGATGGAAAGTCCGTTAATGATATCGGCGAATAAATAAACAGCCTCGCCGAGAATTTCGCGCATATTCCGAGTGAATTGTAATGCGGATACAAAACCCATTATCGAGTATTTAATTTCGTTCGTTGACCATACCCCTCTCTTACTCTGCCTGTAACCCCCTCCCCCTCCAATATCCCAACCCATTCACCGACAGGTACTTTTCACTTGCCAGGTCAAGTCAACCATAACCGTCAGTAATGAAGAGTCCACTATTAACAATCTCTCTATTTTCACCGGTTCCGATTAGGTCTCCGTCGCAGCAAGCCGAGCGTGACCATTAATAATGGTCAATCCGCGTCTTAATAGATTCGTTTTTCTCGGTATTCTCGCTGCGCCGAATCGGGTCTGGGTTAAGCAAATAGAGCGTGACCGACCGGTGAATTCGATATGAAGCGTTTCCCTTTCTTGCGGCTCGTATTCGATGACGTCGAAACAATATCACGGCCGAAAGGTTACCCACCTGTTCGTCGTAAGACCTGGCAACACGGTCAATGAATCGACCTGCCATCGAGGTCACAATATACCTGCCAGTGAAAAGACTTCGAGGAAGTGGCCTGTCGAGGAATTATCGTCCGCAGCTAGACCCCGAGAGAAGCAGTCCTGGTATTCACGTGCAATCGTCCTTTCTTCTTCAATCTGCACATTAAGTGCATCGTGCCAGAGTGGACGATAGATTCGTATACGTACGCTGGCTCGCTGGTGTGCGCACGACATACGCGCACGTACAGTACGTACTATGAGCATTACTAATTGAGATCAGTTCTCGGAGGTCAGCTAGTTGTTCTTGTTAGACGTGCTCGCCGATACTTGCTCGTTCGCCCTTATACGGAAGACTTTGAATATTCACTATGTTCACCGGCGAGGATGCGCCTAGATTAATCCATTAAGCCGTGCCGAGTTTGATGAGTGGTCGCGAAATTATATGTCCAGACATCTAGCATGCGTAATATATGTTGCAAATCGATGCATTGTGAATTGCACTCGTGAAAGGTCCGCTCACCCGCTTACCGCGAGGGACGAGTTTATCGTGTGCTCGTAGCACAAAAATTTATTGCTCGGCTTCACATCGAGCTCATCGCCGCGCAGTGCGAGCGTCTCGATCTAGTCCGACGCTTTATTCGCCAAATAAACTTTGAAAAAGATAAACGCTACGGCAGAGCACACGGGACGCTCGCATTATTTTCATATACGACTATTTTCTATTTTCATTGTTTCTGTTCTTTTCATTTCTTACGTTCGCTCGCATCATCGTTTACACTCTCTGACACACTTGCAGCATTATCCACGCCATTATTTCCCGATGACCGGTCGACGGCCACGATCCCCGTCGCTTTTGTCCTTATCGACCGGATCGGTGAGAATCGAGACAGCGATTAAGATACGCATCGATTTCGGTGGGATTTCACGTACGGCCGATTTAGCCGAGTTTCCCGTATGTGGTACACGCGCCCGCGTCCTCATCGAGAATCTGCGTGCGGCGAAAAAGGGTCACGCCGAGTGAATTTTCCGGCGTGGCAGGAATAATTGGCCGTCCGTATCGTGCCTGGATCGTCGTGCCGCGTGTCTTACGGCTCGCCGCGGACGCGGACATTTTTACTATACTTTGCAACTGTTATGTGTCAACGATCTCGGAAACCGCAACAGGCGCAGTGCAGCCTCCTCGGTCGGGCCTCATCTCTCTCTCTCTCTCTCTCTCTTTTCCCTTCCACTCGGTAGCGCGACGTGCACACACGTAGCGAGGGTTCCGTACGTGCCTGTATGCCGAGCGGATGACTTTGCGCCGTGTGCACAGCGACGACGAAAAGTTCGAGACCGCAAAATGGTCCCTTTGCATTGCAGCGACGCTAGACGCTCGGCAGGTCTTGCCTCGAACGCGTCAGCATGTCGTGGAAAAACGTTCCCCTCGCAGTATCCGAATTGAACTTTACGCAGAACCTCGTCCGAAGGCGCCGCTTTAACTGTCCGCCATTTAACTGTACGATTATCCTTCTAATATTCCCGATCGTTACTTTATCCAGCACATGTAATCCGCCGATTCGACCGTGCAATAAAGTGAACAGACACGACGCTTTAACGACCGGTCGTCGTAATCGTAACAATCTCTGTCGCGGTGCGACGAAAAAGCTCGCTAACGACGGCAGTGCAATTCGATATCGGTCATAAACGTGCACCGCGCGTAAGACCGCTGTGCTAGCCGCAATAAAAGTTTGCAGCAGGGAATCCATCGTCTATCCTCGTGAGAGAGAATAGACGGGCGCGTTAACTGGAGCGCCGTCGCGAGGGGCAGTTTCAAGGAAGATTGGCAACAAAAAAAAAAAGGACAGGATCTGGACAGTTTTCATCGCGCCTTTCACATTTCCTCACGAATTTTCGTGCTTTTTCCCTCTCCACCATTCGGTGCGGAGTGGTGTGGCCCCCGAACTCTCGCGCCGCCTGTACGTGGACAGGGACGAAAAGGGGGCCGTCTTGGTGTGCGTGCACGGCACAAGAGTTCCGCGATCGTGGCTGTGGAGGGGATGAGGGTACGCACACCTGACTCCGTGCGAAGAGCCTCGTCCACGAAGCGGCGACGCTCGCCGTACCTGAAGTCAGTTCCACCTTGGTCTCGGTCGTGATCGAGACGCGACCGGTGTCTTAACCGAGATCGACGGCTTCGTGACTGTCGCGCCGCCGCTTTCCACCCTTGCCAGCCATTCGTTCGATCAGTTCTCGTTCGGTCGAACTGTCCCAAACGATTTCGTGCAGTGACATTCGTTCCCGAGCGTGCGCCCCACTCGTGACCCGTGGTAAACTTGTCCTTCCGGTGTACGCGTCGCGACTTTTTTCGTATTACGCTGCTTGACGTTCGTGCTGGACGAGACGATCTTTTTTCGCTCGCTGGTCTCCCATTGGACACACTTCCGTTCGTTTAGAGATGTGATCGGATCGGATCGACTCGTTTGAACCGATCGATATGCCTCGTATCGAGTACCTCGACTAAGTGCCGTGCTTGTGAACTGTGAGAAATTGCATATTTCGTACGTCCGCTTGAAGTGACTTGTATAGTTCTCGTCTTGTTACCGTATCGTCGCGAATGTTTTTTTCATGCTCGCTAGCACGGATCAGTCCGTCGAGTTCCAAGTCACCTGTCTCTCTGACGTTCCCTCAACGCTCGGACGTACCTGTATAATTTTCGTTAATCGCTATGCATTACGCTTCCTACGCATTTATTCCTCCTTTACCGCTTGACTAGTTGCGTTCCCGTATAAGCTGCTCTCTTGAACGTAATTGCTGCATGAGATTGCGGTCGATTCGGCGCACACTTTTCTAATTTAAAGACTTAATTACCGCGCAAATAGATCGTGGAGCGCTCGTATATTTTGATAATCACCGAGCCTCACCGAATATATTCTCGAGTGCACGTGAGAAATAGGTTCATTCTTTCCACACATTCGATTACCTACTTCGCGTCGTTTCCATTTTCGCGCGGATTCGCCGTACGCGGCTGAGAGATGCAGCTGCGTGCCTCAGTCATTGCGCGCGAGAAAAAGAGAGAGAGAGACAGAGAAAGTCGTTGATTTCTCAATTAACGTGCAAGAGAAAGAGAGGGAGAAAGTCTATGGTCAGCGGTACTCCCTTGGCTTCTTCGATAACGGTAAACAGAATCGAGCTCTGGAGGCAAGGTGCCGGACCCACAGTGCATCGTTTCGATGCTGTCGACTCGAGCCCGTTCGAAATAGGCGGTACAGTCTTGCACACTCATCTCTCATCGCCTTCTTCTTAAATCTTTCCTCGTCCGTTCGATGTTTTCTCAAGATCTGCCCCCTTTCGGCGTTGCGCAACCACTTCAAAAAAAAAAAAAAAACCCATCTGACCCGGCCCGACAGCTCGAGGCATTCGAGCTCGACGCGCTTCTAATGATGATATTGAATTACGGTTATGCGCGTGTCCGCAGCTGCGTCATTAATTTTTAATACGCACGGCCTATTTTCCTTCGCACGCCTATTGAGCCGCCCGTTTCGATTTCTATCCCCGCGATCCGTACCGACGGACGGTCGTCACTCGAAATTTCCGTACCAGCACGGTGGACATAAAAGATGATTCGGCTGGCGTTAGTCTCGTAAAGTGACGTGCGCGATCCGTGACGAGGCGAGTTTGGGTCGGGCGAATTTCGATCAGGGCAGCGCGACAAGCAGGGCGCCGAAACGTAACGGGCGATCATCGGGACAGACAATGCCGTCCATTGTGGCGGAGAGTACGATAACGCTCGCGGCCGATTGTGCCATCGCGAAAAACCCGTTCCATCGTCGGCGGATCACCGTACGCGCGGAGTGGGGTGCACTATACGTGTAACGATGCCCGTTATACCCGCACTCACTAGTCGCGATCGTAAGATCGGGGGACCGCTTGCGACCCGGCGATGCCCCTGCCCACCGCGACGCTGGACTTTTAATGAAAATGATAAGCTGCCTTTCTAACGTTCACTACTTGCATCTTCCTGCCAGCGGAAAGGCTGACGCGTGCAACCGGCTCGGAAGATAATCTCCCTCCCCCCTCTCTCTCTTTCTCTCTCTCTGGTCCGTCTCAATTTTTCTCTTTTTCTCTCTGTTCGCTCTCACTCGCAACATCTTTGTCGCTCTTCCTCCTCCTCCTCCTCCTCCTCTGCGTCTTTCATCCTCTTTTTCTATCATTCTCTCATCCTTCCTCGCGTCTCACACACACACGCTCTCTTTTTCTCCCTAACACTCGATCCTCTCCTTCGGGCGTTCTCTTTTTCTATCATTCCCTCTCTCTCTCTCTCTCTCTCTCTCGGTCTCACTCTTCCTCTCAATCCGCTCCTCTCCGCTTTATCTCCACTTCCCTTCACGCTCCCTCTTTCTCTCTGCCCCTCGCGCTCGTCGTATCCACTTTTACGCGGCTTTTACGGCACTTAGTCGCGAGTCTCGCGGAGCGCGCGCGAGCACGGAGAGACGACGACGGTCACCAGTGGCGGGTCGTGATACGCGTACGTGTTTAGAGGGCAGTCGCTTTGGACACCTTTCGCGATCGTCGGGAGGAGAGCAGTGGCTGCGGCGAAGGGACGTGGGGAAGGACGCGCGGGCTCGGAAAGATGCTCGCCAAGATAAACGCCGAGGAAGGAAGAGGAAAAGCAGCGTCTAGCTTCGTGAGATGATAATCTCGATGATCGGACAGCTAGCGAAGAGGACGCAGTACGATCTTATCCGCGCCTCCCCGGAGGTGAACGCAGAATAAGGGCCGCCGGAGAAGGAGGGAAGATTACTTGCGCCCCGAGCTTACATTCAATCCGCATCGAGATGCTCGAGAGCGTTCCGAAATGGACAGCCGGCGGGAGCTCGCGACTGATCAAGGCCAGGAGTAGCCCAAACGTCTCTAAGAGCTCGCTGTCGGTGCTGAGGAAACAGACGGCGGCCGATTCGGCTCAGACGGCGAGCAAGCCGCCGCGTGCTCAGAGAACGTCGGCCGCGAAGACGTCGGCGTCGACGAGGCCGTCTACCGAGAACGAAACGAATGCACGAGCGACGAACGCTGTTGCGTCTGACGCAACGGCGAGGGCCCGGGCGCCGACCAAGGCGCGCCGTCCGAGCGGCGAGGGCCGCGAAATGGCGAAGGGCTCATCGGGCCTGAGGGGCGACAAGAAAAAGTCGCCCAACTCCGGTCCGTCCTCGTGCACCATTCTCGAGGATCGGGCGCTGCTGAAGAAGGGATTAACGTACGCGCCGGAGAGGGTGCCGAAGAAACCAGAAGCGCTGAGGGGAAAGATCGGCCTCGATCGCTCGGTCAGCCTGGGAAGCGTGTCTAGCGAGGCATCGGCGAGCAACGGAATGTCGTCCTCGTGCTCTTCCTCCATCGTCATGCCGGGCGGATCGCTGGCGAGAAAAAGTCTGTACGAGAGGCAGCGCGGCCAGGAGAGCAGAAGAAAGCCAAAGCCGATGCCGATGAACAGGTCGATCAGCCTGTGGAGCGTTCAGAGCTGTGCAGCGAGGAGCGAGTCTCATTCGAGGAGGAGCTCCGCTGCGAGCCCGAGATCGAGCTCGGCTTCGAGGCCGAGCAGGATACCGCTGCTGACGCAGAGGAGCCCTGGATTAGGTCGATCTCTCGCCGATCTATCGCAGGTAGATCGCCTCGGCGGAGAGTCGACGTTCCGGGCGATTCAGGTGGAGGTGGACATCGACCTTGACCTCGATCGCTCGATGGACGAGCGCATCTACGAAAACTGTGGCCGAAGGTCAACGGAGGCTAATGTCATGCTTCGTTCCCTCGGCACGACGAGTCTCGAGGAACGGGCGGCCTTGTTGATGGCTCAACTCGACGACGACGACGACGACGACGACGACGAGGATGATGGTCAACCCGTCGAGACTCGGCCTGAGAACCCGGTCTCGGTAGATGTTGTGGATCTTGCTGCTCCTCCTCGTAGAACTAGCCTGAGCTACGAGGACAGGGAGACACCGGATGCGAGGAGGAATAAAGAAAAATTGGACGGAAGCAGGGGTAGAGACGCGTTGGAGATGAGAAGGGGTAAGGAGCAGTTGGATGTCGATAGGAGCAGGAACGCGTTGGAGATGAAAAAGAGTAAGGACAGACTGGATATTAGCAGGAGCAGGGAGGTACTCAATGTAATCGGCGGCAAAGAGTCACCGAGAGCGGGTGTTAGGACGGAGACGTTGGATTCGCCGAGAAATACTCTGAGTACGAGGAGAAGTAAAGAGGTATTGGATAAAAGTACGGGTAGAAGGGCGAATGATTCAAGCAGAAATGGGGAGACGGTAGATTCGAGCAGAAGCAAAGATACGATCGAGTTTAATAGAGCCCGAGAAACACTCAGTTCCGGTAGAAGTAAGGAAATGTTAGAATCTAACAGAAGCACGTCGATGTCGGAAATAAAAATGTCGTCCGAAGTCGAGCGCGTTGTCAAGGATACTCGTCATTCCGAACAGACGCAGTGCGAAAAGAAAATGGAGGTGTCCTCGGAAAAGGACACGCTGAACATACAGGAACTTAGACGAAACTGGGAACGGCAGGCCAAAGGCACCGTGGAGCGCGACGTGGATTCGATGAACAACGTTACGACCGTGGAGGTCGATGGCTCGAATGATACGCGACGAAAAAGTAAAATGCGCGAGACGTCGGAAGTTCGACGTTCCGCGGAACGAAGTTACGAGTCGAGGACGGACGTCGTCTGCGCGAATATAAAACTGACCGATCACGTGAGTACCGTTCTAGTGAACGACACGAAAGAAACGAGATCAAGGAGTGCGACGAAGAATGTGTCAGAAGCGAGGAGGCCGACGGAGCAGAATCACGAATCGAAAAGTAACGTCGTTTGCTCGATTTCTAAGGCCAGTCACGTGAGCACCGTGACGGTGGACGATTCAAAGGACACACGGCCGCGAGGTAGAGCAAGAGACACGATAGACGTGAGACGATCGGTGGAGCGAAGTTACGAGACGAAAAGCAACGTTGTTTGCTCCAATTCAAGGTCCACCGATAACGTAAGTAACGTGATCGTCGACAACTCCAGGGAAGCGCCATTTCGAAGCAGTGCGCGTGAGACACCGGAAGCCAGAGCGTTCGAACGACGTTTCGAGGCAAAGACCGCTTCGTCGAATTCGAAATCTGTAGACAAGGCGGTCGCGGATTTTATAAAAGAAGCGCGACCGCGCAGCAAGGCGCGCGAAACACAGGATAGAGGCCCCGCGGAAAGGAACTACGAATCGAAGAACAATTCCGTAGACGTACCGAGGGAGCCCCGACCTCGCGTCAGCGTGAGAGAGGAAACTTCTGAGCTCGGAATATCTATGGAGCGTAATTCAGAGGCGAGGAACAGCTCGCTGGCGGATGTTTCGAAAGAGCTTCGACCTCGAGTCATCGCGAGAGAACCGACGCCCGAGACCAGACGATCCGTCGAACGTAATTCGGAGGCTACGGCTGACGTCGCGACGGATCTCTCGAAGGACGCGCGTCCGCGTGCTAACGCGCGTGAAGTGCCGTCGGTGAGAAGGTCCGTGGAAAGGAATGGCGAGACGAGAATCAACGTGCCTAATTCGAGATCCGTGGATAACGCGGTGAACGTCACCGTCGATCCGAAGGGAACGCGACCTAGGGCCAATTCGAGCGACACGCTCGACATCAAGACTATAATTTGCCCGAATCCAAGACCGCGCGAGCACGTCACCAGCGTTTTAATCGAAACTCCTAAAGATCCACGGCCACGCGCTAGAACCAAGGACCTGCCTAAGATTAGAGCGACGCAAGATACGAGCGAGTCTCGGAGTAATGTTTCGTCGGACGCGAAGTCAGATGAACGTGATATGGGTGACGCGGCGATAGAGATTAAAGAAGTGAAGCCTCGGGCGCGCACAAAGGAACTCGCGTCCACTAAAGCAGCGCTCTCCGGTCAAGAGACTGAATCGAAAAATAATATCGACCTGAGCGGGAAGTCAAGTCCGAAGACTGATAATCAGAGTAGCGTCGACGGAAGCGACACGAAGAGGAAGCAGGCCGTAGTGAAGCGTGCTAAGGAAATCGAGCACTTGGTGAACTTCTTCAACTGCAAAAACGCGGAAGCGTCGAAGGATGCCCTGCGCGATCCGTGGATCCGATCGAAGAGCACCAGCGACAGCCCGACGATCGATCCACCGCAGTCGACACTGAAGAAACCAGCCGAGGGTAAGAACGGCACCGAGTACACGGGCTATGCGTCGGACGGAAATTGTTCCGAGGACAGTGGGCATATCAGCAACGAGAACGACGTCGAGTGGAAGGACAATGTCGAGTGTCGCGGTCAGAGCGTCACACCCGGCGGATTTGAGAAGGATCCGACGTTTTTCCAGCGAACCGATCGGACCGATCGAAACGATCGGAACGGCGTCTTCGTCGAGGAGAAAAAAGTGATTGACAGTAGTGCGGCGAGTCAGTCGGGCCGATGTACGTCAAGCGGGGCGAGCAGTATCGATAGTTGCAGAGAGGATACTCCGAAGATCATCAGCGACTACGTCACCAGAGACAAGTGGATGGTGTCCAAATGCACCGTTGACGGACGGCAGGTCCGATTATTTCATTATCATCCTTTGCTCTTGTTAGGCAGAACTTGTCAATGAACTGTAAATAGGTTGTCGGTATAGTCACGTTTCATTTGCTCTTCCCCGATTATCACTTAGGAATACGGATGTGTATTTTGTAGGACAGCTGTGTCCACCTCCGACATTTTTTAGGAACATGTTCCATGGCATATATGATAATTACCCGTGCACATATGACTTTCGAACTGGCAGCTTTGACACCGTTTCTATGTAACGACGAGCTCTTAGCATCACTGACCACTCTCAAGAGTACGAGTGATAACGCGTGAACGCTTGAATTACTTTGATTTTCTACCGAATAATGAACAAAATCATTTACATCCACTGACAACGTAAATTTCGAGCCTCGACAGTTGGCAATTACACGACTCGATGGAAGTCAATACAAATCATCCGGATTACGCTGATGCCTAGCCGTCAGTCAAGCATTCGCTGGTATCAAGCTGACCGGTTTGACATGCTCGCGTTAGATCCTTCTCGCGCTGCGTTCTTGATCCCTCGGTAATTAGCTGCTCGTCGGCGCGCTGGTAGCTTGTAATGCACGCGATGCGTGCACAGGCGCGGATCTGTAATTTGTAATCCATCTGCATATGTGCGTCCACACATACACGTCCGAGCGTCAGATCAGCGCTAGAGCTCGGAACAAGCAAGTAAGCGCAATTACGATTAAAGACTGAATACGGCATCGCGGTTGCGTGCACGCGATAAGGCTCGCTGAACAATTTCATTGAATCATCGTCATCCAACGTTGCGACCGCCCGGTAATCCATTCGGTTAAGAAACTAGTTACGGTGGGAACAAAGTGTGTCATTGTTCGCTCGCGAGACATGAGAATTCGCGGGCAACGAGACGTGGTCAATGTTCGAGGGGCCTGCGTAAACGTAATCGCGAACAAACGAGTCGTGGCCAGAGTCACTGATGTCAGAGCGAACGACCAGACAACTGAAAATTGTCATGCAGATGGTCCTTGATATTTCCGATCAGCGAGTATGTATAACCGTACAAACTAGAGTCTGTCGGCAGAACAATCCCGATATGTATTTCAATACGTAACAGCGCTTGAATAGATGAACTATGGCTTCAATTAGATACTAAATATAGCCGCATTTTGCCGTCGAAGAGCCAAGTATATGCTTCTATATTGAGTGACAGCCGATTGACGGCGGCAAACGGCGTCCGCGATTAAACGGGTTATAGAAGCGATTACGTGGTAAGAGACAATGTTCCTCGTTGTTCCTTCTGACATTTGCCGAGTTCGATTCTCAATGGAGGACTGTAATCGAGACAGCAGCGTGGTGGACGCAAATAAGTCTCGTATCAAAGAGGTTCCCCTGCAAACGTCTGGAGCGAACTATATTACAAATTGATGGACGTTGAAAGGAATGAGTAATGACTATAATTACTTGCACCTAGAAAATGAAAATATGCCCCATTACGCAGCATATACGTCGCAACACGCAATACACAATATACGTCTCCTAATCACATACTCGAAATCATGTAATTACACTCGCCTATTACTCGACGATAGACTGTATTAATCCGTACTATCTTTAACGGGCTCTTTCTTCTGCCCCGCACAGATATTCTTCCGAGCGGGCACATTAGAGCATCTGGAATCGCAGCGTGACGAGAAGCTAACCGGACACATAATACTGCTGCAAGCGAGATGCAGGGGTTATCTGGCGCGTCGAAAACTCAACACTTTGAAGGTAATTAGCCGTCATCCGCTCGCGATCGCTGAAAGCGCGCGCGACGCTTTCTCTACAATTTATGATCGTCGATCGCATCCCTGCCCCGGTCTGCCATTACGTCGGCAGCAACCTGGGGATTACGCGCGGCGTATAGAGTCGTCCCGTCAACCGCCTACCCCGGCCAAACACATCCATCGATCCCTTTTATTCGCCATCGATCTCGCGCGAACCGACATTGCAATCCGCGGCCGCTCATTAACGATTCCACCTCGAAACGGACGTTTTCTTCCAGCTGCAAGACCTGGCGGTGAGATGCATCCAGAGGAACGTGAGGAAGCTAATGTCCGTGCGAGAATGGCCTTGGTGGAGATTGTACGTGAAAGTCGCTCCTCTGCTCAACGTTCATCGTACGGAGGATCAGCTGAAGGCGAGAACGGTACGAGGAAAAACCTTCACCCACACCGGGCACCCTTATCGCCTCGCCAACATCTCTCCCGCGAGCATTATCCGCGGACGCACATAAAAGTGCATTCTTCCGAGAAACCGTTTTTATGAAGGATTTCTCTCGCTCCCCCATTTGTTCGCTCGGCTCGAGCACTCTACCCTCGCTTTTAATTAGCTGACACGAATGTTCTCATCGGTAGGAGGAGCTCGAGGTGCTCAGGGCAAAGGTCGAAAGGCTCGAGCAGGAACGCAATCATCTCAAGCACGACAACGATAAGCTGGAGGCGAAGGTGAGTCAACCTGCATGAACGCGTGAGTGATGTTATGTACGGACGCGCCGCGTACGTCGACGTCAATCGCCGACGAGGCGCAGGACAGGTACTCCATGAGAAATTACACAATTGATGTTAATTGCGTTTCTCGTGCCGATGCAAATGCGCGTCGAACGTGTCCTGCGTTGAGAGGATCGACGATTGTGAAGTCATTGGCGGCGCGCTAGCGTTCGAGCGAGGCTCATTGTTTCCGTTGCGCGGTATGCGGCTCTGCAATAACAGCCTGACGAACTCTTTCGACAGGTCATATATTCCCGGCGGGCGATACTTTGATTTAAGATCGCGCCTCGCGTTGCCAAGTCAACAAAAATATTTCCATCCGCGCGCGTCTTTCGTCGAAGCGCACGTGTGCGCCGATCCGCGGGGCTTCAAACCTAAGCTTAAAGTCTAAAACGAACGTCCTATATAATACGGTAAATTTGTCGCGCACTGAGCCACTATATACGCGAAGATTTATTTAGAGTCCTTCATTAACATAGCAGTGCCTAATGCCGGGTTACATAACACGAAAAGTTTCCTCAAATGCAATTGCACGCGAACATGGAGAGTACGGATCGACCGATCGAACATGAGAACTCTGTGACAGAGCAAGATCATTTCTATCATACTTCCAACAGCTCTTTCTATTCTACCCGGTTGACACGCACTGCCGCCCACTCTGGCACGTAACATACAAAGCGTTACATCTTTTTACCCTAAAACCGACGCATCTCTTGTCCGCAAACACAAAATCATCGTTCGCATCTGTTCGCCCGCATGATCTCTCGACGTGCCACATGCAGTGTGTTACACTTCCTTCCATCCACCGTACTTTCCACGCTGGTTTCCACTTGCATCCGTACGCCGCTGTGCCTTATTCTTGCCGACACAGCCGCCGGGATGCTCGCTGAACGTTTCGCTCGGCGCGAAGGAGGAGTGAGTGCACGAGATCCTCGACGATCGTCCGTTTAGGCATTCACGACACGCGCGTCGCACAATTGGGTTAAGTGTGCGGAGCGGCGCGCGTGGCGTGCGTACACAGCGATTGCGTTTCGTAGATTTCGTCCAGCCGAGCGCGCATATAACGCCCCGGATCGCGCGATCGTTAGACGAAAGTCCCGGTGACCCAGAAATTCGCGTATGGAAGAATCCAACGACCTTGGCATTGCGCGCGGCCCACAAGCCTGAAATCGCCGATTCGACTCGACAGCTTCGCTTCGTAGCTGCGCTTTTTCTCCTTTTCCTTCTCCGCAGGCGGATTTTCCACGGACCGTTCGGAGCGAGGCAGCTGCATCTCATAAAACAGCCGTCAGTTCTCGTTTTTGTTCCCCGTCAGGCTTTCTTCGGCGCGCACGGGGTGACTTTATTCAGCGAGAGGAAATTCATATAATTACGCATAGCCGCCGACTCAGCCTCTTTCCTCCAAACTATTCCTCATTTGCGCTCCTATGCTGGCGGTTCGTTCGTTCAACGTCTCGTCGTCGCTCCCGATTCTTCGCGCGAGTGACTAAGTGAGCAATTTCTCGTCAACACTTCCGAGTGTTATTTTTATTCTCTCCGGTGCCTTAACGAAGCCGCCGATAGAGCGTGCGGTCGGTGACACATTACGATCGTGTGATGCTTCTTACATAGCACCGATATGTCGTGGCATGGCATTGCATTAACATAACCACATCGCCTCTTCCTAAACATTTCACGACGTCTCGCGCAGAAGTGAAAGGCAGCGGCGAAGCTTCGTTTTCGCTTAACCCCCGTTCGCCAGCCTCTCCTTCGTCCGTTCGTTCGCATCGCCTCCATGTTCGTCCACCCCTGTCTCCGTTTCCGCAAGAAAATCTCTCTTCGCCACCTCCCGCGCATCTCGGCCCTCACCGTCTCTCCGCACTTTTCTCTCGCGAGCCCCGAAGACTGTTCTGGCACGCGGCCAGTGCTGGCCGCTACTCCTCGCTCTCTCGTCCCGACTTCTCCGTTCGTCTCTCACGACGCTTCCCTTAGAATAACTCGGAGGTGACCGCCCCTCCTCGCCGCCGTCACCTCCCCTTCCTCTAACCGCCACCACCGGACTCTTCCTAGCACCGAGAGCCCGCTGACCCAGGAAGGGGCAGTTGCACCGTGACTCCTTCTCGATACGGGCGTTGTCGTCCGGCGACATTACGCAATTCCGTCGTCGTCGTCGTCGTCGTCGTCGAGCGCCTGTTTAGCCGGCGGCGCCCAAGCGAATTCCGATACGATCGAAGATACCCGGGGAGTCGCCGTTCTGAGATGCCATCGGGCAGTGAGCATCGTCGAGGCACTTCCCGCTTTAGATCGAGCCAGTGGAGCTTGATCCTTGAACAGCCGACATCGGGCTTTGGGGCAGTGGTGCGCTCCGCACGGTTTGCACGCGCTTGAATACCGAACGACGATTCCGACATACGATACACGTGCCGCTGCCTGCCACGCTTCTCTTGTTTGGTAGCCGACGACCGTGTTACATTCGAGATTCTGCAACGACCGACGAGATCCTTTGAACGAGACCCAGCGAATCGCGGACATCGATCTGCTCGCTCCTCCTCGCTGGGAGAAGGACGACGCTAGAGATACGAAGTTTCTATGTGCCTACTCGCTTGATCGCCGGACGTGATACAGGGGCTTCCTGGGAAGAGAGAGGATCGGCGTCTGAGGCGGTAGTGCACTTCAGACGATTCGCCTGTACTTGAATAACGAACGACGATTTCGAGATACGAATTACCCGTGTGGTGCTCGCCACTCTTCTTTATGCTTGCTCTCTCGAGTCTACGCTGAAATCCGCGAACCCTCGAAATCGAGACCTTGATTCACTCGACTTCTACCGTAATCATTCGATTACGAGGTTGAGACATGAAATATCCCATTGCATTCGCTGTTCTTATGTCGCTTTATTTATTATGACCAGATTTTTCAACAATCGACGTCGAAATATTGAAATTGGATATACCCATCATGAATTGCATTCCATTCCACGACTCTGTTTCGTCATTATCTCAATTGCCGGTAAAGTTCTGCTAGGCTAACGCCCGTCAGTCTTTTCGAGCCTGCACGATCAAAAAATCAGCACCATGCCTTCGGTCCCAAGAACCTTCATGAGTCCATCTCCCGGGCCACACGACAATTTGCACTCGCCCGCTCTTTCAATCACCCCGCCCCGTCTTACACCGAATCATCTAGACTTTCCGCACCGGCTGAACCAATTCGGATACTTAAACAACTCCGGCAGCGAGATCATTAGCATGATGAGAAGACCCCCGTTACCGCCTTCGCACAAAAGACCGCTCAGCAGAGTCCACGTCGTAGGTGGCTCGGCGTCGACCACCAGAAGCCCATCGCCAAGTAGCATCGGCTCGAGCGTTCCATATCGCGGCAAATCATTGTCTGCGTGCACCAGTAGATCGCCGAGCGTGGCATCCTCCAGGTCACGCAGTCGATTAGACTCGCCAATTCTCTCGCCCGTTCTAACCACGCCGCCGCGACGATCGTTTCCGCGAGAATGTACGGTCGAACATCACGAGGATGTCACCGTGAAGGAACAAGCGCCCGTAGTTTTCGATGCGAGCCTCAACTTCGTACTTGGCTGCGACAAGCAGCGAGTTCGCCAGAATTTTCGGCCCACGGCCTCACATCTCGAGCCCACCACGGCTTCCTCGTACTTGACGTCGAAGATCTCGCAGTTCTTGAAAAGGACCGATCATATTATGGACGAGTGGCGAAGTCTCGGACACCGAGACGATGCCGACGACGAATTGACTAGCATGGCGTCCTTGCCACCTTGCCGCGACAAGCCCCGAAAGTTCATTGGCAGAAGTCAGAGCGCGACGAATATCTTGATCAAGGGATTTCAATATTACAGCAGGGCGAATAGTGTCACTAAGAGTCCAAGTTCGAGGCGCTCTTTGTCTAGAGCGTCGGAGGATAGGACACTGTCGGATGGTATTGGTCAAGAGGTAGGAAGTTGTTGTGCAGAAGAATTTTTCACTCCCGTTCCTTAATCGTCCATTCCTTTTTATTTTTCCTTAATAAGTACTTTGTTTAATACAGCGTGTCTTCTTTGACCTTAGTTATAAGTTAAATGAGAAAATATTCTCTTCTTGGTTGAACCGTGACTTTATCAATTTTCCATAACAAAATCTGCGAAATGCATCGAGAACCATAGAAATTCGATGCACATAGTTAGGGTAAAGTAGAAAAAATAAAGGAAATCGCGATAAACGCGACGATACCTAACATAAGTAATAAACACCGTTACGCCTCTTCACAAATTTGATTAAAACTGTCCTCAGCGTATAATGTAAGAACTATAAATTGACAGGCTCATAAAGATGGAACCATGGTGTTCCGAAAAGTGAAGAGTACTTGACTAGATCAGAAATGAATAATCACAGTTCAACTAGGAAGGTTAAACCATTTTCATATTTAACTTAATACTCTTTGCATTACACACTTACTCTCTATCATACATTATAGACAGTCTCTGCTATGGATTGTCTACGACACGTACTGTTCATTAATCGCAGTTTGTTAATATTGAGACCGCAAGTACACTATTAACCACTCTACATCGGGAAACAGAGCCAAATTCCTATGACACGTTGCGTATAATGTTCATAATACGTTGCATACTTCCCGGGGCCAATTTCTGTCAAGTTGCCCCTGGCACTGGTACAATCAAAACCGTGTCAATGAGTTTTTTGGTGTGCCGCATTCGTAGCGTCGTCCTCGATAACGCCGAAATTTTCCTTCCCATTCTAGTTAAGCGAAATGACGGCCGATTTCGCGGAAGAGCATTCAACGTCGACTTTGGCGGCCGAGAGAATTGACGCGGAGACTTCGGAGCGACTGAGACTGGAGCGAGAGCTGCAGGATGTGTCGGAGGCAAACAAAAATCTCCAGCAGACGACCGAGCGGCTGGAAATGGAATTGCTGTATGCGAGAGCTGCCGATCTCAACGGGGTGGCTTCTGACGGTGAGGACGGCGAAGACGGGGGTGTGTATCGGCAACGCTACGAGCATGCAATTCGGGAGCTTGAATTTACGAAGAGAAAGATGGCCCAGCAGCACGAAGACGATCTCGAGCAATTAGTCGGACTGAAGAAGCAACTGGAGAAGAAGGTAAGATTCATACCCTCAGCACATACGTTAAAACGAATGATTAACGTCCACGTTCGATATCGTGGTAAGGTATTACCATGGCAGTCCGCGGAAACTGAAACATGATTGAGTGTACAATTTGTCCGAGAGGTACTTTCGATGGTAATAACGACGGCCATTCCGGGCTTAAGAAAGTAACGTAAAATTAGCAGTCGCACAAAAGGCCGCTGAACGCAGCGGCGCGCGCCGTAATGATTCTTTACGACGCAATCTTGCACTCGGGTAAAAGTTTGGGGCGACAGAAAAAGGCGAATAATCGGTGCGAGAGAAAGGATGAGACGAAAGAGGCTGACGCGCTTTGGCAATTAAACTCGTCACTTTCGAACGTGGTCTTTTCATCGGTGCCCGGGCCCGTCGATAATCGCGTTTACACGTCCGTTTCTCCTTTCACGTGTCAGCTGGCCGACGCTTACGAGGAGGTCGAGGAGCAACGTCAAGTCGTCGGGCAATGGAAGCGTCGCGTTCAAAAGCTCAACGGCGAGATGCACGATCTGAGACTGCTGCTCGAGGAACAGACGGCCCGAAATAATCTCTTGGAGAAGAAGCAGCGCAAGTGAGTACAAATTGCATGATTTCGCGACGGTATGTTCGCGGAATCGCGGATTCGCGAGACAAAGTCTCTGGAAGCAAGCCGCTAGCGAGAGTTCTGCGAAATGTTTAGGAGATCGAGCGGCGCGTGCGGCCGGTCACGTTTTTTGTAGTCGAGTCAATCTCATGAACACCGGTGGTTGCTATCGTTTCATCGAGTGTATCAGTAAATAAGATTTGCGAAAGCCTTTTTCTTTTTTCACAAATTCCTATTTTTCATCGGTGACGTACATATAATGACGATAAGCATGGAACAGTTGTACGATCGTTACTGTCTTAACACGGACGAAAGTTCCATTTTATTTGTCTCGTGTTCCCAAACATAGTCTCTATGATCAAAGGTTGCTGATGAAGCAGTATCAGCATTCATGAGACATACGAGAAACAAGTTCGTACGAGGTCGAAGCATACATTAAAATGACACGACGCTTTGTCGACTCTGTCGAAGTGTCTCTGATTCGAGAACGGAAGTCGCTCAATTTTAGCGCGGGCCTCGAAGCTTGAACCCGGCGCTAACGGACAACGGGTATCGGCCAGTATCGGGTGGTGGCTCGCTCTATTCTCATTTCATCCTCGGCAACAAGTGTCCCTGGCCGCTTGCCAGGCCGGCGTAACTTCGCCGGGGGGACCCGCGATGCCAGTACCCAACGACGATGTGTTTCCGCGGAGACCATAAATCACGATCGGCCATTTTCAAAGAGAACGACGAGCTTGCACGCCTGCGAATGTAATTTCGGCCCGCACGCCTTCTCGCGCAATTACTCCGCTCCGCGGGTCTCTCGCGACCGGCCGCGAGCGTCGAATCGAAGCCCCTGACTTTCCTTTTCGTAAAGATGAAAACGCGCACGCAGAGCAGGCGACCGCTCGACTGGCGACTGCACCCACGCGATGGAAACGTGCTAATAAAATGCCAATTTCGTTTTACTCTCACTCAGATTCGACTCGGAGACGCAGAATCTGATGAACGATCTCAGGCAGGAGAAAGCACAGCGCGAAAGACTGGCGAGGGAAAAGGAGATCGCAATCGCGGAGAAATTCACGATTGAGCAAAATCTTAGCGTGAGTGTTATGTCGTATTACGCTGTAATTACTTCACGCCACATATTTTTCTTGGCTCTCTCTCTCTCTCTCTCTTTTCTTCACGTGACTAATTGATGCGATCAGCTCGAAAGGGTAGGGAAAGCGAAGAACCTTATAAAGTGAGCTTCGTTTTCGAGTTTCGTAATCTCTCATTCCTCCCCTGAAAGAACTTTCCTTTCTCCAACAATGCGCGCCTGGTCGCCGTTCTCGAGTATTAATCGTTGCAATCGCGCGAACAGGACGCGCGGCTGGAGATCGAGCTGAAAGAAGAGCGACTCAAGACACTGGGCCAAGAATTGGAAGAATTGACGTTCGGCGGAAAGACGGAGGAAGAGGTGGCTCAGCTTAAGAAGGCGAAGCACGAGCTGGAGAAACGATCGAAGGATCAAGAGGAGGAGCTGGACGATTTGGCCGGTCAAGTTCAGCTTCTCGAGCAAGCCAAGTTGAGACTTGAGATGAGCATCGAGCAGCAGCGTAAGGAGATGCGCAAAGAGATGCAACAGCGCGACGAAGAGCTGGAGGATTGTCGAGGAAATGCGCATAAGAAGGTGAAGGCGCTCGAGTCGCAGTTGGAGAACGAACACGAGGAGAGAACGATTCTTCTGCGCGAGAAGCATGAACTGGAACGACGTTTGGTCGCTATCGAGGAACAGGATAGGGCTGATCGGGCTGCGGAAGCAGAAACGACGCAAAGGTAGGCTATTTCGACAATTTGGAATCAATATTTAATGAGGGAGGGGATCATTTAGGCTCCCGTTGGATTGATATCATTTTCTCGAGTTACCACTTGAGCATTTGCATTGTGGTTTCTGAAGGGTTGGGAATAAATATTGCGAATCGCGAAATGGATTTAATGTTAAATAGGTTGAAGAGGGATTTGAAGAGAACAAGAGCGCTGCTCAGAGACGCTCAGACAATGCTCGAACGATCGAAAGGCGATTCAACTGGCAAGGCAGCGCTACGGCAGTTGAAGAATCAGCTGGAGGACGCTGAGTGCGCGCGAGCAGCCGCGGTGAAGGCAAAGCAGGCTTTGGAGCAAGAGCTGAACGACACTCAGGCTTCTCTAGAAGAAGCAATGCGGCATCGTTCGGAAGCTGAAGAAAAGGCTAACGTTGCGAATCGTGACAGATCGGAGCTATTATCACAGTTAGAAGAAAATGAAGAAGAGCTCGCTGAGGTACGTTCTAGACATCTTGTCTGCAACAGTTATGAATTTATGAAACTGGTGCAAATATTGTTTTTGTGTCACTTGTTTCAACGAGGCTTTTTTCCTTATTTAAAGGTGCTGAAGAAATATCGGGCGGCGGTCCAACAAGTCTCCGCGGAGCAAGCGCAATTGCAAGAGGCTCAAGTGCAGATAGCTGCGTTGGAAGCGGAGAAGTCTTCCCTGAAGGATCAACTTTCGGAACTGAGCCAACGGCTAGAGTCGGTCGAGCAGCTCGGAGATCCAACGGCGAACAGTCTCGCGACGAGACGTCTGGAATTCCGTACGAAGGAACTTGAGAGCAAGTTGGAGCTGGAGCAAACGACGAGAGCACGGTTGGAGGTACGTACTTACATATCTGCGTAAGAATATTGTCACTAGTCGTGTCCGGATTCTGGATGGTTGAATTCTTACAACGTGTGGTCCTCCTTTTGTTCAGACGCAAATAGCACGACTGAAGGAGAGCGTGGAGAAACTGCAAACGGAGGCCGCGCTGCTCCGAACGAAAGAACAAACGGCACAAGATTCGGCGAGACGATTGCAGAGATCGTTGCGAGATGCGCGCGAGGAGGCTAGTTCAGCGATTGCTCGCGAACAGGAGGCGACGCGCGCTCGCCGGGACATTGAGAAGTCCCTGGAAGCGGCGGAGGCCGAGACAAAGGTGGCTAGGGACGACCTCCGGCTGGCGCTCCAAAGAATTGACGACTTGCAAAGCGCGATACAAGGAGAACTCGACCTGGACTGCAGCGAGGAAGCGACCAGTGAAAATAGCGACAGGTGCGTTCATGTTTCTGAATAGTTGCTGATGTTCAGAAAATTTGATTCCATTATCTTTAGTTCCATTGCACTCAGCACGTTTACACTTAGAAAATAATAGCGTTGAAATTCGTTCGCTTGGTGGTTTAAATCAATTGCTGCAACATTATTTCACCTTGGATTCTTTTTCTTCGTTACAGTGATTGATCCGAGCCGTCGTCGGACCTCGAGTCCGATGCTGACGACAAGGAGTCGAGCGATCGACAAGCAACGACGGAGCGGATCGCCGACGAATTATCGCGACCCTCCGAGACGCCGACGGAGGAAGACGAGCAACGCAAAAACCTCGACGCGTAACGTATCGTCGAACGAAGGCCACTGGGTTCACACGACAGGCGGTCAATAAAAACAAAGACGTTGCGAGACAACAATGAAGGCTTCGAAGACTAGAGGAAGCCGGTAGTTTTTAGTGGCGCGCCGATCGCGTTGGTCCGACCGACCAGTAAAAAACGATTGGACAAGAAGTAAGGAACGCAAGAATAGACATTCGTCCAAGTCGATCGTATCGAGGCGACTCGGGCGCATTTTCACCGTTTATAACCGACTAAAGTTAATAACGAATGGAAAAAATCAAATGAAACGAGGCGCCCGCTGCTTGGGCAGCCTTCGATGAGAATCAAATCTGCAACGTAGTGTCGATCGTCCGTCAGGGCAGAGCGCGAGCGTTCTAAAGCGAAAGGAAAATAGCGAGGGTCTCGCGTGTCTTGGGCGGACGGGCGTGCTCGAGCAGAAATGAAAAAAGAGCGAACGAAGTGTAGGTGCTAACTATGTATAATGCCCAGGAAACCTCGACGTCGTGGTCACGTTCTTGTCGCGTATCTTCCGCTTCGTCTTTATACTTTATCACCGCGCGTTGTTCATGGTGCTAGCTACTACTCGCCAGACGAGTCGAGAAGTCTCCGATGACATGCTACGTCGTCTACATTTCCAGTCTTCCAAGGGGAATCCCGGGCACGTCTCGCATACCCTCCAACGAGGCACGAGCGAATTGATATGTACGCATCGGGAAACGTGTACGGTAACGTCGGTGCGCTACGTTCGAATAATGATAACCGCCAGACATGATGATCCGCATATGGTGCGCCCGCACCAAATGCATCTTGACGCACGGCCTTAGAAGGAACTTGCATTCGACTGCTGTGTGGCGCGCGCCGCTGCTTTTCTACAATCGCAGAATTGATAGTTTTCGTTCGACCAATTTGTACAAGGAGATACGCGAGCCACGACTCGATATCACGCGGGTACTTTTGTTTCGTATTAAGAACTCTCGTGTAACTTATTGCTTTGTAAAATGCAGATCTCTTATTTAATTAATCCATGGTTTAATCATTAGCACCCGACATTCCTGTGTGTGCTCTCCGGTTCATTTCCTGACCATTCCCATCTGTGCGATCCGGCGGAACGAAGAATTCGGGTCAAGTCGGAAGTATTGTCGGGTACAGGTAATATAGAAATGAAAGCAATAGCAGCGGAGAAACGACTCGAGGTCGAAGTTACAATTAGGAGTGCTCTTTAGCGGATTATCCGCGTTCCCTGTACTATCCGTACAGAATTTCTTTGAATGACGCCGCCTTCCTGGTCGACAGCTGCTTGTTCTCATATTTTGCATTAATAGAAACGTACCCGATATGAAATATATTTCAAGAATACCTCACAAAAGTTTGATAATACAATCTTGTGCCCCATGAACTTCGCGATCAATCGATATTAAAACTACAGAACATTGAATTTTCAACGCAGATATCTTTTACGTCTTTTTATATACAATTAACGAAGCTATCCCCCTCGGCCTGCTGTCGCCAGTCCTTCCTTTTTCAGCGATAGAAGAAGTGGAATCGAGAAACGATAATTAGATTGGCGCCAGAGGAAGACATTTAGCGTTGTACCAGTCGGGATGTAACTATGCATACACCATCACGTCTTACTCATGTATTGATTTCTTTTTATTTTGTTATAAAGCATGAGCCAAACGACGTGTAAACATATTTTTCTTTCACTGCCAACAAAGTCTGATTATTATTTCAACGGCATGTATTTTTACATGTTATCTGTTTTTGCTTTATAATTTTCCGGCAGGTGTACAATCTTATGATAATTTCATTTAGAAATATGATTATTTAACCGAAACGAACTGGGATATTTAAACCAGTACGAATATTTGTATCGTTTCTGAATTTCTATTTTTCATATCTATTTTTCTCTCCGGCAGACCTTTCAATTGTGTAAAATGTTTTTCCTGTATATTCGCGTCGTGAAAATTGCCGTCCATACGACCAAATCACGAATCCGTATATTTTTTTACAAAGCACGACGCATTAGAGGTAGACATCATTCAAAGGAGAAATTTGCCAATAGACAATTTATAACGCAAAAAGGATTGGACGTATTTTATATTTCCTTTAAAGGCACCTGTTTCTCTCGCGTCGCTCATTTTCCACGTTTCCATGCGCGTCTGGTCGACCACTTTAACCGGGGATGCGGCCGTGAAAATGCAATTTCGGCTTGCGATCGGAGAGCGACAAACCAAGTTAACAGGCTGTAAAATTCGACTCCAGGCGCGACTAAACCAGAAAAAAATCAGCTTGCCACTGGCACCGACGTGCACTGGCTCAACTGTGAAAGAAAGGAATAAGATGCCGGTGGATATACTAATATTGTGATATCTGTTGATTTGACCACTCTGCCCTCCTTTATTATACAACCTTCGTCTACTTTCTATTATTTTGGTTCCAGCTGTAGATTTTCTATCTGCTTTCAATGATACGCGTTAATTGCGTTATGATTTCTAGCGGAAAATATTCGCCTCAGACATGTCCATTTTTCGCTGTTCATAATTCTTACAATGTGCAAGTATCGCCCCATACTCGAACGTTGGCCTTATTCTTGTTTTTGATAAAAATACCAAAGTTTATTGAGCCTATAATGATGTACTGAAATGTTACCCGGGCAAATTCTGCCAATGCGTGACACGTCTGTTTCTGCATGTCCGTTCTAACCCTGGTTGACATTCCAGGCATCAAACGCCTGAATAGAATGCCATTTATTATGCCCCGTGTCCGTCGGTGAACTGACACGTTCTATTAGACTGTATCACGTATAATGTAACGTGGAACACTGTATTCTCGGGGCAGGCTAAGCTAAAACGCGGTGATGCGTAAAAAGAAGGACGAACCCGTGCAGTGTGGCAAGAAAATATGATGAAGGGGAGGCATCCAAGATGATGGCAATATCTCTCCTATGTACGTACGGGTCCCGGTCTTTTGCCTCGATATCATCCAGGAGATTGAAAAATTTTAATAGCGACGCATCTACCTGGAATATGTCGGCTACCTTCCGCTGCGGAGAAATTTAAGAATCTAAAATTAATGAAATTTTATATAAAAATAAAAGAGGTTTCGTTAAACTTCACAACTACAGGAATCCGCATCTATCAAAGCAGAGCGTAATACCAGTTAAACTGTATACTTTGGTCAATGTTTTTCTGCATTCTTGTCAACCTGCACAGATTTTGTAGTGTGATTTCGCTTTCTACTGCAAAATTTTTGTTTATATTAAACTGCGTATGCACGTCGGGCATGTCTCTCGCGCAGTGACGTGCACGAATATTGCTCTCGCGATATTGCAAGCACGCACGCCAAACATACCCGAGCCCATGCCACGGTATCTCAACAAGGAAATTAGTGTACACTGGAACTTCACCCGTACGCACTACGCACGTCGGATCGATTGATCGCATAAGACGGTTTGTTAGGTGTCGGAAGCGCAATCGCCGCTCTAAATATTCCGGTTTTCTACGATTCTTAAGACGTGCGCAAGGAACATGTGTAGCTCTCAACATTCCGTTGAAGGTAACAATTACGGATCGTACAATTTTGTTAATACCTAGGAAGTGAACGTTGTGCAGAGATAAGATCTTCACAATTTCGCGCAAATGGAATCTCTGTGTTCCTGTCTCCGTCGGTACGTTCCAATCACGTGTCGCGATAATGACAAAGCAGATGTTACTAAAGGATCGACGAATAGTAGTGCCTTCTCGTCGAAACCCGTTCCGTCTTCATCAAATCTAATGTCACACAACCGCAATAATGCTGCACAATCATATGGCACGTGCACTGTTGCAGGCACGAACGTCAAACACAGCCAAGTCACGACACGGTAACTAAACAAGGAAATTAGTGTACATGGGAACTTCGGTCATACGTACAGCACATACGAACGGTCGAACAGCTCGAATGGACTTGGTCGGCAGAACTACAGTAAGGGACTGCGAATAATCGCGCGCGCGTCAGTTGACATTAGGACGGTCAATAAGGAACAGTCGTAATGCCTTAACACGTGTTACGTGGACGGGTGTGTTTTGCAGTAGTTGCATTGAGGGGAGGTTTCAGTGACGGATGGCTGAAAAGACTGTCGTGAGTTGTAAGGCATTCGACGTATAAATACTCTATGGACTATGGATACGATTTTCAATTTACGATTTATTGTTCGCTTTCGACTTATTTGTTCGCTGTAAATATATATGCTGTACCCAGTATTACGTAGATTAATGTTGTAACAGATCTAGAATCTACATTGCACGAATACTGTGGTGGATTTGCCAATAGGCTAACAAGGAGAAAGTCTCGCTTTCAGATCAAACTTTGGGAAATCAACCCCCTGCATATTGTCACAGCCCCTCTATTTCAGCATTTAATATCCCAAAAGTATCCCGTATCGCGAGTCTCATTTATAGAGCAAATTGCTTGAATCATTTTTCGTCGGCCTAGTCTATCGGCATCATGGGACCAAATGTAAGAAGTGTTCTTCTTCCATATTCTGTTTATGAAACAATTATCGCGGAAAAAGGGTTATAAAATGATGCTTCTATAGGTCCCAGAGAATGGGAAACCATAATAATTTAACCGGCAAATAAAGTTAACATTTATATAACAGTAGATGCCAAAGTGTGCCCGAGATATGGTTGAAAAAATTGTGAAAAAGTTCCAAATTTGTCTCCGCCCCGTACCTATACTTATATTTATACGTTATATTTAGTGAGAGTAGGCGGAAAAGTATTATTATTATTATTATTATTATTATTTATTATTTAAAACGTATGAAATATTACATAAGATGTGTGAAGCTACAGGCGACAAAATCGTAAAGCAGCCCCTACACGAGTACACTGTAGACGTGTAGAAGTGTAGACGTTAGGAAAAGACTCTGGAATGACAGAGCGTTCAGTAGAGAAGATCTTCCGTAGTCAGACCAATGTTAAGGCGAGATGCGCTTTCCCCTGAAGTCGCATCGAAGTTTTGCAACCTCTTCCAGCGACGTCAAATCGATTTCTCAGCCGCTCTCGGTGCCATCTCTTATTGTCGTCGCTCGAGGTAGAAAAAAACGGTGCCGTTAAAGGATAAAACGGTAATTGAAACAGGGGAGCACAGGGGTAGGGGCGGGAAATGGGGCGTGAACAGCCTCTTAATAATATCGGGGTATATGCCGTTTCTTACCCCCGCAATACCCCCGTCGAGATTGCGAGATTTTAATAGCCTCGTATCTTTTTTTAAACTCCCTTTATGGGCTGCCTCCGCGCGCTGAAAAGTACGCGTCAAACGACGTAAGGTATCCTTTACGAGCGTGTACGATCAAGTGTCGCGGGCGATAGGCGGCGTAATCAAAAAAGTTCACTTATGAAGCCGACATGCCGAGATCCGCTTAACGGCTCTCGAGCGTGCGCGTGGCGCGATTGAAAACGCATCGAAGCGGCTACTCTCGTCGCGCCGAATCCAAATTCGAGCGACAGGCAGGTGAGAAACGTCGACTTGTTACTCAAAACTGTAACGCACCATCAACGTATACCCTGTCACAGATAATAAATCATTAATAGCGATCCTTACGCTCCCACGATACGCTGTCGAAATTTCTTGGGCCATACCTCGTGTCGTAATGTAAATGCATTACACACCGGTTTGTGGCGGGCCGGGTTTAGGGTTCCCATTAATCTCATCCTTGGTCGTTGCGCGAGCGATGCTCCGTCGCGACTTTGCGGGAGAATGCTTTTCGCGGCGATTGTGCGCAGGCCAGGAGAGTCTCTCGTAGAGGGCGCGTATAATTACGCCGAGCTTAATATATTACTCGCACGCGAGGGGTTAGGACGAAAAAAGGGCACCCTCCTCGTTAGGACGTCGGCCGATGTGCACGTCAACGTTCGTACGTGTGAAGATCTCGTGAACGAGCGAACCTACACCGTCCTCGTCCGAAGGATCCGGAGACCGTTGAAGTAATGTGAACATTCCGTCGTAATTACGCTGTAACGGAATTTTCATGCGCACAGGTGGGCGGAATGTCTCGGGATGCTGAAGGAGCCGGGGCGCACACTTTGACGTTCGTCCAAATTAACGAATAAATTGTCTGATAACAAATGAGAAACGTGTCAGATTTAAATTGCGACGATGTTTGAAAGATGATTAATTCATCCGCATTGCGATTGCATTTATTATTGAAGCTGACATGACTCGCGACTCGACACCTTGATCAAACACTGATCCTCTCATACCAATTTAGCGATAAATCGCGAAGATTCCTGTTAATCGTTTAAGTTGGACGACGCTTGACGGTTTCTGTACACGCTTCGACTAGTGAAACTGAAATCTCGAGAACGTCCCGATTCTGCCGAACTTTGAGCCAACCCCGTTCGTTCTCCTTCACGTTGCCCAATCGGTCGTCGAAAATTGCACGCCGACCGGTGCACGTCAGGCGGAACGTAAGAAGTCAAGTGAACGATCGCCGGATAAAAATGAGGATCAAAAGGAGCTCTCTCATGAGCAATCCGAGCACGGAGAGAAAAGGGACATCTGGGACGGACTTTAGTAGGCAGATTTTATTATGCGAGCGTCGCGCACGGCAGGCCGATAATTCGCTTAGCCGGCGCAGCAGTTTGTTCTTTGACGTGCCCCAGACTCCCTGCAGGACATTTGTTAATTCCAGTTCTTTACAGCTTATTGAGTTTTAATGGCAGTGTCGTTTTACGGCGCCCTCCTTTGTCTTACTGCAATTACATGCACTGAGAAGAACGTACAGTTACGCCTACACATTAAAAGTGTCTGCACAGTTGTACGTAGCTACAGATTAAAAATGTGTACGGACGTGGTCACACAGAATAAACTTGCAGGCGTCCCAAAGTGAGTATGTACGTTGCAATTCTGTTGAATATCACTGGAAATGCGACAACCTTTTACAACTACCCTGTACGTATAAACGCATGTACATATGTAAACGCACGAGTGTGTACGAGGGGGTTGATGTGTGTAATTCCGTATACACGCTCGATATATCATTCGCGCAAGAGGGGAGACGTCGAAAAGGGGGTCTCGTTAAAGACCTTAATGCGCGCGAAGGTACATGCGTGTAGGTAATGTGCGCACACACGAGCGTGGCTCGTTTGAACGCGAACGTAGATTACGAACGAGCCGCCTAACAAGTCGCGCTCTGACGAAGGACCGAAAAATCATTGCAATGATGTAGGTCAGCGGTGCGCAAGCTAAGCCACGCTACTAATCCTTCGGCGCTCGACAATTATTTCCGCACGACGAGCGGAGAATGCTAAACTGCGTTAGCTTAGGAAGCGAGTGGCGTCGGGCGCTATTAGTTTCGACGATCTCCGCGGCAAAAATTGATTTGCAGATTCATTTGCGTCTTATCCTGCGATACACGGATGCAGAATTATTATACGACTTCTACGGACTCCATTCGTGCCCCACACATTAGTCTTCCGTACACGCTTTCGTTCGGGTTGATTAGTCCAATTTTTTCAGTGGCTACAAGCACATCTCATAGCAATGATACGTGGTATGGGTTACGACAGGTCTAGGAATGGAGTGTATTTTAACTACGTCGGCATGTGTGCATAATATGCACTTATTATTACGACGCGAAACTGTCATGTGACATGTGTGTCACAAGGCGCATTTTAGATGTAACCCCGGAATGTTAAAACCCTTTGACGTGTTCTTATCATTTAACACAGCCACCGCGTCGGCTGCATTGAATTCCGCACCCGTGCGCTTGAAGCACATCGCGACTTTAGCAATGCAAATTTCATTCTACTCGTCCGCGTGCGCTCGCTGATGCCCGAATGTCAACAGAATCGTTCCCGTCGGCGGCGGCGAAATTGAAGGTGGGCGGTGCGGCGGCGGCGGAAAAAAATTTGCGCACCACTGGCGTCGTAGGCGGTGAAGTGGCCGATGATCTACGCCGAGCACGACGAAAAAGTGCTCCCGGCTGGGTAGGGGCTACTCGCGGTGCAGGAACGACGAAAGAAGGGGGGGCAGGGAAGACATTGTAATAGGAACGTGCGCGAGACTTTTTAATGCCGGTCTGCGCGTGACGTCGTTACGCATTGATTAACTTCATCACGTACGTGTCATTACTCTCGACGACTTTTCTTTTTTTTTTTACCCACTGCACCGGTGCAGCTTTATTTCTCGGACGAGCCCCGCGCGCACGCTACATTGTTCTGGTCGCATTACGACACGCGCGCGCTGAATATTTTAAACACGTTCGACGTTAAAGGACTAACCTATCCTTCGCCCACTTTTTCCACACATTTGCTGTCGGACGGGACGATTTTTTCGATTTCGCTGCTACTTGCGCGTACTTTAATAAACATTGTGACTGTAGTGGCAGAGCGTTGGATGTATGCGCGATGCAGTAAGCGGAGTTAAGCGATCGAGGGTGGCGGCGGTTGACCGAAAAATAAACAAGGCGAACGGTTGAAAATTCCGACGGGGAATTTTGCTCGCCGAGCGCGCCGAACAGTATCGCCAAATTAAAAGCGTTTCCGCGTACTCCCGGCAGGCCGTGAATGCCAGTGGCTAAAGCCGCGGATAATCGCGTACAACGTCCGGCTTGAACGGCGCTAATCCTTCCATGGCCGGCTGTTCCGGTCATATGCTCCCTCTTTTGAACTTTCCTTATGGCTCCAATAGACGTTAGCGTCGGGTTAATGACGTTTCCAGAGTGGACCGTAAGACTGCATACTCGCTATGTTCATAACTTTCATGTCACTAATTCCGCCAAACGAGACATTCATACGCCGCGCGCGCTGCGTGGAGCGAGAAAATCTTTCGGAAATGAGTTGTGCCGGACGTAAAAGTGTACAATTTCACGGGCTCTCGGTGAGGCATCGTCCCAGCTGAGTGTTATTCTCATTCTCTACTCATGTCGAGCCGGATTACCCGAACTTTCCGTATAATTAGAACGTTTCAATTATAAAGTTGCCCTCATAGAAAGACTACGGTGCCAGGTCGCGCGGTATAGAGCCCGCATAATAGGATTTATCTGGAAAATTCTAGAGCGTATAGGGCAACTTGACGTTTATTACGCATAGCAGCATTTTGGGCGCATGCAACGTGCTTTTTAAGAGCACAGATTGCGATAGGTGCATCGTTGACCACAAAATGTAGGTGGCTGTCCTTAAGACGGGGGAAACATTAACAATTTCTCCTTTACTTTTACGCCAAATGTGATCCGAATCGATTCTGCTGCGCAGTTCTATTATGCTCACGGTGGAATAATCTCAATCTCAAATTAAACTCGCCAAGCCAAAGTAATTGGTTAACAGTGTTGTCTGATGAAGCATTACTGAATATCGCATGGTATTTAATTTGTTAGTGGACCCGGCTCGATCTAAATTGAAAATCGTAGTTGTCAAACGAAGAAGCGAAATGCCGAACAAGCGACGCAAGGCATGGTGAAAGAGCAAAAAGTCAGAAAGTGGCGGCACAAGGGAGCTCTATAATTGGAATAAACGTTTCTCGCCCGCGGTTTTTGACTCTCGCAAAAACGGAGCGGGTCGCTAATGAGAAATCTATTATCAAACGTCGACATCGCCGATGGAAGAAATTCTCGGTTAAAAAGAGTTCAATCGCTTTTAAACGAGAGCGATCGCTTTAATATACACAACCGCGGCGCGCACGTACACCCGCGCGGCTGATAATACATTTCTCATACGTGCACTTCATCCCTCGAATTCCGATTGGCCCGATTTGCAGCGAGCACACGAGAGGTCCCGGTTAAAAACGTTAAATTCGCTTTAAACCAGACCATCGTCGAATAATATAGATACGGAATCTATATCAGCCGCGCACGCATATGCGCGCTATCGATAATAAGTACCTATCCCATGCTACCTACCCCATTCTTGGAAACCCATTTAGCCAATTTACACCGCGGCGGCCAATAAATTTTGTCCGTTTTTCAATCTTCCCCGCCGCAGCCGCATTTTGGAACCTCGCAGTATTTCAACGTTTCATGCAATTTGCGAATCGCAAGTGTTCCGCGGTTCCGCTATCGCACGATAGTCAGCGGTCCTTTCAGAAAATATATGTACATACATGTGTTGCGATTCGAGCGCATTGATAAGAACATTCGCAGTGGCGAGCTCTTCACACTTGCGCATGCACTCTCAACCGACTCTTCGGAAGTCGTCGGCAAAAACTATCGAAAACATGAACTGCCTGACGGCTGCGGCGACGGCGAAGTGCCGTTCCACATCCGCAGGGATAAAGAACGGGAGCGCGGGCGGAAAGGAAGAAAAGGAAACGGGGCCGAAAGTTTCGTCGGGCGCTGGCGCGTAAAACTCGCGGCTTTGACGGTGTCAGGCACACCGTGATGTATGGCGCACAAATGCTGCGGAGTTTTAACGCTTATACGGTATTGATGGTAACGCATTGTGGTCGTCGCATTACGTCTATTCAAGGTGTGTACCGTGTGTCATTGTAAATACACCTTGTATCGTATCAGGCTCATGACATATCAATAATGTAACAGGTAAGCTTAATAATGCATGGGGTGCTGCTGTAAGGGTTGGAGGTTTCTATACATATATATATATCGTCGGGATGTAATCCCAGCAAAGACGCATTAGGGGGTGCCGACGCAACGTTTAGTGCGGCGGTGTGCGCTAAAGGAGGCGAGACTCAAATCTTCCACGTAGAATGCTGCTTCTTTAACTTCCATTCACATCACTTTCTTTCATTCTCGCCCGTTCCTACTGTCTACTTGTTTCGCGTTTGTTTTTGTATTTCGCACTCCCTTTATTACTGCTCCGTATAATCTCTCATTCTTTCCGTATTGTTGTCCTCTGCCCATTCTTCTTACACTTCACGTTCGGACCTTTCTCCATTTCGACCTCATGTGCTCATGTCCCTCTCTCTTCGTTATTCCCCATGCTCTCGGTCAGCCTTTATGCGTCTCCTTCTCTCATTCTCGTACTCTTTCACGCTACCTTTACTTCCACCTACCGCTCTGACCCTTTCGCAAGCGTCCCTGCTGCCCTGCTCTTCCGGCAGCGTCGCTTTTAAAAACACATTAGTCAGTCAAAGGTAATTTTAATCGTCGCCCGCTCGAACTCGCTGAACGAAATTATTGAACGCCGACGGCGACCGCTTTTGGGGCGTCATATGACGTATCGATATGCGTACGTGATCGAGTCCCCCAATGACGTGAGGCGAGGGTGAAAGGAGTCAAGGCCTACCCGGGACCGAGGGCTCGAATGTGATCGAGCGACATATTCGTTCGCCCGCAGGTGGCTTCCTTGACCTTTCAGCGGTAGAGAAGCCGCAATGAGGGGATCCTCTCGCCGACTGACGATCAAATTGTTCAACAACTAATTCACCGTGACACGACTGGCGCCTCGCCGCTTCCAATCTCGCGCAGAATTAATTTATCGATTCGCAATATACGTACGAGTGTCAGTCATCGAAGTGTCATTTCGCGCCCCGTTTTGCAAGCGTGCTTGCGAACGTCATCATCGAAATTCATCCAGCCGCGTTATCCCGAACGTTTAACCGTGAACGAGAAACATTTATCAGTGCGGCCGGACGGTCGATCGAGCGAATGTTATCGCTCTCCAAGAATGTCCGGGCTAATTCAAGACAGCGCGTTATACTGGAAACGGTCAAAGCCGATGCCCTTCGACGACCGAATTTCCCGGTACGTTAGTTAACCAGGAACATTCCAGTCTCCGGTTGGAGTGCTTGCAACGATCCATTACGCAGCCAGACGAAATTTATCATAAGTGCCGTTCTCAATGTCTAGTACGAGGGGTGAGAATGGTCCCACGGATTCATTACCGTGATCCTTGATCACTTTACCGTCTCTGAGTTTCCGCCTCACCCTCTCACTCTCCTATTAGCTCATCACTTCTCTCTGTCTGCTTTTATTCACTCTCACTCTCCTCGGTCGAGCGCATAAATGGCAGCCGTGTCAGAGGGAACGGAAGAGCATCCACTCTGCGGTCCTGCAATTTCTATCCGCGGATAACGTAAGTAAAGAGGCGCGCGAGCGGACGAACTGATATCGAGCGCCGGGCAAAACCGATTAACCCAGATATGTGAAAAGTACATCGCAAAGTGGCCCCTGCATCGATATTCACCGGGTCCGCCGGCCGTCGTGCGACGCCTTGCGCCTTACACTTACACACCGAGCAATTCAAGTTCGTCGAATGACGCGTCGACGGACGAGTCAGGTTGCGGTCTTCTAATTGAGAGCGGCGGAAACACATGATTGCCGAGCGAAGCAAGATCGAAGGGTCTAATTGTGAGCTCAACCCCAGACACTCGTTGGAATTTCTAATGAACATCCGCCGCGAACTCGAAAGTGGACGCTCGATTCATATTCCTTGCAGGCGCTACCGTCGACAAACCATTTCTACACGCGACCATATCATCGTCGCCAATTAGACGAACGGAGGACGCACTTAAGTACGTTACCCAGAAGACGTAGTACGTGATCGACGTCTCGAGGCAGACTCCGTAATTCGGAGAATCTTTGATGCAGCCCCTAAATTATGAAGCACCCGACAAAGGGCATCGTCTCGTGCATATTCATCCATTCAATTAATCATAGACGTTGGAGGACCTTGTTACTCCGCTACGAGCGGTCGATACAGCTTTTGCAGAAAGAAGTATCCCGTGGTCCGTGTCGCGTTCCTCCTGCCCTGCGACGGCGGTCAAGATAAATCCCGGCGGAAAAGGTGCGCGAGGGGGAACGGCGAGTAAATTAGCGTGACAATGGGACACGAAAATCGCATTAAAAAAAGCCACGTCAAGGCTGGAGGGCGAGGGACAAGGTGTCGGGCGGAAAATGAACCGCGGGAACCGAGGCCGCTCCTTGCGCCGCGATCCGACCGTCCGCGATTACTCATCGCCGCGTTATTTGTCAGGCCGACGCGACGGGCCAAAAAATGTGTCCGACCGATCTTTTTCGCCGGAATACGCGCGTCCGGGCGATCCCGGAGGCGCGGTTACCGCCGAAAAGTAATTGCTCCCCGCGGAAAAATCAATAGTGCGCCACTGAAAGATCGTCCGCGTCCGCCGGACGACGTACGACGCGTTAAAAAAGATTAATGCGGCAGCATAATTTCTGCGCGACGCTGACTTATGCTTTCGCGAGAGCGCGCCCGGCGCGTGCCGTTTTTTTCGGAGCGAGAGTAAGGGGACCTGCTGTTGGTCCGAAAAATGGAACTCTGCTGCCGGCGTAATCGTATTTCAGCGTCGCTGAATGTGATTTTCATCAGTGGATGGATCGGAATGCTTTTTTGTGGGTTTATTTTTTTTGTCTTTTTTTTTTGTAACGATGCCGAAGGCGTCATTTCTTTACGACTGAATATATTCACGGCCGACGATGTCGTTGATATTTGTTTTAGGCCGTGGTAGGAGGGGTTTGCTGGAATATTATATTGGATAATATTTATTATTTTACGCTGGGTGCTGCGATATCGGTAAATGCGTCGAAGCAACACGTCGTTGGTTTCGATGGCTTCGTCGGTGTGTAAGACATATGTGTAACTACGAAGTTAGCTTATCCATAATATGCCTCTGTTCGGCCGCTCACCCCCAAACTTCCCTTGTAATTCGCGTGGACGTTGTAACTACGGAGTTCGTAACATGATGTGTTAGTGTTACAATGTTCGTAATCACAATTACGAGCGCAGACTCGCACCACCTGACACAATCTTAATTACATATAGGCAAGCTGTTCAGTTATGTAAACGGAAAGTTAAGTGAAAATTAAGTTGAGACATTCTCTCGACCCAATATAATAAGAAGTCCGTTTTGATACCAACGAAAGAAAAAGTAAGATGGGGGAAAAAATAATTGACATGCAAAACCCTGCAGGCTCGCTGAAATACGTTCCGACCGCAATTTGAAGAACAGTACCGTAAAGTTCATAACATATATCGCGTAGTTTCAATGCGCAACATCTGTTGCGGCACAAGTTTATGACAGGAGGATCCAAAGAAAGGGCAGCCCGGAGAGTTGTAGAAGCAATCCTTCAAAATGTAACCGTTTCCTGTCACAATATATTATAATATTATATGATGGTTATGTGGATATAAAGTCAGACGTTATTTACGGTCTCTTAAACGTGAAATTCTGAATCTAATGTCATTGCGTCCAGCTGTACTTCGCAACATTTCGTAAATCTCAATT
This sequence comes from Priocnemis perturbator, assembly GCA_963942575.1. Lineage (NCBI taxonomy): Eukaryota > Metazoa > Arthropoda > Insecta > Hymenoptera > Pompilidae > Priocnemis > Priocnemis perturbator. The sequence goes on along the minus strand of OZ012645.1, from coordinate 12,331,301 downwards.
TTCTCGGTGTAACTCTTACTGCTGCCTTTCGTGTCATATTATTTTCTTCGCGATAAGACGCGGCTAATTGCTTACAGTACGCAGTCAAGAATCACAGCAAGATCGTGTAGATTCAAAAGATTTTTCATTCAATCGTGCGACGCTCAATTTTATTTTTCCTTATGATTGCTTTTACATCCTGAACATTTTTCACCCCGATAAAAGTCGCAATAGCCTCACCTTTACAGGGCTAAGCTGCAAGGAATAGTTATTATTATCAGTTCTTGTTGGCAGCGTCCAAGATGAGATATCCTGCATCAAATATATACATATCTTGGCTGGAATTGCGTCGTTCGACATAACTCCGCCCGATTGCGATGGAAACACGAGCGTTGAAGCTAATTGCGTCGTGTGCAACAAACACATACATGTTGCGCGTGTATTTTTCCGCGAATCAAGGCTTAACCGGTTCTATCCGAGTCTATCCACTTCTATCTAATTCTATACGATTCTGTCCGTGTTTATCGATATTTTCCGTGTTTTCTCCCGTTTTAACCAGTTCCACACCGTTCTGTCCGGTTATTATCTGCTTCTATTACGTTCCATCCAGTTCTACCCGGATTTATCCGGATCCAACCGGTTCCATCCGGTTCTGCCTGGTTCTACCCGTTTCTATTCGGATTTATCTACATTGAGTGGTCGATTCCGACATCCTCAAAAATATAGGAATTATGAAACAACTGCGCTTATAATAAGCGAAACTGCAAATAGCTCGCAACCTGGATCGTACAACTTATTGTTAGTGGAAGTCACGATATAACAGCACCTGCAGCAAGCGCGATATAACGGCAAAAATATCATGTTTGTATCAAAGCAGGAAGTGCTTTGTTAACCGTTCGCAACTATGATTATTACATTAATATGCGAAACGGTTCGCTGACCAAAACGGGAAGCCCGAATCCGGATACTCAAGCACTTGGATTCGAATTTCGAAGCCGAGTTGGAGTAATAATGAGTATTCTCAATACTCTGATATCCGGAGGGTAAGAGGTGTAACAAATAGCAATTTACTCGATTGACGTTACAGTGCACTCTACAACGAGACCGAGCCCGTCGATATCTTCTTCATTCAAGTACTGGCACTCGAAGATCGCGACGTTTATCTCGATTCTGTCGCCGTTTTAATGGGAACGTAGTGTGTCTGCCTGTGTAACCGGATCGCTCGATCGAGAGGGAGCGATTACGAAATTGCGCCGAACCCAACACATCGGCGACAATCCAGTGGCGCGTGATCGTATATCGGGGCACTGACAATTTCGTGCAGACGCAACTAACGGGACCGTGGTACACGTGATGCGCAGATATCGACAAGCGATAACACTCCAATCGGCGAGGGCGCACGTGCCGATCATCGGATAGACGGACGGAAAATTAAAAGGCTCACGAAAGCTTTGAACCCCTGCAGCGTGTCCGCCCACGCGCATCACAAATGGACTGCGCTTTGGAAGAGGCAAATTAATGCTTCGCGGAGAAAGCTTTTATCGAGCGCATTCTGTCATGCTACGTTGGCGGAGAAATTAAAATTGTTTCAGGGTTTCCTTTTGGCGCACACCGTATTTGTACTCGCAAGCGTCACTGCGTCATTCGTGCGAATTTTGCACACGGGTGACATGGAGGAGCAGTCAGTTAGAATATAGGGATTTTTCGCTGTATCGTTATTCACGTATGTCGTATCAGGATGTAAAAGCTCAACGTTTTCTCTAGTTTGACGAACCAACGATTTATCAAAGTTCGTCGGTGAAGCGGACAAAATTTGAAAAACGTGAACTCCGGTATACTTACAAATAGAATTTCGCGTACGTACATCAATAGCCGTAACTCAACGCGCCCGTGTGTATATGGGCTATATGCATAGACGCGCGTAGCGTGTGTCAATGGGTTCGGATGGATGGGCCGAAAATTAACCCACATTGTATTCGTCACTGTACGGAAATCGCGAATGTACAGGATCGAATTGCGACGGTGTCGAATTTGGGAGTCATATTAATATCATTCATTCATCTTCGTATTCCGTTTTTCGAACTCGCGTCTACTAAATCAGATATTTTCGCTGTAAACAACCCTACCTTAACAGTTATACGACTTCTCGACGTACACTTTGCCTGACGCATGACAAAAACTGAACGCCGTATATTGTGCCAGAGATACTATAAACTTCGTAAAGTAATCTGGGAGGCGAAAAAAATGAAAACGTTTCGATACAAATTGAATGGAGCCGGGCGTAATAAGATTAACGTCATCGAATGTAGACCTTGCACATTGGACGGAGTGCAGAATTGTATACGGTACGCGGGCGATCCTTCCGCGTAGGTACGATAGCCGCGATTTAGGAGGACGAAAAGAGAAAAACCCTGTGCCGATCCAATAAGCTGACACGGCGCATCAGGATATCGAGCGCAGATAACTCACGCACGATCGTTTGGCGATGGTGTTTGACCTGAGAGCGCAGAGAATCGCTGATACAAATACATATGTACGTACGCGCGCATGCCAAGAATAATCCGGGTAAAACTAGTAAGGAATAAAAAGGAACAATGAACAAGTTGAATGATTGTATTGTGAATGATCGCGTCATCCACGTGCTCGGATATCTGATGTTACTTATCTTGTAGAGAATTCTTGTCGACTGACCTGCATTACGGCACATACGATTACCGTAGGCTAATGAAGTATGCCGCAGACGTAGACTTTACGACGCATCAACTTCGCATTCATGAACGCCGCCAAATTTGCACACATGTTCTACACCACATTTATTCAGGCATGCGTGTCCACCGAAAGACACGCTCGCATCATCATGGAACACATATTCCATACCCCGAGGTACAGGAGAGTGAGTACTTTCTAAGAATTCCTGAAAATATAGGAATGTGCTTTGAGACGGTTTCTACCATAAAACTGGCTTCGTTATACATAGTAGCTACGTAGGATGGTAAAATTCCGTTTGAGGAAAATAGATCGACATTACACCGTGAGAAACATGATAAATTCTTATCGATCGGTACGTTTTGGATGGAAATAGACAGTTCATCTATACTGTGCTTTGACCGTGTTTGCATGTATATACCTACCGTGGCCAACGAGTTGCAAGTGAAAGCACCCAGACGATCCCATACAGCTAACGGGTTGAACGGCAAGGTTAACCTTCCGTTGACCGTCGAGACGTCGAATAAATTCCGAGCGAATAAATTACAAATTTTGTGGCCAACCTGGGCGCATTGTTAGGTTCGCTCGCGGATACGACCCATTGTTGCACCACGTCCTGTATGCCCGTCTATGATCGTAGGGGCATTTTGGCAGTGCGGGGGCAAGCCCACTCTCTACCCTGCAACTCAAACGTCCAGTTAGGCGCACATACATAACGACGCCCGAATGGATTTATCGTACGCCACTGCTTGCCCCTGGGCCGTATTACAAACTCATATGCGTGCGTGCGTGCATATAGGATGGTGCAAAAGTATGGCGTTAAATTCTGACGATACACAACCTCGGTGTAATTGTAAGCAAAGGATACGATAAACTCTATCCCTGAGGCATGCATTCTTTGCGCTAATATCTCTACGGCTATCATTACTTTCGAGTGGAAATCAACTCTTTATCTTGTAACCGATGAATTGTGCGGTACATGAAACGTAGTGAACGGAACAAATCGTAAAATTATTGACCTCTGACTATAGAACTTGTATTTGACGCACACATTTCCCAGTGTGCACGCGGTCCGTGTGTACTGCGAAATCGTATACCATAAAGAACCTACACATATGGGATATCTATTTATTCGTCGTCAATACGACAAGGTAACCTCACATGTCCCAATATCCGCCCGACTTCATATTTAATGGTAACAATTCGCAACTGGACCTGACTTGACGCTGACCGTCGCACATTTTTCCCACGCCTCATAAACATCTGCGCGCAAGTAGAAAAGCGTGTACGCGTGACGGACAAGCGAATGATACAAAGCTTGGTCGCGAGTGAAACAAACTGCGCGCGGCGAACGCTTTCGTCGAGTGCCATGACGAAGTAGAAAAAGACAGCGTCACTGGGCCATTGCGGGGAAGACAAATAGCCGAGATAAATAAATGGGCACGGTGTAAATGTAAACTGTAAACGAATGGCACGAGAAGAGTGAGCCGATTATTCCCCTCTTCACGCTTTTTGCGCGACGCGCGATATTGTGCCGAACCTTGGAAAAAGTTTATTTGCCGGGGGGTTGAAATGGGGTGCGAATCGCGTCGTTATATCCGCGAGCCGACGTTATGCTGACTCCGACGGGAGGGGTAAGTACTCGGACCACTCGACCGGATCAGCGGTGATTATTTTCTCCTCTGTACCACCCCCCCCCCCCCCCCCCCCCCCCACGGTAATTGGGGGAAGGACGAGCGGAACGCTTTCATTGATTTTCTTTTTTCCTCGGCACAATCGCGACATTCTCGATTCGCGCGCGTACGAAAATTGGACGAGCAGCCTGGTGCTCGCGGCATTTATTTCCGGTTTTTGAAAAAAAAAGCACGGGAGGGGAAGGAAAGGGACGGACAGCCGGACGAGGAGCGAGAGGGACTCAGTGAAAGAGAGAGAGGGTAGCAGAGAATGGCGTTGGCGGGAAGACAAATAGGCAAATAAATAAATAGACGCGATGTAGACGAATGGATCGCGTGGACGATTATTTCTCTCTCAGCGTTCATCACCTCGCCCTCCACCCGGACCGTGTCGGGGTCCGAAATAAAGCAAAAAATCAAGCTGCCACGGTGGAGAGAAAGAGCCGTATTAACGCAGGAGGGTGAAAAGAGCAGTGGGGGTAGGTAGGAGACGGACGGGAAAACGGATGTATCGCGCCGTCCGCGGGTCAGAAGCTACGCGACCGTTAAGGGGGAAGAAAACGGCGTAATGGCGCGGGACGCCGCCGGAGAGTGCCGATATTTCGCGCGAAGCTCGTTATGCCGAATGGCGCGGGAGGGCAGGCTTAAATTTTAATCACTCCCGGCCGTTGCGCGGCGGCGCGGGCACTTATAAGCGCGACATAATGAGGGCGCTGCGCCGATTAAGCCCGAGGATTACTTTAATTAACTTTACGCCGGCTCGATAACGACGCGCCGCGGACGTTTAATCCTTGACGACCGAACAACCGGGGGCAACGGGAAGGAGCGAGGCTGGCCAGCGCGATTATTCGTTGCCGCGGCACAGACGGAAAATAACGGGCTGGGAGTTGCGAGGTCGCAGGGAGCAGCGCGCGAATATTGCCGTCGAAAACGAGCTGGAGGGCCGAGAAATGGAGAACCGTGCCGATGAGACGCGACGTAATCTGTTGGATGCTCGCAGGATGGCCCCGCCCGGAGAGGAGTAATTTCGTCGGCGGCGCCGAGATTAGAATAATTTAATCAACGGCCACGGGGTAGGCGCTATTTTCGTTGGAACCTCGCGCGCGCCCTCCTCTAATTTTCGCCGATGCCTGCCTGCCCAGTCGAGCTGGTCAGTTATCGCCGTTCGGGCCGCGGAATGAATTCTTGTAATATCCACTCGCGGCTATCGACAAACCGATCGCCCGCTCGGCCTTTGGATTCTGCTTGTAATAGCGCGGCTATTACAAGTATTCGCGCGTGGAATTTTCGGGATATCCCCTCAGGCGCGGCAATATCGGCGTAAATCAAGCAATTTGCGCAATGATGAAACAGGTATTTTTTCTTTTTTTTGTTCACCTCCTACGATGTCCGAATCATTTCTTGCGGAGCTTGGATCGTGTTTACTTATTATTTAATAAAAACGATTACATTATTTACCCGGCTCATATCATTCGTGTACGCCTGTACTTTAAAGGCGTTCGATGCGTTTGCAGGCATCGAGTCGTTTGTTTCACCGTATGGGATTAGTGTAGTTCAGTGAACGGGAAGAGGGATTGGAACGATGATTCCGCCAGCCTAGTCATCCCTTACTTACGGATCGCATAATCAAACACGGCGTAATTACATAATTACAATTACCGTCGGTAAGCAGGGGGCTTCGCAGGACTGTGCTCTCTTGTTTAGTCGCGTATTTGCAAATAAACGGCCCCAACTGAAAACGATCGGGAGGAGCAGTGGCATAAACCGCGTTAATGGAACATCCCTCCAACAGGATCACCGCTAATTACCGGTATTCGCATTACGAAAGTCATGGCAAACTGCCGCGCCCAGCCATTCGTCGCCGGTTCAAAAGACTCCGTGGTTAATCCGCGTGGCATTCGAAGCGTGAACGCCGCGTTCTTAGTTGAAGGGATAAACAAATGTTCCGTTCCGCGATATTCGAGGCAAACAGAGGAACTCGCCGAGATCCAAGATGTCGCACAGTTTCTTTCTGCGCCTTTGCGTCTTGGCGAGGGGAGGGGTATAATGCAATTTCAGAACAAGTTGTGAGATCGACAAAAGATAATCCCTTTGCGCGGGAATTTGTATTTACTGCAGCCCGCCGACCACGAAATTGGACTTAGTTTACAATAATCTCCTTAAGCACTCGACTTCCCGTCTCTGCGTTTATCCTATTCCCGTATTCGTACCCACGCCTGATCTTGTTCTCAGACTGGCCCAAGTTGTTCCTTTCATTTTTTCTTCTCCAACTTCCGCGGCTTTCTTGATCGTCAATTCGTACCCACCGATCTGCTTCGATTAACCTGTCCATTGTATTTAAGTCTTCATGTAACAAGCTGTCATAATTCATTCAGTGTACGAGGATAAATCCTTCCTTCATATAATTGCAATTTCTTCTACATCTTTCTTTAGCCTCGACAGATTATGTTAAGCTCAACGGATGGTTTCTGAATTCACGTCTCGCGTATTCTGTATAATTAGGTATTTATGTTCTTGGAAAGTCAAACGTCGAACGCTTGTCCGCCATTGTTTTTCGTGTGCGCTAGAGAGCGGGATGAACTAAATCGCAGAGTTCTGTATTCCGCATCGTTCTCTTTGCACCGCCGCGTTTTATTACCGCGACGCAGCGTGCGGTGGATCGATAACAAAACATGTAATAATTAGCGACACCCTCAACAGTTCACCATTATAATAAGCCGCTCAAATGAAAAGGACGATGTGAATTAGCGAACAACGTTGTTTACCTCAACTATTTCCCCCTCAGCCGCGATTCATGGCGTGCGAACGAACGAACGCAGGTTCGAAACATGCCGTCCCTTAGAACTCGTGTTTATTGCGTCGTATTACCACCTATTACGCCGTAACCATTAATTAGTCAGCGATAAATATGTATCTCGCCAATTATTTACACTCGAGGATTCACGTAATAGCCTCCCGTAATTTCTCTTACACAGACCCCTTCAAGTTTTCTCCTTATCCTCCAGCACTTAACTTCCTTTTCGCCACTCGGGTTCCATTACCTTGTTCCTCCGCATCGACTTAAATCTTCTATGATCATACCGTCCACCCGTGAACTCTTAGATATTTTGAAGTTTGTTCTCCGGGGCCGGTTACACAACGAGTGCAACGACGTCAAATTGTCTAAGCAGCAGACTTGCATAATGCAATACCCTCTCCTTCCTCGCTAACCTCGCGCCCCATCAATTAGAAAAATCGCAAGCCACCAACGACTGGTGGGGTACGGCGAATAAATCGCTTGATAATTATAAGCCGTCGCCGGGACGAAGGTGGCGCGTTGCAAATTGCGCAAAGAGGATTATTTATCCGACTTCTCCCCCCTCTTTCTTCCGCGATTCGCACGGCGCGCGAGCGTTGACGTCCGGAGCGGAACGACCGTGGAACGGGCTTGCGTTGTGCTGTGTCGTGCGGAATAAAGGCCAAGGCACTGATTAAGACGCAACGTGACCGTTTATTAACCGCGGGCATTAAATTGAGCGTCGTTACAATACGAAGCAAATGCGGCCGCTTCGACGATTAACGTCGGGCATGACGAAGAGCGTGGACGTGCACAATGTGCAGGCTTATTATAAAATAGGTCGTCAAACCTTTGGACCGTCTTCTACGCCGAAATGCAGAGGAATTTTGTGATGGCGATGGAAAGTGTTGGAATCGTCGCATAATTTCTTTTCAGGAGAACTAGAGTGAGTTTTCGGAGACTTACCACTGGTATATGTTTTCAATGTGACTCTATCTATATATTATATGCGGAAAAGGGGATAAGAGAGTTCCACGGTGGCGCTTGTAAACGTGGACGGATCTTCATTATTTGCGGAATAATTAACGAGTGGCGCGAGGCGACACGACTTTTGCGAGCGTTATCTGCCTCCAGGCGGCAGAATCGGTTGTGTGCAAAGCATCCGACACGTCGTGTCAATAATCATCCCCTTATCTCCGCCCGTGCCCGTCGCACCTGTTTTACGATCGGCCGCCTTACCTCTTCCGAACGCGCGAAAATGCCACGAAATGTCCGCGACGTCTGCAGTGCATACGCAACATCGAACGGCCACCGTTTCCGGCATGAAAAATAAAAGAATCTGTCGTTACGTCAATGTTTAAAGTGTCGCGCGCCGTCACGATGTCCCGAGCACGCGCTGTCCCGTCGAATACGTGACTCGAGGTATAAAATTCATTAGAAGCAGCCGTGCGCTGCGTGTATATGCGAATTCGTCGTCTTTATCGTTCGCCGACCGACACGGAATCCGATAAACAGCGTTCGAATTCGCATGCGGGATTAATCAGTTTAAGAAACGTGTCGGCGAATGTTGATTGATCAATGCCAGAAACGCCTTACTAGGAGAACGTCTCACTTCCAGATCGAACTTTGCCAAATGGACCTCTCCATATTATTACACCCCCGAGGCATGTAATATCTCAAATGTATTTCGTAACGTGGATCTTATTTATTGAGAAAACTACTTAAACAAGTTATCGTTCGAGTAACCTTTCAAACAGCGAATGTTAAGGAGTGACTGTGGTATTTGGGTGTGGTAATGTCCCCGAGTGTGATTTAAAATCGTGCGAAATTACGAACTGTGACTGACATATGCTTAGTCGAAACATTGTGAAAAACTTCAAATTTGTATTTGCCCCTGACCTATACTATTCGATAGGTGGTAATTTGTGATAAAAATAGACCACTGTCTGAGAAAAACTTTTTTTTTTTTTTTTAGAAAACTTATCTCTTGTGGTCTCATATCAGAGCACGTCGAAAAATCTTCCAAATAGCCTAATACATCTTGTAGTCTAACACTAACAGTTTGGCCGTGAGTGGCCGGTGAAAAAATAAGCAAATTCAAAACTTGCTCCTTGCCATTATTGTCAAAAAATATGAGTTGACAGATTTGATTACCCTTTTCATGCGTGAAAGTAGTCCAATAGGATTCAAAACGCTGCAAAAAGAAGTGCGACACTCGCAACAGTTTCGAAGATATGACGAAAAAAAAGCAGATGAAAAACGGTGTTTCGCTTCTTAAATCTCAAAGTTCGCACATTTAGAAAAATACGGCTATCTTCGGTTTCGACGCTGAATAACATATTCCCAGAAAAATCAAATCGTCTCCGGCCACTTCCCTGCTTCTCCCTGTAAGCCATCGCGCCTCGATTTAAATAATTCGGCCGATTTATATCGACCCACGAGGCATTCGCGTATAGTTTGAAACGAATGGATTCCTCGGTGGTTCCTCTACAGCTTGGCGTCAACGTTCGCTGAACGGCGTGACGTCGGGGAATCTTTATCGGGCCACATTGAATTCCGAAAATATTTCGGGCGTACTTTAAGCACCTGCCTGTCGAAAATAATAAACATGTAATGTGTCACACGGGTGCGCGCGGTATTCCACCGTGACGCTGCGAGAGGCGTTCGGTTCGAAATTGCGCGAGTGATCGATCCGCAAGCGTCAATTTGGAACGTTACGGTTGAACTTAATTATACTTAGTGCGGTGTAGTTTACACAGCTAAAGTTACGGTCGCAACAGACTCGTCAAGGCCCCCGGTAAATTTCGCTGGAACGTGCCAGTTTTTAATAGGATTCGAGGTATATTTATGCACGGACGATTAGATGCTTTTTCGAGTTCCTCGTTTTAACTCGAAGCACTCGAAATTTTATTCGACGATATGGTAGCACTATCTTGCGAAGAGGGAAGTGCGGCGCGCGTGCACGCGATATTCTAATACGTAACTGAGCTGCGGAAACTTGACGAATAATGGATGTTCAAAAACTTAAATATTTTCCTAGAACTTCAGAGTACTCGCGACAGCCTGCATTGCCTGCACTATACGTAAGTACTGCATAAACAGATCAACGTACGAAACGATTATCAACATGACACATCCTAGCTCGATTAAAACTTAAAGTAGACTTCGTAGAGACGTAGAACATACACTACATTTCGCCAGAAATAATCATTTTCTTCATTTTCCTTTGTAAGCTCTTCATTAATCGCGACTAATCATGATTTTCTACGATACGCGACAGCACACAGGAAGAGTGCGAGTCTACTGTAAAATAAAGGATGCTCGTGGCGCGACGGCCATCGTCGCTTGACATTTTCTGACGACTCACTCAAAATGTAATTAACAAACATAGAAAAGCTGTCCGCAAACAGCAACTGCGCGCATTAACGAGTGCACACGCTACTTGCGTCGTGTTTGTGGAATCTACGCGAATGAAGTGGCTCCCCTCCGCGACAACTTCAATATTTCCCGGAAACTTAATTATACTCACCGCTGTTTGCATTGCCAACCTACTTAGCCGCATCACAAACAGGGAGAAGCACGAGATGTAAAGTGATTAAAAACTGTGGCATGGCAGACACTCGAAAGCTCACTTCGCGGTCTCGAAGTAGTGCCAATGCGCGACAAGCGTCGACAGATTGACTCGACGGCGACGTTTGCTCAGCCAGGCGCCCTTATCTGCGACATAAAGGAGACATGTTAATTATCGAGCGTGCTAATTCGTGCCAGGAAACAGATGTCACGCCGCGTGTTCGTACCGCATCTACAACGGAGAATTCAATCTTAAATGTTCCACCTCGACGATGCAACAACCGTCTGATCATATCAAGTTTTTCTATACCCGCGTTACCTTATGTAAAAACACATAAATTTATAAAAAGAAAGGATGAAAACAAAATTTTATCGGCGCCGTACGAAGACACGGTGTGAAAGAGGCGATGAGTTTCTGAATATTTGATAAGTCGAAGTTTGCGCGTGGCAAGACGTAGCGAAGCTAACCCCGAGTTTGCACAATTGGCAAGGTACAGGCCGAGGAATATAAAAAACTGTTTTTTCAGTTAAGTAAGTACATATACAACTGTACGCATGGTGGCAGCTAAGCCCCTCGTCTTCTGTTTTCCCGAACATTGACCGACCATATCTCTGTTTTACGGACAAAATCTCAGGTAAACACGATTCGCACACACGCGCGCACGCGTACACGCCCCCATGACCGTTCATCGGGCGACTCGCGTGGAGGAACGTTATGCGATTACATGCATGAGGTGTCCATCTCCAGTCTCTTCCTCGGCACCCGCTCAAATTCCATCCCCGAGGCCGTCTCGCCGCGCACGAGGCCACGAAATTCTCCCCAAGCGGTCGTTATCAGCACGATATCGCGACCTGCGGAGTCAGCGGTTCAGGGAGCAGACAGAATAATAGGGCGGACGCAACGGTCGCGACCGCTGTTCCATTTACGATAATTTCCCTACAGAGAAATTCGCTGTATTTCACTGACGCCGGCCGGCCACTGCGGATTCCCAGCAACATTATCGTCGCGGCCATCGCCCCCGCCTCTCTCATCTCCGCCGTCTCTTAGCGCGGACTAATGCAATAACTCGAATCAGCTAATAGTTTCCTGCTGCCTCTAATCCGCGCCCGTAACGAGCCTCAAGGCGGCCGCAAACTCTAAAATGCATATATGGGCGGATGGGATAGGATGCAGAGGAAAGTGAGAGGGGAGGGCAAAAGAGAGAGAGAGAGAGAGAGAGAGAGAGAGAGGGAGAGGGAAAGAGTGAGAAAGAACCTCCATCGAAAGCCTGCCTAAAGCCATTGTGGTTGCCAGAGTGGTGAGGCGGAGGGAAAAAAGAAATTTACTGGCTGGCGTTTTTACCCTCGAGCGCGAAGCTTAAAAGCCGATTCGTATTAAATGAGCACCAAAATGGACGGCTGCAAGAAACATACGGAACGACAAGGGGACATTCGTTGGCCAGACGACCCCGGGCGGTTAATTCTTTATCGGCGATCTAATCGCCCGTTGAACAAATCGTCGGATCAATTGAGATTGCTGGGAATCGGAAAATGCTTAGGAAGCGGGGCAAAAACTTCCTTGCGGACGGCGCGGTTATGCTGAGATGTATTGGGTATTTAGGTGAGGGTTCTTCGAACGATGTAAGACCGGTGTAATGAACTTGGATGAATCATTTATTCCTTGTCCGACGTGCATTTCTGACGGCTTATATGCTTACAAAATAAATACGCGTCCGACGGCGCACGAAGTAACATAATCGCCGGAGGCGCAAATTTTCTCGTCGCTTGTCGGGCGTGATTAAGACGTCAGTTCTTAGAAACCCGAGTCCAATGATATTCCATGCCCCTTCCTATTCAAATTTTCCTTCCATCTCTCTCACTCACACCCTCTTCTCTCCTCCCGCCTCCCTTCCGTACAAACATTTCTTAACTATTTCCTAACACGTCGCCTACGTTCTATTCTTTCGCGTCCCACCCACGACAAAAGCTGCCTAAGCTGCATAATAGCTCTTTGTCTTCCGACCAGTGTCCATGCATTACTTTCGGCCCGTAGATGCACATGACACGCAATCCTATAAGAGTAAACAGTTGCCCACCGAATTTCTCAAGACTCCTGCCATCAGACTGGAGTGTATCTCGAATACGTATGGACGCCTAGAAGCGCGCACCGTGCGCACATAGGGTCGCACGCACGTGCGTCTCGCCTGATGATACGACCTAGAGGGATTTGAAGATAAGGGAATAAAAGTAGTGGCACGGCCCCGAGGCTGCCGAGCGAAGCGCAGTCCATTTTTATCGCCTTCTCCCTCCCGCGGTCCCGCGTCAACTCATTATCTTTCGTCTCCCTCTCTCGCGGTCTCTCGGGGTCTCTCGCACACACGCGCGCGCTCCGCTTCGCGCTCTTCCGCGTCAAGCGAGCCATCCGCGCGCGGCTTATCGTCTTTGTTCTCGGGATGAAGACGTGCGCCTCCTCCGGGAGCGCAGTTGCGTCTCGCGCGTACCGCGACGTAGAGAGGCGTGCTCGTTGCCCATAATATGTACCGGATTGCAATTAGCGATAATCGGATTAAGGCCAATTGGGCACGAGTCGGCCCTCCCGTCAATCGCTCTCGAGTAAAGCCGATTACGAAGTAACGAATAAATGGGTTAACGTCGTCGCCAGAGCTCTATCATTGTCCCCTACTCTTTCTTTCTCTCTCTCTCTCTCTCTCTCTCTCCTCTCTCTCTTTCTCTCTCTGTCCCGTCCGTCCCGCGGCGCGCTTCGTGTCCGTCGAAACGCAGGAGTCGGATTCGGGCGCGACTTGTGTTGTAGTACCGTTCGGCAGTGCGAGGGAGTGAGAAAAGGGCAGACGGTTTTCGCGACGCACGACGTCCTGTCACGGGACACGATAGGATCGGGCAGCATCGACGCCGACGACGATGCCTGCGTCGCCGTCTCTGGCGAACGTCTCACAGCCACGGACCTGAGAGTCGTCAGAAATACGGAAAAGTGTGACATCGCCGGGAGGATTTGCCGCGTGATAACATTCGGCAGGGATTGAAATTTCGAGACAGCGAGCGACGGAGATTACGGAGAGTGGAGGAGAGTGGAAGGATCAGCGTGTGGCTGACGCGGATAAATAGAGACACGAAGCCGGCGGGTGTGAGCCGTTGGAATAGAGCGAGCGAGAGAGAGCAAACTAACTGGCAGCGGAGTAAAAAGTCAACCGTGGGGGTTGCGGAACTTGCCGACGGAAGTTTCGGAAATTGTCGCCGCTACGCCGCTGACGTACGTAGCGCGGCACGAAGAGTACCTCGAGAGCACCCTTCGTTCCTCGGCTCTTAAGTACCCAGATCAGAGGCGCGCGAGTATTGCCGTTCAGAGGACCGACTCCGCAGGCACTCGTCAACTTGTGCGACGAACCGGTACTCGTTACTTTCGCACGCACCAAAGAGTACTTTTTATCGGACAGAGGACTGCACTCATCGGAAGCGACGAGTTTACGGTCCAAAGTCATACCAGCTTACGGTGGATGCGCCAGGGTACCCGAGTCGCAGAGATTACGGGAACGGTTCCAACTCTCGGATACGGCGCTGGGAAGCGACTGTGTCCAACCGGGGCTAGACCGAATTTACCTTCCTCCGTGATGGCTAAGACAATAAATGTAGGAGTAGTAAGTAAACTCACGAATGTAGAAATAAGTAGTGTTTGCCATTTTCTTGGCATTCACGAGGGACGTGTCCATATCCCCCCCTGCTTCGTGCCAAGAATTGTGAAGTTTTATCTTCGTGAATCATGCGCGCATAATCCAACGACTTAAATTGGTCTTAATTCATGCTGATTAAGAAAATGAACGAAGGAGCAGCGAGTTCGTACGTTTCGCGTGAGGGATCTTTTAATCGGACACTGTCAGCTCGTACCGTGCGTGTGGCAAGTTTATCTTGTCCACTGATCGCTAAGGCGACAAATGTAATTCCATAAAGCACCGAGCAAACCTGTCGCCTCCGAAGAACCTGTTAAAACAAAAGGCACTTTATCCGTTTAAGTCGCCTTCCCGTGACATTGGCTAAAAAATATCGCGCAAGATATGAAAGAAATCTCAGTGGCCGGTACGTGCCCAGTCTCCGAGCTGCTAACCTATCCACCCAAGATTAAGTTTCCCCCAGCACGATAGACCACGTACCATTGCCGAGCAGCATTTTATACTCGACGCTCATACTCATGTGCTAGATTATGTTCCAAGTTCTAACATAATATAAGAACGCAATACTCGTTTACGCGTCCATATCTCTTGTCGCGTGAGATTTTTCACGCACGTGTGTAGTGACACATGCTCTCAGCTCTCGTCGCGTAGACACCTCCCCGAATATTGCAGAACTTGCGCAACGTTTGCCCTCTATTAAGAGCGTGATGTTTT
The DNA here is from genome assembly GCA_963942575.1 of Priocnemis perturbator. Taxonomy (NCBI): domain Eukaryota; kingdom Metazoa; phylum Arthropoda; class Insecta; order Hymenoptera; family Pompilidae; genus Priocnemis; species Priocnemis perturbator. The sequence goes on along the minus strand of OZ012645.1, from coordinate 12,316,221 downwards.
CATAGCGCAAAGATGACGGAGTGATAAAAATCGGATCACATCGAAGGCGACAAACAGTGCGTACCGTTTTCCGTGGCTCTTATCAAACTTGTAAATCGAATCTATTCGAATAAACAGAGGCCTACTGCTTGCGGAGGTGCCTGACGAGCACGATACACAGATCACTTCGACGTGCCGAAGGTGCTTTGATTGTGTACACCGACGATTGAAATCTTAAGGACTAAGTACAACAAACGGTCTGATAATTTCCTCGAAAAATGGTAATTACATTCTTCCAACCGCCGATTGAGTTTTAATTGCGACACCCGGGACTTCACCTCGGCTACCGTAATACCATCAGCCATCAGCATGACGAAAGATTATAATCAAACGGCGAAACACGATACGTGACAGAAATTTAATCGTCGCTGAGGCTCTGACTCGCAGCTGTTAACATTTCTCGACGATGCATGCTCTCTCTGCGACACATTTTTAGCCAACGCGTTGCGTGACTTTTGTACCGGCTTAGTTGATGCTCTGATTCATCGTCGCGTAACATTCCTCCGGATGGTAATGACGGATGCATCAAGTGTGAAGGACAGTCCAGTTAATTACGCCTGGAAGATATTCAACATAATCGCCTTACACGTTGCAGCATACCTCGCGTTTTGGCTGAGACTCTTTGTAATGTTTTTGGATTACCACTGATACCGATAGTGGCTAATTCTTTTCAGGACAAGGTTTTGTTCTCATAAGAAACATGTATGTCCAAGGTGTCGGCACAGAATGCTATCATATTTTTTTAGTATTGCATGTTGTTCCATTCCGCACGAACTTTTACTGCTCAAGGCTTTATTCTTTATTTATCTTACTTTGCACTGTGGAACGCTAGATTATCGCGCAGAAAGGTGTCGTTGCAACGATTCCATTGTAGTTGTGAACCATGAAAGAGGGCGAGAGCGTTATACGAGTCCCAGGCGAATTTTACAAGAGGTCAATAAGAAGTCTTTATTACATGCATTACTGATTTCGAAAGCAATTGTCGCGTAAGTCATAGAATGGAAACGGAGAAGTGGGCTCTAATTTAATCGAACTTGATGAAAAGTGCAGTCCTTTTCAAAGGCACTTCCGTCAATGAAGAATCGACATAGATATCGTTATTTCCCTATTGACGCAAGCCATCTATCTAAAGACATCAACGTACAACTTTTTAGAATATATCCAAGATCGAAGGTTTTGATTGAATCAAAATTTTAACGAAGATTGACAATTTTGTCGGATGGTTTTATCGATCGAGGTACCGCCGTGACCAAGAGGTTCTCTCAATACTGTCGCTCGTCTTGTATGTGACGAACGAGAAAAGATTCACGAGGAAACGCGTGCATGCTGTGGTAAATGTCGAACGGGCAACTAAATGTCGGCCTAAAGTGTCGTCTTTAACGTGTCATCGATTTTCGGCCACGCAGAGTGACTGAAGATATCCTCACTCGTCGACGAAAACTGTAATCTCTAACTCCCAATTTCTTCACCTCCGGAAAACTTTATCCGGCAGATATCTCTTAGAAATTTCGGGAGATATCTGCTGGATAATGTTATCCGGAAGATATCTGGAGGTGAAGAAATTAGGCGTAACGCATTAAACACAGTATCACACGGAAATGAGTGACTGGTAAAATTTCCGAATCGGCCGGTCTCTCAGAAATCGATAGCAAACTTAGTCTAAACTAGTGCTACTACTTGTAAGTGCTAAACTATAGCAACTGAAACTGTTTCTTATTCGACGGTCCAACGTTCATTTCAATATTTTCAAAGGTCTACTCTAAGAAAGTTGCTGAAAAGACATTAAATGCGAAATATAACAGTTGTATATACAGGGAAAATGAGAAACGCATTGATGCGTATAAATATACGTATGTAACTTTGCTGTATAATCTCAGTCGAAGCTTTATTGAATATTTTGCAGCACTTGAGGCATGAAACTGGCGCAGGCCGATAATAATCGGTGAGACAGCATTCAAAATTAGTTGAAAACTGCCGCTTTCAACGTAAACGCGTGCGTTATCAGCGTGTTGAATATCGAATGACGTGCACGCAGCGTAACGCGGCGTCCCGAGTGAAGAAAAACTACATTTCCGGCATAGAAAGAATTTCGATGTCCGCTGCGACAGATCGCAGGACGCAGCGGGTGTGAATCAGACACGTTTATAAATATCGAGACGAAGAGGAAGAGACAGTGGACGGGAGTGCGAGAACGTGGAATATCGGGTGTATGGTGAAAGAGAAAGAGAGAGAGAGAGAGAGAGAAAGAGAGGAAGGAGAAAGTGAGAATGAATAAGGCATCGTGCGTGGGTATATGAAAGAGACCGCGCGAAAGAGTGTCAGAATATGTGTATGAGAGAGAGAGAAAGAAGGAGTAAGAGTGCGTGATGGTAAGAAAGAGAATGAAGGATGATAAGAGCTTTCGTAGGCGAGAAAGAGAAAGCATCGCGAGAAGTTTTGAGTGGAACAGAAAGAGATAGCGGGAGCGACTAAAAACGAGCGAGAGCGAAAAAGAGAGCGAGTGAGAGAGACAAATGAGAGCGAAAGAGCGAGAAGAGAGCCTGGCGGCGTGGAACGGGGGAAAAACAGGCGGAAAAGAGAAAGGGAAACCACGGCGACGGCGACGGCGACGGCGACGGCGACGGCGACGGGCGCCTGCGCCGTGAAGTCGTGACCGTAGGTGTATCGAGTTCCACACGAGCGTGGCGGAACCTACGTTGGAACCACGAGCGTGCAAAAAGGCGCCGCGTGAGAGTGAGAAAGAGCGCGGTGCCGGCGCGCAAGACGTTCACGTCGAGCAAAAATCTCGAGTGCCCCGCCGATCCGTAGTCATCGTTCCGCGGTCAATCCGCCATCGAATCTCGTCGCGACGCCGGCGACGCTCATTATACAAACGTGGCAACGAACGTGAGAAAAAACGGAGCGTACGCGTACCAGCTTTCGAGCGCGCCGGTGGTCACGATCAGTGGATGGTACCATGACCGGGACGACGGACGCGCTGGTGAGTGAAAAACTTGAGACAGAACGATTAGAGTACGCTCGTCGCGGCCGCTCCTTCGTCGGATTTTCGTTTGCGCCGCTTTCCTGTGAGAACGAACGACGAACGCGAGTGACGTGTTGCGGCGAACAGGTTATATCGGCGATGAGCACGCGTGACGAATGCCCTTCGTCGTGTCGCTGTGGAGGAAGGGCGTCGGTGTGACGTCGGTGTGGCGTCCGTGTGGCGCCGGTGTGCCGTCGCGTTCTCCACATTGCGCGTGCGCGAACGACGAGCGCGCACGCGTCGAAAGACCGACGGTCGATCGTGCACAGACGGCCGCGATGACGTTTCGCCGACCGAAGTTTCCTACGTTCCCGCGCAATTCGCCCGATTTATGCCACATGCGAGTTCGTGCCTTGCTTTTGTTTTCTCAAAACACACCTGATCGCATCAATGTCGCTAAATGTTTATCTCCTATTTCTGATGGGGGAGACGATATTTCAAATGAATGGATATTGACTGCCGTTATTTGATTTGCAATATACGTGCACGTGTTTCGTGTAAACAGGCTAACGTTGCCGAGTCTACATACGATAAAGTTTGTGTAACACCGACTTTATATATACGCACGTACATTGTAGACATTACCTAAATTCGCAACTCGAATATCGTGTAGTACGTATCTCTACTACAGGAAGTCAGAAGTTTGCATGTTCACGATTGTCACGCCTTCTAATCTCTAGTCAACGATGCTTGAGTAAGAGCAGAAGATTCAGGTTATGAATGTGTTAAGACCTTCGTACCGACATCACTGATTCCGCTTCGTCCCGCTTCCGTGGCCCCCGGCAAAAGATTTTCCGCGCGCAATTTCCTTGCCAAGGTCGACGAGGTGTCCCCGGGCATCGCCGTATCTCTCGCATGTTTGCAAGATTAATGAATCCTCCAAATTTTCCATCGCGCCGCCGGAGATAAGAAAAAAGCGACGAGCCAACCGGCGCTGTTAGAACTGCTCTCTCTAAAAGCGCGGATCTAAGAGAGCTAGATTCTCGTATCGTTAAGCCTGCTTCATGCTAGAAAAATTGTGCCGGTTAGCAATGCATAAATCATTCGATATAGGTAAAATATTTCCGGCCAGAGAAGCCGTGCCGTTACATGAACGTGTATTGCGGAAAAGACATGAGCGAGTATTGCGTTTTTCCTTTGCAGATCGAAGTACCGAAGGAGGCGACGAAATCTGAAACGGGGGTGCAGATTGTCGCGCGCGAAAAGTACAGCCCGAGCAAGAGGACACAATGGCGCCAGTGGCTGGCTTGCATCTCAGGTTCGTTTCTTCATTACGGCGGACGCTCTTCGTTTCATCCGCTAAAAGTTTCACGTTACCGGTGATGCGCGATGCCGGGGTAACGATCCCGGTACCTGAATAATCTCTATTACGCGAATACGGGAAAAAGTAGATATTGAAGGAGGTTTACGTAAAATGTTAGACAATAGCCCGATTGTACGGTATCAGTATTACCGCGAACGAATCAGCTTAAAGCGCGCGATTAGATCGCAATCATATCGATCCAATAATATCCTTCTCTGAAAAGGCAATTACTCGGCCAATATCGCGGTGCAAGTTTAAGCCTAAACCAAACAAAACGTTTCGAGAAGCCTGTGATTATCGTGAAAAGTCCTGCGCCGATAGTTTCGAACGATGCGTGCGTGAAAAGCAAGTCGCCATACCTTTGGCGAGCGATCATGGTATTCAGGTTACACTAAACGACCGATCACAGGGACGGCTAGATAGCGCGATAGTGTTACAATTACACAACGGATAGCTGGACATTTAGCCGAACATCAAAGCGCGTCGAAACTCGAACGCTATCTGCCGCTCTCAGTCGAAAACCGCTGACCCCTATCACCTTCCACTTTACAGCCACCCTGTCGATGGTCGCCAGCGGCACGGTCTACGGCTGGACAACAACGAGTCTGTCGCGACTTACTTCCGGCGACAGCGACGTACCAGTGAAGATAACAGAGGACGAAGGTTCATGGATCGTATCGCTCACTGTAATTGGCTCGATGATCGGGCCTTTCTTGGGTGCCTGGATAGCCGACCGATTCGGGCGTAAAAGATGTCTTCTTCTCGGGAGTGGCTTCTTCATGGTGGGCTGGACGGTCATACTATTCGCCCAAAGCGTCGCGGCACTCTACGTATCCAGAATTATTCTCGGAATTGGCGTGGGGATCTCTTACACGACCAATCCGATGTACGTCTCGGAAGTGGCAGATGTTAACATCCGCGGGGCACTCGGGACTTTGATCGCCGTTAACGTCTTCACCGGCTCGCTACTGACATGCAGCATCGGTCCTTGGGTCTCTTACCAGGCGCTGGCGGGTATCCTATTGATAGTGCCGGTCATCTTCGTCGTCACCTTCGTCTGGTTCCCGGAGAGCCCACACTTTCTGGCGGCCAGAGGACGGAGGGCCGAGGCCTCCAGGTCTCTCGCCTTCTTCAAGGGCATTCGCGATCGAGACGAAGCGAGGAAGGAACTGGAACTGGCTCTCAGAGGGATATCCACTGAAGAAATTCTTCCGCACGTGTCCGGTTCGCCCACGCCAAATAACTCTATCAGACGAAGCTGGATGGCCAAGCTTCGTCTGATGCTAGTGCCAAGCAATGCCAGAGCCCTGTGTATTATCCTTGGACTGATAACGGCGCAGCAATTAAGTGGCAACTTCAGTACAATGCAGTACCTCGAGGTTTTATTCAAAAACGCAACAGTTGGGCTTGACTCGAACGTGGCAACTATTCTTGTACTAGCAGTCGGACTGGTGTCCGGTGGACTGGCGACAGCTACCGTCGAAGGCGCAGGAAGACGTCCTCTGTTGATAGCATCGACCCTGGCATCTTCCGTGACACTCGCAGTCCTCGCGATTTACCTGATGCTGGACGTGCGCGGAGTGGACGTCACGTCGGCCAATCTCTTACCGGTGATCGACGTGATCGTCTTCCAGGTCGCTTTTCAGCTTGGACTCGGCACTTTACCGAACGCCCTCGTCGGCGAGCTCTTCCCGACGGAGGTGAAAGGCGCGGCCGGCGCCATCGTGACGATTTTCGACGGCATTCTCGGCTTCGCCGTGTCAAAACTGTACCAAGTGATCGGCAACAAGCTGGGCGCCTACGCCGTCTACTACTTCTTCTCGGCCGCCTGTCTCCTGGCGTTCATCATGGTGAGCTTCCTCGTGCCGGAGACGAAGGGCAGGACGTTCCGAGAGATTCAGGAACTTCTGGGCGGCGACGGGACGGCGAAGAGAGAGCAGAAGAAGAATGGAAGGGCACCGGGTGGCATCTCCACGGCGTGACAGCAGGAATTGCGCCGTGGCCCCGGCGTGTGGACCCGGTGCGTGACATTGAACATGGCCCTGAGCTTGCGCTCGGCCCTTTTTCCCTTCGTCGTTCCGCGCCCGACTTCGCTCAGCCTCGCCGCCGGAACGAGGAGAGCACAGGCGGCAGCGACGAAGCTGACGACGGCGGCCGCGACCACGGCAATCTTCTTTCGCCTAATCGTCGGCCGACCCAGCGCGCTGCCGCTTCCGTCAGCGTCTAGGGGTACAAGGAGAACGGTGCCAACGTCGTCGGAGCTGGCGACGCACGTTACGGCAGTCTTCTCAATCACCAACTCGATGCTGTCGAGAAATAAAGTTTCGACCCTAGAGATATCTCGATTCCCTGGCATTTTCTCTTTCTACCGTCACCATCCACCGCGTCTTTCCCGCAGGAAGTCCCTCTATTCGGTCGAGCGCGCCCACGGTATTCGAAGTTATCGATTCTCGCATAAAGTGACTACATCCAACGACAATGAGCGCGCTGATCGAATTAGCGCGCGATTACGATAGCGAAAAGGACGGAACGTTACTGGAATTAATGACGTCCCGGCCCTATTAATATTTATCTCAACGCTATGGCGGGCGAGCTGATCGTAAAGAGCGTCGCGTCGAAGTAGATTTTCATCGGAATATCGACGGGCGAGAATCTCGTTACGTGGGAGGCTGGAAGGGTTGGGATTGGGAGGAGAGCGAGCGAACGGATGGGTTACTGCGCCCTGTTCGTGTTTCAACACCGTGGCGAGCCCGTTGGCGCGTCGTTTTAAGGTCACGAGGTAGACGGATGAGAGTGCTGATCGAGTCACCGGGGAACAGGATTACGCAAGAGATTGCAATGTAGAATGACGTTATACCGTGCAAATCGTGGACGGGACTTGTAATGTCTGCAGAGAGAGAGAGAGAGAGAAAAAAAAAATACACAGCTCCGTGATTCGCGTCACATAGAATCCGAGACGAGGGCGAAACTAGTTCTTGCGGATGGAGAAGGCTGGGATGAGGGAGGGGCGGCGCGAGGCGGCGGGTGATGAGAATTTCGCTCGCAAATCTGCGGGCTACAGAAACGGTAAAGTTGGAAGAAGTTTGGAAGCAGGACTTCGTCCGGCTCGACAAACAAAGGCGACCCCTTTGCCCGCGCGCTACGGTATTCAGTGCGGACCGCCGCGAAAGCGCACTATGAATGATCGACGATACCACGCCTTCAGCTGGTCCCACCGGACTACAGTCAGTACAGTCTGCACAATGCTTCTGTACAATGCGAGGTACACGTATATCGCAAAGTTCGCGAGAACACAGAATCCGTAGATTCGCGAGTTGGAACATTAAATGACGCACACGTTACTAAATTGTATTTCGGAAAGTCGGCGTCACGGAAGCAGCCGTACGCGTTCACTATATAGGCGTACTGTTCGACGGCTATCGTTAGAACGAAATGCGCGCGTGATTGGAAACCACCGGAACTCTCGCGAATCGGATTAAATCCGTGCAGGATTCGATTGCAATTGAACGATACGCTGCGTTTACTTATCAACCTCGAAGGCAAGTTTTTCGCAGTGGGCGATTCAGGTTGCGGGAAACGCTGAGGGAACGATCGTTAATGTATCGCACAAGTGGCGGCGTATCTTGCGTAATGCCATGGAGTGAGGAAAGCACGTTTCCCTTACGAGTCTGTTCGCAACCCCGTGCACGTTCTCGCGTATGGGCCGTCGCACGAAGAGTACCGCTGGGGAAGCTTTGTACGACACACTCATGGCACAACATCGACGGAGTGGAGTATATAAAGGAGGTCGAGAGTCAACTACATTGTGATATGATAAACAACTCGTGGCTCGATAGTCTCGGAGGTCTTTGTGCAATATCCGACTTCGAAGGTGTCAATCTCCCAACGGGCCACTCTCTTAAAGGCCCTCTGACCTCCTTTAAGGTCTTCCTCTACAAAGTTATTTTCCTCCTGCCGTGCTTCAGTATAACGTAAACGTAACGACATGAAAGCGCCGCACGCGTAAACAAGGGCGTGCAGTTAACACGACACGCTGTTGACTTTGTTCGCTGCAGGATCTAATTTTCATACGATCCCTACCCTCGCGAACTAATCCGTGCGGCGCAGACGAACTCTCAAGCCCGTGCATTTCTATCCCGCGAGTCTTCTTCTTCGGTCGCACAAATTTATGTTTGCCCAGCGCTGAATAATTCATGCTCTGGGCGTCTCATCGTCGAGAGACAGAACTGGATGTTAATTGGCCAGACACACATGTCCAACGTGGTACGCCGTTAACATATCGCGCACGTTACCTTATTTGCAATGTGCGACAGCTGCTCACCCGAGTGTAATATACTTCGCGCGGCAAAAATTATTCGAACCCACTCTATCCGCACTGTGTCGTCGAGTGTTCCTGGATGGAATTGAGGAAAAAAAGAAATCTACCGACGAGAGGACGACTGTTAAATTGGCGGCGAGGAACTGTAACTCGTAGCGGGATTGTTGCCATCTAAGTTGAACATTGCATTTCGTTCCGCAGTTTCCACTCTGCAGCGGCGCCGTCGCACGGTCCAAAGATTCTTCGGGTTGCCTGCTGCTGCGCCCAGGAGAATTAGTCTCTCCCCTCCCCCACAATCGAGTCAATCCCACTCGCTCAAGATCGAGACAGAAGCAGAGACGGAAGGCGATGCGGAATCCGCCGCGATCCACTTCGCCCGTGTAAATCGCGAGTGCGGGAGGCTTGAGGCAAAAGCAAGCCGAGTAGGAAACACTTGGCGCGGAAAGGGAGTGGCTGCTCGGCGAAGGAAAAATAATGAGGGGTGTATAGAGCTCTCGCGTATCGCGTTTTGTATCCCATTGCACTCGGCGTGCCGAGTGCCCTCGCACGGACGAATAAAAAGGATTTACGTCGTCGGCGCCGATCTTCCAAACTCCCCCGACTCGCCCGACTGTCTCCATTCAACCGTCCGCGTCCTCCGACAGCGACGACGAGAGCGAACGAGTTAACTCGGGATATTCTTGTCAGCTGTTAAGCCGCGAGCTTCGGCAGTCGGCGTCGCGCTTCCAGCGAATTCGTGTCAAGTCATTCTTGAAACGGTCAAGAGGAGGAGATCGAGAGAGAACGGGGCCCGGAAGACGACGCAGCGACAAACCGGGCCCATTGTCGTGCGAATCGAGGGAAACGTTGCGATAACGAGGAATCCGGACCGTTTGTGTTGGCCCTGCACACTCTCGCCCGAGAGAGCACTCGCCGCGGCAATGAATAAAAGGATTCGTGTTGTCCCCGGACAAACTCTGCCCGGACTCGTTCGCGCTCGCTCGCTTTCTTCTGCCTTCGCCGCCGATGCGGACGATGTTGCTGGTCCGATGTCGCCACTAACCCTCGCACCACCGGACTGGGTATATTTTACCCGAGCCTGACGAATGGCAACCCTTTCTACGTAGATATGCCGATAATGTCACTGGCTACAAACGTAGCCATGTTGCGGAAACTGTAGAATGACAGATACCGACTCAGTGCTACTAGTGTCGGTTGGAATTAAAGCAGGCTTTACACTTTTCAGTTTTCTTTCAGCGCGCCAGACATATACAAGGGTGATCACGCAACTTGCACACCTGTATGTATTCGTTACGTTCTCTGTGTCAATGCGAATCACTACCTCAGATTCCGGCGACAATACCACGCTTCCTAACTTCTGTCATATACGTAAATTGTCTCATCCTTTCCGCGGTCGAAGTCCAATGTGCCGTGCGTTACCCGGGAGCGCTCAGTCGCAAACGGATATGTGCGTATTCGCAGTGTTTCGGTGCAGTGGAGAGACATGTGCTTCGATGGCGACTTGAGGAAGCGGATTCAGTACGAGTCGCGGAACTATTTCCATGCAGGACAGTGACAAAAATAATGGTGATGAGGACACCCCAGTGACAGTGGTAGTGGACTGAGTGCGGACAGTAGCTGTAGTGAATTTATTGATAACCCACCCGAAGGGAACGCGTCCGAGAGCGACGCATTTTTAGGTTACGAAAGCGATGACGACGCGAAGAAGACGATGTTGACGGCGCGAAGAGGGAGACGGCGCAAGGAGGACGACAGCGCGAGGAGGACGACGGAGCCAGGAGGACGACGGAGCGAGGAGGACGACGGCGCGAGGAGGGCTACGCCGCGAAGAAGACGACGAATAATGAAGAGCCACCAATTGCACCGTGGGGGATTTACAAATTAGCAACAAATTGTTAACAATTTATAAGAAATACATTGCAATGTTGCAAAAATGTGCGTACGCAAAATATTAAATTTTGCTTCAAAAATATTGCAAATAATTTATAAACAAATTGTTAACAATTTATAAAAAATACATTGCAATGTTGCAAAAATGTGCGTACGCAAAATATTAAATTTTGCTTCAAAAATATTGCAAATAATTTATAAACAAATTGTTAACAATTTATAAAAAATACATTGCAATGTTGCAAAAATGTGCGTACGCAAAATATTAAATTATGTTTCAAAAATATTGCAAATAAATTATAAACAAATTGTTAACAATGTATATAATATTTGGAAGCATCAAGAAGAATCATGTATGTAGCCAGAAAGAACGATTTTCGTGGAATAAATAATTCAACAAGTGTAACCACTGCTTTACTTTCTTGACCTGTAGTTTCTGTAACGAGTGACTTTACCGGCATACCCGTGTAGAATGGGTTGCCATGCTTCAGGCCTGGGTCAAATCTACCCATCCGGTACGCGCTGTCGCGATTCTATTTTCCGGTAGTGCGAGGGCTAAAAAGGATGTGGACGCACCTCGGTAAATAGGATGGAGCTCCGTTATTCGGCGAAACAAGCTCCCCGCGACAGAGGCGACAATTAGATGTCGTTACACGGATTTCCGGGATAGGTCGTAAAGAGAGGAAAGCGGAAAATGGAGAGGGGAGGAGAGTTGCGGCGGATAAAAGGACGTCCATCAAATTTGCGGAAAGCGCCTCGTGGAAACGCGGTGGGACAAAGGAAATAACCGTGGAGATAAAAAAGAATTGAGGGAGGACATAATGCAATGGCGCGGCGGAAGGTCGTTACATTGTAGGGGTGGCGAGGAAAGTAACAAGGAATAATCGTGCGGACGATTAGGGTTAGGCAATAAAATGGCTGGCGATGGACAGTGCACAACGCGAATTGTATGAAGGTAACGATTCCACGAACGATCGTATTCCTCAACATACGGTCTCGTACTAAGCAGTTTTCTCTTGGCAACAACTTTACGGCGCCTATGATAGTCGAAGAATCTGAATTATCATGCGCTGCTGTCTCGAGACTGGTTTACGAGGTATCTCAAGTTTTATACTAAAAAAAAAGCAAGTTTATCAGCGAAGGGTAATCCCAGTTCCTCATATTCCACGATAGATATATTTTATATAAGAGAAGACCGAGAAAAAGTCACCGCCTAAGCCGGATATTGTACGGCGTCGTAAAAGAGCACAAAGCGAGAATGCCCACGACCCGGCCACGTCCGCAAGCCCGCGGGTCCTTAAGGAATAAAAGGCTTTTCGTTGACTCCACTTCAGCGGTGAAAACAATGGGGCGGAGGAGCGATAACTTCTTTGCCCGAGCGCGTAAGGTCTCCGGTGTCATCTCTGAAGGCAATCGAGCCTAGCCGTGGACAGAGACACGGCAATTAGGGCTCGAAAGGATATATTACCATTGCAAATTACACGTCCGCCGGTCCGTCCAACAGAAGGCCGCGAAACAAAGGTACGTAAAGTTTTGACTGCCTAGCTCGGCCGAGCGAGCGGGGAAAAAAGGGGGAGGCGGCGAAAAAAGGAAGCTGAACTAGGCGAAATTTCGCGCTGCCGGCGGCCTTTCGGCGAAAGTGACGACGACGGCAGTTCAGTTAGAGGGAAAAATAACGAGGAATAATCGTGAGCGTCGTAAAAGGACCGGCAAGTGTGGCGCGATATCGTCGCGGAAATGCGAGGGTTGCTTTGCGAGTGCGACCATTCTACGATGTCGTCTGAAGGTCCACCACATGCTTGCTCCCTCCAAGCTGCGAGTGCGTGTGTGCCGAGGTATATGGCCGATGTGTGTATGCATTCGAGGCTTATACGGAACATATAATATGCATTGTGTGCCTGCACTCATATATATTTCCTTTCTGCGCCTTGCAAATACATCCGCATGGCCACCTCAAGCGCTTGTACCTACTGTATTCCGTCATATTCTTGAAGTGGTACGGCGAACAAAGGGATGCACGTTGATTCCGTCGAACGGAAGAAACAACGCTTACGTTCTCGGGGAAAGTGTCGCCCGGGCAGACACCCAGTGACACCTACTAAAAACATGAAAGGACCGACCCTTTAATAATTTCTCGGCCATTCGGATCGCGCCGGTCTAACTTTGGCGAAGTGTTTTAGCTCTCGCGACATGACCTCGAGTGTGCACGTTGATTCAAGCTGCAGGTTATGCGTTTATGAGAGCGCAGGGACGGCAGAAAAGGCCTGAATGAGGTGTAAACGTGGAAACGCACGATGTAAGAGAAGCCACGGCAACGTTCATTAGAGGTAAGCGTAACAAGAGACAATGACGAGCGCGGCGGAAGGTTCCGTTGCGCCGTGACAATAGCCGGCGAAGAAAAGAAAATTTCGCTGCCGTCTGCTGCCTTCCACGTACGACTCTGGGCACATGCATTCGTACATACGTATACGCGCACGATACCTTCAGCCTTCGGAACTCGTACAGCCTCGCACGGCAAAGGCTCCCAGCACGAGAACGAATAATAAAACTGTGGCGGAGAATGAAAGGGCACGTGCTTCCTTCGTGTCGATAGCGGAAATATCGCGAGAGCTCAATAACTTCGCGAACAACGGAAATCGAAAATAGAAAGCTAGGGAACCGGGCCCCTTTATATGCCGCGTTCAAGCACGAATACGCAGCACGTGCACGTAACAAATACGGACGTCCTGAATTGACCAGTAAGCGTGGTATAAAACAATGCACAAAGACCCCCCGAGCAGTCGACGATAACGAAATTTATAAACCATCAAATAATTATTCCGACGACGTCCACGGAAAATTCTCCGCGAAACATTGAGAAGGGAGAACGATAACGAGTAGAGCCATAAGTAGTGCCTACATTCGTGCGACGATAAGCGTTCGACTACACGCTTCTGCACGGACGTGCGTATGACGTCAAATTTGGATACTGCCGGTTCTGTTGGAAATGGCTGTCTATGCCGTCTCGCGGAAACACTCTATTACCGTAAGCAATTTACATACTTACGGAATAAAGTGCGAATAACGCGATATCGGCATACCCGTAAAATTGTGCCATACATAATTTCCCTCCTCCACAGTCCTATCCGCATTTCTGTTCTCGCACGGAAAAATCCGCCGCACGTCATTGATATCGAATCCTTTGAAAACGCCGCTAAGCGTATGCAATCAGAAATCTTGCGTCTACCGAGATGCGTGCGGAACAACTTTTAAATCCGACAGAATTCGTAACGGATACCAACACCACGCTTTGAATATCGGTACATACTGTAAGCGAGGGTTGTCAAGAACACAAAAAAGAAAAAGAAAACCCCAAAAAACACGAAATAAGAGACGCTGCGAGAGCTTTCGTTGACGGTGGGTCTGACAGCATTGAAGCCGGCCGTCGTACATATGAGCAAGTACGCGCATACCTTATGCGGGCTCATTGTGCGCCGTGTACAGCACATCGCCGTTACGAACCGGCGAGGAATAAAAGCTCTCTTGTTGACTCCGGCACTACCGATAGCGCAAACAATACGCTCGGCGGTCGCTGGCGGCCCCGGTTCCGCGTACCGTTTCGCCGAAAAAGAAAAAAAAATTCTTTATCCCGGCAGCGAGTGCCGGGACGCCCACGAGCAACGACGTTAATTCACCCTAATCCGCCGCTTTTCTCGGCCGTAGCGATCGAGTTCGTAAATTATATCCCGGCCGCGAAACTGGAGCCGCAGCCGGAAAATGTACCCCGCTCGTTTCATTGTTTCTCGCGGAACAACGGTGGCCGCTTTATGTGCGCGGGGCTACAATGCGCGCCGACCGAACGGCCCGACACCGTCCGACATGCACTTACACTTACCGCCACGAGAGTCTCAGGCCAGAGCACGCGCAACCGGTGTAACCGAAATGTTAAAGTTTCGCTGGCGTCGAGCGTTCGACGCGGCACTTGATGCATTTCTACGATGTCAAAATGGCTTTTGGCATGAGATCGGTTCGGTTATCGATTACATACGAGAGCGGGGCCCGCGAAGAAGGGGTAGGTTAAGTTGCGAGCATACAAAATGAAAGACGAATGGCATAAGAGGAAATGAGTTTGCTTAATGAGAAACTGGCGTTCGCCGGGGCCCGATGTACGCGGTTTCCGTCCAGATGATACTGCAGTCAAAGATTGAGGATTTTAACCTGGCATTCGAAGCTCGTGAAACGGTGCCCCGCTAACTCGACAAATGTATGTCGAGAGTTGAATGGAAAGCTCCGCATTACCGCGCGGCAAGCTGCTCTCGCCCACCTCCGAGCTCCGCGATTACATCGCCGAACGATTTTGCCCCTTTGCCACCGGCGGAATGAAGCACCGCCGTTACGAGCGTCAGAATAATGTGTTTACCGTGCCGGTACGTGCAGCCGAACAACTACTAATGTTGCGCGCGAAACAGTTTAGACGGAAAACGCGGCGACGGAGGATACGATTTCTGGCGAAAGTTTCGGGTGCAAATTTTCGAGTTGCACCGGCCCCCGATTGTTTCCACGACTAATTACAATGCGCCGAAATTCCGAATATGAGTTCCGGCGTTATTCGACGAAATTTAATGGCGCCGCTGGAAACTGCGCCGTACGGGCAGTCGGGGTGCTATGAAATTTTTCATCAAACGCATCACAGCAAACTCATGGATACGGCCAATTTCGACGACGCGAAACATTTCGCTAATTGTAGTACGGGAAACGTACGCTTGCATGACCGAACCGGGCGTTGTAAAACGTTTTACCGATCGTACTAGGGAACTCGTGGATGCGAGCAGTCTTGGTACCATGAAACATTTCTCTGCGTGCACTGTAGGCGGTTCACAACTAGATCCATCGTAGAAATGCATTTGTCCTGACACGCTCAGCGTACATGTTCGTCACAACGTGTGCCCGTAGCTCGAGGGGTAGCTGGCGTGAAGAGGGCGCAGAGCATTCTTTTCTACCGTCGGCTTTCAAAAACGATTATCGCTCGCATTTCCGTCGAGGTTCAGAAAATGATGCCACTGGGTGTCGTGATGAAACCGAAGGAAAGTTATACTGCGGACAGGGAGTACAACGTTTATCTAATTCCGCGTGAAGCGAGGGCACGCGCCTGCGAGATGTTGCGGCTGAAATTTTATGACGCAATTTTCGCGTAACCATTACCCATTACTTAAATCCTCGAGCACGCATTTTGTGCGTAACATGTTTATTGCCTTAGAAAATGTATTTAACCGACAATGTTCCATAACAGCCGACTAATTACATTACGTTTAGTGAATCGATAACTGACTGTGTGGTAATATATGGAAGTCGTATTACGTAGGATGTAATCGCAGTCAGTGCAATATCACGTGCATACGTAATAGCCCATTAATTAGATCGTACGGACGTGGGTGAAAATTGACTAGTCCGTCAAGTACTACAAGCTCTACTTGACTGATAATTCCGCGTGATCTGCATTCTGCTAACAATATGACGCCATACGCATATTATGTACGTTGGGTTTTTCAACATTCTAATATATGAAGGAATGTTTACATACGGGCCTTTGTCGCGAATGACTGGAGCTGAAGAATAGAACGCATGACCAAAGCGACCACAATGCACACGAGAACTGCGCAGTTCAACAAATCAAACGTTCGTCCATGGAATGACCATTTAACCGTCAACTGAATCACTTTGTCGTGAAAGAGACAGCGTGATTAAACAGAAGACAGACACCACCGTCGACAAGGCGAAACAATTAATTTGCCAACCAACCTCTCATTTCCCGACCACACGCTCCAAACAGAAACGCCCGAACCGTCTACCCAGTGCTTTCTGGAATGCAAGCAGGTTCAAAATATTTCATCGGTGTGGAAGTCAGACAGCCGAAACCGCGTAACATCGGATGACCAAGTATGTATCAGTGGAAACTTTTGAAACCCTTAAAATACACTGCTACTCGCCAACCCTCAAGAGTCGCCGAATTTTCCGAGACAGCGAAATATTCGTTCTACCTGCTATATCACCCTAAGAGAAGCAAACATGTTCTATAAAAATCCAAACTGCCCTGTCCAAACTGTACCTATTAATTCAGGACTAACACGACAAAAATACATGGAAGACGGCAAACAAGTGTGAATAAAGAATTGCACGTATAAAAGCGTTTCGCGTCCAGTAGTACGAGCGACTCGCCGAATACGCCTGACATGCTCCGTAATGTGCCATGCCAACGAGCGAGTAACAAGCTACATCGCGGCGATTTACTCGGGAGGATCGTAAGGATCTCAAGAGCGTCCCGACGATTCCTGGAATTCTCCCGCACGATATATACGCCACTAGCCGGCGGCGCAGTCGCTTTGAGACGCGAATTTCATCGGTTCGAGGCCGCTCATAATTTCCGCCTTTCGCCTATTCTCGCCCCTTGTAGTCATTATCCTTCGTTCACTTCCTCCCGTTCGTCTTCCGTGTGCTCCCCTCCGTCTGTCTCTTGCCGCTCGAACCTCTTCACTTCCGTTTCTCCATTCTCGCAACCGCGGAGTCCACTTTATTCACGTGCTGATACCGGGACAATTTCTATCTCAGTCGTTCGACAGGGAGAACAAGTACTGTCGCCTCGTCGGCCACCGAGACAGAATGATGAGGCGTCGACTCGCATGGACTTCCAGATACGACGTGCGCGCGTACGATCTTCCTCCCCGATACTGTCTACCCTTAAAATCTGTTCTACTCGCGTCGACCGTTCATTCCCACATTCACATTATATTACGCTCCCTGTATTTGCTCGCGGAAAGTATCAACCCCTTTGAAGGTCGCCGTCGTCTTTCACTTACTTCCTACTTTCGTCGTCTCTTCGCATTACTCCGCGTATGACTTCGATAAGATTAGTCCATTGAAGGTGGAAGATACGCTACGTCGACTCCGTAAGTTCCGGGCAGAGCTTACGCGGCCGTTCCCCAGACGCGAAGTTCGACGTGAGAGGACCGGAGGATGCGGTCCCAGGTATACGTAATCGAAGTCAGACAGTCGTGCCGAGATAGTACATCCCCTCTCCATCGCAATCCCGCTCTCGCTTATCGCACTTACCCGTCTTCCGCTGAAATCTTATTTCAAGATTTCGCAGCGCCTCACCGAGACGATCCGCCGCACGCCTACGCGAATTTCGCCACTTCCCGAGCATTCGCGATTTCCGCTTCATCGCCTACTTTCACCGCCACACCCGTTGCCGCCTCTTTGTCCGGCACGTTCTATTTGCACCGACCCCCGCGCGTCCTCATAAATTCCGTCCCACCGTCTCCTTAATCCTCAGCCCTTCTCCCGAGCCCTAACACGTTCTATTTCTTCCCCGTCGTCCCGTCCCTCGTCTCGTTTGCAGCTTCTTATCTCTTCCGCACCCCACCGTTGTTCACATTTTTCTTCGCCCACTCCACACTCCTCCCCTTTCGCGTCCTAAGATCTAGTCTCATCCGCTATATGTACTCGTCCTCCATCTGTCTTGTCGGCCTGCTTCCTCTTACTTGTTACACCTGTGCATATATTTGCCCTCTTTCCACCTCGCGCCCGTCGCCACGCGTCCTCGTGCAATTTCGCCGGTCGCTTCCGCTGCACCACTGTCCGACTCCTCCTGTATCTCTAACCCATTCTTTGCTGTCCCTATATCTGCCGGTGCAGCGCTGCGGGTGACTCGACGCTTGATAGGAACGATCGCTGCGTCCTCACACCGACCTCACACCCGCGCGCCTCGCGGCACAAAAGCCTTGCCGATTGACGTCGAGACGCCGCTCGCACGAGGCGCACGATTACCTTCTTTTTTTCGTCTTTCCTTTTCCGCGCCTTGCATAGAGCCAGTTCATTTGAAATATTTTATAGAAGCCGCTGCCGCGAAAAAAAGGGGGATGAAGAGGAGCAATCGCGCGCGCGCGCGCGCACCACCACGGTGGTGCCTGGTCCCGATACTGTCCAAATTGAATGTCGCTCAAGTCGGTCAATCGCAGAGACGCGACGAAAATGTGCGGCAACCGTGACGCCCGGGCTCTCTTGTTTGCACCGCCTTCTTTCGTCGTGGAAAAAGCTACTTTTTCAAGCTGGCTCGCTCGATAATCGTGCGAGCAGGGCGCGCGAGGCGGGAGGGAGAGAGAGGGATAGGGTGAGCGACGGCGAGAGCGGGCTTTCAACGAAACCTCAGACCAAAAACAAAAGGTACGCGGTGTGGGTGGACCGGACGGCGGCGGCGGGCGAGGAGCCGGGCGGGGGTTTCGAAGTTTCTATTTTGCGCGAAAATAAAACGAAGCTCTCGCCGATGGCAAACGCGGGGCGGCCTCGTACGGCGAATGTTCGACCGGCGAAAGCTCTTTTCACCCCGCCGGCGAAACTACTTTAAACCCGACGACTCGATACCACCGGTTGCACGATGCGTGCTTCGAAAAAAATCACCCCCCGCTCCTCAGTCATTCCCCTCGTATAAAGGACACCGTCGATTGCGTCTTATTGCCTGGCAACACGTTAATTTCACGCTGGACGTGGTGCCGACTGAAGTTTCAATAAATCCCATCGGAGTGGGCGGGAAGGCGCGATTAAAAGCTCGCCACGGCTGAACGTCGACGTCGACGTCGACGTTTCAGGCCGGCAGAGGCGGTTCTCACGTGGCACGTTAACGTAAAGTTCATATGTCGGGAGGAGAGAGACAGGCCAGACGGCGAGACGGCGGGAAACAGTGGGGGCAGGGAAATTTGAATGCGGAATCGGACCGGAACAAACGTACATCGTAATTCCTGTCCCGAGGACTCGCGGGACACCCCGTATATCGCGCGCGACTCGTCCGTGCAAGTACGTAGTCGGGGAATAAAACGCGGATTTCCACCGTCTGACGGGCAGACGCTATTCTGAATTTCGTTTAACGTGCGATGCCTCCACTCCGGTGTTACATAATGCACTTCTATGTGCATATTGTGCGAGGGCAGTCCACCAGCGGCTGATGCGTGTTCTGTAAACGAAAGTCCGGCGAGTACATAAACGTTGTAGATACGTGTAATTCCCGAGCGTACGTGCACCGTTTGTTGTGCGAGCGTGTGTAAATATAGGAACGTGCATTGTAACGCGTACACGGTGTCACTCCCACTAAGGACGACGCCGGCGTTCTCAATATGAAGGTTTTTTAATAGACTTTTTGCATGCCGCGCGGACCACCACCAAACTTCGATTTATTGTGAAACCAAGCTAATGGACACGTCCAATTTCGCTCTACACAGTGTCGCAGTTTGCAGCGACGGCGGCGTGATTGTTAACGCCATTAGTTATTCATATTATCTTTATTTTCCGCTTCACAGAGTTTCAGGCGTATTTGCAGTATTTATTTGCACGCCGAAGTTAAATCAGGGAAGTTAAATCGAGAACGGAAAATCTGATACGCGAGCATTTATTTAACGTTTTTTTTTCAATTTACGGAGTCAATCTTCATGTCGCAGTGTCGATTTTCCAATATGCGCTTTTCGATTCGTCACGCTTTCAACGCTAACCGAAAGCACATCCTAAACCTGGCAATTAAATTGACACAAACAGAGCGCATTTTCGAAAACATATATATATATATGCATTATTCACACAAGACTTTGCGTAGGTTTTATAATGTGTCGATAACACGATCAATTCTACCATTTATCAGTGATATAATTCAGTACCTCTAATTTGAAGAGCAACATTGTGTAAGAAACTGTTAATTTTCCATTATCGATCTTTGGTCTGCGACTTCAGACATAGAACTGATTATGCTTTCTATATTTCTATGTTAGATACAATGAGATCAAATTACATATTCCACCGCGTAAGTAAGCCCGACAAAGTTAAATATTAAATCGCACCGCGGCAGAAGTTTAAAATTGCCGCAAAGACCGCGCGGTCAAGCGAGCACAATTCTCTTGAACAACAAAAAACAACACAGAACGACTTTGGGCAAACGGCGAAGTTATACTTATAGAAACGGAACTACGTTCGGTGCGTAAGACGCGAACCCGGACGACTAACTTACGGATGTATGTAAATGTAATTTCTTGGGAGTAGTGCCATCTTAGCACATCCCAGTTGTTAATCAAATTTCCACGGGCGTATCGTATAAATTACGGTAGTCGAGCGAATGCTCGGTGAATTTGCTGACATCCACGCCGAACGGTCCCGTTCTCGATCATACAGCATAGTAAATTACGTCTCTACCCCGATGGCCTGAAGTTTAGCCCCGACTCAACGACAATATCTGCAAGTTACGCGAATATTTATGTTTTCCGTTAGCGGTTTCCTACGCATCTGTATTTCTGCCTCTCCAGTGCTTCTCTTTCATCGTCGATAAGAATATATTTTGCTGCGTACATGTAACGAAATTGTTTCAATTAGTACGTCATCCCTTTCATCGTTCAATTCAGTTCCCGCGCCCCGTAATTTATTTTCAACGCTCACATGTTTTCGCTGCGTAAGGATTTTGATGCGGCAATTGGACGGATTGTAGTGTGTATTTGGAATTAGCTCTGCAAATTGGTTTGTATAATGAAATTCCTTTCCCTCCCTCTTTCTCTTGCCCGCCCACCCGCCATTGCCACTCTCCCATTCACTAGTATCTCTTCTGCCGGGACTCTCGTACCATTCCAAATGGAAAAGGGAACGTGCCCGTATTCTAATTCGACGCGCGATATCGGGGATCGGGCTGTATTGCCGAATCGCCGGCAGCTGGAAAAAAGGGCCGGCCAGCTTTTCGGGATGGAGGGGGGGTAGGAGAAAAAAATGGGAAGAAAAAACGACGGCGAAAAAAAAGGTAAAAATCGCGTCAGCTCGCAGAACGGCACAGATTGGATTTCCCGAATTAGTTATTCCATTACACCGATCTCCATTGTCGCACGCGCGCCGCGCAATAATTCCCGAATAACGAAATAAGTGATCTGCGCAATTACGCGATTATCCCGTTAAATTCGCCTTTTGTTCCCCCCCTTCCGCTGACCCAATCAATTGTACTCTAATTTGCGAATTCAAAGACTTCAAACACCGCGACGAAGTACCGGCAGTTGAAAAAGCCCTGGGAATTCGTTGAAACGACTACATGCCCAAATTCACCCCTGTAGGCGAGAGTAGGGTAAAACCGGGTACCATCGGTTCTCCAACATTAGAACTGCGATATGAATCCATTTTTAGGTATTACACTCGGGTGGATCTCACGACACAAGGAGATGAATTGCAGAGCCCACATCGTCGTTTTTTGTTGAGGGATAAATAAAAATTACGCATTAACACACGTTCCACCGTAGTACAAGTTTGTTGTGTTTCTTAGGCCAAGTTTGTTGTGTTTCGACGTTTTAGCCGATTATTTATCGCTTGGCGAAGTCTAAATATTGAATGTTTAGCGGACCACCTTTTGTGGAGCAAACCGAAAGGCGTATCTGAAGGCGTGGCTAAAAAATAAAACCTAATACCTGTCACAAGATCTTGCCTCCCTGAGAACCAAATAATTCTTTCGAAACGGGACTCGCCTTTCCTGATTCCAGAAGCTCCAATTAAGATTTCTAGCGGTGTCAATGTCAATACACTAAAGTCTTTTTGATCGTTCTTTTGATTTTTTGCTAACAGAAGAAATAAATGACGTACCCAATTTTATCCCACTCCCCCGCATACATGTATATACGGGCAGCTACATTACATTACATTTGACTGACATTCCCATTATCATCGACGCCCCCGCGTACGCGCCATTATATCGGAGAGATCCAGTCCGCCGCAATAGCGTCGCGCGCATAAACTCTTACCGTATCTTCGCTTGCTCCGTTCAAAAGCCGACTCACGCAGCTGCATCTCCGGCAACCGCGAGAGTCCTCCTCTCTGCCGGCGCGTGAATTTAACGAGAGGTTTATCGTTATCGCGGAAGTTCCTTTTAACCGCGAAACGGACAATTTCAATTAACCGAGTCGAGCGTAAATCGCGACGTAGATATCTTCGCGCCCGGATCTCCGGCCGCCCGCCCGCCCGCCGCCACCGCCGGCGCGACATATAATCTAAACACTCAGAAGCACTTTGCCCGGCTAACTACTTTTCGCCGGACGACGCCAGGGCGCGGCGTACCTCGTTTAGAAGTGGCGATACATTCTGGCGCACGGCGAAAGTGCAGATAACGACACGAGTACAACGAGTTTCTTTCGCCGCTGCAAGGAGGTCAGAGCCCGGGGGAAGCGAAAGAGACAGGTCGGCAGGGGTTGTTGTAGAGAGAAAGAGAAAGAGAGAGAGGGAGAGAGAAAAACACCGCGGGATCGAATGAAAGGAACGCCCAGTCGGCGACTGTATGGAAATCGCGACAACGCGCTCGACTTCGAATCCCCCATCGACTCTCCCGTTCTTTCGCCTTTTTTAATCCGCTGTTTTCCTCCTTTCGTCGACCCTTTCATCATTTAATTAAACAACGCGCCGCGTCGCGAGGCCGCTTCGCAGAAGACAGAGAGAGAAAGAATACAGCTCGCCGTGTGACAGTCTCTGAGGCTAGGCTAGAGCTGTTTGTGCCGTATTCGCCCGAGAGCGGATTGTTCGTTTATGTGCCTCTCTTCTGTGTTACGCTGCCAAGGGAATCGAATGGAGAGGCGTGATGAATGCAAACGCGCGTAAGGGAACGTCTCGTTGAAATAATGCGGACTGCTTGCGGGGATTTTCGTACAACGGACGGACGCAACTGTTTTCGCGCCGATGTTGCAAAAGTATGATGATGAGATGAATGTTTTAAGCAAAAGCGTGTGTCGAGTGCGATCGCGTGCCGCGTGGCTGTCGGGGAAAAAATTGCTCGAGGCGACAACGTAGGTAGGCAATAATGACTGCTATTCCGTACCGAACAGACCATACCGGTTTCGGCATAATATCGCTTCAAAAAATATGCTAATATTTACTTTAAGGGTATAAGGGCTACACATTATAGATACTGCAAACAAGCTAAATAACTGTGCAAATATATTCTTCTATTTTTATTAATTAACTACCTTGATACCCGTGCTTAGCTACGGAATAGTATTTATTGTTAATGTTTGGTTTGGGTCTGATGAGCTATTTATAATTAACACAATGTCGACCCGTGTTATCTCAAACCAGTAGTTTTGAGGATATAAAATTTATGTCAATAGATCATCGTATAATGAATATAAACGATATAATCATGATTATACATATAAGCGTAAAGGGAAAGTCACCATGCAAAAGAGTAAATAATGCAAACAGTAGCAATACCTTAAAGGTTATGGTTACGTTGAACTACGCCAGGATAATTGGCTATTCTATATATATATATATAGAAAAATAGGGGTTGAATTTCGACAAATTTGTTATTTTTAGATTCAGCTGTTTGGGCTGCGCGTTAATGAGTCAGTCAGTCAGGATACTTTATATTATATCTATAAATATCAACACCAAAAAAATAATTTGCATCAAATATGAACAAAAGTAAGAAGTTATAATAATTTAAAATTGACGAAGTTACTTTCCATTAGCCTTATTACCGGTACCAGTAAAAATAATCGATAACTGTCGCAAATAAAAGTGTTAATTGGTACGATTGCAAACCTAAATGCGGCTCGTTAGGCGCAGTGAATCTGTGTCCGCGAGATGACAGACGTGTCTTTTCGAAACAGCGGAGCGTGGGGAAAAAAGGTGACATGTGTTGGAAACAATGTGGTTACTACGCCCGTTGGAAAGCAGACTATCTCATAACGAACGAACGTTATAAGCTGACCACACTAATATTCATATTAGTATTTTTTATTCAAACACCGAGCACCGTTGCTATACCAACATATGTTGTTATTATTATTATTATTATTATTATTAATATTATTATTATTATTATTATATTTTATTAGGTTATTCCAGTATAGTAAAATGGCACGGTCTACCAATATTGCAATCACTGCTAAGTACTCAACTGATTCCCCGTTTCTCGGTCGCACATTTCGTCTGACGGTGCGAATATAACCCCCGGTCATTGATTTCCTCCGGACCATGCCATTCTGCCGGACGATAAAAAGCGTGTAATCGCCAAATTCAATTCCTCTCCCTGATCCGCCGTTGTTACACTCCAACCCCCGCCGCGACTTCTTTCGCCATTCAATCGAACGACGAAGGAAGAAGCGTGGCACGGAGTGAAAGAGAATGGGGGATCTCGGGAAGAAGGATCCTCCTGCTGGCCGTCGCGCTCATCCGGTCAGGAGCATCTAAAAGAGGTCGAAGGTTTCTTCTGCCACGAGAATTCCTTGTCTCCCGCGAATACCCGCGACGCTAACTGATGGCGTCGATTTATCAACGGCGCCGTGCGTATGCCGAAAACGTCCTCCCAACCGTCTCAAGCCACTCTCTTAAAGGCCGCACATCCCTCTTACTGTTAGACTGATGTTATATAAAGACAATAAAACGTCGAGTACTTAATTGCTAATCTACATTCGTCAGGGTCCGTTCTGCGATTACTCGCTGTCTTTCGTGGCATAGAGACGCTACGGGTGCAGCGAACGAGCACATGCATTACTCGCGATATTCATGAACAAGAAGTGGAGTCAAGTATTGGAATAGTTGCAGCGTTCGGCATCGAAAACGTCGTTTTGCAGAGCTCGCGATCGCACGCCCAACGTCTGATGAAGTTCAGTCAAGCGAGGTGTTGGACTTGTTCGCTCGACCGTTTCGAAGTACTTCCTTAACATTTAACGACCGGTTGGTTATTAACGATCACGCCCACTCCGGCTATAATTTTGACGTTCCGCCGCAGCTCTGTTACCGTACAAATTCTGAAATAAGTCTCTCAACCATCGGAACAGTTATTATTGCCAACGTAAATACAACGGTTCATTTCGTACTCAATTAAACGTAAGAAGATAATAGGAAACTCGTAGCACCTAGACAAAATTTCTATCAATACTGAGGAACAGAACTTCTCTGTCGAATGAGACGTCTTACAGGAACAGAGCTACTCGGGAGCAAAATAACTGTCAATCTCAATGCACTTCACTCTACGGCGTTCGCGAATTCTTTCCTCCGTTAGATCCTATATCATGCCATTGGCGGAAGGAGCGTAACGCGAAAGGGCGGAGAATGAGCTTTTTCAGAGAGAAAGAAGTAAGAGTACCCAACGAGCACAGTCGGTCACGACGAATGTGGTGGTCCAAAAGGGGTCGAGGGTTTCTTCTACTTCATTGCCCTGACTCCTCTGGACACCCTCGAGACTAACGAACTACAGCAGCCAAAACAATTTATTACCCCGATGATCCGTACGCTTTACTTTTTCCAACGCACCGGCGACCGTGAGCTAACCCACGAACGGCGAAATTACACGAATTATCGTTGAATGTGCGCGATAGTATGTTTCGATTGGAAAAGCATCGATGGACCTGTGCGAAGGAGACCGACCAAAAGACTTCTGTATATTTTAGGAGATTTAGGGAATGGGAGAATCGTAATTATTTTGGTGGAATGTGATGGACTGTCACTGACTACTATTCCTACGACGAGAGGCCACGTGATGAAAGACTATTTTGGACCTTACATGGAGAACGTCTCACTTCCAGATCGAACTTTGGGAAATGGGCATATTGTACATCGCTCCAGACAAATTCCAAAGACATTGGATACTTTGGACCTTATATAATGAGAAAATTGCATAAATCATTTTTGGTCCGCTTAGTGTTTCAGTATCATAACAGTGAATGTTAATACAGAAGGATCAAAAGTATCGCTTCGAAAGCCATGTACTTTTAGAACCACTGTAAATGGCAAACTGTGATCGGGGTATTTTCTGTTTTGAGGTAACTTGGTGAAAATGTTCCAATTTTATATTGCCCCGGACCTATAGTATTCGATAGAATGTAATATGTGCTATGTATGGACCACTGGGTGGACACTGAACTTTCAATAGTTTTGGAAAATACTTTTTTTTTTTTGTAGCTCATCGGTCTTGGTCCCACCTAAAAGAGCATCCAAACTAATTGCGAGGTCAGCGTGCAGCCAGTGGTATATTTTCAGCGCAGATTGTCCTTTATCGAGTGGTAGAGGTCCGGGGCGAAAAAAGATGTTGAACTTTTCACCGTTTTTCGACCGTTCAGTCAGCCACTTCATATCATTCGGTGCTATCGTACTAAAACCCTAATCTTACAAAAAGCGATTTATGCAATTTTCTCAATAAATATGTGTTCATAGAACGGAATGTTAAGATTTCATATGCCTCGGAGGCGTAACAATATGCAATTGCAAAGGTCCGTTTTCCAAAGTTTGATCTGGAAGTAACACATTCTCATTATTAGTGACACAGCAAGGCGAACGGTTTCGTGCACGACCCAATTACTTCATAAAACCAGCTGTTTTTTTTCGAGAGCGGAAAGTTCTATGAAAAGATCGTGTGTTACATTCGTTGCATTTCCATATCTCAGCTGGACGGTCTGGACGTTCTGGACGCTGACAAACGACGCCGTGCGAAAGAAAATCGTCGCAATAGGTCACGCAACATTGTGATTGCCAGACGTTGAGTTTCGAGAAAGCACAATGCAGAATTCGAGCGTGATGTATATCGGGGCCGGAAATTCGATGAAATGAAGTCGCGAACGTGTATATACTCGCGATTCCAATCTTAAACTTCGCTGAATTATTCAAAAGTTTCTCGACCTCGAAGATCACACGCTGTTAATACATCTGCAGCAAGTTTTTATTTTATTAATGCACTCTGATCTATTAGCACTCCTCTCAATCAGTACGCGTAGTATTCTTGTTATTTTTAATAATACATCGAAATAAGTGAAAGGCAATTGAATTGAACTTCAAAATTCGCGACGCTGATCGTGCGGGCCATCAACTTTAGCTCTCAGAAACGTCAGGATATCTCGCCGATCCTTCGTCATCCCTTCCGAAACATGCGAAACACGATTTTCACGACGTGACGAGCATCGCGTTTCTGGACTCCGACAAGTTAAGGGACCCCCTCGGCCGTCGATCGTCAATTTTCAAATTATTCCCAGACTTCTGCCCCGTCGGTCTGGCCGCAGGTCGACATATTTATAGCACGGCCGAATGTGCCCTCGCTCCTCACTTCGATCGCTCACATGTGCCGAGCACATCGGGGGCGGGCAATTTCTTTCTATCAGAAATAACGGGCAGGGAGTAAGCAGGGCGCATTAAATGGCTGTATTAATTAGCGATCGTATCAATGAATACATTAAGCTCAGAGGGATCAGCGAGATGTTTACATATTTAATACGCCTGCGCGCGGCGATACCGGGGGATAATACGGTGTGTACAACGTCGGTCCGGGAGTCCACTGTGCGCCAGATTTAATTAAAGTATTTACGCGATACGATCGTTCGAAACGTTTACCTTTAATGTACTCCCGCCAGTAATAGCCTTTCCGACGTCGTACCACGTCTCGCCTTAATTACTTCATATTCTTTTATAGTTTCGGACCCGGCGTTGTAATAAATCTTTTATTGTCCTTTGCATCGTCCTGCTGGGTCCGGCCCGAGCCAGTAGTTTCGAAACAGTAATAAAGCCTGCCGGTTTCTACCCCGGCCAACCACTCCGCCCCGCTCACCGCTCCCTCCTCTCGCGCCGGTCGCTCGCTCGGCCGAGTTTAAAAAACTTCAATTTAAAAAACTCCGGATCACCTAACCACCGCGCAACTGTTGCGACGACGCCGCCGGTGAATATATGTAAATGAGCGCGACTACGCTTCGCCCATACCTGCTCCTCGATCGACCTATTTCCCCGCGTTCTAGCGTGTATCGCGACGCTTCAATATGCCGACGTCCAAAATGCGCGCTCGGCACAGTTGCCGAGTCAGTACCGCGGCCGCGATTAATACTCCGCTTTATCCCCCGCAATTCGTCTGCACCTCAATTATTGCCCTTTCCTTTTTTCATTTCGAAAACAATTAGCCCTTCGCAGCGCTTTGCGCAGAGGTACGTGTACGTTGCGGCGCGGCTCGTGTGCGAACGCTGCACGGACGGACAAGCCTTCGCGCACATGCACTACAAAAATGTGCAGCGCGGCGTGTCTATATTACGCGAGCTCACCAATCGTTCACTCCAATTACGCGCTAGACCGAGGCCTCGTTTCGAGTAAAAATTCGGAACATCCAGCTCGTTAAATCCCGCCCGCACGTGCACAGAAAATTTTGATTCCTCAAGCTTCGTACCCGCGGCTCATGATTCCACTCCCAATTTCTTTCTCTCTTCTCCCCACTACCTTGCCGTCTTTCCCCATCGAGCGCAGACACACAACTCTTGTTGAAAACCGGCCGGATCCGCCCGAACGTGGTAGCCACATACTTTCGGCTTTGACTTCATCGCAATACTGAATTGGCTCTATAGAATAAGCCCAGCAGCCGGCCTGCTCGTGTATATACGCAGGTAGGCAAGTGCCGGGGAATAGGCAAGTATGCAGAGGCGAGAGTGAGCGCGGCAGCAGTGAGCCGTGCGCCCTCCCGATGCGTACATTCAACATGGTACGCGCTATACATATTATCGTCTAGCGCTCGTACACAAGCACCCTAATGTACGTGCTCGATTTTCGCCCGTGTGCTAACGATTGCTTGTGCCTCTTCAGCTAACTCCACTGCGAACTACGTGTTTCGACAAGATGCCGCGTCGGTAGAAAAGGCCTCGTTAGCGAGTCGAAACGAAGGGTATATCCGACGGAGAATCGCCGATGCCCAAACAAGCCTGTAGCGAGTGCAGCCGAGGGCGTTATTATTTGCGCAGCGAGGAACTTATAGCGGCAAGAGGGCGAGCTGTATGCTCTTAGCGAGCTCGAAATTTTCTTAGAATCGCAGCCGCTGCGCCGGCAGGATGTTGATTTCTTGCGAGCTGTTTATAATGGAGCCCGGTCCAGAGGCGAAAGTGGCAGGAAACTCGGTTGTGAAATAAGACGTTCAACTTCCGAAGTAACTTCTGTTTTAGACAACGTCCGTCATCGGGCCGTCTGGGTACTGGGTCAGACTACTTTTGGGCACACGTGAAATGCGACACGCGGCGGACCCGCTCTTACCTGCGTTGACGGAGTGAGGATTTTGTTTGCGAGACGCCTTGAAAGTTCGATATCGAAGTCGGCGACAGGCGTTTCTGAGTGTCCTCCCGATGCGTCCTAATTTTAATGAACCAAGGTGCTGAGCTTCGAGTTCCCGAGTATTTCTAAGTGGCTGCTCCTTGAACTAACACAGATTTGTCCCGCAACTGAATCTCTTGGGCGTGTAAAAACATGATGAGGAACTAAGTAATAGACTAGTTCCAACAACTTCCTCGACTCCCTACCCGGTTGTTTCGCTGATAAGTTCGAAATTTTCTTAGTGCCCGGGACTGCAATTCCAACTCGTAGAAATCAACCTCGCGTAATTTTCAACTTATTTAAAAGCGCGTCGCGTCGCGAGAGGAACGGGACGAAAGTGTCCGTCGAAATAATTTCAATCTTCGACCCTGTCGCCACCCGCCGAAGGGCTCTATGCAAATTTAATGAGTCGAGGTGCCGAACGACGCGAAGTAACAGTGGGGAACGAGCTTAAGGTCGTCTTAAGAACACGCGAGCACGTAGAGAAAGTCGCTGGAAGTACGAAATTCCGGGGTACCTACGTAGATGCCCGAGTGTACCGGCTTAACGAGTGCTAATTAAGATTAATGAGTTGTCCAAGAAATCGAGACCAAGTTCCCGCTCCGGTAATTAGCAGTCTACCCCGGGCACACTATATAAGACGCCTCACGACGCCGAAACCGGAGCGCGGTGAAGGTCTCTCTTCTCTCCTCCGGTCTCCTCCAACTCTTCCGTCTGTGTTGAGGCACTTATTACGGAAAGAGGTTACTCTCGGCTTCCCTCCCTTATTTTCTCCCACTTCCCCGTCTCCCCCGACTCCTTAGCCCGGATGCTTCTCCAAGGCTTCCTTCCTCACTCTTCCGCTTTCCCGACTCACTCAGTGAGAATAACTCGGAATATTCGAACGGCCCGCAGATTTGTAGGTATAAATACATGGGCGAGGCGTGGGTAGTGCGAGGCATGCGGAGAACGAGATGTTTCATAGCCTTCTAATTGTTTTGTTTAATCCGTCAGTTATTGAATACGATCCAGTCCCGTCGCAGACGCTCGCACGTAACTACGAAAAAATGCGCTCGATATGGACGAGAGCAATGGTGACGAAGAGAGTCGACGGTTTATGTAGAGATTTGTTAAGACAGTTTGTGGTCCACGGTTGCGGCCCCTCACACGGCTACTGCCACCTCCACTAGCTACAAGTAGTTCTGTCCTTTCTGTCACATCGCGTTTGTCTGTTTATGCCGATCATGTGAAATATCAAGCGTCGTCCGTCACCGTGACAACGCTAGTTGGATGGAGGAGTCTACGTGCGTCTGTTAAATCCAGGTGCGATGCTTGGATCACGCTGTTAAGAGGACGAAAACGTCCCGCGGCGGCGACGATTGGGCAGCGAGACGTGGATCGACAAAAACGGAAAGTTGCATACGTACAGACGGATGTGTGCGACGGGTTTGTCTTTCGAAGCCCGCGACACTCGAAAACGATCGATACGTCAGCTCGTTGATCGACAACAACAGGCTGATAGGCGGTACGTTATCGAATACCGCCGATGCTGGCAGTAATTAGGTCGTTACACGGCAAGTCTGATAAGCGACGATGATGCTCGGCCGCGATAATGCGTCTAACGACGAAACGAGACTCAGGCTTTCTCCGTCGGATAATAATGCCTGCGGACAGCGTAAGCCGTTCTCTTCACCCCGGGACACGATGTAAGCAACGGCCACCGTCGTTCGTCGCCTATCGATTTCGCGCTGCAATTATTAATTATCCGCACGCCGTGTCCGCGATCACGGCACATGCATTAAGTCTATCTGTTCTGTTCTCCCCGCTCGGCCGTGCTCGTTCCTCGCGTCGTCGTCGACGGGCTCAATTTTATTCTCCACCTCGGCTAGGATTACTCGTGTAATCGAGGTCGGGCCGGATTTGCGATTTGATTCGTCGCCGAGCAAGGATGAAATGGTATGGGATTGCGTGGGCGAGATGGGGTGTATCGTGGATAGGATAAAGACGGAACGGTGAGAGGCGGATAAGTACGGGAAGAGAATAGAAGAAGAAGGAGGAGGAGGAGGCGGCCGAAGAGGACAAAGACGAGAGAACGAGAGAGGAATACGAAGGGAGTCAGCGTGGCGGGGTGTGAGATGCCGAAGCACGCTAGCGAACGGTAGCGAGCGTAAGAAGGTGGCGGCTCGATAAGACACAGAGGCGGAGATAAAAAGAATCGAGCCGAGCGACGGAGCGAGAGGGGCGAGGAACGAAAAACGATACCGGGGATTATGTCGGATGAGATGAGACGCGAGTCTCCGTGGAAGATTCCTAGGGTAAGATTGCCAATATATGGAGGGACGTCGATATACGCGACGACGGACGACGTCTAAATCGTCGCGTGGAACGCGTGTAAGTGGCGCGGCAGACGATCCTCGGGGTGGGGCCGCGGAAACACTTTCTGTCGTGATCGCACGAAAAAGCTCATGATATATGTATATATATATATATGTACATATCGGGATTACCGCGGTCGCGATATTACGCCCAGGAATCGTCTTCATTCGAATACGATCCCCATGAGCCTACACTTTTCTCCTTTATGTGTACGCGTGTGAACGTATAGTAGACGTCGACTAGTAGGCCAAGAATCGAGCGTGGTTTCTTACAATCCACAGAGAAGAACCCGAACGGCGGACGATAAAGCACGAACCCCTGCTACCCAGGATTGCTTATCATGATCGTCATCGATCGACTACCCCAATGATAACCCCCCGCGGAGTGCCGTTGCAGTCAGCGAGGGTAAAAGGTGCTGTGCTATATAGATAGCGGCCGAAAAGCAAATTCATGGTTACGAAGTCGTTTAACCTCTTACCTGCCGTATATATGCATACATATGTCTCTGCCCCGCCTAGCTATTCTACAAACTCTGCAATATGTAGAGGCTGTATTATTCAATCGAAACTACGTGCTTCTCACGGTACTTACAATGTTCGCATTGGATAAAGTTATGCGCAGCGCAGAGTGTGTGTATGTTATGAGACATGGAAGTTTAAAGCAATCGCAAGTAATTTTGCTCGACGTCAAATTTTCGGTCATCTTCTGGACAACATTTGGACGCGGAAATTCAAACATCGGTGAGTAATTCTACTGGCACAGGCAGACCGATCTTGGGAGCCCAAAGCCCAAACAAACATTGATTGTTTGAAGCGCGGTAATCGACGTATCTTGTTTGTTAATGACTTCGTAATCGACGCGAATGTCAATGAATGCCCTTGAACGAACGGACCGGTCGCTAATCGGTTACTTAATTAATCGGTCAACGACAAAAAGATATAATCGACCGGACGATCGATTATTCTAGTATAATTAAGTGAGTCCATTGAAATTCGCGCGGCATGGTAGAGGACGCGCGATAATTGTGCATCTGCGATCCATAATAATGCACGAGATAATTCGAGGCTTAAAATAGCCCGTTAACAATACGTGCATCTATCAGCAGCTGCCCGTTGCGCGTATTTTTCGCTATGGTATCAGCCGATCGCAATGAATTATTGTCCGCAATAGTCGTCCTTTCCGCGTAATCAATTCTCCCGCGCAAAAGCCCCGCTGGCCCCACGTTTTCATTGCAACCGCTCCTCTGTCATGATCCATAATAATGTCTTTAAAGAGAGCGAACTAATTGTTCGATCGATCGAGCGCACCTTCGCGCACGGCCGATCACACTCCTATGAGAGAATCCGCCGCGAGAGAAGCCCCTAAGCCAAATAGTTGTTATAACGTCAGCAAATAATTTCGTCGAATACGTCGAAAATTACGCGCGAGGGGCATCCTGGTCGGGCCGAAATTCCAGCCAGCTGACCATTTGCAGATTTTCATACGAATCGCCGAATATCCCGAATGCCGGGCTTCACGTGTAACGCGGGCGTAATCGCGTGTGCGCCCGTGTAGGCGCCGTCTGCGAAGCTGTGTGCATTAAATACGTTCGCACGTCGACGTGTATGTGTGTATGCACCCTAGTACGCCGTACGTATAAGCGCGAGCGCCCGCATCGGCGAATATAAACACAAGGACACACGGATGCCGAGAAGCGTGTGCACTTTCAGCCGTTCGCATCAAGAACCAGCGAAGTGTATCTGTCCGTGGAGACTGGCCCTGCAACTTCGCCCGCCACGGCGATCCTGTGTTTTTGGCACTGCTAATTACCGCAAACCGCGCCGGTTGAAATTGAAGTTCCTTCGCCAGCGAAAAGCTTCGCATTGCGCGGAGTCTGCGGCTGTCGTTGTCACGACTGCCAGGAATCCTCCGTCCCGAGAGATTTAACCCGGCATGATCGGGCAGCCGGGCGCGCATCACCGACAAAGCGTCGGGATCATAACTCGTCAGCCTGAACCATGCTCGACATTTGTTACGCCTCGATGCGACGTCCCGTGTTGGCACCGATCGCTCCCGGCGAGCGCAATTTCGACACTGACGACGCTTGATTACCGTAACAACGGCCGACGAGTCGAGTGGCGAAAGGGTGCTCGGGAGAGCGTTGTTCCCGCGAAAAAAGTCGCGTTCCTGGTTCCTGCAGCGACGAGCCCGGGTAACCGCGCTTCCGCAGGAGTATTGTTTCCCGATTTTTCCCGGCTGTTAAAGAGTTTTTATTTGCCGCCGCACTCCCGCTACGTTTCAATTGAATACGGCGGCTCATGGAGCGGCCGATCGAGCGGGCAGCGCGTGCGATTTTCGCGCCGACAACATTTTATTACCGTAACAATGCTCGCGTTCCAGTAAATAATAGCGTTCGCGTGGTAACTCGGCGCGGGTATCTCTGTGTGTGTGTGTGTATGTGTAAACTTTCGGCACAATATAACGGCCGGGGATGCTTAAAAATGCTAAGTGCCCGGTCTTTTGTCGACCCCCGGCATATTGTGTTTTTAGTCGACGAGGGAAACCAGGCAGATCTCGTCGCGTCGACATTCCAGCGTATAACGATCGTTTGTGCGCTCCGTATGACGCAGTATCGTTTTATGAAGCACGTCGACTAGGCATAACTTCACTCTCTCAGCGGCGCGTTTTAGGCGTCATTAATTACCCCAGGCCGCCCGCTGAAGTTGAAATTGCCCTGAGAAGCTTCGGGCTTGCGGGACTTCCGGCTGCTATTCTCTCTGGATCTCGTTGGGATTTACCGCGGAGTGATCGTGCATGCATAGCGAATTCAGGTGGAATCGTGGTTTGTGGCGGTCCTAATTATTTTCCATCACAGTGCCTCGCCAACTCGTCGAATAAGGATAGATCCCCGACTGCGTACATTGCATCTCGTGTAAGCCGTAGATTTACGACAGGCTGATTACGAAGAAAGTGCGCGAAGCGCTGTTAAATGTTAACGTCGGACGAAAATTCGCGCGAAACGTCACCTGCAGGTTCAGTTACAGACAATTAACGGTCAATTCGTGAATAACAGTGGAAATTTGTTGCCTATGAATCACTAATCCGGCGAGAAGGCACGCGCGCTTGTTCTAGCGAAACGGAAAGCGACCTCATGTCTTTTTCGCGAGTCGCAATTTAATCAAGCCTCTATGCCCGCCCAGGTGTAAAACGATCGAGTGCGTAATCCGACACGCGCGCTTCGAAAACGTGCATCACTGATTCGAGTCTTTCCGTGAAATCCCGTCCATCGGCACCACCGACGTCACAATTACGTGCCCACGGCAGAATGTACTCTATTGCGCGCCGGGGCGTGTACATTTTTTTGCACGCCCCCAGTATAATTGATGAGGACGCCTCTAAACGCGTTCGAACGCAATATTCGCCAGGAACGGCATGAAGCTCACGGTGTATCAATTTTGCAGGTCCGGAGTATTATTCGCGGCGCGATGCTCGACGTGGCGGGCTTTTTAATCGAATAAATCATTCGGCGGCAGACACGCCAGACGTCCCGAACCCGAACTCGCATGTAACTTGTGGCGTGAAAAAAGAAGCACTTTTTGGCCACTCCGCGTGGCCAGAAGGCGGAGCGCGAGAATGATCGCGGTCGCATTATCTACTTTAAATCGTCGCGATGAAATAGAATAGAGGGTCATGAGTATCCGTTAAAAGGGCCCGGCGCATTATGCATTCAACGGCCGTTGCCGCGCGGTCGATGGCCTCTTAACACTTGATGCTGCATAAACGAAACAAATAGCGGCCGCGTTATAAGCTTCATTACACGGACAACGTATTATGTCGACTGCACAGCACGTACTCGGCAATATTAGAGCCTAGTCCGCTGCATCATGCAAATTTCAGCGAGCCTTATACTACACAAAATTCATCCTATATTCATGGATATAAATAGGTACGTGTGCGTCCTGTATGCATCTCGGCTGTTAAGTGTCGGATGCACGGGAGGTATATGAATCTACCTTATGAATCTATACGTTGCTTCATGTCTCACTACGAATAGCTCGTTATGGATTATATGCACCTTGCCTTCAATGAGCGTGGAAAAAAAGGATTCGCATCAGTGCATACTTTGGCACTATCTTCGGAAGACGATGCATTTGATCATTTGTCAGAAATAACTAATCGTGTCCTAACACGGCTACACGTCTGTTCTCTGTACACTTGGTTATGCATGCTCTCTCTTTCCCTCTTGCCTCATCCTGTTTCATGCTGCTAATTTCGCGTTCTCTCTCGGGAACGATCGATCTGCTAAAGTGGAACGGTGACAGGGACAGGAGCAGCAGACGCTGATGTTTCCACTCGACGTTTCCCGGACGTTTACTGTCTGGAAATCGGTCCCGCGCCAGATTGGTGCAGATTCGCCGATGACGTGCGGTCTGCGAACGAAATTGAAATAGAAACGGGAGATTGACGCAACGCGAGCACAGTTCGTCGATAGGAAGGCTTCTCGGATGTCATCCCACGGGAGGTATGAGCTTCGCTTTCGTCTCGTGCATTTTTCTTTACTGATCCGATTATATTTTCAAGGTAGATTAGAATTGTCCTAATTACATCGCAACTTCTTCTATAATGTTTCAGTTCTCTGCCCGAGACTTCCGTAGCTAACATGCATGTATTTTCAATGCTTACACTGTCACCGATAAACACCCCATGTAGATTCTGTATTTTGCTCAACGCGTACCACGAGCGAATGTAAATAAAGCGATTAAACATAATATTGTCAATCATACTACTTTTCACTGCACTCAAACCCCAATTTGCCCCCGTCCATATAATCCACATTCAGCAATATTAGCCACATGCTACGAGCGAAATTAAGCTTGGAAACTCCAACTACTTAATGTGAATTTCTGACCGACAATGTGTGCTAACGTTCTACGATGTACGGACCCGGAAATTTGCACCGTTCGTGCGCGATAAGGCTGCAGTTCGTAGATTGGAATTAAAGATAAACAGACATCTGAGCGGGTTGCAGTTAGATGGTCGACGCCCGCGCGAATTGACACTATCCAAGCGAAATATTGCGCCGTGTCCAAAGTTTCGTGACAACGGTAGAGGGCGCGAACGGCGAACGTCTGTGACCGTAGCGTGGCAAAGCTTTGAGTTTATGACGCTGGCGAGTATAACGAGCTAGATCGGTGTTGCTACTTTCAAAGGCGCAGACATAACGGCACGGTAATGTACAGGGAGGTTAATTACATCGTTAATTAGCTGTGTTCGCAGCCGGACGGGGCTGTCGGGCGGGGTGGGCGAAACAAAAGGGGGCGAAAAACAGAGATGATAAGAGGAAGAGAACGGACGAATTAAAGTAGACTGGAATGTTCTCATGACACGATAAACATCAACGCGTCTACGTGCGTGCAGATACGAATTATAAAGGCGGGCGGCGACGTACGTGCGCACGGCGCGGACGAAGCAAGACAATTTGTCTCGAGACGGAATTCTGCAAGGGACTCGCGAATTGCAGCTTTCAAGAAACAGCCAGTACGCGTGGAATCGAGTTACGCGCCAGTCGCGATAAATCGGCAAATCCGGCGAAATTGATTGAGTCGAGAGATCTCATCGATTTCAGTTGAAGAGTGCGGTGTCTGAAGGAAATATAGAAGTTTGAGAGGAAGCGTCTAGGGTACTGCATGCCGACGGCGAGGGGAATGAGGATTAACGCAAATACGCGGCGGCGAAATGAATTTATGATGCGCGGCAACTCTCAGAAAACAGATTTCGCCGCGGCGGCCGTCTCGAAACGGGACGGCAGAGCGAGCGAACGAAATTTCCGTCTCCGCGGAACAATGTGCGTAAACCCGGCTAAATTCCGCGGCTACTGCGGATAAATTACTTCGCCTGCGAAACTCCTAAGCCATAGAATTGTTTAAACCTCCTCAGCCGGCAAACTAAAATACCGAGAACGCACCGAAAGGTGCTGTCTTCACGAAGGGAAGCGCTCTCGGCAGGACGCGGAACATTCCAATTTTCGTGAAACAACTCTAGCGATCGATTATACATATTTCGCTCGCGGTAGCCAGGATGAGTCATCGGTCCCGGGGGGCTGGGCGAGTGAATCGCACGATTCGTGAATTCCCGTGCATAATCGGAGGACGTCGAAGAAAGGCGGGCCGGGCCGTGGGGTCGGCTGATTGTGAGGGAGAAAATGACGATTAACGCGGCACGTCTCACGCAGCCGGCGATTTCCCAGCCCGCTGCGCGCGGCACGCACTCGCCCGTCGGATCGATCGACACGGGCCCCGATTAATTATATCGTCATTAATTATGCGCAGCACGCGCTATGCCACGGGCAACACAGCGGGCCACGTGGCTTTCGGCCGGCGCGGCGTCGATATTTCAGTATTAATTGGAGCCACTTTGCGCGCGTTCACTTACGGCCGCCGCTGTTTCCCTCCCGCCTTGCTCGCTGCGGCTATCGAATTTAGCGGCTTCAATGAGAGATGACGCCGGATTTGTACGCGAATTAGTGCCTCTCGGCAGCGGACAATTAGCCGGTGAGTAGGCGGCCGAGCGAGCGTCCCGCGGCCCACGTTCGTTTGTGAATCTACGTCGATAATGACGCGCCACAATTTCAGTAATCCAATCCACTGCACGCGCCTGCACGATGTACTGTTTTGGGGCGCTGTGGTGGGATACAAGGTGCCATACCTGGCGCGGACATCACATTCGGTGTGATATGTGCTTATCGTAGTGTTTTAGGGAAGTAGGGAAATATTGTGGACACTAGATGCCGGCTAGAGTTATCGTTAGCGTTCCGTTCTAAGCGACGATCTGGGGCACGCTGTCGGGGAACTTTGAAAATCTCGACGCGCCAAGGACGAATGGGTTTAACGTCTAGATGCGAGAATCCGCGAAGCTGGAGCCCTCTCTATTAGAATAGTTAACATTATCGCGAGCGGCGACGTCGGGGCGGCCGCTGAGCGAAAGTTCATTAGAATCCTGCATATTCCAATGAGCTTCATCCTGGCGCACCGTGGAATTAGTAATTCAACACTTATAAGCCGCGCGCCCTCATCGCCCTCGACCCTCGACCGGACTATTTCTTGCCGGCGCACCGCGCAAATCTGCTTAAAAAGATCACGCCGTGAAATATTACCGTGTGATCCTGCTTCGCGCGTTAATAAATCACGTGTTATTAATTGATTTGAATTAAGAATGACACCCCTCCCGTTATCACGTTCTCACCGCGAGGACGAGGAGCACTCGCGTGCGCCGAGTGCTAAGCGAGTTTTTACCCATTTTCGTACGTCCCTCTGTCCGTTTGTTCGTCGGATATGTGGCAGATAAATTGGTAGATGCCTGAATCACGGGCTCCGACAGAATGGAACGGCGACTCCCATGGGACACTCGAAGGGACCGACAATGCGCGCATTGGACCGGCTACCGGCAAAAGAAAGGTGATATCCTGTAAATTCCGCCGTTTTTCCCTGGCCGCCTATTCGTTTATACATATACATGTCTAGACAGTTATGTACATCTGGGCTCAGACGGCGCGGAGAGGGTCGACGTCAGGGGTGTCGCGTCCATTTCTTCTTTTTTTTTTCCTTTTTTTTTTTCCTTATCGGCGCCACTCCCTCGCATTTCCCTCGCTCCTTATGATACAAAATGATGTTCGGCGAAAAAAGCTGTTTGTTTCCAAGCGTTGGCTCGCCCTTCGAAATCGAGTTATTCTGCTCTTTTGTGCCGACAAGGACAGAGAAGCGTACACAGGGACGCGTGTGCACGTTACATACACACCAAAGCCGCGTTTTATACTGATTCGTAGCTTTTCCCACGTATCCCGAGCGAGCCACGAACCAGACGCGATTGCACTCGATTCGATTTCGTCGACTAGCTACAGACGAATGGGGTGTGCATCTCGGTTCTCCCGATTCGCGCGAGAGGAGAGCGCGGCGTCACTCGGAAATAATAAATCTTCTCCGAATGAAATTGCAGAATATCTCGCCGGGTATCCGCGCGGACTTATCTCGCAGTCGCCGCGGGCGCTCGATTCGGAGCGGGCGACTTAAAAATTCCACCGCGGCAGATATACGTCGGCCAACAATTAATCATGAGCGCGCCTACCGTTTCGGAAACCGGCACCAATCACGCGGAAGTGAGTTCGGGAAAGGAAGAAGGAAGAATCGGAAACAGTCGCGCGACTGCCGACCGACGATAGAAGTGCACGGTCGTGCCAGACCCGGGCTCGCGCGTTCAGCAAAGTGCAAGCTCATTTGGAAGCCAAAAATTCAATACGGCGAGCGAGCGTAAACGCGGCGCAAAGTTTTCATCGCGCCGCGAAGGAAAGCACGGAAAACTGTTACCGACCGGCGAAGGAATAGCGTTCGCAACAATGCGCTCTAATTGCTTCGCCGTAAGAGCCGGATAAAAATTCCGAACTTCCTCGTCCGAACTGACGAGCGGTTTAATGACTTCAACGTTACCGCAGCGGCGAATATCGGGAAGTTAACTTGATTCTCGTGGCGTGGGCTCACGGTCATTTGGAGAAATGTGTTCGATAAATTTAAGATGCCGAAAGTTTCCCTTCGCGCACGCCCGGCAGGACGAGTAAGGCTAATTGCTTTTCGATAATACAAAATAAAAACTGAGCCGGCTTCCGTCGCTGCGAGCCACGGTAGGTACTGACGAAGATTTAACGACTTTCCACTTTAAAATGTCCGGGAGGTAGACTTAAAAATTAATTAGCAAACAGTTTCAACATTCTTGTCCGCAGCATACTTTGTCTTAGTCGGCGCGATGTCGAGAAGAATTGAGCAGAGTGAGGGAAGCGGGAAAGAATATGAAGATCAGGAAGTTGAAAAATGTCTAACAAGAAGATCAAACTATGGCATCGGACTCATCTCGCCGTTTTCACACTGCCGCGTCTTTGAATAGGTCTCACAATGAGCGCGGACGACTGTTTCATGAATACTGTGCCAGGACTTGGGAAAGAGTATTATTCTGAGTGATGGTTTAAAGGAAACTGAATATGTAACCTTACAGGACTGGGTGTCCTATGTAAGAAAATACCTAATGCGCCAAAAATCAGACGAATTCGTGTGCAATCACCGTCTGAGGACGGGTAGAGGACAATTGGCGCTGAATATAGATCACTGAACACATTTTTTGAAGGTAAAAGAAAAACGTTTTTCACGATAACTCACTGGTCTTAGTCCCGTGCGAAAGAACATCATAAATCCTTCAAAACATCCTAATACAACTTATAGTCTAGCATCAACAGTTTGGCCGTCAGAGATCGGTACAGAAATCGATAATTTCTTAAAGAGGTACCACTGTTGAATTTCTCGATTTCTTCATGACCCTTTTAACAACAGTTTCACAATGTTAAAAAAGCAAAATAGTGTCAAAGATTTATGTAGATTGGGAAAAGACACTCTGTATTTTCTGATTGTATTGATATTTTGATTATAGACACACCTATGTATATTAATTACGAATTAAATATATCAATTGTAACAATTAATTTAGTATCAATTGCCAGCGTACAATGGTACGAAAATGGTAATGGGGCTCTAGCAGCCCAAGACGGTGGGACAAAAATATGCATCGCATGTTGAATCTATCGTACACCTCGTCTGTGTTCAAGAATAATTCACATAATACAAAATCCCAAACTAGCCGCCTTACGCGACAAGCCGGGAATGCGGCAGGTGTATTCTATTCCCTGCCCAGGGGAAACCACCACAGATTCTGCTGAAACGATAACACGTAACTCAGGGACGATTTAATAATTACAACTTTCCGTCTCAGTCTCCCCAAAGGCATATCTTTTCCCATAGTTGGAGGACAACTTGAAACTTAATTGCTCGAAAGCCGAAGGATTCTTGCCCGACGCTCTCCAGAACGGAGCTCGAAGAAAAACGAGCGAACAGTAAAGGTACGAGAGTGCGAGGGGATGCGAAAGAAAGGTAGAAGAAGAATGCGAAGCTAAAGGGCACGGAGACAGAAGGCGCGACCGCCGCGTCAGATTTAATTCGGTGCCGTTCGTTCGTTCGTTCGTCGTCCCAGCAGAGACAAATTTATGATCCTCGTGTAGAGCGCCGGCACTGGCAACCCTGTATAAATGCAAATGTTGCCTGCCTCGATGTTTTACCATTTCCCGGCCTCGCCATCTACCTCGTCCCGCCTGGTCCCGCCGATACCACCCGCCACTACCATCCCGTTTGCCAGTCAGGACATCGCGACGGATCGTCGTTTGTGTCGCGAGACACAACTGTCTTGCGTATCAGCGATGACTGTAGGAAAGGACCTGCTTCGTGCGTCAGGTAGAACCGGTCTGAGGAGGAAGGAGGGACGAGCGGAATAGACCAAGGTACACGTACATACCCGGATCGAATTTCCAATCGCATGAATCAAGTCCGCAGATTGTGTTCGCGACGCGTCGGGGACCGACGAAATGGAGAACGATTTTGTTGCGCTGTCCAGGACGACAGCGAGATTGACTGTGGACGAAACGAAATTCGACAAATATTATGGAAATCGACGCGCTGCCATTGTAAATGGGCGGCTTTACGCTCGAGCGTAAAAGCGCGTGGGTGATGTGATGGGACTTGAAATCGTTGCGAGGCGAAGTACTTCGCAATTGCGAGAGGTCGTTCGGAAGAACGGATGCGGAGGCTCGAAATTGTTGCGACCTAGAACTGTGCGCGAAGGGACTGCGGATTAAAGGGAGAGGCTATAGTTCTGTTTTATAGGTAGCAATTGTCAAATACGTCTTAACGTTACGCTACAGTTTCGCTCGTTGCTCGCTGCTGGAAGAAACGAGTACGAGGATTGAGAGTTCGAATTTCCTTTCGAAAAGCTTCGGCCTTTTCATTTGCCAGCCGGTTACGATCTTATTGCGCGATAAGGGACGTTGTAAGGACGGTTACGGAATAAAGGGAAGCAGTATGTACAGTGTTTGACTTAAAAGCAGCCAACCTGACGATAACGATCATCCGATATGACTCATAGCTTCCGCGCCAACTTTGTTGAACAGTCTTGGAGACGAGCCACGGAGAAGCAGCTGACCCTCGAAAGAAACGAGGATGGTTCTTCGAAGATACTCCAGAGCAGCCGTCCAGAAGCGGAGTACATTTTTCGCTCGGTCGATTTGAAAGTCAAATCATCGGTGGAACGTCGTCGATCGTGAGGCTGCCGTGGCAAAAATCGTCTGGAGTGCCGTTTCCACGCATTCACCGCGTTCCCGCATATTTCCATCGCTTTCTTATCCTAAGCCTTGCACACGCCGACGACGTTCCTCTTTCAGTCGATCCGTCCATCCGCTTAATTTCTCTTTCCCTCCGTCGAACGATCGCATCTCGTACATCGACTCGAGTGTACTCTTATTTTGCACGCCGATTCCCTGTAATTTTCTCTTATTTCTTGTGATTCACTGCCGCGTTAACGGTGCAGTAGACGCTTAAACTCCTGCTTCGTGTGCCCTCCGTTTACTGCTCGCATTTGTTCGTTCGACGGAACTAAATCGTGGGTCATAGTAATAAAGACGCTTCCGCACATCACCTTCTTCCTGCCTTTCTCTCTCTCTTTCTCTGTCGCATCTATATTCCCTTCAATAGTCCATCGCTGAAGGAGCAATTCGTAGAATTGTAAAGAAAAAAGTAGAGAAGAAGAACAAGACGGGCGCGTGAGCGCATGCTCGGCGTGGATGAATGAACGAGCCGATGAAGCGAAAAGGGACGGAAATAAGGGGATGGTTGAGGAAGGGAGAGACCTCAGGATGGTAAGATACAAACCGAGAAAGTCGAGTGCTCTTCCGGGGCGGAATCTCGAAAGGGTAAGAGCTTTCTCATTACTCACGGAAGCCCGTCTGCGCGGTAGATAGTAGGTATGCGCTACCTACGGACGAGCACG
Organism: Priocnemis perturbator; assembly: GCA_963942575.1. Taxonomy (NCBI): domain Eukaryota; kingdom Metazoa; phylum Arthropoda; class Insecta; order Hymenoptera; family Pompilidae; genus Priocnemis; species Priocnemis perturbator. The sequence goes on along the minus strand of OZ012645.1, from coordinate 12,272,328 downwards.
TATACGTGTACGTTGGCGCTTATATGCGACAATACTGCGGCCAAACTTTGGCATCGCAGTGGACACTCCCGATGCAGCCACATACACAGGATCGCACGTACACGGACAGCCTGGCAGACTCGAACGCGACAAGCGAAGGGGATTTGCGGTTTATCGGAGGAAAATAATTTACGAGAAGAAGCTATCGCTCCGGTGCGGTGGTTCCTCGGGGAGGCATCGTTGGACGTGTAATTTTCTACGCTCGAGGTAGAGCGCAGCGCGTCGACGAGTCCAGGGCGTCCGACTTCTACATTTTCCGCCCATTATCCGTTCCGTTGTAAAAGAACAATCGTCCGGCTATTGCGCCAGCGCCACTGACACGACTGACGAGACAGTCTTCTTTCTGCGTTCCGTGTCCGTACGCGCTCGCATCGTTCACTCGCGCGGAAGGCAGCGAAGAAGAATGGAAAATGGTGTGTGTCGTAGGCGCGTTCGGAGATCGAGATTCAAAGTTTTTCCATTACTCGATGCGCGTCTCCAGCACGCCCTCGAGAAAAACGTCTCGACGAGCCACGCCGTCGACACAGGTTCATAGAATTCGAGCGTGCATTCAACAACTCGCTTGCGTATTTGCGATAGCACAGTAGGCGGCGGCGAATTTTTATTCGCGCTTACTACAGCCGCGGTCCCGCATAAAGTGTCACCGAGTGCCGTGGAATGCGCTAATGAAATTCTCCGTTGTCAGTCCCGAACGTATCTACCTTTCCCAAGGAATTCACAACGATTCACTCGTACGATGTTCCGTCCCGTCGATCCTGTCATCGTACTCGCCGTCCGAATTCAATTCCGGCAGCGAGCTCGCGGTAAAAATTGTCATCACCAGCAACTTTCATTCGCTCGTATAACAACTCGGCATGATCCAACTTTCCCGCGTGCTACCACAATTTCGTTCTAATCCAACATTTATTATAACACCGGATCATTTCGGGTGACGGTACTTGCGGGATTGTTTCGACAAGCGTGCGCATCAAATGATGGATATTACGTTCGGTATAAATATTGAAATTTCCGCAGTGTAAACTGCCCGCGCTTCGTTCGTATTGTTCCCGTGCACGAAGTACTCATTTGCACTGGATTAACCGCGCGCTGAACGTTGTTCCTCTCATTTCCGACACAATTGGCAAACAGACGCTGACCACCGTAGCGAAAAAAGTGAAGCGCACGCCGCGGGCAGGAACGCAACGATGCGGGAGGCACGAGGATCGGCCGCGGAAACGCGCGGGCTTCGTGCCTCAAGAGCGAAATTTCGTCGCGAAAAAAGCTCCCGGAAAAATGCCCTCAGCCCGGTGACCAAAGTCGCTCGTACTCGTGCCCGTACATTGCCGCCCGTCTCTCGCGCAGTGGCGTGCAATTTGCGTGTCGCCGGGAAAATGGATCTCGACCCGCAGACGAAAGTATTATCCCGCCACTCTCTCCAATTAAATGAATCCCGGGCGCCCGTGCGAGCGGCGAGGGGGGGCAAGGGCCAAATAAAATTTCTTGAATTGAAATTGAACGAGCGGCAGGGCGGCGGGAGGGAGCGGGGAATGCGGCGAGACGAGAGGAGCGAATATCTTCCGTCGACGGAAGAGGAGGCAAACATATTTCGCGTACTTCCCTTTTACTCCGGCTTTTCATTCCGGCCGTCAACTTCGGGCCAGAATATCTGCTCGACTTGCGACGGCGATCGATGAGAGCGCGATGCTCGCGTTTTACATCCGTCGCAAGAATGGAGACTGGAAAGCATCAGCCAGTCCACACATACTGGAAATCAACGGGAACTTCTGCAGGAACAAGACGACCACCTCGCTCAGAAGGAAAGACCAAGTACGGAAGTAAGGAAGATCCTCCCAAATGCAACACATGTAACACCAGGACCACTGTGAAACACCGATTCATCACATGCCCGAAATACTCAAACGAACGCCAACGCATCAACCTCGAATCTTCCGTGAAAGAAGGCTTCAGCGACGCAAGGAATATATACCAACTACTATCATTCCTAAAAGAAACCGATCTGTACCATACGATTTAAGGATTTAAGCCAGTACAGTCCACGAATGAGGCGCCTCACACCGCTATTTCCACGTCCACTAGGTAGAAGTCCTTCATGTCGCATCGCATTTTTCTGTTTATGCCGATCATATGATACACGGAGCGTCGTCCGTTTCCAGCAACATTAATTTGATGAGGGGGCCTATATTCTGTATGGGAGTACTGGGAGCACTCGCTGGACAGCACCGATTTAAGCAAAGAAACTAACACACATATACAGCTGTACGTGACTGTCGTTAGTAACTCGCATATGCAGTTGATACACCATTATATAATAAATTAAAAAGAAAAAAGAATGGTGACGGGGTGAGGGCGGTGAGCCTCGGAGAGCTCTCGCGAGACATATTTGTCGACGGGACGTGGTATTTAGAGAGCGACGTGACGACCGACGCGGGATACGAACACTGTGATTCAGGACGCCCCTTTGTCGCCCGTCGCCTTGTCACTTTCGCTCTGCCGCCCGCCGCCCCGCTGCGAAACAGCGAACGGACCCCCGCGACACCGTCACCCTCTTACGTCAGTGTCACCGCGAATCGCGGCTCATTGTTCGTCGCGTTCCGAAGATTCTCTCTCTGGCCCCGCGACAGGAGGCAACGGAAAAATGTCTTCCATAGGCACAGATACGGGACGAGGCTTCAAAGTTTTTCCATTACACGGTAAAACGTGTCTCTTCCAACTTATAGATTGCGAGCAAGTGGAACGGAGGAACATAGAGAAAGAGAGAGAGAGAGAGAGGGGGGGGGGGGAGGTATAGTGGGATAGGAAGAAAAGGTAGCAGACGACTTCCACAGACAGGATATGCACACCGAATGGACCTGAGTTATTGAACGGATCCGATTTGCAGAGACCCCCTCCGCGGCGAACGAATGCATTTGCGTCGGAGGATCTCGACGCGGAGTATGAAAAATGTTTACCACCGAATCTCGATAAAACGGAACGTCGCGGATAGCCGGCTCCGCGCGGCTACAATTTCTCGCCCACGTGATAGATCGTTAGACTTTCGCGGGGTCATATAAATTCCGCGGCACACTCCGTATTTTCTCGACTGCCGCCGCAACTTTGCTTATTCCCCGTCCACTCGCCGTTTATTATTCGTCAACGCGTTGTCCTTGAGGCAACTTGTAATTTTGTAATTCCGCATTTTGTCGACATAACCGATATATTTCGTGACGTTTGGTTTGAAAGAATATACAGGCATCGCGCTTGCGACGTCAATTTCTGTTGTAGGTGAGTACTCTAATTGTACCATTTTTTCCGTCATATCATATTTTAGTCGATCGCACCGGACTTATTTGTTAGGAGGTATGGGTATCAATGAGGTTGTGTCATTGATTTCGGCTTCCATATCATTTGTAGCGTACCACAGGATCTGTCGGCGTAGTGTATCAACTGTCTGTAGAAATAAAAATCGTTCCCTTTAAACCGTCGTGTGCGAATGTTATATATAATATATATTACGTTCCCCAAGTACATACCGCATTGCTGGCAGTGACTTCAAACCCTGTACAGAAATCGATCGCACCTTTCGTTTTTCCATCGACGACCGAGTATGCGATTTCCTAACAGAGTTGTCGGCCTGTGCCAGACTCCAAGCAGGACGTCTCGTTTTTCTCCGATTTGTCATTAACGCTTTAAAAATCGAGAATGAAAATTCTTAACGACTACAATAGGTTGTCGAATTTTCTCGACACTTACCGTTCAACATTAATCTAAACGCGACAGAGAAAATAATTGTTCTCTCCCTTATACGCACATAATTTTACAATCCTGATTATAGAGTCTACACCGACTCCGAGCAAAGTTTAGAAGTGTACCTTTAAAATATCCTCCGCTAGCAGACGATTAGCTTTCGATTAAGAAAGCGTGGTTACGAAATAGAGGCAATGTCGCTAGGTAAATGGAAGAGTAATACGAAGGAAAAGCGGAAATCACAGATATATACGCGGAGTGAGAGTGGTAAATGGTGGATGTAAGGTTACGAGGAAAGTGAGTGGGAGGGGGTTAAGGAGTGTACTTGGGGGAGGCCGAAGGAGGCCGATAGAGGGTGCGGGTGTAGAAGACGAGGCCGCTTGCCTCTCCGTTTTCTCCGTAACCGTCGTCGCAGCGACGTAATCGAATCGAAACTATAATAACTTTGTCCCGAGCGCGGTACCTGGCGGCAAACTCGATTTATCTTCGACAGGGACAACCGTCAAGGCTCGCTCATGCGACTGACGAGGAAAGATCGAGATAGCAGTCTGTGCGACTTGACGATCGATAGCCGTTGGCCGATTCCACCCTATTTCGTATGTTCTTCGCGAGTCATAGACACGTCCCAGGGCGTGCGAATTATGTGACCTATTCCGAGTGTCTAACTCCGGGGATGACCCATGCGGGAACGAACGGCGCACACGCATGAGCTGAGAGCTGTCGTTCGAGGTCGCCGCAACCAATAGCTTGTTCATTACAAATTCTTTTCCTTCCTTGACCACCGAAGCAGCGGATGCATTTTTAACATTTAACCGCTTTTACTAGCCTTCCACGACGAGCAACGGGTACTGTCGACGTATTCCGCTTTCCCACCACAAGGAATTATAATGAATTTATGGGCACGCTTGCATTGTCTATCTTGAAAAGTACAATGAGAATTGAAATTCTGTAGAAACGTTCGCAAGTATATATTTGTGTATACCGAGGACAATCGTTCGCAGTGAGATTAACGCCCTTTGAATTGGGATTCATATTACGTTCTGTTCTGACCGATACATTCAGCTCTCGCTGACTAAGGGCGCTGCCTTTGTCTCGAAATGCTCCAGCAGACGCTGACGAGCAGCGTCAACGTTTAACGCGTTAATTAACCGTAAGACATTGAAATGCCCGACATTTGCTTGGAATCCTCTTCCCGTTGTCCGTACATTCAAGCATCGCCCGAGATGCTTGAAAAGAAGACGACGTCTTCCGTTGGCGAAGGTCATTATCCGCGGCACACGTTCTCATTTCGTCAAATTCCTTTTGTTGGCCCATGCAAAACACGTAGCAGCTAGCGAGGCGGGATGAATGTATATTTAAGAGAAAAAGAATACGAATCCCGGGACGACGTGGCCTGCTTTGATTCGCGTTTCTTCCTCCTGCCACTCCCGTTTCTTGCACGGTGCACTCACCTCCCAAGCGGAACGCTTTCTCACGAAGTTAGGCGCAAGAAGAACAGACAGGACAGCGGACACGTATGCAACGGCCACGTGACGTAATACAAATTTGAATGGCAACGTACCTCCTGTCGGCGATGGAAGACTCGCCGATAAACACATTTATCGGATGCTGGCAAGTGGTTGCAATAAAGAACAAAGTGTCACGTCCACCTCATGTACGTTACAACGTGTGATTCTTACGGCACTGCATATGCATACAAACTGCGTGCAAATTTCTATTGCGACAGTTTGTCCGCTGATCGTTCTGTCGTTGACCGTGACATGTTACCGGTAGAAATAAACTAGTCAACCAAATTATAGAGTACGCACAACGATGTCGTACTTATTATTACCCTATTAGGCATCCGTTAAAACACCGCACGCATTGACGTATTACATAGCACAGTACTGCACAACCGTGTTACCGGCCCACCTATCGCTCCCACTATGCCACTCTCCGTGGCGCACATTATAGAATTAGAAGAACAGCCGGCTAAATTTCCGCGCGGATTGTCCCCAAATTCGCACACCACTGATTCCAAAAGGCATGCTAATGCACTTTTAAAAGCATTCCGCACCCCCCCTCCCGTCGCCGCACTTTCTTCCGGCAGTTACGGGCGTGTCGCTGAACAGAGTCTCCGGTCCTATGGTCAAATGCATATTTAAGCGGGGAAAAGCACGAGTCTCGCTTTGATTCCCGTTTCTTCGTCCTTGGTTCCATCCAGTTCCCGAGAGACGCCGTGCCCACAAAGTTACGCCCGACTCCGGACAAGGGAGCGAAGAACGGGAACGCGTCATACAATATCCACGTCAATAGGGAGTTCTCTCTTTGACATGTCTCTCGTCGTTGTTAGTCGCGGCGACGAAACATTTGAGAGAACATTTCATTGAAAGCCTCTGGTCAATCCCGCCTTTGTTTCGCCGATAATTATGCCAGCCATTCCGACCCACGCTCCTCTCTCTATTCTCGCGAAACGGTCATTTTTCCTGCGAGCCCCTTTATTCAATGACAATCTCCGGCTCCTTGATAGCATGCACTTCGTGTTAATCGAGGCGGCTCGTTCTTACAGTTTCTCCGAGCGAGGGTCCGATATTCGCAGCACGAAAAGCAAAAGTCTCGCCTTTGTTCGTGCACTGACCGTGTAACGCGCCCTATTCTTCGACCCCTTTTGTATGCTGGCGCATGCTAATTTCTTTTGCCGTTCAATTTTCTTCCTTTTCTCTTTGCTCGGTTACGTGGCATTCGGCAACTATCCGATGATTTTAGCGATTAGAAAAAGTATGCCTTTACCGGACCGAACGGATGAGCATCCGGCGGGAGTGCGCAGAAATGTTTGACTCTTTGGTTAAAAAAGGAACCAACTCACCTCACACGCAGTAGCTCCTCAACATTCGTTAGGTCGAGCAAAGTGAAGGTTTGTCGAGCGAATTTTTCACCGCCTAATATGATGTAATCTCTCAGCACCGTTACGGGCGGCTAACGACGAAACCTTTAATTCGATTCCCACTGTATTAGTTGCTACAGGACGGAAGCGCCATTGGGAACGGCGAAAGGCAGAAGCGTCCGTAAATGTCTGCAGTGTTCAAAAGCCGATTACACGAGACGCGCGGGGGCTCTTCAATCTCCGCCAGATTGGACAAAGTCGACGTTCGCCGTCCGAATTTTGTTGCCACCCTATATTTCCGCGCACTCCTGACAAAGTTGCGCGTTAACAAGAAACTTTTTCTTTTCTCGCCCGACAAAAATAAATATACACGGAGTACGAACTGGAGAGATCTCCACAGTCCCTTCTGCGAACGCTGATTATGCAAAACCGCTTAGCCCTTACCCTTTTCGAGATTGCAAAAAGTTTTTCCCTGCAATACTTGCGTAATCCTCCGACAATGTTCCGTTCTAAGCGGGAACTTTCTCTCTCTGTCTCTCTCTGCGTCTCTCTCTTTCTCAGAGAGAGAGAGAGAGAGAGAGAGAGAGACATTCTTTCTCCACTTCTGTCTCTTCAGCCGTAGTCTCGTCATTCGCTGTCCCAGGAGGGAAACATTGAAAACGGTTGAGACAAGAGCTCACTGGTCAGTCTTGCCTTTGTTCGCCAGCCACACTGCCGCTTAGCTCTTCAGCCCTTCAGTTTGTTCAGAACCGAGCCGCCAACTTGAAAACGGAGGTTGCTTCCTGCACCGTCGTCGCCCTGATCTTTCTGGCGATTCTCGAAGGACCATGACAAGGCTGTCGGTCTCGATGGATTCTCATGTCCGACTGAAAAGCGCCAACGTGAAGTTTGTCGTCAGCATAGCCTGGGGTCTGTATAGTGACGTGCGTCAATTCTACGGATGCCGTTCTGAGGAAATGGGAATCGCACAAAGAGTGGGATTAGCTTCACTGTCCTTCACGACTATCGAGGAGCGCGCCCGCGCGTGTACGTGTGTGTCTGTGTGACCCAAAGGTCGATTGACACCACAGTCTTCACTTCCATTCAAAGCATTTGCAAACTTCGTTTACGGTCAATTGTTAGGATACGAATTCCACTGCAGTCACGTAGTTATCGGATCTCCGGCGGTAACTTTATAATTGCGATAATTGGGAGCAGTTATGTGAAAGCTATAAAAACGTTCGTGAAACGTAATCGAAGTCCTGTGTACGTCAATGCATTCGAATTACACGATTACGCCATCATTTTATTAGAACCACTAATTCCGAACTGTTAACAAAAATCGGAAAAACACAGCCACACGGCCGCGTCTCTGTACAACGTATTAACACGTTGACTGCCGCGTCACCCATATTCGAGTGACGAAAAAACTTGTCCCATGGGACTCTAAAAAATAGATTCTTAACGATCTTTGACACGATTAACATTAATTTCGTTACGCATTTTTTCGGAACATTTTCGGCAGACAACGTGTTAAGGCAGTCCGGTGAAATGAATGCGACTCGCTAAATCACTTAGTATTTGTTAAGTGACGAATGCTCGAGCAATTTAAGAATCAACCTAATTGCCCTCGGAGGAACTCGAGCGGCTAAAATATTCGCTAATTCTCATCGCGGATGGGGTCTCATGGAGCCCAACTGACGGATATTAAATTTTCCGCCGCGACACCGGCACGGTCGCGTACGCGTCGCTGGAAATCGACGACCGAAGTCGAGAGGAGGACGGCGTAAAAACGTCGACCTAGTCGAAACCATTGACACCGTCTGGCCCGTCCGTTAATCGTCGGACTTATTATACCATTAATCATCGAGTGTCCTCGCGATCGCCGCAATTTCCAATCTGACAGTCCGCCCGAGTCCCAAAGTCTCGAACCTTTTTGTCGGCTGCGTAATTGGTTTAATTATTGCGATTAATGGCTGTACGGGTACTTTCGCCACGGAAGACGACGCACAACTTGACGCGCGCGAGTCATGGTGTCGACGTTAGCATAACGACACCTCGGATTCGACCCTGCCCGAAAACTAGGCACGAAACGAGCTTAATTAATGTCCTTTCCTTCAGCCCTACGCGAGACGCTCCCTGTCGGTCGAAGTCGAACGACGATGAGAACGGCGAGGGGAGGGGAGGGATAAGAAAGGGGTATGAGAAGGGTTGCGAGAAGAAGGAAGAGAACGGCGACGACAGCGGCACGTTAATCGTTAAAGTTAAAGTTAAACTCCCGCGGCATTTGCATAGTTTCGAAGCACCAATATAACTTTGAGATTTATCGTCTGGCATACGTGCCGCGAGGGCATTAATTATTGCGCCGTTATTGAATGCCGCGGCTTTTTATTCGCCGACGTAGCCCGCCGAAATGCAACTTTTTATTCGAGCCGCCCCGCGCCCTGCCGAATCCCTTCGCACGCCCCTTTCCACGCTCCGGAGGCCGCGTAGAAAAGCGATCTATCGCGTTCCACTTCTCCCATCGCCCGTTCAAAACAATGCATATAACGCGGCTCGTATTGATTTCCCTTGAAATATACTGTTCTCGCCCCTGGCACGGGACTTTTATTTTGCCCGCGCCTCACACCTCGTCGGCATTATCATCGTAATCGCTGCCGCGCTCATTGCGAACGACTACTCTCACGAGCCTTTTTGCGTCTTACGCTAGAAATCCGTCTGGGAATGACAACGCGTATGAATTCGACTGCTCATCTTTCTTCGTCCTTTCTCTTTTCGGCTGTCCCGTCCCTTTCATTTTCTCTTCCCCTTCCCACCCTCCTCTTCCGCAATTCATCCCCTGTCGCCTCTTTCTTTCCACGCCGGCACTCCACTCTGCTCCAAATCACTCCAGAACTCGCCACGACTGACATTGAGCGTCGACACTGTGCAGTCATCGATGACGCCCGTAATGGGAATGTAACGAGCGATGGATCGGCCATTTTCTTGCAATTTCGCTCGCTTTATGGAGCGATCGACGATAATGGCCGCGGCAGTTTGTGCATATGAACTGACTAGTGATGACGTGTACGTTTGCAATGAACGTGCGTAAATGTCACGACGCAGTTGTGTCGCTTATCGTCGAATACGCGTAACGGGCAAGAGCGTTACATTAAACGTAATTTGCGCGGGACAGTTACACGAGCAGAGATAATATCTGTCAATTTAGGATTTTTAATCGTCAGCACGGCGCGAACGAATGCTACGTGCGTTGCCATCTTTGCCGTATGCACATTTTTTCAACCCAAATTATGTAGCATATATACATATCTACAATAGAGCTCCCGCGACGTCGATGTTAATTTCGTACTGACGTCAACGTGCACGAGGTAGCACGACGACAGGGAGTAATATTCAGAAGCGACATACGTTCTTCCGAATGTGAAATACACGGAACAGACGTGCTGGCAAATTCCGTAGGAAAAAGCCGGCCGCGTTAAACGCGGCCGAGCGCGTGATGGCGAACATTTGTCGCCGGTACAGCGCCATCCAGCGCTCGCGTCGGCCTTTATCGGTGTCGGTGTGGTGTACACCCCGACCCCATGCCAGTTTTCACACTTGCGAACGTGTGACGACAGACGGTCGCGCGAGTAACTATTCCTCGTTAAGGAGCCATCATTTTATTCGAGAAACTGCCCGACGAAGTTCGTGCCGACCGAAAGTTCTCGTCATTAGTTGGCGTATACTGATTAGCGGTATCGAATCGCGGCCAATGCGAGATACACGAAACAGAGGCGATTGGGACGAAGATGAATCGGTAGCAAGTGTCGCTAAGTGGACTTCTGGCCGCAAACATCGTGATAGTTGCAGACGTATACGCGAGCGGGATCGAGGGAAATTTTGTCGTTCAGCTTAACGCCGCTTGGGTCCGTCCAGTTACGCGCCGTTACTACTGGCAAAGGATTCTCGTTACGGTGTCAGTACCCACGGCCTCGGAGTTGTGAAGTTGCTCGGTCTCAGGGGTTCGCGGCGAAGTTCTTGCCGTGCGGCGCGGTGTGCGTATACAGGGTGATTCTAAATATATGGGACAAACTTTAAGGGTTGATTCTTTGGTTTATTTTTATCATAAAACTTCGTATGGACATATGTCCAAAACGGCTTAGTGATAAAAACCAAGGAAGTTTAATAATAAATTAAAAGGTTACACATAATAATACAACGTAGGTAATAAGATTAATAAATAAACTTTAATGAATCAATACTTTGACACAATAATATTGAAATGACAAATAAATATAAAATTGCTTTTGCAGGGCCAGCTAGATATTAGATCAATTATTTATTATTCAGCATCCTTTGTTTTTATCACTAAGCCGTTTTGGACATATGTTCATATGAATTTTTGTGATAAAAATAAACCAAAGAATCAGCCCTTAAAGTTTGTCGCATATATTTATATTGAACGAAGTTCGAAGAATTGGTATTTCACTCGAAGGAATTTCATATGATTCTACCAAAAACAGTATGGCGTATACGTCGTGTCCGGCAGGATTATCGCTGGCAAATGGTTTCCGCTAAGATGGTGGCACGGGCTTAGCAGTGGACCGACAAAGTTTTCGATTCCACAAGTATACACCGTGAACACTTTCCCGCGGACTTCGCGCTCGCTGGTTCACCGATAATTGGCGCGATCAATTTCGCAGTGATGCGAAAGTACGAAGAGGTCTAACGGACTAGAAAGGATCACAGGTATCCCCGTAAGGCTTTAGAGTTGCTCAAAGTACCGTACTTCTTGATGGCAACATCGCTCGTGGTTATTCAAACGGACTACCACGATCATTGTAATAGCCTGTTTTCACACTGTTCCTTTGAAGTCGACGCGCAGCATGAATAGACCTCGCAAATAGAGAATCAGTTCGCTACATAGATATGCTAAACGTTTCGCGCATTGTACTTTATACAACATAATATCCTTTGATCGCAGAATGTCGAGAAACATTCAATGTATACGTCGATAAGCCTCGGCAATGGTTATTTGCAAACCGACGGCCATCAATACGACTCAGTGTTGCACGGCGCTATTGAAAAGATAACTTGAATCGCTCGCGTATTGATTGCGAAAAGACTCCGACGACATGGGCAATAAATTCGTATCAAGCAGCGAAAAGCTACTTTGATCAATACCCGCGACAATTTGTCTTTATCCCCTCGCCAGCCAAATGCTCACGACCATCTGGTGGTGTACTCGAAAGGCAGAGGCACTCCGAGCAAATGGATCTCAGGAGACAGGAATGAGCGTCGTCTATCGTCCTTCGCAGTCGGATATCTCAGATTACGCGTATCACAGACTTCAAATGTATGACCAATGGCTCTGCGGCTGGCAAACAATGGTCGGTGGACGAAACGACGGATCGGAAGCATGCGATCGACGCAATCGTCTTTGACCCGCCCATTCTACCGAGCCGCGCCAATCTCGACAGATCGCAATTTAACGAGAGACACTTATCCATTCGTTTCACCGCCGCACACACGACTACGCCTATGTACATTTCGCGTGAACGCACCGTGTGAGTACGCGCAAAACGTGCCTTCATGCGACCTACAATTATGCGAGTTGTGTGCGATCGTTTATGCGCGCGCGCGCGTACGCCGTACGGCACGGCACTAATTATGACTAAGGTAATAATGAGAAAGCCGAGCTATCGGCCGACTGTTTACACAACCGTTCCTCGAGGCAACTCGACCCCCGCGGCGTGAATTGCGTCTAATTGCTTCAAACTACCGGAAGATCGGACGACCTGGCTGACGAGAGTTTTTCGGTTCGCACGATTATATGACTAACTTCGCTCGCGACCGTCGCAACCCGTCAATTTTTCTTTCAGTTCGTTACGGAACGTCTACTACGAAACGGAAGGTCTTGCTAACGTTCCCGATAAAAGTATAGGCCGGCCCCGAGTTTTGCATAATCCGGAAACGAGATTGAACGCCGGCTTAATTAATCGTCTTAATCATCATAATCGCGGCGGGAACTTGTATTTAATTGCCATGAGCGACTGGTATATTGAAGGAAATTAATTCTGCTATCCTTATATTATAGCTGTACTCGCCGTTGCTTAGTGCTTTTTTAACCGACTTCAAAATAAGGAAGTTATCTATTCGATATGTATCATTTTTTTGTCTATTCGCCAGAGAAAGTAATATCGGCGATTCTGAAAAATGTACGAATACTGCGATCAAATATGTTAAGTTAAAAATGTACAGGAATGACATTCTTCTCAATCTATATGCGCATAATGGAGATTCGGTGCGAGTCTAATTAATCATCTCGGTCAACATGACTTCGGACGATGAGTTACGACTAATTGCTTCGAGCTGCCAGTGCACCGAGCATAGTCGGTACTTTTTCGTTCCACACGATTATAATTCCGCTCTCGATCGCTCTATTTCCCCTACCGCTTGCCGCGGGGACCGTTCTCATCAGTTACGGAATTTCCACAAATAACAACCTCCAGTGCATCTGACCTGAAGCGCACTCAGACGACAGTTACAACTCTCTACCCGTGCATAATCCAAACTTAACAGAAATCTAACTAACCGGTCCAACTAACTTCGACCCGTGACCTAAGTCACTGAACCGAATTGCGTTAATGCAGAGACTCGATCGACCAGTTTTACGTCGCACAACGCCGATCGACTTTTATTTCGTTTAAAGCCAATTGCACCACGTTTAGGTCAAGTAGAAACCCTATAATCAGAGTCAAAAAATAAATTATTCGATTTGATTGGTGACGCCATTTTTTGAAAAAAAAAGCACTAGATATAGCACGTTTGTACGCGACCACTATTAATGTGTCTGTTCTTCATACAACATCGATGTGATTTGCAATTGAAGCCTGCAGTATTCATTTTGTTGAAAAATGGCATGTCTTACCGAACCTTATTGACAGTTTCGTGACTCTCATTATAGATCATAGGGTCTCTAGGGCAGTGATGCCAGAAAGCCGAAAAAGCAGCAGCAGCACGCCGAGTGGTGGGGGCCATGCATGTGATATGTGACAGTTGTGTCACAGTTGAACGTCGCGAAAGACGCCGCAAACACGGCACGCACACATTTACCGCATGCCCCCACTATTCGGCGTGCTGTTGCTGCTTTTTCGGCTTTCTGGCATCACTGCTCTAGGGTAAACTGTCAGGTAGCGTACCTAAGACATAAAATTGTAACTAACGTTGTCCCACCTATCGTTCAAATTAATTTCTCAGTTACGGTTACAATGTTATGTGTTAGGCAGCTACCTGACAGTTTACCCAGAGGTAGAAAAATCGACCCTTAATAACGATGTTAATTGCGCGACAATTATTATCAATTGACACATTGCGTGAATAACGATCCAACTTGCGAGCGTCGCAGGACAAACACGGATCCCAGGTCGGGACCGCATTTCAACAATACGTACAACACTTCCCAAGTGTACATAATCTGATTCGGACCAAAATTTGACCACCCCCTTTGACCACATCAAGTCGGCAACGATTACGTTGTATTAATACTTCTAATTACAGTGCACCGTCGGAACGTCGAAGAAGAAAATTCGTTTTACACGCTCGCCCTATTATAACTTCCTGCGCGAACCCGTCATATTTCTGTCCACTCCTGTCGCGAGGAACACTCCGATCACGCTGCGACATCTCACCGAATAACCGCTCCCGATTTTTCTATACCAGAAGTGCACTCGGGTGACAATACCGATCCTCTGCGCATCTATCTTCGTCCGACGTTCTTTTATCCCTCTTTCCGCGTCCGCCTGGACACGCTCTTATCCTTCGAGGAAAGCGGGGAATAAATGGGCGTGGTAGTGCGGAAAAAACCCGCGAGCCCGATTAGCAAGACGGCTTAAGCGTGAAATATCGGGGATCATTGCCGGGAATGTATCGATACTATCGTTTCGTCCTGATTACGTGAAATTTGTGAACGGTTCACGACACTGGACCGTGAAATTTACAAGCGCGTCGGACGATCGAGCCGATAGGGACAAGAGGCGAATAAATCGGTTTGTCGAGGTTGGATCGTTGACAAAATAAAAATGTGTAAGAATTGAACGATCATGAACTTAATGCGATCTAGTTGTCTGCGGTAAGGAAGTGTGATCGTTTGGTATTTATAAGCCTGTCAAATATTCCAAATTGCGACGCGCGAGAAGATGGCGAGCGAATTTCTTGGCTGAATCTGTTCCCGAGGCACGAATCCATCGCCAATAATTGTTCAATGTGTTTCGAGGTCGAATGTACATTTGAGTGACACTATCCATCTTGTATCTATTTGCGCTTGCCTGCTCACATTGGTCGTCTGTTCATACGTGAATCAATCGCCCTAAGTCCGAATGTGGTCTATGAATAGACACATATTGTCTAATTGACCATATACTTATACAGTGTTGTAGATTATCATGATATCGTTAGGTAGAATTTATGCTGAACGATCTGGAGAAATTTCGTAAAAATTTCACGGAAAATGCAGTCGAACACGGAGTGGACCTTGTCCGTTCGACCATCTAACAGCGCCATATATAACCTTTACTTACGAAATGTTCTTTCAAAAAAATGCGGCTCTGAAACTTTTACCACTGCGGCGAGAAACCTGCGGTGATTAAAAACTAACGAACAAAGCAACTACATCTGTGATATATTATTTGTGGTGAATAATAGAAAGTTAATTTTGACGTAATTAAAACTTCAATAAAACGGCAGTAACGTGGGCGTGCAGTGGCTGGACATAGTTATAAAATATTTGAAAATCACCGGCGTACGTCACATAGGCAGGCGGTGAGTTGCACGTAAATTACAACGCCAATTAGCAAGTCTGTACATGTTCACTTAATGTACCTAGCGAAAACACCTGTTTTCAATATAGTGTGTTTGGCAGAGCCATTAAGCACCGTTTCGGAGAATTTTAAAACTTATCACGCACAATGCATCCCGCCGAAACAATTACGCACTCAAGTGAATGAAAGCAACTACGATAATAAAAGCATAATAACTAAAATTCGCGCATACCTCACGTTACTTAATAAACTAATATCACACATTATAAACTTCATTATGATTTTTCGTCGCTTCGGACTTCGGACATTCATCAACAACGAACGGACTCCACTGATAATGATGATAAACCCGATATTACCCTCACCGATTTTTCAACCTGGTAATCTGCCCCCTTCGTACCACTATTCACATCGCATACAGACGTGCCCGCGTGCTATACGCATTTAGATACGTCCAGTTGGTAAAAATGGGCATAATACGACAAGATATACTCACCCATTTTACCCGTATCAGAGCAGCCGCGGGTTCTGTGCGAGTGATATAAATTGTCTTGAAAAAAAGGAAAAGAAAAAGAAGAAAAGGGAGAAGGTACGTTATAACACAGACACAAAAGGAGGTAGTGGAGGAGGGTGCGGGCGAAAAGAGAGCGAGACGCGTCGAGCGGGTCCGCGCGCCAGTGGACGGCGTCAATTACTTCTAATTAGTAGAACGCGCGTGCTTGTTTTACGGGCTCGTATCAGAGGGACGAGCGGTCCTTCCACGGCGCGACGACTGAGCGCAATTGGGCGCGTCGTTCGTCGCCCTTCCAGAGGCGTTTTATCGTCGCCCCTCATAAAACGTCGCGTCGCGTCGATAAACGTTCTCGAATAACCCGGTCGGACGCTCCAGGCGAGAAGTGCACTTAGCAAGTGACACTCGCAACCCCTCTATCCATCTTCGTCTTTCCGCTCCTACCGGGCCCTCACGCCCTTTGCCACCGTCTACGCGCGCGCGAACTCTCTTCCGAAGGAGCGGCGAGAATCGCGCCGACGATCGCCGGACTTTCGCCAAGCAGATCACGAACGGTGTCACGTTTCATTAGTGTAGGATCGAAAGAAGAAAGTAAGACAGCACCGGGCGGAATCGGACGCAGCCGCTAACTGGGAATGTACGATACCGATTCGATTCTTTTAGTCGAAAGATCCTTTGTTTGCTATCGGATTCGTTGAAGAATCGTTTCTTTACCTCAAAACATCGATTGGCTTGTTGAGAATCCGCAGCATTTATTAATCTCAAACTCGATTCTTTACACCGAAAGATTCATTCTTCCAAGATCGATTCTTTCATTTGGATTTCTTTAAAGAGATTCTGCAGCGTTGATTATTCTTGAACTTGAACTCGATCGTTTACCCCAAAAGAATCGATTCTTTGGTTTCGATTCTTTCGAAACATACACACTGCGCCATCGACGCCTTTTGCGTCTTCTTCCCCAATATCTGTCCGTCTGATACGCACATCTCTTGCTTCCGGTCCTCTATAAGCTACTCCGGTTTTCACATTAGTGGAATCGGCATGACGCCGGGTGCCGTCGGAAAAAGTTTGGCGACTCGCGTGACGTCGCGTCTGTCCGCTTTCTCACGAGTTAACAGTAACAGTAGCCGAGCGGTAATTCGCGCTCACAGCTCTCCCGGGCGAGCGCCGATTCTTCGGGCAGGCATTTACATCGGCGACGCTACTCGTCGGAGGCAGATGCGGGCTAAATGGATTTCAGAAAAAGGGGATAGACGCGGCGACGTAAGTTAGAGAATCATATTCCGCTGTCGGTTCGCCGGCGAAATGGTCAGACTGAAGTGCCGCGGGGGAGTGTCGTTCGCGGCAACGTCGTTAACGGAGTTTCAGTTTTAATTGGCGAAATCGGCGGGCACCCATTAAGCGGGCTATTAAAAGGGAGTTGTCGGGGATGAATGTTTAAAGTCACCGCTTCGGGTAAGTGACTGCTTGAGGCACGTTCTGCCGTCGCACCCCTAATCTGTCGCGATCGCGAGAGTATCGCGACGGGGCTGCGAGCTTGCTCTCGTTCCGAAGCGAACTTCGAAGCGTGACACTCTGAACGCGCAGCGGCGAAATGTTGTTAACGTAGCGGAAACTTCAAATTCTGCTTTTTCCGAACGTTCGTGTTTGGCCGTTGAGAACAATTAAACGTCGCACGCACTTATATATCGCGCACGTCGTGTGTCATGGCCTCAGCTTCATTATGCAAATTGTGACTTTAATTGCGTCTCGTTAAAAGAACTAGCCTGCTTTAACATCTTTATAACAAATGCGAGGAAGTTGAGAGAAACAAGCTAGACGCAGTTGGTACTGTTCGTTCGTTTACTTCGTAACGTTCACTTTGTCTCCATCCCTCTTCATATCTACTCGTCCCCTTTTGTTGAGAACAGGTGCAGGCAAAGAGGCAAAGGTGCGGGAGAAATAAATTCAGGAAAGTCACGGGAAACTTGGAAATAAAAACGGCTGCGAACGGCTTTAGGGAAAATTTATGTGTCGTCGCGTGAGTTTCACTATGCAAATGGCTGTGTTAATTGCATCCGCTTAATAAAATCGACACATCACGCACCTAATAAATATTTTAAATAACCGTCAAGAAAATCACGAAAGTACACTGAAAAACAAGGCAATGATTGACGACGGTGTAATTTTCATAATATCGATACGCAGGTTTTTTTTATAAAACTAATCAGGAATTTTGTCGAAGTTTTATTCGAAATCTACTTTTTCACGTGTTTTACACGATTCTAATAAAAAATCGGGAAACCATTCGTCCACCCTCCTTCACGCGTTCGCATTTTTCATTTCGTTGACCGCTCGTCCACGCTCTTTTGCATCGTGACGCTGGCGAGGCCGAAATACCGAATAAATGTATTCAGAAAAACCGCGAGAGAACTTTGACAGAGAGGCGTTCATAAATTATAGCTGTGAAAGCGATATTTTGCCAGCGGCTCCAAAAACCGTGCTAAATTAATTCTTAATGCAATATGCGACATCGCCGTTTCTTCAGTTTCAGCAAGCAAACTCCCGACGTTAAGTTACCGTTAATCAGCAAAGTGGTAGTGTCATACTAACAGCGGCTGTAGGGAAGGAAATAGCTGGGCAAGCGAGTACGATAGCACACAAAGACAAACTGATAACGGTTCGACCTGAACATTACACGTAATACCGATCGATACCATCAGCACTGTTTCCTGGACCGACCAACTACAATTGCGCGTTCAATTCGAAATTTCATCGCTTCAATTCAGCAAAGACGCCGCAAATTTAGCACGTTCCCGCCTAGCGCTGCAGTAACCTTTTCATTAAGTTGCATTCACGTCTGCTGAAAAACCTCTGCGGACAGGGGATATTCAGCGTTGGTATACTTAATTTACCCTGTTATCACAGGGACTGTGAACCAACAAGATTGACTGCATGATTCAGTTATACCTGAAAACTGTACCAGACGCCGATGGTACAGCATACTGTGGAACTTGTGGAGACATAAAAAAATGTTTATGACTGTGAAGATGTACGTATGGACAAAGGTTATCCCGAGATGAGAAGAAGCTCACCCACGACTGAAGAAAGCACTCGTGCGACACATACAAGGTTCCATCGGTCTTCATTCGCGTCTCCGTACACCTCATCGCTCTATCGCATTGCAAAAGCAAACTTTGTGTAAGTAAATGGATTTGAAAAGCGAGAATGGGTCTGACGACGAAGGGAAGCGAGGACGATTCGAAGTAGAATTTCCACTTTTCCGTTCGGTCTTCCCAACGGCCGGGGTGTCAAATTACGCGAACGAAGCCTACGGTATCGCGAGGAAAACTTCGGTGCAAATTAGTGCGGCAATTAAATTTAATTGGCAAAACACTAATCGATATGAGAAAAAACCTGTGGTGCTCGTTATCAACATAAAAGTCCGCGAATTGGCAGAAACACGCGATAGACGCATATCTCGCGAGGGAAATCGTTAAGTCCAGCGTCGAACGTACGAGGTCTTCGTTGGCAAACGAATTTTCCGAAGCGTACCGACCCGTCACACGTGCGACCGGAAAAGTGTCGTTAAGCGTAGAAATGAACTGTCGAGTGCTATATCTTGTAGTAAGAGGAAAGTTTTCAGTGGCTGAGTTTAATTACAGAGGTGAGGAGAGCGTTTAATGTCTCCTACACGTACGGCCACGCACTGAATGTGCGATGTGACTTTCAAAGCACCCTGAGCTGGACAGAATTACCACCTGAGCTGGATATAACGCGATTCGCCTATCCCGTTGCGTCGCCAGCACATCCTCCGCGTCTCTCCCTTCAACCAATAACTCCCGCTTCGTTACCATTAGCGACACCCGCGCGACCGTGGACTTTCGAAAGATAAGCACAGGGACGCAAGAGCAAACTCCGCAACCGTTCAAACGGCTGAATTAAGCAGCCAAGGGAAGTGTGCTTCTCGGAGAAAGAGATAGAGAAAGGGGCGGCGAGTAACTGCACCGGTTCGTAAACGTCAATTACGATTCAATGAAAGGCTACCGGGGCGAGGCTAAAATTCATTCGACGGAGGCCTGAAGTGTTTCACTGGTACAATGAAAAGTACACTCATGCGATAATCGTGAAGTTTCATACGTTCTCCATCGGCGTCTAGTGCGTCTCTCGCCGCTACGTGTGTGAGCCTCTCCAACGCATGAAACATGAAACTTGTCCGATCCACACGTGGGACAGACGCGTCTAATGTAACCTGCCGTGAAAATGTGTACGACGACTCGCGAGTGTGTGCAAGTAGACGCGAGGACCACTACGCGCCTCATGCATCGAGCGTAACGAGTATCTCTTTTAATTAGTGTAACAAGCATCTTTCGCAGGACATGGCGTGGAGAAGCAGAAGAAAGCGAAGTTTCTCTCCCTTTGCCGAGTGCTTTTTGCATCCTCTATATATATAATTAACGCGTCTGCGTCGAAACGTCGTCAAACGTTCTCGAAT
The DNA here is from genome assembly GCA_963942575.1 of Priocnemis perturbator. Taxonomy (NCBI): domain Eukaryota; kingdom Metazoa; phylum Arthropoda; class Insecta; order Hymenoptera; family Pompilidae; genus Priocnemis; species Priocnemis perturbator. The sequence continues at coordinate 12,251,941 of OZ012645.1, read as the reverse complement.
AACCTCGACTGATCCTCTTGCCGAGGAAGTGCGCTCTTAAGAGACTCTTGCTACCGTCTGTCATGATCCACCCTGCACCGTGTCTCTTCACGATCGCGGGCACGTAAGTATATATACCTATATCTGTTCAAAGACTGTCGTCACGAGCACAGATGCTGAGTAAGTAAATGAATTTTAAAAAAGAAAAACGTCACCGAATTATATTTTTCCATGTTCTCCAGTGGCTGTGCGGTCTCATTGAATTACTTCGTGTGGCCACGTGTATAGTTACCCTACTCTGTTCGTAAACCACGGAGCGAGCTACGTTTAATTAGATTCGTTCGTTGCGCGGATGACGTGTTCAGACGCCTTTGTGAATTATTTTATTGATCAAATGAGCCGTGGTCATTCCGAAACACTGCCCGACGAGCTCGGGACACTTTGTGATAAGTTACGCTATATATTCGTTGCGCCCTTTCTGATTAAGCTCTTCATTGATTTAATTAGGAGTTTGATGAAATTTGAACAAGGATTAACATTTGTTCGGACGCAACGCAGCATAATTACGGAATCAAACAATGAGGACGTTTGCCTTTGTTCTCCGTTGTCGCGGAATATTTATCGAACTCGGTACACGTTCAATTTGTACACATTATCGGTCAACTCACCATGAGTCGGCGTAGATACTTTGAAAAGAGACGCAATAGAATACAGAAATGCTGGATGCGTGTGCTTTGTAAAACGACTAGCGAGCAATCACGCAGCACGGTGGTTCAAACAGATTGCAAGCTACTATCCGTCTTCATCAGTCGTACCTATACGTTGCACGGATCCAATCGCGGGAATAGATCGAACAAAATTTCATTTTAGTAAAGGCAAAAAGCGATAAGCGTCTATTTGAGGAACCAGAAAAATGGAATATTCCTTGTATATATGTCTGGTCAGTTCTCGTGATTATTTACTACACTCTTCTCGTACATTATTTTCCCTAGGATACGCCGGATTTAATTTTAAAATAAATCACGGTAAATTATTATTAAATTCAGCAATTTTTATTGATTTATAAAGTAGACATGTTGAGATTAATTATGGAATATGATCTCGGCCAAATGGCCGCCGCGGTTATGCTGGCATACCCCGCCACTTTGGATCAAATTTTCAAAGACTTTTTCCAAGTCAGTTGGCTCAATTTCAGCAGTAAGGCGTTGGAGTTCTGTTTTCAGTTCAGGAATTGTTCCGATCGCACAGGACGAGGACGCGGTAGAATTTGCTTGTCCATAACCCAACCAGTTTCCTCAAATTTTTTAATTAATCTTAGAACGGTAGACTTATTAAGTGAATTATGGATCCACCAAAGTCTTCGCAAAACTATCGCCAAACACGTAATGTGTTTTAACAATAAAAATACGTTGTTCTTATGTATAGCGATCCATTTTCAATAACTTCAACGACTGCAGACGACAAATGTCAAACATTTGGGGTTGCCAACTTAAATATGAAAAAACTGCTGGAAAATTGAATTCCGACGTACCCGATTCTCGTTCGTTCACGAATACTACAAGAGACCTTGAGATATCTTCGATCTCCGTCAGAGGCCATAACGCCCAAATCACCAATGCGAAACGATGACCAGTACACACTTCCCGGAAGATTTAGAACAATGACATTCTCGTACCATTTCCGCGAAAGAAGCTGCACTCACAGAACCGTCCGCGAACCGACATTTATCTTCGTCGCCCTATCAGCATTCCGCACCTATGCCCGCGGACACTTTGATCAGGAAGACGGGGCGCGTTAAATATTGACCGGCCAGCGAAAGTACGCGAGCACCGTTATCCCCAGCCACCGCCAATCCTTCCATCGCGCACGTCCAACCGAGAGCCGACATTTTCGAGGGATTGAAAGGCGCGAACGCTCTCGTTTTCGTTCGCATTCGTCAGCGGCAAGAACGTGCCTGAAATGATGGCCGGGCGATGCGCGCTCCCGGGTTGAAAAGTGCAATCACGCGACAGCTCGCGAGCCACGATCTATCTTCGTCCCGGGCGTATCTCTCATCCCGCCGAGCGTAAATCCACACCCGTCTGGGCACGTACTTCCACGGAAAGAAGGCAAACACGGCATAAATGGATTTAGACTACATGTCGGCGCGAGAGAGAGGGAGGGAGGGAGGAAGGGTGTAAGGAAACGGGGAGAGGGCTAGGGAAAAAATCCGTTAACGACGACACGCCGGAGACCAGCAACGGCGGGTCAACGTCAGATATGACGTCGGATAACGCTCGCTTTCGCCTTGCTTCTCCCGGCGAAGCTGCGACGCGATTGGGCGATTGGGCGGGACAGGCGAACGAGTGGGCTCTCGGAAAAAAGAACTGGCCACGCAATCTGCGTAATCGCCTTTCGGCTTTATTTCATCTCCCTGCTTTTTCGTTCTTTCTTTCTCTTTTTTTTTTTTGTCTTTTACATTTGCTGCTACCTACAATCTAGTTCCTGTAATACGGGCGGTGCCTGTGTCGAGGGAGAAGGAAATGAAGGCGCTGGGGCTGGGGGTGGAGGGGAGAGAGGAGAGGAAGAAGGGCGCCGTAGAGTGGCCGGGGCAAAAAACAGAAAGCAAGCAAGAGAACGCTGCTCCGGCGAATAAACAAATAGAGGAGTATGAACGGCGGAAGGAGGAAGGGCGGGGGAGAAAGCGGAGGAAAAATTCGCTTAGAACGACGCACCGTTGCGTACGATTAAGTGCGCGCGTATCCGCGTGTATAAGCGCGGCTGTGCAAGACGGATGGACCCTGTATTCCCCGGCATATTTCTCGTGCGCCCCACCCTCCCGCACGTCCCTATATTCTTCAACATTTTCAACCTTGAAACCACGTATCGCGACGTTGCCTTTCTCACCGCACGCCGCCGCGACGTCGTCGGCAGGCGGATGCTTCGAAACGAACCCGACGCCAAACTTCTCCCGCTCGCAAATGAGCCCGGAAATGCGCGGCGAAATGAAATTCCGCCGACGGCAGATTGAGGCCTCGCGGAACCTTTGACGAATAACGAATTAAACGCAGCCCCCCTCGCGCCCACTTCGCGACATTCTCCCTTATTCATTACGCACTTCCGCGCTCCATTAAAAGACGGCCAACTAATGTCCGGGTACCTTTGTCACCCTCGTATTCCGACCCACCCTGTCGTCGGGAATGACGGAATCCTCGCGATTCAATTATGTACTTTACGTCGGCGAACTTCTTTGGTACTGTAAAGTGCGAATACGGTGAACTGAACGCTTGATGCGATCAGAAAGAGCGGAATGAGAAGGACGGTGGAGGATAACGACGGCGACGAGAGGAAGGGGGCTGAATTAGGCGAAAGTCAAGTTGTTGTCCATACTGCCGGATCTCGCTTTCTGCACGATGCTGTCGGTGAAGCGGATGCTTATTCCTGTTACAGCCATGTTTCCGGTAAGGAATTGGGCCATAGTGTCGACTCCTGCGCGTGGTCTACGGTCGAAGGGATATCCCATGGGCCGTGCGTCTGGATACTTGCGGTCTCTCAGACCGCAGAAACTCACGGCATCCTTGCAGCCAGTCGACTCGGGCTGCTCCACCTATACGCGTGCACATTGCCAAATATTCATGCTTCATTCCCTTCCTTAGCCTCCTCCCATTTCTCGCCCCCTTCCCATCCCTCTCCGATCTCAAAGTCTACACCAGCGTTCGAGTCGCACCCGCGCGCGTAATAACATTTATGCTCCACACGCGCGAGTCACTTCGACGCTCGTTCGAGCAGTGTCGTTAAATAGACAGTCACATGCCGCACGTTAAGTTATTACGACATTTACATTCAAGTCACCGTGAAGTAAGATTTTTATATTCCTGGTAGAGAAACCTTCGACTTTCAGTATATTAACGACAGGGGGCGGATGGTTGCAATGATAAGCGTGAGCATTTCGGAGCAAGTGAAGCAACGACTTAAACAACTGAGAGATCCCCGCAACGATGCTGACGACGTACGAACTCTCGGGAATGTATAAATTCGCCGACAATCTAGATTGAACGGGCGACACTAACACTGAACAAATACGTCACTGATACGGTCACCGGACGTTCAAACGAGCCCTCGATGAAACTTACGCAGCCGAGCATTCCACTGTCCCCCCCCCCCCTCCCTGCGCGCGATTTATTGTTTCATCAACCGAATACGTGCGGCTCGCAATAACGAGTATGAAAACGATAGAGGCGAGTAGATTCCGCGGCGCGACACATTGCACAATATGTGAAATCTGGATCGCTGATAGACTAATACGATTTCGGCGTTATTAAGCGAGCATGCATGCAACGTTGCTGCGAAAGCCGGCCGTGCTGCACGCGTGGACGGAAGAGATTTTTGCGCCGGTAAAACGACTAATTCCGCGTAACTAAATATCCGCCCCAGCCAACAGTTCGCGCGCATCAGCCGCGAATTTTGCAAATCCGTAAATCCGCAGGGACATCCCGGTGCGTACGCAAGCGCGCGCGTCATAAATCAACACGCGGCGGTAAATAAAAATTTATCGAAATTCCGTCGAATTGATTTTGACACCGCCTGACGCGACAATTCCCGGCTGATTGACTCGTACAATTTTTCAACTGCAAACACCGCCCAAACCCCCGAAACGACAACGTGCGAGCAGCAAAGAGCGGAAAAAACTCGCTCAACGATTCGACCAATTCCGTCGGATTTCTATCGAACGGAAGACACAAATTGCCGCAGCTTGCAGGAAATGCCGCTACGTGGCTCGTTAATTTCGTCGCTCCGGTCAGCGATAAGCAGTCCGTTTTACGGCTAAAGCGCACACCCACTTGCTCTGAAGCCCGCGCTTGCGACTCGAACCGGAAAAACGACAAACATTAGCGTCGGACTTTTGATTTAGCCCCGCAGCCCTACCTCCTATACCCAATAGACACGCAATATTCACAAGCGATTACGTTCATTCATCAAAATCGTCGCGTCTTTCGAGCGATTGACCAGCGTTCCCTAATAAAACGTTTATGACGTGTACAAACGATTCATCCGACGCTAAGAGCGTCATCGACTGCTCCTGTCGATATTTCCGATAAAAAGAGGAGAAATCGAATACACCGAAATGACGTGAAGCACCGCGTCAGCAGCGAGGCTTTTCGATAAAGAGCAACAGCCGGCGGCGGCTACCGGTCGAATTTGCGGTGCCAGTAAACAGAGCCACACTCTCTCGCTGGGAGGAAGGTAAACTGCGGCACGGAAAAAGAAGCGCAACTCACCGCGTCGCCGGTGTAATCGGATATCATGACGAAGAGGTCCATCGGGAATCCCTCTTTCGTGCCTCTGGGTACGAGCATGTGCTGGGGCCATCCGCATCCGCAGAAGTTGAACTGATCCAGGGTGTCTCCTCCAACCGGTCTGTTTTCCGCCAGATTGCGGAAGGTCCTCTCGAACGGAATTGTCACGGATGATTCGGTGGACTTGCGTGTGATCGTGTTCTGGCCGGGACGCACTGTAACGCGAACAGACCAAGAATTATCAACTTATCGCATCACTGTAGTTTACCTATGATAGTTTTCAATATTTTTTCCGACGCTTCAAACGCCTTATCTTTTCTGTGCAACTTTCATCATTCATTCGGTGCAGAGGAAAGAGAATTTTCGATAAAAATATCGGCAATACTGCAGCTCGCGCGCATAAACATAGATGAGAAATATTGTAAAGTTTGATCCCGAACGTTGTCTTGGAACGTGATAGATTCCGATGCTAAAAATAAACCGAATGCATCGATCGATTGCAGGGGTAGCTTTAAGGGAAGAATGCACGCTCACGATTGACAGTGAATTTGTCCATCTCAATCATGAGATTCTTCTGGTTCCTGAAGTTGAACGGTAGTCCACGCTCGTCCTGCTTGGGACCGATGAAGATGCGAACTGTTCCTCGGCGTGGCGCGTTGTTGCGATTGTTGGCGACGACGGTGTAGGTGAAGTCAGAGTGATTCAAATGAGTGAACCGAGCGAGCACACTGCCACGTGGAGTAAAATCGAGACCGCGCGACATGTCGACGTCGCTCTGATTCCAGAACGTCGCGAGGACGTTGGGTTGCTGGTTCGGCGTGTTCAAACGGATATCGGCTATTTCGACCCCCGGGAAGTCGAGCTGGAATGCGGAAGCAGGAATATAACGTTATAACGAAACCATTTTTTCGGCTTGCCCAGCAGTTTTGACAATCTGGCGTGTTTTCGAAATATTGCGGAATTGTTTCCCCATCGACGAAAGGTGGGCGCTTTTTTCGACGGCCGGGAAATTCTCCGACGCAGTTGACGCTAACCCGATTTACCGCTGTCGACGACGAAAGAATAACTTCGCCCTGGCGAGTGCGATTGTAAATTAACAAAGACCGCGTTAACAATGCGCCGGATTTTGGGCGGCAGCCAGCGAAACGTCATATTGTTGAATCAACAAAAATAATTGTTCCGACGGGCCGATCGATATGCCGCGGCGCACGGACGTTCGAATAAATTAATTTTTCAGGTAATGCACGACGCTTCACGGCGGTCCGTGCGTGCGCTGCACTTAAATGCACGGAACGCGAAGAGTGCGCCGTGCTTTATCAGAATTAACTGCAAGAGGCATAAACATCACGTGAATCCAACTTGTACGAGGGAAGAGTTTGGAACGAAAAAGAAACTCCCGACGTGGTCAAGTGCAATAAATAAAAAGCACCGTTATTATCACGGAACTGCATGTTCGAGTTGGCGGGCTACACGACGCACGCGTATATCGCGTGGTATTCATTCTACGGCAAAGAACCGGCGATATATCAAAGAACAAGACAGCCGTGCACACCCACCTGCTGTACGCCGTACTCCGGGAGAGTGCTCTTGTGCTCCTGGAAGACATCGTCGGTGAATGCGTGCAGCCGGTAGAAGATCGGATCCCTCATGGCCACTGCCGCGTCTCCCATAACGCCGAACGACTCCTGGAAAGATAAATAGAGCGACCGAATATTTCGAACCGTGCACGGAACGGGCGTTATTCACGGAACTTCACGGTTACATTGAGAGATCGTTATAACGAGATAGACGGCATGCAATATACAGATTTGAAATGACGCCGTGTAATCGTGGCAGTTGCGGAGTTCATGAAAAATTCGTCGCATATTAATAAGAGATGGTAACAGACTTCGCGAAGACGTATAAGCCACGCCGACGCGTGGACGAGGGAAGCGAATGGCACAGATGATTACCAAGTAACGGTGATCAGGATCGTGGCAGTAGGAGATGGCGACGTGGCCGAGATTGTGGAGATCGCCGTAAACGTTCGGATTGGGAGTGAGGATGCTGGCCTCCATAATATTGCCGAGGACGTCGATTCCTTCCTTTTCCGTGAGCGGGATCCTCTCCCCTTTCGTGTTCACCACCGAGCCGGTGTGGATGGCCTCGTAGATCCTGTCGCGCCATCTCTCCAGGTCCTGGATGTCAAAGTCAAGCTCGTCCACCTGTCGGTTGACGTCCTGAAGCACCGCGCCAGAGGGACGTGCTGGCCAAGTTCGACTCGCCACGAGGGAGTCCAATTTCGGGAAGTAGCCGTCCGGCATTGGCTCGCGCCAGTTGATGAAACGCTTTACACGGCTCAGACGGTTGCACAGACGCTCGCAGTTGTATCTGTGTGCAAGTGAATTTCGTGGCACGATCGTCAGTGGAACGACGAATGAGCCGATTGATGAAGATAGAACAGAAATAGTTCCGTCGGCGACACTGTCAGGTGTACGGTGTCAGCGAGAAAAGTGGACTTGAAATCGTCATAATTGTGCGCGGACACGCCAAGTCGAACGACCGGCAAAACTTGTATCGCGAGTCAACGCGTAACGATCCGATCCCAGCTGCTAGACCGCATCCGCTAGTCCCCAATCTCCAACTATATTTCCAGTCCGTCTACCAAGGCCAGCGGACGTGAAAGATTCCGAGAATAAGCGTCGAGAAATTGAAGGTACGCGAGAATAAGATAAGATAATAATGAACTGTGCCGAGTCCCAGACGAGCCGTCCTACATGCGTGAAATTTGTCAGGAAAAAGTTAAAGTTCCCGGGCGGCCGGGCGCGCAGACTGTAGCGCGATCGATATCGGACTAGAAAGACTTTCGGATGGCGAAAAGCGGATGTTCTTATTCCATATGCTCAGCCCGCGGCCGGAGCACGGCGTCACGATAAATCCATCCATCCACTCGCCGTACAGAATCGATGCGCTCACCTGGCCTGGATCTGCTGATGCATATAGTAGAAGAGCTCGCCTCGCCGGTCCTTGTTAACGATTTCGAAGTTGGTCTCGAACGGATAGACCAGATGCCAGTGCCAGTGATGAAGATTGATCCCCAGATCTTCCCGGAAGTAAGCGACACGGTGCTCCTCGTCGAGATCGGAGGCGGTGTAATCCCGCGGGATCTCGATCGGAATCTGCTCGCGAGCGAGGAACCGAACGAACGTTTGAGTGGGCACGTCAATTTGACGTACCGTCGCGCTCTTCCTTGCAACCGGCCGACTCGACCGATGCACCAGCGAGGCATAGCGAAAAACGGCAAGTTTCTCGGCCAGACAGAAGCGGGGTTGACCGCGAACGAATGGGGTCAAGAAAGATCTACCGGTTATACGCGTCAAAGGTATCGACGGCGGATCAGGCGCACACGCGTCCGCGCTGCAGAATTTTAATGAACAATCGTCGACAACCTCGCTCACCCCACCCGACCATTAGTTCGGATTTAACGGTCAATTATGCCGGCCTTGTAACTTCATTCGCCATTCGCAATTTATACGCCCGGAAATGGGTATAATTTTGCAGTTTGCGCGGGGCGCGTCAGAGTAATTTAGAGGAATGTTGGTTTTATCATCGATTGACGATTTTCATTAAATTCAGCGCTCGGCCGCGTGCCGGTGGCTTCCGGGAAATAATAATTTGGGGACGGACCTTATCGTGGTCCGTAAATGTTTTTTTTTCTTTTTTGTTCCTCTTTTAGGGTAAATCGTATTGACTCGGTCGGGTAACCGCTCTTTGAATTTCCGCGATTTTCGGGGATAATCGACCGTAGCCGACCAGAATGGAAAACGAAATGGAGTGTGCACGTACCCTCGAGCCCGGCGGAACGACATTGGCCTCCTCCCTTGCTCTGGAAAATATTCCGCTGTCCATGTATTTGTCAGGGAAGATTTCAGACAACGGTGGGATCGGCAGGTCCTTCGTATCGGGACGATGCAGGATGGCCACGGACAAAGCGTAGACAAACATATTCGGATTGAGACGGTCGCGACAGTAAACAGAGACCGACAAGAAGTCTTCATAGGTCCTCATACCTGGCGAGCACAACGATAAAAGCCAATTTTACTGACGCGCACGATCCGAATGGTACGAAAAAACAGCTGAAAAGCGTAATCAAGAGGGAAGCAATGCGACCCGCGCTATATCATCCCGAATTATCACTCGCCCCCGCCTAGACCCAAATATCGATTTAATAGTCCGCACTGCAGACCCCCCGTCATATTCCAACATGTTTTTCCTTTTTTTTTTTTTTTTTTGGCAAAGTGATATCTCGGACAAATTCCGTCGCCCCTTTTCAATTTCCGCCGACAAATGAAATCTGTCGTTCCCGTTGATTCGTGAAATTTTATTTCCTTTTTTTTATCCCCCCCTTCGCGTTCCGACGCCGTTGCCGGGCCTGTCAGTTCGCACTATTCGACGGAAGGCGAACGAAGATATATAAATGCGAGATTAATGACACTGACCCATGAAAATATCGATCAGGCGGGCGGCTATTTTCCGATGCTGAGGTATGAAGAGAGAGAACGGCTGGCGACGTCCCAATTGCATCGGGATGGTCAGGTCGGGCAGAGTGATCTGCTTCACCGGGATCTTCTGTTCCGTGTCATCTTGGAAGCGGTTAAACACCTGGACGGCCACTCGCCGGTACCTATCGGGCTAATTCACGGCCGAAACAAAGGACACCATTAACGCGACAACAATAACACCAGCAGACAGACGCCCGAAGCAACAAAAACCTTGAAAGCTACGTTATTTGAAAAGAGAGACGCTAGCGCGAATATATTCCTCTCAGCAGTCTCAGCCGATGACAAGCACTATGAAAACACGAACTTCTCTCGGGCTATTTTCCGTAACCTTTCGAGTGCGCAGCGCAAACAGAAAATTCTCCTCGATGAGCTCACAAACGAGTCCGGATCGTGTTTCGCCGTACGTGTCGACATTGTCGTGGAGTAGTACTCACCAAGTAGTCGGGTGGAATGTCAAAGGCGACCTTATTCTCGCCCTTCGGCACGTAGACAGGCTCCGCGGGCCGATCGAACAGGTAAAGAATGCCGGACTTGTCGGAGGCAGCCATTCTCGATCGTTGAAGGAAGTAGCCGGAGATCGACGAAAAAGGAAAGCTATTTCGCGATCGCGAGTCTCCGCGACGACGGTTAAGGGCTGACTGTTATGAGACAACAACCAAGACGTTGGGAAAGAAGTTCGCTGCTCGCCGGATGCTACCAACGAGACGGACGATGGAAGTTTAAACACGACACGGGCAGGTCGCTCTTTATACTACGATCGGCAAGGATACAGTGGTCTCTCGATAAACCGGCTCGCGAGTGCTGACCACAAAATCCGTCCCGGAAATCCGAGACACTAGGCGGCGGCGTCGAGGACTGACGACGAAAACATCGTGCATTCTCTTCGTATCGTCACGACGTAACGATAGCGTATCTTGTTTTCGAAGGATGTTTATTAAGGGCAACTTGATTTTTTGGCGACCTCTTGACGTGTCAAATGTTCTTTTATGGACGTCGAGTATATCGCTGTTTCGTTGGTTACTGGTGAGGTGTGATCCACTCGTGTACTATCGTTCAAATTGTGCTAACACGCTTGACATGAAATGCCTGCAAAAGCTGAGGTTAATCAATTTTTATCGATTTCGGGAAAGCGTGTGCAAACGGCGCGAAAATGAAATTGGAAGTTAATGCCCGATATCCGACGTGTTAATAAGCAATGAATGACAATAGCGACATATGCTCATCATGTTGCATTGAACGATAATAATTTCTGTTTTCAAGGGATTATCAAGCTGCCGTTGAATGCTGTCACATGGGACGTTAACCGAACGAAAGTATTGTCAACTTAATTGGACGCGCACGATACACGACCGCGTTTCCATATTCGTCATTGATAAATGGATCACTTTAGCAATGAAACAAAATTAAGCTACGGTATCCATCTGGTGTATGTCCAATGATCGATCTAACAATCATTCATAGGCGATTAAAATATATGCGTCCTCTACCATTACGCCCTCATGTTTTCTATTTCGCACAGCCAATATAATAAACCAGCAGGCCAAAACACAATTCACGTAATATTAATTATAATTCTTTAATATTTAACATGCAAAATTAATTTTGTATGGATTTCCATCGGCCCATTTGGCACCAGCGAATACATAACATCCACCTCTTTTCATTGAAGCTTTCACCATCCGAATAATACAAAAGCAGAAAGTAACATTCAGCACGGTAATCGCTTCCGCTTTAAATATCGGATTAAAGATAAAATCGCTGATCACGTTATTGCACGCATCCCAATCCGCTTCGTTTTTCATGTATCGCCCATCCTGCCCCCAAAATCATTAAAAATTCAATGCACAAAGTAACTCAACAAGCCGCAATCTCAAAGAAAACAGATGCGAAACTGTAATGGCGGGGGTGCGTCCTATGTTTTCGCTGGTTTTACCTTCTCTGTGCACCAGCCCCCCCCCCCTCACCCCCAACCGCCCTCACCCCGCCCGGGGGATTAATCTCGAAATGGCAGTGGATTACTGTGCATGTGCCCTTTATTGATGGTGCTTTTACATTTTGTTCATCCCGCTGCTCCGAGAGCCTTTGCCCTCTCGATATACGCCGATATGTACTGTTGCGCACGCGGAAAGAAAGGCCATTGCACGGCGTCGCGCGAGGGAACGGGGAGTTCGCGAATAAGCAGCAACAAAGGGGATCATTTATTCTCGCTCGCGCGCTCCGCCTCGCGGGAGAAAGAAAAGGGGGCCTCGGAAAAGTGGCGTACTCGGGGAAGGATTTCCGATTCTATCCTCTACGTCCGACGCCTGAATAGGAATCCTTCGCGCACGGGAAACGGGAGCGATCATCGAACGATGAAAAATAAAGTGTCAGTGCGCGTCGCACCCAGCAAAAGCCGTTCGTCGACGCTCTTAGCTATATGGTACAGCGGGTCACGACGACTAATCGTCGGCGCAAAGGTAACCGAAGTGTGTCCTACTGATGAAGGATAAGAAAATAGGTCGCCGAGCAAGATGGAGCGCGCGGGCCGCTCGCCGGGAGGATCGCCGATGTCTACGGTCCGCGCCGCGAGGTCTCATGTTCCTCGACTTCTTTTTCGCGCACGGCGACGCCGACGGGCCGAATTGGGTGGATCGTGGCATGGATTTATCGTCGGGCGTACACGGGGATGCGGGGCGACCGATCGAATGGCCTCGTTCGACAGATTGGTACATAGCGCGCGAAGGCGAGGATAGGGCTCGAAGAAGAAGACGAAGACGGGAGACCGGGGCGAAAAGCGCTGAACGCAAAGAAGCGAGCGGGGAAGGAAGCAGCGACGAAAGCCGCGGGAACGTAAACGCGACGAGGGCTGAAACGGGAGAAGCAACAATGAAGGTGAACGAAGAGAATAAGGTGGGAGCGGTGTAAGGCGAGCGGCCCTGGCTTGAAGGTGCAATCTTAGAGAAAGATTCATGAGCGACCCTCGCTTCTTCTTCGCCGTTTGCTTCTCTTCCGTCGCCTTCCCCTTCTACGCCTCCTGGACGTCCTCCTCCTGGAGCTGGACGCCGACTCTCCCGTGAGATCCTCGGCAGCGACACTCCTGCGCGTCCGTCGCGCCGACGGCGTCGGGACGCTCGAGACGATCGGCGACCTCCTGCATCGCACGTCCTCGCAATCGATTCGCAGCCTCGAGTCGCCTATCCATTTCCCGTGACAGGTCGTGTTGAGCGCGCTCATCGCGGACGAGCCGACGTCGCCGCTGCTCGACAACTTCCACTTGCCGATCCCCACGAGTCGCTCCTCGTACGCCTCGTCGCCGTGACGTTCCAGGCAGACTCGCGATCCTGCGGGTTAGACCCAAAACGTCTCTCTCACGCGTCACTCTCGGAACGCGTCTCTACGCTGCGCCGCGGCCTCTACTTCTCGCGCTCGCGTCTTCTTCTTTGCGGCTCCACGTTACTGATAAACTGCCAAGCTTTGCCGGCGCGGCGTGTGTGCAAGTAAATGCAACTTGCCGTCCCGGCGACGAGCAAGTAACCTGCTCTCAAACTCGTCAGAACTTTCAGACTGTTTGCCCGCGTATGTGGATTGTTTCGGCTGGAATCAATTTTGTATCGGAGCGCTCTGCGTTACGTACGCGACACGGGCACTCGCGTCCCGTGCATAATCCATAACGTAAGCATCGTGTGTTTCGATGCCGAAATGTGCCGTGAGACAAATTTAGAAGGGAAAGCTATGGAGAAGGAGATTAGAGAGCGGAGAATGTAGTCTGAAGTAGTGTCAGCATTCAGGCTGGATATATTGTGCACGTCGAACAGTCTGCGTAGTTTGTTTGCGTGTCGGGTGCGTGTGCCGACGCGTCGACGTTGTTAGGGAAACGGCGCCGAGAATAATGGATGGCAGACGGGGCTTGTAAATATTCCTAGACGAGCCGCGTCACCGGCCGAAGGCAGTACGTTTAACTTGAAGCGTAATTGCCGAGCTCTTTGGTGTACGCGATGACAAGTACTCGAAGGCGTCGATTGCATCGGTCAGCGATCGTCGCGTTTGAATGCGAAAGGAGTACTCAAATTTGCAGTTTGCCCGTGCAACTTTCACGGCCTTCCGGGTCCGTTGCAGACGATGCGTTTTATTTAACACTTTAACGTTCCATAATTTCCAACACGACTGCTCCGTATACGACAATAGCTTTCCGGTTTGGCCATCAACGAATTTTCACTTTCGCATGTTCGTGTCTTACGCTCCTAAACCCGTAAAATCCGTGCAAAAGAGAACTCTCATTGTTCCACGTATCTTTCCCAATTTATTGACCTCGAAACTGTCTATATACCGCGTCGAGCGCGCTCGTACCATTTTCGAACAGTTGCACCGTAAATCCGACAGATATTTGTATCTGAGAGAGTGACTTCTTCGCGATGCAAAATTCGCCAGGTCGGGGAACTTCTGCCGCCCGTCGCAGTTTCGCCGCAGTGCTCATCGAACGTCGAGCATCAAACGTTGCCTCGCTTCGCTACCCCGGCCGAACGAAAAAGCGCGTGTAACATATTCGCGATGAGCGCGAGGGAAATTCGAATCGATAACTCGCTCCCCACGCCTCAACGGCGACGCGGCTATGCAGTTTATGAAAAAAGAGGATGCCATCCAATCCCGGATGACGCCAGGATCGCACCATTATTTATGAGCGAGGTACGACGGCGCGGAACGGGGGCGAGACTCAATTCGCTCGACTTCTTGCCACGTAAATATATCCACGGCGAAATCGCAATGTTTCTATCACCGAAGGACACGCGCATCGTTGCATAAAATAATCGATGCCTCGGCGGTTCGACCAGCGGGAACGTCAGCGAAGATAAGGTCGACTGTTCCGGAACGTCTGACGATATTAAGACCACTTCCACTTACTCGACTAGCAATCAGATTAGATCGAAACCGTTACCATTTCCGCGGACGTCGAGTGAACACGACTGTACTGTCATCCGCAGTGTATCCGTCTCAATCGGTACGGTCAAGTAAAGAACCTTTCTTAAGGTACGAAAGCATCAACTTGCGGGAGCACGAACAGCGGACCATAGTTATTATTTTCAGCGAGTTCCGAATAAGTGTAGGTTACGTCTGCGCTCCCGTATGCATTTGCCTACCGATTTCATCGTTAGCAGCTCGGCGCGAGTATTCAAATCGCGATGCGATCCTCGGATCTGTTTACCCTCTATTTACATAAGATCCTCCACCGAGTTTGAACGAAGCGCCGCAGGTCTTTGAGTCGATTTGCGAGTAGAGTCCCACTGTCTTCGGGGCTGGCGCGCGTTATCTCGGCCGACGGTAACAAGTTAGAATATAAACTGGCTTCCGTGTGAACCCGCAGATTTCCGGATTTCGTGGCCTATCTGTCCGAGCTAAGTCGAGGGCGAACCGGCCGCTATATCGCCACCGCATCCGTTCCGTGCGGTCGATGGCTGCGCGATAATGGCCGGCCCCGCGAATCGTTGTAACTAATTCCCGCGTCGCACGGCGTGTAACCAATTTACTTGGCGCACGGTGTGCGACCAATTTGCGTGTCGTATACGACGCGACTACACGTCGGACGTGTGGCCGCAGCTGTGTCGCGCTGCGGCTTAAGCCGAAATTAGTTCGAGTGTGATCAGCGCGGAATCCGGAGGGCCGCGGCGCGCGGCGGCAAAAATTAAATTTTCAAATCTGTATCGAATCCGTCGACGATCCGGTTAGGCGCGGAGATGAACACGTGGAGACACTTATTAGCGTCGGGTACGCCGTGCAGGGATGCGAGGAATTTCTTTTACTTTGCTGCTGCTCCTGGCAGGCGTTTCCGCTGGTCAGTTCATAGTATGCGGAGAGGAAAGAATAATCGTTTCTCGCGACGACGGCGATAGATTGACACATTATTTCAGGATGGGGTTAGTCGGCACGTCAAATCGTTTATGGTGGTAATATAGGAAATTCTTACTGTCATATTTTCGTCGCTATGAAGTGCTCGTGTATGTGTGTCATGGAGAGCCGAGCTATATCCGCTGTCGAGCGTTTTTAGCCGTCAAGTGACTTTCTGCGATCTCTGGGTTCCTTTCTATCACGTCGGGCGAGAAGTGAAATTTTGATAACCGGTCAATTTGGCATGTGCATTCAGCGGCAAAGATCGGCCATTATAAATAACAGACGATCCGACGTTAGTTCGGAGTTAAGTTTAGTTGATCGCAGCGCATTATTAGACTTGGGTTGTTTAACCTCACCTTCCGCCAATGAGGTCGAGACTCTCCCGCAGGCCCTCGAAGCACGCACGATGGTAAAGGCAACGCAGCTGGAGCTGAAACGTGCGTAACGAACCGATTATAGCTAGAAAAAATGAAGTTCGCCGGACTTTGCTGTTGCTGCAGCAGCTGCAACCGCCTCGTAAACCGTCTCGAGTGCAAAGCGCCGTTCGGAGAACCTCAGGGCGGCAGCGGACCGTTAAAACTTCGGCAAAAGCAGACGCCATCAGAGACAGTCGCGCAACAGTAGCGGATTCGGAAGGATTCGCCGCGACAAAATGGAGCCCGCTCGCGAGAAGCACGTGGTCGAATTGAAATTGACAGAGAGGGTCAGCGCGGCGAACTTTATTCGTCCGTTTCTGTCCTCTTGCCGCCTCTCTCCTCTTCGTCCGTCAGCTCCTCGTCGTCGGCGTCCTTCGTCGTTCGTCGTCGATCGAGCAGAGCAGAGGAAAGGAACGCGTCGGACGCGACTACTCCGTAAATCGCTTCGAGTGCTCGCAGCATCGTCGAGCGTTTCACTCGAACGCATCGAGGCAAATAGAGAGACGGCGGGCGACGTTCTGATTTGTGAGCGCTTAAAGCGATATGCCGGAGCGGCGCGCCATGCTCGCGAGCGGCGAGTCGGGGGTGTATTTGACGTTCGCGCGATGAGACTGATCGGCGGAGGTTGACGAGTCTTACCTTTCGTCGTCGTGTCTCGTCGCAAGCCCGGCACGTCCGGTGTCGTTCTCGTTCGCCGGGAAGAGAGAGAGAATGGTCACACCTGCGGAACATCAAACTCGATCGTCGTCTCTCCCTCTGCATTACGTGGAACGTGGCAAGGGAAAGATTCGCGACATCTACGTGTGTACCGTCATGCCTTTTCTCCGGCAACGAATCTATTTTCGCGAGCGCGCACCACACTGATCTCGGGGTGGCAGCTGCACAACGTTCTTTCTCGCGCGGGGCCAATCGACGTTAGAAATGGCAAGCGAGCGGTCGGAAAGCGAGCAAGCGAGCGGAATCGAGCAAAAACGAATTCTCCTCGTCGACTACTCACTCCTGTCGCGCTGCTGAAAGTGAATCCCCGAGCGGCACGCCTCGAAGCTCCGGCATGATCTGACCTGATCGAGACGGGGGCAGTGCTTCCCGCCATTTTTCTCGCCACTCTCGATCGCACGGCTTCTCCTTTGTGTCCCGCTGCCGCATGCGTTATCGCACACGGACCATGCGCTCCATTCGCTCACCGCGCAGTCCACCACTGTCGACGGCAAAACAGAACGATTATTCTTCCGATTGTTCCTTGCGAGCGGTGGAAATTTGCCCGAACGGTGGTCGTACATTTCAGACCGTAGTTTGCGCGCAAAACTGTTCGGCACGCGGTATAACGGCTGCGTAAATAATTCAACCTATTTATTTCCAGCATAGTTCACCTGCACAAACTGTTGCTGTTTCAAGGGTACGCTCAGAGCAAACGCGCTGTAATTTTAATATATTCGTAAGTAACGGATGTCCAAAGTTGTGTAGTTTACGTGGAATATTTAGCATGGTACAAACAAATCGCAAAATCACTAAATTATGTTCCAGCGGCACGGTTACAAAATTACCTATACAATTTGTATGTACAAATTATCAGAGCATCCCAGGTGGTAAGCACGTGAATTATGATACCCAACGGATGTACGTGTCATGGAGAGAATGGGTTGATCAAAATCCTAAGAGCATGGTTATTAAAAGTATTTGATTACGCACGTAAGGAAGAGGGCCTCATTATTATTTTGCGCTGTGGAACACACTGAGCCTTCTCTCAGTTTATACTTAGCATCTACGAGTCACGCGGTAAGTTATTAAAAGTTGAATAGTACAAAAAAACAAAACCGTCTACGACTTCAGGCATCTGCCTCTATACTGTTACTTGAAATCAATGCGGTTAGCTTATCGCGGTTGCCACGCGACTTAATTTAGCTCGGAATAAAATTAGCCATTAGAGAAGTGAAGGATAAAAATACGTTGGAAAATAAATGATTATGCGATAATGAGATTAAAATTGACTACATCCTATCCAGTGCGCAATTAATCGAGTCTGCCCGTTTACTCTATTTCGCATAAATCAATTTTCCACTACGTATCAATTTCCCGGTTTCGGCAACGTGGGGAAAATAGCAGAAAATAATGTGAAGTCACGGCAAATGGCTGATTTTCAGCAAAATTTGGGTCGCTGGGAAAATTTCAAAAGCCAATTACATCTAATGCGCGCGTGGAACAAAAACTACTTAAACGTGAATGGAAAGTGATCTAGATTGAGCGACCTAAAAATGTCGGCGAAATTTTCGCCGCCGATCTTCTTACAGAAATATCGATCGACGACGGAATAAGCGCAGTGTAGCAAGAGAGGTACAGGACGTTCCGGCGGTTCTTGCGCAATACAGGCCCGCCTGTCTCTTATCGACTACACCCCCGTGCTAATTTTAAATCTCTAGGGAAAAAAAACTTGTTCGGTTCCTCTTTCATTGAGACGCCCTCATTGAATTTTAATGCTATCGAATAGCGGCGACTTATCAAGATGTCTTACGGTCGGGCCAATAGTCAGGAGGAAAAGTTGGCCGATCGAACGAATGAATGGAACGCTCGTGACAGACGGGAGAGCATTCCATTTTCAACTTTTTATCTTTCCTACAATATACCTCGGCGAGAACTCGCTCGTCGCCGCCGTTACGGCCTGATTGAATATTAACACGGTTAAATAAAGGTTGCCGCTGAATAGGTCTCCGAGCGGCGAACGGAACGAGAGCTCGATGCAAGGGAAACCTCCTTAAATAAAAAATCCGTCTGGCCGGCGTTTCGCAAAAGCTCGATCCTCCGATCCGCTTGTTACTTCCCGCTAACCTTAAGTCCCGATCGTGGTTTATTCCTGACTCCACTCTCCCTCCGCGTCCGGTGTGCCGGCAGTGGTCCCTTGCGGGACCTGGCAATCGATCGGCCCTATGCACGCTGACTTGAATTATTTCGCTTGTTTGGCATTCGAGAATCAGCCACTTGCTCACGACCACGAAACTATAACGTGCAACTTCCCGCAGCAAGGTGAGAGAGCAGGGGGGAGGCAGCGGGAAGCAGAATGCCGATAAGATGCGGAATCCGTGCGGACGAAGCGAGGAAACGTGCTACGCGCACCGACTCGAGCGAGACTTTTCGCCTGCCCGGATAGCAACGTGCGACAGGGATCGTGAAACATTAACGGGACCGGCCGTTAGTCGATCGACCGACCGCATCATCCCGTGCCATTGCCGCTGCCCCGAATGCGCACTCCGCGTTATTTTGCACGGCGTCCCGTGCAAAATTCTCCCGCGATTTAACGAAATTCAACGTCTTCGCCAGCGACGAGAACGACCATCCCCTATCTGGCAGGGTCTACCTCCGGGCCGCCTTTGACGACAAATCCGTTCACCGCCATCTCGTGTTATATCTCAGAGATGACGGGGGAGACGCGACATCCCAGCCGGAAGCGAGATAATCGTCTTCCGGCAGAGCTTTTCGCATCCTGTCTCCGTAACTGTTCGCCGCTCTCTCGCCATTTACTCCGTTCCTTCGTTTTTTCCCTCGCCCTGCTCCCATCGGATTCCCTGCGCCGCGGGAAAGTGTGTCAGAAATTTGTTCCCTACGGGCTGTGTAAAATAAAAAAAAAAAGAGAAGAAACGAGGTAGAGCGAGAGAGAGAGAGAGAGAGAGAGAGAGAGAGAGTGAGAGCGAGTGAGAGCGAGAGCAGAAAAACGCAAAGCCCGCCTCGAGCGATAAAAGGCTTTGGCCCTATAGTTACCGTTTTGTCGGCTGCGTCGTTTTGCCGATCCGCGCGGCAAAATATTTCTCCATCCGCGCGTCCCGATAATCCGGCGAGCCAGACGCCCGTAACGAGTCGCAGCGAATTTTATCTCGAACGTTATCGGCGCTACACGCTCCCGCGGCGGCGCGCGACCCTTTTCCCATTTTACAGCGGCCGCTGCCGCGGAATTCAGATCGCCGGACGCGGGGTTCTTTCGAGGGCGTTGCTTTAAGACGAATGAGTTTATAAATTACGTCGCGGCTCTCGCGGCGGTTATTTTTCATTTTCATGCTTCGTCGGACCTACCCCTTCTGGCAGCTTTATCAGCATTACTTACGCGGTATGGGAGCAATAATTCTTCTTCCTTCTCCTCCTCGGCCGTGCGCGATGGCTCCCCGCGGGCTATTTCTGGTAAACGCAGCGCACACACGCACGGCCTCCGTACCTATCCGCGGCGTTATCGAAGGCTTCCGATAAACTCTTAACTGACCCGATCCGCGCGGGCGCAAATAGTCAATGACGGGGATGACTCGAACGCATGGCTTGATTACTTTACCAGCTCGAACTGAGATCGTGCGACAGCACGCGACGGAACTGCGGGATTCTCGTGGAGGCCTGCAAATGTACGCGAGCAATGTGTTATTCGACTACAGTGCACCGTTCCACGGATACGACCGGGCGGGACTCGAATTTTGGTAACACGATTTCCACCGGCCAACTATCTCCATCGGCAATCGAGCGCTCCGCTGATAATTGGATACTCCTCTCTGTGCGAAACTTTGTGTCCCAAGCCGTAGTCGCGGTCGACCGTTTCGTCCGAGACCCTGTCCAATAATTCCATCAGCGTCCTCGCGCTGTCTCGGTGATCGGCTCGCCGTAAAAGTTTCTCCCGTCACGATCCTCGAGTTGCTCTCGTAGGTATCAGCGGTACTTTGCCGGCATATCAATCGTATTTTCCGTCTTCGGTAATATTGCTCGCGGCCACGTTTTCTTATAATTCCGTTAGAACCTTACTGGGGACTTGATTAATACATTGACTGCTACGGAAAGTAATCATTTTTACCCTTTGGTCGTCGTATTTTCCTCGTCTACTAGTGCGATTTTAATTAACGCGCAATAAAGAGTTTGAAATATCGCCTGAGTCAGAACCATCGAAAAAGAACTAAGTATCTATATATAAAAAATGTTGTTATATCTCAGTCTTATATTCGTCTCCTCTAGAAGAGCGTCAAGAAATCTTACAACAAAAATCTGGTGCAGCACATAACCTAGCATCAATGGGTTTACGGTGGCGGACAGGTAAAAAGAAATGGAGGATTTCTAATATTTCTCCTTAACTCCCGGAGGCACTGACATTGTCAGCCGTGTGTGCCTGACATGGCAGTCGATGTTGCTAATCAGTGGACATTGAAACACGTAACTAACCCACACCAGTATTTTTATAATATCACCGACATTGTAATCGGCACGCACATTCCACCTACTCTCGACTGTATTCTAGCTCGAAACGTCCGACGGGTGGAGCATCGAGTTGCCTTCAAATTCTATTAGTGTCAGAGTCAAATTTAATTGTAATCGAAGTTGCTTCCCGTTTGGTCCACAGTTTCAGTTGATTGTATGACTGTCGTGGCAACCATAAATGTTCCATACGCCGTAACTGCAATGTTCGTTTTGTAATAACATATAAACTGAGATCGACAGAAAGTGCTGTCTGTTAAAGCGTCGCGAGACAGATGTGCCTTTTCCAACGCCACATTTCAATCCGCACATTATGCATCATTCGGTTGAAGCATTATACCGGTCTGAGCTTCGTGACTAGTTGGAAGCTAACTCGACGGCCCGTTCAGCGAAATGCATATCGTCGAAAGTATCTTAGGTTCTTCGTACCTCGAGGAAGGAAGAGATACACGGGCGAAATGAAAAGTGCCATTTCAGGGAGCGCTCGCCAACTCTCCATTAAACTCACCGGCACTGTTCGCGATGCACAATTTGCGCCCGACTCGACGACTGTCGCGTCAAAAACGCATTTTACATTCCGCTGTGCCAATTATACTCCCCGCGTCCAATTGCCCGACCTACATTGCGATAATTGAGTAAATCATTGTATACTCCCGACGTAATGCGTCACGCCGATGTGCACTGCCTCGGTCTGATTGCAAAACATAAATCAGCATAGTCGTAAAAAGGGTCCACAATGATGAAGCGCGACGATTGCGGCAGCAATCTGTTTCAAGACTCGCCGTCGCGCGGCAGCAAAATTCGCGATCGACAACGTGTGTGATTGAACGGCGTCATTTAAATCCGATCATAACGGAAACGCGCTCGCACATTTGTAATAATACAACTTGTCACGCGGTCGCGCGAATCAGTAGGTACCGAGCAACGAGCAGAGCTTCCGCTGAATAAATGTCTCGTGATTAATTGCGTGACACGATGATAACTCTGACATAACGTAAATCGCGAATTCATACAATGTTAATGGCAGGGCGCCAGTCGTCGCAGCAGCTACCTACAACTGCTTCATCCGCGAAAAGGCCTAGTCAATAAACAGCGCAACACTCGGCCACATCGGCACACAAATGAGCACGAGCATACAGCACACGCGATCGCGATGACACGATTTCTCGCGCGAGTTACTAATGAAGCGCCTTTCGCCGCGCGCAAAATCCTCCAGGCGTGGAACGATGCGAAGCATCTCCAATCAACTCAATATTTCTCGGCCCTCAGCGTCGCGCGCGAAGCCTCACCCTCGCTTCCCGCGCCGATTATTAAACGGCTGATAATCGGCGCACTAACGACGGTACCCTCGATATGGACGACGATCGTGACGAACGACGATGACTGTGGATAATGACGAGGCCCAGTAAACGTACCGCCGCAAGTTTCCTTGAAGTCGTCGCAGCAATCGGCGAGCTTGAGACACGCATGGTCACAGTAGCACGGCTTGTCCCGCGGACTCTCGATTATGGCGTTCGGCGATTCCTTCTGGATGACGCACCCGGAATCCCGACCCTGGCAGCAGAGTTTCGCGGCGCTGCAACTTCCGGCGAGCGCGACGTCGACGAGACAGACGAGCGCCGCGACGATCGTCGCGGGCGTCATGTCCCTTCCTTCCGGATGACCTTGGTCACCTTGGCCCCGACCTTGAGCTCACGACGAAGATCCCAAGCGTCGAACACAGTTGCACGCCGACACGCGCTACCTGGCCCGTTCGTTACGTCACTGTTCGGTAATCTTATTCTAAAGCCCAGCTGACGGACGTACAATATTACTCAATCGCGAGACCGCAAACTGTTACGTCAACTTCGAGCGCCGGTCGACTCCCGATCAGCGCATCGTCGAAGCTGAATTACTACTTGTTGGAATGCATCGCTCCGCTGCTTTGCTTGGTCAATTTCGTCGAGCGCAGATTGGAGTTGGTAGGATGAAGTGACGCTCCGAGGACGTTCCGAGTAAACTCGCTCGCTGGATTATCCTCGAAGTCGTTATGCTCGATCGTCCGATTATCAGCCGATATTGAGAATCAATGTTCCGCTTGGATTAGAACATTTTCTGGATGGCGGTCGACTGAGTGGAGCGAGGAGACTTACTTGCTGGATTCGCTGTTCTTCGTCTTTTTGCGATAGACGTAGAACGGAGTGTTCAGAGGTCGATCTATATGATTCCCGTCATGTTGGTATCATGTCGATCGTTATCCCATCCTCGATACGATATTTGCGCGCTTATGTATGCTCAACTTTCGTACGGGTCGATGTTGGCCGAAAGATACACACTGAAGTTACGGCGGACCTTCGAACAGCCCCGCGAACCACCCCCAGATGGTATATTTTATAGGACGAACGTGGTGTTCCCTTCAACGGGACGATAAACTTATTTACGCACCCGTCGGATGAACTCTCGCGGGGAATAAGCTCGCGATTTTCCGAATGGCAAACGGCAATTCCTCGTAATGAACGATGAACGGCGGAAGATCGCTGGGGGTATGGCGTTGTTCCAAAGGATTACGAGACACAACGATCAATGCAGTTTAATCTAGAGAAATTTCTCCGCGTCAACTGACGTCCGTTAAAAAGCGACTGCCATCCGCAATTCGTTTCAAAGCTAACCAATGAACTGAAGCTTCTATAAATTTAAAAATTGCAACTGGTCAGAAATGAAGATTTACTCGTGACGAACGAGGGCAAGATTTTCGAACGAACTTCCCAGATCTATCGCGAGTCAACGAAACGTAGGAACGCGACGGGAGTGAGAAATGAAGACGTTCTCGCGAACGAGAGAAATCGTCGAATGACTTGAGTGGCGGAGTATCGCAAGAGGCGGAACCTTCGTCACCGGACCACCCTTGCGTCGAGGGTGTCGCGATCCGACTGAAGCGATCTGAAACGAGACGACTACGGGGGAACACACCACCGGCGCACGCTGTGCGTTGCGCCCTCACCTTAGCCCTCGCTTTTCCGTCCCGTTCTCGCGCCCTGTCCGGCGGACCCGCACACCGTCTCATCCCGCTTCACGCACGCACTAAAACGTCAACGTAAAAGCGCGCGCACATGGAGGAGCGCGAAGCAAAAGCAGGCAGCTGGTACCCCGCGACCGGCGCATGCCCGAAATATGATGTGAAACAGCGAACGGCTATACGGTATTTATACTTTCGTATAATCCGGCAGCAGTGCCGACGTGGATGACGAGAGAAGGAGAGAGAGAGAGAGAGAGAGAGGGAGTCAGAGACAGAGGCAGAGAAGTAGGAGACAACAATTGTTAATAAACGCTTCACACCGCTCACGAGTGCCAAACAAATCCCGCCTGATTCGAAAGTGCGAGTGTCGCAACAGACGCCGACCCTTAATAGCGAAGTTCTTACAATCCTTGCAACAACGTTTCACCTTCAGACTAAACTTTAAGAAATGAGTTGCAGCATGTAGCAGAATTGCAACTGTCATTGAGATATCGTCGAAAAATGATCAAAAGGTTCAACTCTTTTTTGCCTCGGATGTATGCCATTCGATAGGGGACATTTCGGCACTGAAAACAGACTACTGGCTGCAAACTAAACTCTTCATAGTTTGGGGATATGACAAATTTTCGAAGACAAAAAGAGTATTTTGTTAGATAGCTTATCGGTCTTAATCTCAAGTGAATGGATGTCAAAATTTCTTAAAAAAACTCTAATATAATTTATGAAGAAACTTTAAGAAATTCTAGTTTTTTAGAGGGGACATCTCACGGCTAAGCTCAATAATATTAGACTGTATTAGACTTTTTTTAATATTTTGTATGCTCTTTTACACGAGCCCAAGACCGATAGCTATCTTAAAAATAAAATTTTCTTTTTACTTCCAAAAAATCGTTAAATTACCCCATAATAAATAAAATGTATAGGACCGGGGTAAATTAAAATTGTTGAACTTTCCTTATTTTTCGCATCAATCTTCCCATTAAATTATAAAAAGGGGTATCAAAACCACCCTACTCCCCTCCCTTTTTGAGGAAGAATTATTAAATTAATTTCCCCCTTCGTGGAGAAGGGGTACAGGGGGTTCAATGAAAAAATACAGTAGTAATTTTTTCAGAGGAAATTTAAGGTGCAGAAGGGGATAGATTTTTTGGATAGAGAAAAAGAAATCAGAAGAAGGTGGTGGGTGGTCACAACACCAACCCACACCCCCCCCCCCTCTCCAAAAGCCAGGTGGGTGGAGGGGGGATTGTTACGCGTTTGTCCTTGACCAGCAATTATTTTTATTTAAGGGAACAAATTTCTTTCTTCTTTCTCAGGAAAAATTTTGAGATTTCTTTAAATTATTTCATGGGTTGATATGAGGGTTGACGATATGGGCTGGGGGCAGGATGGTATTTTGTGTTTAAAATATTTTATCCGGGATAGCGCGAACGCAGTCCCGACTATCAAAAATTGTACGCCCGAGATATCCACATTAGGGATATTCGCAAGGGTCAGCTCAACCGTAGTGCAATGGAAGAGCCTCGCCCTGGAGGAACCGCCTTCATGATCACGGTAACCTCTGCGCCAGGTAAGTATGCTTTCAGCCGTCTCGTGTGGATTTATAAGCGGACATGCATACCATATTTCGTTCGAGAAATGCTCGGACGCGATGGCCACCTAGCGGCACACGCGATAGTCGTCGAGCATCTGTGGTACTTACACTTGCACGCAGAGAGCTTCACTGTCAATGTGTATGTGGGAATAGGAGATACAGGTGGAGGGACACATATGTCAGAAGTAATATTGCCTCGTCGTCGAAGTTGAATTACTCCAAATATAGCGTTACATGGGAATCGTCATTCTGCAAATGCAAATGATTTATTAATGACAGCATTCGAAGACCCCGTTTGCAGATAGCATGTATATACACCCAAATCTAATGCAACGTCAGCTGCAAGCGCATGTGTACCTGCATATACGAGCGAATAGAATTGAAATACGTAGATGAGTGTAAAAGTATCGGCATCGGTTACGCTCGAATGAATCAAATGGCTTAATAAAGTGCTAGTTCCATGGGCAAGTGATTTTCAGTGCAGAATACGATTAAAGAGGACCCGTGCAAAGGTTCAGCTATCTACGGAATATTTCGGAAGCGATGGCCCATTAAAAGATCGTTTAAACGTGTTTAAAATGTATATTCCTTAATAAGCGCCAGAATTATCCATTCCGCGCCTATGCTCCCTATCAAAGTACGTACTTTCCAATATGCATGTAGAAAGAAGAGGTGGAAGAAGAAGAGAAAGAAGAGCCGACCTGAGAGATAAGGTTAAAAAGCTACTCGCGCGGAAAATGGCCGTCTGTATTAAGCAATAGAAGTTTGCAGCAGATATTGCAAAAGTTTTCTGCGTGCCCCGTAATCGCGGCCCTTTACTCGGGGCATAATCTCCGTCTTTCTTGTTTCTCATTATCCGTTCGCGTACGTGCGGCTCTCGGTTTTTAACGACAAACGCACCGACCATCTTGTCGTCGGCTCTTTTCGAAACGGACGACAGACGCGCGTTCACTGAAATATCGCACACTCCCGTGTCCCGTTCGACGTGATCACGCGAGCGGTAGGGCGAGCGTTAATTTATTTTGCGCTGTTATCGTGTCGTATTCCCACGTCCGGTGCGCCAGTCGGTCGGAAAGTGTGTACGTTCCTTCGGGGAGATCCCATTAAGTCGTAACACGCCGTGGCAGACTCATCAGCGGCATCTTCCTACCTTCGAATTACTCGGGTTATTTCGCGAAATTAATCCCTCGCGGTATCTGTAGCTTGCCACAGGACCGTCTAATCTTCGCACGCCATTGCAGGGAGCCACGTCGTTAAGCCGGCAAGCGCCGGGAAGCGTCGTGCCGTCACGGCGTCGCATCCAGCCGCTTCACGTTCTCTTAACCTCCTCGTACCCTGCTCATCGCGCTCCCTCTAGCTCTTCTAATTCTTGCCCCGCTCTCGACTCTCTATTCGCCGCCAATTTGTACAACTTCCCAACATTTGACGGTGGCACTCCTAAACTCACGTATTAATTATCGTGTCGTGTTTAACTCCACACCGTCGACTCTATCGCACCGTCCCACGGACACGGAGTCTCTCCGCCGACCTGAGAAACAGCGAGTACGTGATACGCGTTTCGTTGAGTTTCCTTAACACTCGTGCGGGGGTGATAATGGGATTACTGGCACATATCATAAATACCGTTTTGTTTTGCGTTCCTGCAAAATGGGCATGTCACGGTGTAATCAGATTCTGCTTGAAGATCCCACTGGTGCAGGGATGGCTGTAAATCATACATTAATTCGCATATGTCCCAGCGGCATGTAATGCCATGAATGATCTGCCACAATTAGCGAATTATAACGTCCCCGACGCTCATTCGCAATGCGAGACGTACATTAATGTAACACTAGAGTACCCTGGCGCTGACCGCGCAAAGTTGCTGCACGCACGCACCGATACGTCGAGAACGTTAAGAGCGTCGACTATGCGGGACGAAATATAACGGCAATCTATCCACTTCCATGCACCGGAGCCGCCGGAATTTACGAGCGCCTTGGAATTGGAATTATTCACGGGCCAAATAATATCGCCTATTAATTCATCCGTTCGTTTGTGAGCGAGAACGGGGGCTATGCGGAATTAGGGGCTTATCGTGCACGGCCGCCCGCCACAAATTATCGCGAAACAATCTCGCCGGCACTCGGCGGGATAAGTTTCAGACGAGTTTGCCGTTATTCGCCGAGCCACGACGATGAGGAAGAAGAAGAGCCGACGAGAAATGAGGCGTCCGCGAGGAGAGGGACTAAGAAGGCGCGACAACAGAATTGAATTCTCGCCTACTCCCGAGACTCGAGAAGCAACCGTATCAAGGAAACGGGATCGTTGATTAATCGTACCGTCGTCAGGACAAACAACGCCGTAGTATTGCCTTCCACGTTCGCGCCCCTCCTCTTCACTTTCACCCCGGCTCCTTCTTAAACCCACCGACATTCTATATCTATATCGCTGGCTCTCACGCTAAGATGGAGCATCGTCTGCGAAGACGATAATTAATTTTCATCGTCTATATCTATCGTCGAGACCCATCCACAGCTGAGTCGATGCTGACGGCGACAGTGAACTTTAACTTTCCTCGCTCCAACCTTATCTGGTATTATTCTCCGAATCGTGTACGCTCGGTGTGCACGCAGGAGAAAAAATTCCGACTTATAAATAATGTATAACGCCCTGCCGCGCGTGCAAAATATTTTCGTTACATCTACAATGATATTGATAAACAGAACGATGGTGTTTTCGTTTGATGGTTTTAAAGTGTCTGCAACCGGTGCAACGGTCAACCGTTGCACTTCAAGATGGCGGTCATAAGTTAACGAATCTCGTCTTACGTGAATCTTGCACTCCTCACACCGCTCCAAGCGTGGACTACTGCTTACAAAATTATTATTTCATCCTTCAATATGTCCTGTTGCGTTTGAGAGCTGGTACTGTTAACAGAACAATTGCCAAACGTTCATGCTGAAATGTTGCACATACAATAGTGCCTCAGCACCTGTAAGCAGAAGTAAATAACCCGTTAGAATACGACATCGCGAATCAGGTTCGTGAGATTCACGAATTCCCCAGTAATTCGTCACGCCCGCACACAGCTCGGAAGTAAGGCCGCGTGCATGTCCCTCAATATGCATACAAAATAGATCGTGACGGCGCCAATAGGGTTGGAGAGAAAATTCAATTACCCGTTCTCCGATGCAGCCGGAGTTACCGGCAAAACATCCTAATTAACGGCGACTTAATCGAATTTGCTCATCCGACTCGTCCCAGTTCGCGCTAACTATTCGCGCCCGTCGAATTGAGGATGCTTTTTGGGAAACCACGAGAGGGCAGCTGCGCGCTGGTCACCTGACTATCAAGACGGGAACGCATGTGGTACATGCGAGCGACCCTAAGGAATTTACCGACGTTACCTAGGAATTTTCATTACCGACGGTAGACTTCCGCTTCAAATTTTACACCGACGAGATATTCCTAAAGACTGCCAACGCCTGTGTTAAACAGCGGCCCGCAAATGGGGCCTGACTGGGGTCTCAGGGGGCGCTGAGGTCTCTTGGCGGCGTCGGTTGGCGTCGGTAATTGGGGTTAGTACCGTAGGTAATAGACAAACATAGAACGTTGACATTATCAAAACTCATTTTCTGCAAACCTTTTTAACAACATCTCGCAGCCAGGCGTACTGATTTCTTTAACTTTCCATACAGAATATTGTGAAACAGCACATTATCGTACAGAGGACGTTATCAATACATTCCGCAAAATTCATGAGGTATAAAACATAAAAATATGGAATCACAGATGAGGTATAGTATAGACCGATCATCTTATGGGACTCGCTGTCTCACGTAAACAATGACCAACTTTGCCCGAAACGAGGCTAGTTCAAGCGCACTCCGTGTCTAGCTATGATGAAAATGGAAACTATAACGTGCTGCATTCGAATTACCGACTAACTGTAACGGTAAATTTAAAAAATGTTTCAACATGTGAATGATTTAAAAATTAATGAACTGAGCTGTTGCCGAGAACAGAACACGCGATTTGCAGCCTTTAGCTCGGTATGATCTTCGATTCGGATTTAAAAACCATATCGTGGATAATACCGATTTCCCAGGTCACACCATCGGGGAGGTTACTGCAAGTGGTGACCCACCCGCGTTGCAAAACGGGCCCAACCTCCAGCCATTAAACAAATGATTCCACATTGGCATTTCCCAGATAAATGTTCTGTAAAAAAAATTGATCTGGGAAGCAATGCAAATCGGAATCGAAATTTACCTGCCGCGGAGAATGACAGACAAGAGAAGCCTGTCGGCCACTCTTTTACAAAATTGAAAGTTTTATATCGACTATTGACACACATCATATTCATCGTCGCAATCATACCGCAGATTACAAAGAACCGTACTCATCACTTTCAAACAACGCATACTTTCTTACAAAACTTATATTAGTTTCTAGGATTACGAATCTATTGCTTATATTTTAAGGTTTACATTGTATTTTAACTAAAAGAATTTATTGCCAAGCGGATATTTCAAGATGTCAGTTGATGGTTCCGATGATTGAGAAGAAACCTAGCTGCAAGGGAAAAAAAACACAAAGAGAAGAGGAAACGTATTGCATATGGAAAATAGAAATCAAATATGAGTGCACTCATGACAGAAACCAATTAATAGGCACATATAATATACATTGATTACATGCTGAAAGAACAAATTTCGTGATGAATTAAGCTGAAAATAAAAGTCCTGGGACGAAACAATTCTAGACATCAAATTAAACGAAATAGAAATATACAAAATAATATCCTCTGCTATGGAAAATATGCTGTATGAAATAAATTGAATTAAAATCCATGGAAGACTTGATTGTGTGATGAAAATATGGTGCTCCTGAAACAGAAAGCAAACATTAATTACCACGAATAGAAGCAGATCAAATTAAGTAATTAAAACCACAACTGTTCTAGAATAGAATGAAAATGTTATTACATAAAATGTAGGGTATAGTTTTCAGTGATGGAGACTCTGGAACAAAAAGCAGACATAAATTAAACTTATATTCAAATATTTCCACAATGTATGAGGACAAGATAAGGTTATTTAAAAAGAATTGATCAGTTTCTAGATGATGGCATGCCTAGAACAGAAAGCAGAATAAAATTAAAGTGTTTGAAGAAAACAAACCAAATTAATTTCTCTACAACAGGAAGCCTAAAACAGAAAGCAGAACAAAATTAAAACGTTCCGAAAAACAAGTGAAATTATCCACAATTTGAATAAAGCTGAAACAGAAATAGTTATTCTTCAAGTAAGCAAACAGTAAAAATAAATACATTTCAATAATAATTCCTTGCAATAAAAAAAAACAACCGGAAAGACTGGTTTTTTTAATAAAGAAAATATTGTCAATTTTCATATCCCACCCAAATAAATCCCCCCGATTTTCATATCCCCCCGTAAATTTTCAGACACCGGATACCAGCCATAATAATTCGTCAATAATCAGTTCATTATTCCATATTTCATGCAGATGAATATACGAAACAATGTAACAAATAACGATTTATCAAGGCGGCCCAATGCCATATCTCAAATTTTCAGCAACTCCTGAAAATACATAAGTAAATTGCCCACGATTAACTCTTCATAACACAAGATAGATGTATATTATAACTCATAGCAAATTAAACTTTTAATGAAGAGGTTCAGTCGTATAAAAAAAATGGCGAATGTGTTATTTACGATCTGTAAATCCTTAAACAAATTCAAGAATAAACATTTTTTCTGCAGTAATTATTATCTCTATACTTTTAAATAACTTGCATTTGATAACTCTGACAAAAACAGAAGAGTTAATCGTGGCAGTATTTTTATACTTTTCAGTTACATATGTAACTGCTATAAGTTACATGTGCAACACCTAATAATGATCGAGCACAGTGACAAAGTGGTATACTAATCCAACGACGAAGGCCCTCTTCTCCGGGCCGCTTCGACTATGTCAAAATAGTCTCTTCATTTTTCGGACATGCGTAGGCAAGTCCTCGCTGATTGGGATTCAATAAAGAAATATAATAAACTTTCGAAAACTATACCGATATCTGCGAACAATAGCTAGCACGCAGGCATTTTTAATACAGAAACTTGAACGTACAAAGTGGTAATATAACATTTTGCGTAAAAAGGAATACATATAAATATATTACTTTTTGTGCGTATGAATATAAAGATAAAGTTATAAACTGCTCATAAACGTGCACATTTAACCGAAAATCCCAATCAGTTCGAAATACGTTATTCGTATGTGTAATGAAGTGACCCTCAGTCGTACTATGAGAAGTATTGTTTAGACGCATAGCATGATACCAAATACTTTCGTACGAAACTCAACGGACCCAACAATACGATGAGGTATCACTTCGTTTGTGCAATGATTACGTATTTCTGCTTAAAAATATACAATAACATTAAGTATAGCAAATGACAGTTGCAACCAAATTTTACGGCCGGTATTAATAACACGACTCTCATGAAGTGAGAATATTGCTACGTGAGGTATCATTGATAAGTTATAGGTATATAAAATATATCGTCATGCAAGTTGATACAGTATACTGATAAGGAATAGAAATAATATGATTGTAACATTATAGTTATTAAGACAAGTGAGATCGCGATCAAAATATTGTGGTTGCAATAGTCAAATGAATCCCAGGTAAAGACATATCACTTGAACGCCTAACCAGTATTCGCGAGAGAAAAGTGATACCTTCCGCTGGCCCTTCCTACTTAAACATTACCATTCACACAGAAGTATGCTACCTGCCTTCCTAATTCCTATAATTAAAAATGCAAAGCAATCACGCCAACACACTCACTCCCGGATTCTCACACATTCCGCCCGGGTGCAAAAGCCTATTTCTAGAGAGTACGTCCCGGGACGTCTCCGACACCCGAACTCAGCGCACATCATCATTCATTTCACTACTTTACGTACCATTTCCTGAAATCGACTGCCAAAGGCTAGTGACCATGCAAGTTAGACGCGATCGCGAATTTGACTACTTCATTTTACTGTACAACCAAATGCTGTACAGTTTGTAAAACGTATTGCGTGATATTTAAATTAAACGTGATCATCTACTGCTACAAAAATTGTGTAGCAATCACGGTGATTTCGTATCAAATCAACCATTAAGAGAATTACTTGAAGGTCATGAGAATGCAATAAATATGTTTCCTTACTCAACATGCAATCCATAACACTACCATTCACACAACACACAATGGATAGCATCTTGGTGGTCACTAAACACATCGACAGTCGCTAGTTCAAATTAGTAAATCTTAATAAATACATCCGTGTTCACGAGTCTGATCCATCCATGCAGCACCTGGGCGCATGAATGGTTTCAGACTAAAAGCAATGAACACGGCCAACAAAGTGTGTACCAACCATATTGCTGAAAACATCCTGATCTAAGATTAGTAAACATATTGTATATACTATATGTATGCGGACTAATGTTTCCCAATCATCTTATTATGTAATTAAATTTCAATCAAAAATGTTCTTTAAAAAATAGATAAATATATGAACTTTAAATATAGACATACTAATATTTATCATTTCAAGAGAAAAAACTGGGCATGCATGAAACTCTACTTTACATGATGTTTGAAGCATTATTTCATAATTTCTCAAATTGAACATTAAAATATGTTTGAATAATATTTCAATAAAATAAACCTGAAAGAAACGTATGATTAACCTCGAGCGACCTGTTTTCAGAGAGACTTTTCTAAAGAAACTAGTATGCAGTATATTAGTATGTCTCTCTGAAAGCAGGTACTACCCGTCGCGAAGCGCCTTCTTGCTCTTTCAAACAAATTCGGTATGCGAAAACGAAATTGTTTCTGATTATAGAAAAACTATAACCCGAAACTGTTGAGTTGAAAAAATTAAATTTAATACTTTAACTACTATTGATGTTTATATGATGATAATACATCAAAGTACAATTATGAATTTGCAATTAAATATGGACTTATTTGCTTGCAATTTTTACATTTATTTAAGTTAATGCCCCGAACGCGAATTGCGAAATGGAAATGAAACATACTATGAGCAAGGGAGACCTATCCTACTCTGATTAAACATGGCAATAATGATGTGCCTAACAAAATACCACTCATAGGTAAACTCCTCAGAGTTTATCTATGGTCACTGTGCTCTTCATTCAAATTTTCTAAGGAGTAATTACAACCAATCACCCGTGTCGTTTCGGACCATTCGCCCTACGACATGATTGAGTGACTGGAGGGACTTTAAAATTTCACTCACCAGTGTTGTCTTGTCTGCATACCACAGGAACACGCTGCAATAATGGACCCTTGGCCCTCAGACTCTGGATTTGGCTACTTGGCTTGGGTATCTTTGGCATCTTCTTCTTTATCGATCCACCATGATATCTTAAATAAAATCGTGCTCTGTAAAATAAAATTTGATTAAGTCCAATGTGAACATGTATAATATTAATTGAGGATAAACACCAAACAAAAATATTGAAATTAACAAATCAATTGTGAACGTACCTTGCAAACGCAACAGCATTGCAGGCAGCTGTGAATCAACTGTTGTGACTCAGTAACTTCTTCTGGGATGACTGACTCTAATACCGATTAATAATTTACAATATACTGATAATATAATATGCCAAGAATATAATAATCGAACAACACTGACTCGAATTCGCGACTGAAATATGTGGGATACTCCTGTCCTATAATAAAGGCTCTAATTCGCGTGGCTCTACATTACTTTGCAAAGGAATCAAGTTACAGCAAAGACCTCATACAGCTTCAATAGGGAATAAACATTTCGTAATCAATGAGTGACTCTAAACCGCATTGCACGCGGTCACTAAACCCTGCAAACACTGACTTTAATTCCAATAAATAATGTACAATATACTAATAATATTATAAGCTAGTAATATAATAATCGAACAACACTGACTCTACTTCGCGTGATTCTATATTACTCTGCAAAGGAATGAAGTTAGAGCAAATAGCCCATTCGGCTAGAAAAGGAATAGATATTTCGTCATCAAGCACTGACTCTAAACCGCGCTGCACGCGGTCATCAATCCTGTAAGAAAAGTTGAGAAATACCCTCTTATTAATTACAAGTTATTACGTAAGAAAAAAATATGAATTAAACTCCAACAAGGTGCAACATTCCAGAGTTCCTGTAACAGAAAACAGACGTTGATTAGCAAAGTGAATAACTGAGGTGCTGCAAACGTTGACCGAACGATTGAGTTCTTAAATTTGAATTCTTTCAATATCCGAATAATGTAAAAATGAAGGAACAAATGAATTCTTGAAATTGAATTCTTTCAATATCTGAACGATTGAAAAATGAAAGAACAATTGAGCCCTTACGGAGAGCAAAATACGCGGTTTGCAGCCTTTAGCCCGGTATGATCCTCGATTCAGATATGAAATCCGATTCGTGGATAACACCGGTTTCCAGGTCACACCCTCATGGAGGTCGCTGCAAGTGGTGACCCATGAGAAATAAAATTATCCAATTATGTTTAGAATAATAATTTTGACCTCTACGACATATACAATTTTACTATGCTCAATTGTATAATATGTCGAAATATTTATTTGATTGAACGTGCAATTTGAAATTTTTGCACTAAATTTATATTTTAAACATCATATATCATGTATATGTATAGGAAATAAGACTAAAAAAATCGTATTACTAACGTTACTCAGTCGTCCCCTCCACGAATGACGTCACCGCCATTTTCGAACGGTTGCGTTTGCGCACTTGTGCTTTCCAACCAATTCCACCTACCCTCGATATTGTCAAACTCAACAATTGCTTTTCATGCACCAAATATGTTGAACAGACCCGACGTTTGTGTCGAATTAGTTGCTACTACCGCCCTAGCACGTAAATCAAGTACTGAATGATGTGAAACTCACCGAAAAACATGTAAAAACTGCGAAAAACTGGAGCTGAAATACACGGCGTCCTTCGATTTCCCACGCTACCAAGAGTGCCTGGAATAAGAGTCAGATATTTCGATTAATTCACAATATCAAGTCAAAATATATGCACCTCTACGTTGCCTGCTAGTTAATATTCAAGATTGTCACAAATTTAAGGATGAAACAACAAATATTTATAAAATAACTGTGTTAAAAGCGGGAGCATACCTTTCCCGACCTCACTTTTGCCACTGTCTGAACGAACTACCGAAGTGAATGTAGCAACTTTACAGTGGCGAATCACAACGCACTGTGCGTCCGCCATTTTGAAACCGTTCAAATCGAGAGATTGCCTTTCGACCCATTCCTTCCCGCGATATCAAGAAACGCAATAATTGCTTTTCTAGCACGACACATGTTAAATAGACCCGAAATTTATGTCGAATTAGTTGCTACAACAGCCCTAGGACCTAAATCAATTACTGAATAACGTCGCACTCACCAGTAATGCTGCGAAAGCTGCCGAAAACGATGGTTCAGCTCGACGGCATCCTTTGATTTTCCAACCTATCAAGACATGTCTGGAATCAAAATCGAAAATTTCGATTACTATATATCATTCAGCAGAAACATTTAGATGAACGTATTACACTCTGCTTAATTCACGTGTCGGTAATAAATTTGGAGATGAAAGAGCTAATAATTATAATTACAATATGACAAGTGCGAGAGCTCACCTGTTACGATGCACACTCTGCCGATGCACAGATGGAACTGCGCAGAGATGGCCGCCGCAAGAGTACATTGAAAGTTTTGACTGTGTCAGTTTTGCTTCAAAGATGAGGTTACTTCTTTTGCTAATACAGCATTGGATTTATGGATTACAACAGTGCAATATGCTAGTGATGTGGATATTAATAGTGAACACTGAGAGTTCATTGTCACTGTCTATATCAGCAGTTAACCTTAACAGTGCTTAATAAATATAATTTTATTTCATTTGAATGGTGCTATTCATTTTAAATACTTACAGTGCACGTTGACACTATGCATATATGTACATAGTAACATGAAGTCCATTCTGCTTGTTATGCGAACCATGCTTTCATACAACATTCAGCAACAGGTGTCTGCTTCCTCTCCACCCACTGCCATGTTTATACTGTATACTGTGTGTCTACGCTGCTTTTGTAAGTTACAATTGTTCTTATTACATATTCTCATTTTGATTACAGGAATAAGTTTAAGCCGTTATTATTATATTGTACACAATGTGGGGTTCTTCTCATATTATATGCTACACATATTCTACGGTTGTTTAACTTTACTTATCATTACTGTATATGCTTTCTTATCGGACCTACCATACCTGATACCATTAATCTATGTACACATAATTTAACGTATTATATGATCCACATTTGCTTTATTTCTGTTTATATTTACAACCTTCGCTCAACCAAGTATGTCCATTAATTTAATATTGCTTTCATTTACATTCATTACTGTCAATATATGACAATATTGTATATTATACTTTGCGTGATTAAAACTAAATAAATTTGGTGGGTCACCACACGTAACTACCTCCACGGGGTGTGATCTGGACACTGTTATCCTTGAATCGGATGATTTTTTGTCTGGATCAAGGATCACAGTGACTAAAGGCTGCGTCTCGCCTTTTGTTTGATAGCGTATTTCAAATAAATGTCACTATACATAAATTTAGTTAACATTTGATTGTGTGTAATATTATAGATCAGGATAATTTAACATTCCTCTGTTTCAACCTAGTTGCCCCACTAATGAATAAGGAATAAGCGAAATAAATGATATAAGGCTTGCGCACTGATCTACATATATATACACTGGATACACGATTGGAAAGGATCTCATGATAATAGTTCGGTACGGTAGACGGTAGTGATTCGACATCAGTTCTTACTCTGGCCGCCATATATTCTAGAGGGCGCCCGAGAACAGCGAATTTTGCTGGAGACACAAAGTCCCATAAGGCTGGCAGTCTTTAGGAATATCTCGTCGGTGAATTTTAGAATGACAATTGTGAAAAAGAGTATTTAAACGGTTCCTCTTTTGCGTCTACTTCGTTTGCATTTACTTGCTTTTCATGGCATCCAATGATTATTACCAGTTGCAGGCAGCTGAATAAGGCTATGTGAATCTAGTCGCAGTGGAATGAGTATCGACTTATGATATGTATAGTCGGATTAGCTAAATTTAATGGCTATCATTGTAACTTTAGAACATGCCACATGTATAACCTCTACCATTTCGGTATTGTGCGATTTGACGTGTACATCCAGCATATCGGTTAAATTCGAAATTTTAATGGCAAACTTTTCGCAATAAGCAGGATTGCTCAAACCTTCCCGCCTAATGTCTTACAGCGTGCGTACGTCACACTGTCAAAATGCGCATGGCAACACGCGTGCTCTGGCGTATTAACGAGCGATTGGAGGGATCTGTGCAAAAGAGCAGTATTGCGGAGGTCACAAGAGTGTCTTTGAAAGGTTATCGAACGTTCGTCTGTACCTCCCGTTTTTACAGATCAGTCACTTGAGTGTAAGATTCCACGCACGTTCCAAACATGTTGCCCCGTCTTTTGAGACCAACGGTCACCGTAGCTCACCAAGGAGCCAAAAGCCTGTCCACAAGTAGCACAGTAAGTTCTTCTAAAAGGAATTTCAATATCACCTGCCGTTCGACCAAATTCTGAAAAGTTACGTGATCTCTGAAAGATTCTGAACCGCCAATACGTACAATGTACAAAAATCGTACGATCGTCGTAGAATTATGCAATCGACGACTATCGTTGAAATTGGAGAATCATTTATCCGATCGTGCAATTTTATCCTCTTGCAAACGGAGCGGCGTTATGCAATCGCATTCTGTGAGATAACGTACGATCCGACTGAATCTTAATGCGGCATCGACCGTTCGCTATCAGCGAAGAGACATGCGAAATTGTGCAATGTTACGTAGCGATGGCGGACGGATGCGTGCATAAGAAACGACTGAATAAGTTTGAACAGTAAACTGTGCGATGGCTTATACCTGCCCATTCTAAAATCTGAATTTCCGCAGCGCGATGCCAAGGTGGCGATCATGGGTGCCAGCGGCGGAATTGGCCAGCCACTTTCGCTGCTCATGAAACAATCGCCTCTCGTAACTGAATTGTCGTTGTACGATATCGTTAACACGCCAGGTGTCGCTGCCGATCTTTCGCACATTGACACGAACTCCAAAGTTACAGGGTATACGGGACCGGAACAGTTGAAGGATTCTCTGAAAGGTGCTCAGGTATGTCATTTAAATCCATTGAAGCAGTGACCCGAGCTGATAGTACTGATGAAACAGATGAGATATGAAGTATTATACTTCTGTCAGGTTATTCTCATTCCTGCTGGAGTACCACGCAAACCAGGAATGACCAGAGATGACCTGTTCAATACAAATGCCTCTATTGTCCGTGATCTTGTTATTGCATCGGCTGAGGTAGCACCAAAGGCTCTGATTGCCATCATTTCAAATCCAGTTAACAGCACTGTGCCCATTGCCAGTGAAGTTCTTAAGAAGGCTGGAGTCTATGATCCAAACAGGGTATTCGGAGTGACTACTTTGGATATCGTTAGGTCAAGTGCTTTTATTGCAGAAGCCAAGGTACGTACATGGTCTGAATAACTGTATGTTCACACTAAGTTACCTGAAGGCATCTCTACTTAAAACTTTAATCATTCGTAGGGATTGGATCCGCAAAAAGTAACGGTGCCAGTCATCGGTGGACACAGTGGAATTACCATCATCCCTCTCATTTCACAATGTAAACCCTCCGTCTCCTTCCCAGAGGATCAACTTAAAAAACTCACTGAGAGGATTCAGGAAGCTGGTACCGAGGTCGTTAAGGCTAAGGCTGGTACTGGATCGGCGACATTGTCGATGGCATACGCGGGTGCCCGTTTTGGTATTTCTTTGCTTAAAGCGCTTAACGGAGAACAGAACATTGTTGAATGTGCCTACGTTAAGTCCAGCGTCACTGATACCAAATACTTCTCTACC
This sequence comes from Priocnemis perturbator, assembly GCA_963942575.1. Classification (NCBI taxonomy): domain Eukaryota; kingdom Metazoa; phylum Arthropoda; class Insecta; order Hymenoptera; family Pompilidae; genus Priocnemis; species Priocnemis perturbator. Next base: position 12,211,998 of record OZ012645.1, on the reverse strand, counting down.
CCGATAGTCTTGGGCGTAAGTAAAGTCGATAATTCGGAAAGCATATAACCGGCAATAGAATAATATTTGATAAACCTTTTTCGAATAATTTACAGAAAGGAGGTCTTGAGAAGAACTTGGGTATGGGCACTCTTAACGCGTTTGAGAAGAAACTGGTTGACAGTGCAATTCCCGAGCTCAAAAAGAACATTCAGAAGGGAGAAGACTTCGTGAATAAGAAGTGAGAATCTCCAGGCCTAAAACTAGCCAGAGCGTGAACTGTCAAGATAGACGGGACTTACCGACGATTGTCATTTCTCGTCAAGACGTTGTTCAAATAAATTTGCGTCTGCATGCGTACTCCAGCGAAACGAGATCTGAAACGCTCGCAGATACAATAGTTCACTTTAAAAATTCTGGCGCTCATCATGTCACCCCCGAACCATGCGCGCCAGCACAACTTGTATAGATAATAAATAGGTCATTACAAAATGTATTATAAGCTTGTGTAAATGTAACGCGAACGATAAAATTTCGACAATTTTTAGGTAGGCAGGTATAGTTTCAACGTGTTCAAAAGGATAGTAACTCAAAGTTTACTATCCCGCAAAATGCCCCGGATACGATATAGCAGGTATGAGAATAAACGCTCTTTGAAACAAGACCTATGTTCCGTTTTCTACTTTCTCTGACTCCGCTTTTAAAACAATTTAATTCAATACTTTTTCATCCTATTATTGCCTCAGTGTAAAACTTCCGTAGTCATGGACAGTTATCGAATGAAATTCCTATTACTTCATTGCACGCATGCGTGCGCCGAACCGTCCACGCTTATTGCTGTCAAAATAAACAATACATAATATTCGACATAATAATAAAGAGTAACCTTCACGCACATATTGCTTATGACTATGTCAAACACTTTCGGCATTACGTAGAATATGTTCACAGTTCGACCAAGAGGGTATGCAAGTGCAAAGCAAGTAGATCTGCAAAGTGTAACCAAGACGCCGCCGAGAGAAATAGCGCACAAGAAATATTTGACGCACAGTGAAGGGACTTTGTGTCGAATGATCGGAGTTAAAGAAGTCTGCAATTACATTCAAATCAATTGCTCAGTTAAGTGACATCGAACAATAAGGTACGCGTCGATTTTGTTACTGCAGATTGGTTAGTGCGCGCACTCGCACAATGATGGTGCGTCGTAAAACTTACAAAAGATCGAGGCAGAAGCACGTTCGCCATGAGCCATTTCAGGGATCGATCGAGGAAAAATCTCGCGCGATACAGAAAGCGTTCAACCTTGACGAGGAAACTTTTCAAAGTTCCACTAAGATTTCTCAACAGGAACGTTCGCCGGAGACTGTTCTCTTCGAAGCGCACGATGCAGATTTATTGAATACCGAAGAACTCAGTCCTCAGTTGGTTCCAAAATTACCTAGGATGGTAATAAACTTGGAGTCTTTAGAAGCCGACAATGGGCAAAACATGAGAGAAGGGAAGGCAGGATTTGAAGCTGAGCACAATGTCACGTCACCTAGGTCGTCGAGATTAACGAGAGACATGATGGTCGAGTGTGCGAAAACAGATAACGACAATTTTGATGAAACAGACGCAGCGCACTCGACCGATACATGTTTCGCTTTAGAGAAAACGCTGTCGATGAACGACGCGCTCAAATACGAGCTGAACTGTGGCGAATCGATGCAGCGACTGGAGTCTTCCTTAACGGCCTTGCAAAATGATCTCCGTACGACGCCGAAATCGGGCTATGAGCTGCCCTACGGATACGTTTCAGAACCGATCATGGATGAAAAATCCTTCCCGAAGTATGACACCTCGCCGGACCGACTACGGCCGATAAAGTCGGAATGCGTACAAGAATGTCGACAAAACAGTGAAACGTTCAAGGATGAAGAGATTCCGGACGAACCTGATGATCGTAAAGGGTTCCAATTTGCGACACAGAGCTTTCAGGACGCGAGAACCAAGCGTTTCGCAAGTAATTGGGACGAGTGCAAGAGGGTACTATCCAGCTTGCGACAGTTGCACCTTCTGAAAGTACGTAGCAAAGGTTTTGACTGGGCAACATCGACGACCACATCCGTTCTTCAGCGCTCATACTCTGCAAAATATAAAATGCTCGACGCCGATGTCAGATCTCCCTTTGCGACAAGCGTTTCGCAAAATTCGTCCTATTCGTACTTTTCACCGTTTACCTGGTCGTCCAGTCGAATTACGGACAATGATCGAGCTCATTTTCCAGTAGATGATAAAATTGAAGAAGCGGATGACATTGCCAGGGATCTCGAGGAATCCAGAGATGTGAATAATGACCAGAAGAATGTCAGGCCACGCTCAACGACTCCTTGTAGCGGGTCTCCGCCCCCAGCGAAACGATGTCGAACAATGCTGAAATTCGACGATGACGAAGAAGAAAATTCGGGGAAGCACCTCTTAGGTGATCGCGACGAAGACGTTGGTTTTCCACGGGTGGAGAAAAAGACGAGCGAGGAGCAGGTTTTCTGCCCTACTACCACGATTTATACGAAATCATGCTGGCACTCTTGTGCACCAGAATCGCCCACAACCTCTGTTCTCGAATTACCTGCGGTCTCTGATTCTGACGGAGGTAGTCAGGGTTTACAGGAGGTAATCCTTCCATTGTATATTTTAAGTTATTCGAACGTAATGAGATCGTTACTTTATCTCAAGCGTTTCGTATTGCCTATATGTATGTTTTTGCTTCATTAGATTGGAGCAAAAATTAGTTTACAGAATGTGTGGTTTTAACGCTGTATCAACTCATTGGAAATCCGTCCTATTGATAACACTTGTATAGTCGCGTTTATGCGTTATTTGCACACTTTAATGTATTGTTTTCTCGATTTATTTATGGAAGCTTTGAAATGGCACGCAAACACACAATACGAATCGACAGGCACATTGGTCTATCGGTAATCAATTAAAACGCTGTTTCTTCCACACAGGCGGAACGTGAGAACACGACAAATTGCCGAAGTGGTCTCACGGATAACGGTATACGACACCTCTGGAATCAACAACGGCTACCACAACACCATTTACGATTTATCAGACCACGGATCACCAGGGTCACTGCTGTCTGTGTTTGGCTAATACGAAAATTGATCAGTGCAATAAAAACGGTAATCATTGTTGAATTGCAACATATAAATATGAACATAGAGTATGCTGCACGCTGTAACATATACGCTGAAATCATAGCAATTACATTTATGTATTTGTACAGGGATTTGGACATATCTATCACTTTGTCCTATCAAAAATTGTAGCTGGAAAACGTGTTTCTCGATTTAAGGAGGAGCTAAGTGAAGTCACACTGAAATTGCACTCGGAAAACGAACAAATGGTATCGACTCTCCTGGAGAAAGTCAATCGTCTGTCAGATGAACTTGTCCAGGTACACCGTAATTCTCGGAACTGGCACTCTGTGTATCTTGCAAATCTATTATACCTTTTTACTTGGCACTAAGGATGAGAGACGCTAGATATAGACGATAACATACTATTCCACAGCCGCACATTCTCTGTATCATCAGAAACTAATTTAATGCTGCCCCTATGCTTTCTACACTCCCCTCCCCACCAATTGTAATTTTCATTCCATACAGTCGTAGCAAACACGACCTCTCAAATGTAGTCTATAACAAACTCATGATATCACACATTTAAAATAACTTTTTCTCGCAACTCTCTAGTATACCGAAACAGCATGAGAGAAAGTACCTTCCACTCTCATTGGGACTTTAATCACGATTCCATTCACAGGTACGCTTGAGCACCGAAGCGGCTCTCAGCACCTTAACGAGAGAAATAAGTGGAATGCATGCAGCCTGCAAGACATTGGTCGATAACAAAGACGCATTGACCGCCGAGCTGAAAAAATTACACGCAAGCCTTCAGGAGATCCGCTCAAAGTCCGCACAAACCTCGTTCACCTTCTTACCGCCTCTACCTCCGCCACCACCTCCACCACCACCCCCTCCGTCCTTCACGATAAGGCCACATACTCCAGTACCACCGCCACCACCTCCCCCTCCGTTTCCGACTTTTACACAGTCTCCGTTACAGCCCATCACCCCGACGACACCGAACAGCGGTAGAAGCGTCAGGACGCCTGCCAGAAAGTGTTCAACTCCATTGCTCAATAGACCCTCGATCACAGTTGAGGACCTTCTGAAGGTTACATTAAAGAAAGCGCCGCAAAACGTTAAGGTATTTTCTTCAGACGGATCCGTTTTAGATAGCGATACTAAGGATATCGGAATGCATTGTGTACGTTGCAATGTGGAAGTTTTTAGGGAGTAAAGAGACTGATAAGCGAATAATAGAATGTATATATGTGTACGTATATCAAGCTATAGCGCTTAGTTTGGTGGACGTATACTTTGGTAACTCGTATAAAACGCATTGATTACGGGAGTAAGTGTCCGAGAAACTATGCTTACGATCCTGCTAAATTTCTTTTATATTAACGAACATGCCGACCTTACAAAAATACTGGACTTATCTAACTATCCGTAGTTTGTCGAATGCGTGAATTTGTTACTTTCGTATTTCAGGAAAATAAGAGAAATGGTATAGCAGGACCAAAGGGGCCAGTGGTCTCCCTCGACATGCTCCGCAGTGTGAAACTGAAGTCTGCCAGGCGCAGAACCAGCGATCAGAACTTAAGGTCACCGAGAAGTGCGCGCGGGGTTAAATCTCGTGCCGCTCCCAGTATCAATCTATCCCCAATTATGATTGGCGCCGACGGCACGTTGGAACGAATCCTGAGACAGGTGGATCTTAACAAACGTGGACCAAGGCGACTACTGTCCAGCTCAAGCAATTTCCGCGACAATGATTTTACGCGAGAAGCACAATCACGGACGATCGATACGATTAGGCACAGTAAATCGCAATCCGCGATCGCGTGATTCACGCAAATATACTACCTCGTGAATAGTTTACGACCCCGAACGAAGAAACTCTCTCGGAGCAGCCAAAGTATGGTGTAGATTTTATACGCAGTATCGACACTAATTTATTCCTTATCGAGACCTCTTATCATTTTATCCTCCCTGACATTTACAACTCCGCTGTTGAGACGTACGCGTCGAAACGAAGAGTACGTTATATAAAAAAAAAAATACATAACAAGGATAGAGAGTTGTAATTACTTTATTTGTAGTTTTCACGTGTGTAGTTTTACAGAAAAAAGGTCGTATCCGGTATAACCGTATTGATTGTAGTACAGAGCGTAAGAACGCATGCGGATCCGAAACACAAATTATTGTCCCCAACTATGATAAACCTTGACATCAGATTCAACCACTCGATCGTTCGTGGAGTTAACAGTAAGTGGCATTGCTCGGAAGAAAGTGCGAACGTTTTCGTAACCCTGCTGCTGACAAGCGAAATTTCCCTCGGCAAGGAGGTACCTGCGAACGTGCAGGATGTCGTACCAAAGGTACGCGCTCTCCTTAAATGGAAAACACTCTCGATAGGCGAGATAAATCAAGAAATTCATAGGATGGAGCCTTGCCACCCAATTTATCACCATCGGTAATGCTCTCGTAACTTCTTGAATTTACATCGTTTTATTGCTAAATTATCACAGGGCCAAGTAACTGGATCTGGTACTGAAGTTTATCATCGTTTGGAATTCACTACTAACAACACCGGTCATATCGTTATTGGTACCTAAATTTTATTCGATAATTCTATGCGTACGTTGTGTTGCTGCCGACAATGGCTTCTTATGCTCCGACATTCTTAATTTAATTTTCATTGCCTTCGTTCTTTTTTACTTCCCAATGGGTATTTGTTTTAATCTCTTTCGATACTTGATGATATTTATATCAATTGGATGCTCCCCTGTATCACGAAGGATTCATGTCGACTGTTACTTTTCCTCTCTCGATACCCTATTACGCGACTTAAAATTAATTACTCGCATATACTTACTTACGGTGCCGTCGATATTATTTTGAGTTATTCTTTGTAACGTATTTATAACATGATTATCAATTTTATCGTTATAATACCTAAATACAGGGGCACGATGATGTACACAAATTTTCCGCGCAGTGCTTTTGTCTTTCAATCTGCATTCATCCTGATTTACATTCTTTCGAGTACGTTCGCTTTTTTGCTGCACGCGTATCCGTCGTTCAACGGCGAGAGAACTGTGCGAAATTGACGGATCTCCGTTCTATTGACCCTGGTTCATTATCATATGTGCTTAGAATCGGTGGATGGTCGACGTCGTGTCATTAAATTCAGCATCCAAACATATAAAAGGGGCGCTTTGTAACTCGATACGATAATACACGTGAAAGATTTCGCTGCACAACTGGATGGAGAGAGGCTCTTTATCAACGATACTAGTCATTTTAAGCGACAATTGTCAACGGAAGAAGCAAAATGGTACGTCGATAAAAACGGTGCGGCGACTTTAGGTATGCAGGCAGATCGAATCAACATCGGTGGAAATGAGAAGGGCAAAGACAGCGAGAGCCGTGCGCGGATGAAAAAGATCTGGATACAGTCGTTTATTCTGCCATTAATTCTTATACCACAGCGATCGATATAGTTTACACAAGGGCGTAAGAAAACGTACAACCACATTACAGACTAGCTATATAGCTACGTTTTTGCTGTGCACGCTAAAAAGGCTCCTCACGGTGATAACATTCTTTTTTATTTTGTTGCCGGATTTACGCAGCCAGATGTGCAAAAGCGCGTCATCGGCAATCGAGTAGGCGGTCTCCACTAAAAATCTTCGGAAGCAAATGATATGTATCTGTCAAACAGATCAATGAGTGTGCTTTGCTTTAGTTCCTTCCAACGTTAACAGGCCACGGGCCAAAACATAATCGCGATTCCACATGATTCTGTCCACGAACGTTATAGAGCACAATTACTTTTTCATTTCAACGGTGTATACGGAACAATCATGCGCGCAGTAAAAAAGCGGGGGAAGGAGAAGGACGAGGAGAAGGATATCGGTAGGTTCAAAAACAAACACAATGCACCAAGTTCGATCGACGTCGAGCATCTGCTGTGTTTCGCTATTGCAAATGGTGTTATGTACGGGACACATCATCGCTCCATTCTCACTGATTTTGTAGCCGATAAGACACGTGGATCTATCCCGACGGACGGAAGCCACATTTTGGTATGACGAAGTAGTCTGTCTGTCGGCATTCGATCGACGTACTTCGACATTGTCGTCAAGGTTTAATTTTGACCCCGGCATGCACAGTGCAAAGACTCTTCCTCTCTTTCTCCTCAATACGCGACAGGCAATGAAAGGGTGCCTCTTGTAAATGCTTTGCAGTATTTCTATTTACCGCAAGGTGCGTGTCCTCTTTTTGCGTGTTACTTTTTTTGCGTGCTCTGTAACTCATTGCATTTTTTAGAGTTTTTCCTTTCCTCTCCCACTCTATCTCTCTCACACTCCCTTTCTCCCTCTTTTTGCGTGATTGAATGATGATTTTGGAGTTTAACCGTACGTGCGTGCTTTTTTAAGGGTCACGCAATCGCTAAAGATCTCTCTCCCCTTCCCACCCCGAACTGCCACCTGCTGAATTGTTTTCTTTTGCTTACGAGTTATTAAGAGTTTTTTTCTTGTGTCTCAGTTTTATATGCGCAATGATAACACTCACTACAGCTAGAGTTACGATATGTCCTGATCTTCCACGTCCTGCAATTGCTCCTTCTGCTCGCCCTCCCCTACACGGCAAGACAAAAATCGAAATTAGTCCAATGAACATGCAGTTTTAAAATTTAATGAATACACGTTGCCCTGTCAGCCGGGTTTAGCTTAACCCGGCCGGTACATACGTTTCACGAAAGTATCCGTGCACAGAATGCAATGTACTTCGTGTCACGTTAATCGCATCAAGTTTCTGACACGAGCAAGGCGTGGAAGACGCTCAAGAATCAAAACCAAATATTAACACAATGCGAACAATTACACAGAAATCAACTTCCAATTTCGTTTAACACCACATATGGATTAATACGATCTAAAGCACCTTGCTCAGTGTTCAGAATATAAATGGGTCAAGGAAAATTTGCTGCCAGGTCACCGGACATTGGGATTGCACTGGACGCTGGGTAGTTTGTCTACCCGGGAATCAAGCGATAATAGGAACTAAATATCTGAAATCAATCATAAACAGCAGTCTAGTATTGCATTTATAAAGTCACTATACTACTCGGCCTAAATGGCAGCGTAAATCTAGATGTTAAGATGTAAAATGTATCGCCTTAGAAAGGCAACGAGATGGAAAAGCAATGCGCGGGAACAGTGGAGGCATACTAACCGTCTCCTTGCATATCCGACGTCCAAAGTGTGAGGTTGTCCCTGAGCAGTTGCATTATGAGGGTGGAATCTTTGTAACTCTCCTCGGACAGGGTGTCGAGTTCCGCGATCGCATCGTCGAATGCCGCCTTCGCTAGGCGGCACGCTCTGTCTGGACTATTTAAGATCTCGTAATAGAACACGGAAAAGTTGAGAGCTAGTCCTAGACGAATTGGATGGGTCGGCGGCAGCTCCGTCATCGCGATGTCGCTCGCCGCCTTGTATGCCACGAGGGAATACTCCGCCGCTTCCTTCCTGTCGTTGCCAATCGCGAATTCCGCCAAGTAACGGTGATAGTCGCCCTTCCTAGAAGCACCGGGAAGAAAATCTATTACGTCATGTTCTGATCGTGCATTATCGGACGGACGGCGTCGCCGAACGGAGGAGTTTATTATCGCAAACTGAATTCGTGTCTCTCGGCGAGGCACATTTGTGTGAATCACTGAAACAGAAGTAAGTCGATCGGCGTGGACTGCAAATTGACGTAAACTTCTTCGAACGCGTTACGTGTTCGAGGTAAGCCGCTACCTACCCAATGTCGGATGAGATAATGTTTCGAATTACGGTCGATACGTGTCGAAGGAAGATGCTTAAAAGATGACTGATTTGCGTTAATCTGACGACACGTAACAGAGGTATAATGCTTACATTTTGTAGTAGAAGACTTTCGATTCTCCGCTTGAGGCGCACGGGATGAGATGTTTCTCCAGGACACCCAATATGTCGGCGCAAATGTCTCTGAGCTCCTTCTCGACCTGAGACCGGTACTGACGGATCATCTCCAGCTTACCCTCGGCGCCCTTATTCTCCTCCTTTTGTTCGATGCTCGATATTATTCTCCAGGAGGCCCTTCTCGCGCCAATGACATTTTTGTACGCGACGGACAGTAGATTTCTTTCTTCAACGGTGAGCTCGACGTCCAACGACGCCACCTTCTTCATCGCCTCCACCATCTCTGTAAATAACGCCGGCAGATATTGCCGTCGATCGTAAGATCGTTAACATATAGAGAAATCGGGGCTTGGGCGCTCGAATAACTGATCCACGTGGGTTCGAATCGGAATTTTCATCGATCCTTGAAATTCGTCGGCATTTGTAGATATATACATAGGCCAACGTAAGTCGTTTGACAAGGCGTGCGTAACAAAGGCATACTCATCAAGAAAACGTTATGTACCAGTGAGAGGCAGCTAATTGTGAATAACTCATCTGGCATTCGGTGCAGCTGAGAGATGATATAAACGCGAGCTGACGGAAAAGAGGAGTACATCAGCATACATATATTAACCTTCTGCCCCTTTGAACTTTGCGGCGGAAGTTCCTTCCTACAAAATAGACTCTCAATATCTATACACAGCCCCATATTCGTGGGACGGTTCGCTACCTGCTACGACACGTGCATATTTTCGTCCTACGACTTTATCCTAGCCTTCATCTGAAGCGGCCATCTCGTCGCGATCAGACAAACCGAGTGCAATCTCATTCGGAATCAATGCGCGCTTTCTACCCTATCGTTGCAGCGAGTGCAGGGAAGAAATCGGTCTGCTAAATCTGTCTTGTAAACAGTTCGCCATGTTCCCTCGCCGTACCTACGGACCAAGCAAAAATCGGTTCTCCGCTCAATCGATAGAGCCCGTGGTCAAATAAAAAGAAAGGCAAAGAAAAGGAAAGAAAAGCGAAGCCTGTACCAAGTTGCCATACAGCGCGCGTCACTGTGCAAAGGAATTGCCATTTCAGCCTTCCCACGTATCAGAGATTTCCTCCGTCGATCGAGAAAACATCAAAGACGTTTCCCCCTTAACGCCAATATAGATTCTAATGGCGTGTGCTACAGGATTGCGTTAATATGCGCGACAACCCATACACTACGGGTCATCCTACGTGAAAGAGCACGGGCTCAAGTTCATGGGGGTTATGTGACGTATAATCGGAATTACGACGAACGTAGTATACGGAGCGAGGTGTACAGAAACGTGGGATAGTGGGCACAGATCAATACTTTCCTTCTGCCATGCCCTCCTCTTCCTCCTCCTCACCCTGCCAGCCCCTTCTCTACACCCACCCTGTGTCGCACCCCTTGCCGTGCTTACCCCCTCAGCCCAGCTCTCTCGCAACCCTCAAATTTGTCTACCTCTCTCTCTCTCTCTTCATCCCGGGAGAGTCACATTACACATCCCTCTCCTTACCCCTCTTTGCACCCTTTTACTCCTCGCGCTTTGCACCCGCTTCACGAAGATCATATGTGTACATATATGAGTGCAGTCGCGCGCACATACGCATCACCGGCAGCCAACGCGGACACACGCACACGTATAAAGAGATACGCACTGCAGCGCAGGCACACGCATTTATGTACGTTTATGCATGCCTCTCGATCTCCACAATGGTATAGAGACGTACGACATGAGAGTGACAAATTTGAGAAAAGATGCTCGGTGCGGTGCTATTTCGAATACAATGTAAGAACTAACCTCCCTGTTCCTATATCTGTCCCGTTTTATCTCTCATCGCGTTTCATTGTATCCTTCTCTAGGAAAAAAAGACTGTATCTATTTGTCAGAAAATCCTAGCTACGCCCTACTTACGCCACTGTCAATCCTGTACCGTTTACGACGTCTCCTCAAAACATATTCAACTATTTCCTGATCTGTGTGAGACAAATAACTGTCCGATTCACGTTGAATATATAAATGATGCTTTCCGATGTAGAGAGAGAGAGAGAGAGAGACATGTATTATATTACAGGTATTAATAATACAGACAAATTCTTGGCGAACGAAGCACACGAAACTACGAGCATCGTTAAAAAACGATGTAGTCCGATATGGCTTTGGACCAATCCATGTGCAACAGTTGAAGATCGGCCGAAAGAAGTAGACCAACGACGTGAGAAAAAAAAATATTTATGACTTCCGTCCACCCTATCGCCTCGCCGGTCAAGGGCTGCTGCTGCTAGGAGGTTTCCCGGAATATTTTCACATCGGGCGAACCCATGCTAAGCCGTGGCGCAATATCGAGAGGATATTCTCGAGTATATGGAGGAGAGTCGAAAAAAGAAGTGGAAACGCTGGCAAAGGCGGCTGGAACATAGCCGGTGACTCGCCCGATCGGTCGGTCTGTCGGTCGGTCGGTCGGTCGGTCGGTCGGTCGGTCGGCCGGTCGATCGACCGACTGATTTCTCTATGCTTTCAAGGCCAAATGCCACGAGCAGTGCACGCGTTCGTTACTACGTGCCTGTAGTAACCCGGCAGCGATTGGTAAGTGCCGTGCCGTGTCTATGCGTCACACACTCGGTGAAGGACCGAGTTGTCTGGTTATCTGGCGACGGGGGCCCCCCAAAGTACCGAACCGTACGCCTAGCAACGCTACCTTTGGCGTTACTCAGGCTTCGAGACGATGTCGTGTGTCGCAGGATTAGGGCGCGACGAATCGACGCGACGGTCGCGAGGATCGTTGGATCCCGGTGCCGGGACGATGCCCGATACCCCGGACGTCGTGGGGATTTCGACGACAGCGATGACAGATGCCGCGTACGAGGTCGCACATTCGACATGAGAGTACACCGGTCAACGGAATCGCCGGCTTAGCCTATCGCGCGGATTAGTCGCATTTGACGTTTCGTCCGCGGCTTCTGACAGATCCGGGGACCTCGTCGCAGCACGGATTTCGCCGTCAGGATCGAAACGGCCGACGAATACGCGAAAAGCGCGCAAGGGACTCGCCACGAGGGCGGTACTACTGGCCTTTCTCTCCTGAGCGGAGGCCCGTACCGATTTCGTGGATTTCATTTTAGCGCAGGCCGGGTCCTTTCCCGGAAAAATATGCACTCACCGTCATAGCGTTCCGCCTGCTCCGCCAATTTCGCTTTGTAAACATTATCCTCCCGTTCCGACATCGTGGATGCTTGTGGATTTCACGGGTATAGGATGAGTTCACGGGAAATAGCACGAAATACTCGTTTCACCGAAATACGAACACCTCGTCGTACAGCCACTCGCAAGCTCACTGACCAAGATGGCGGCGCCCGCCAACAATCGAAAGCAGTTCCCAGCTCGCGCAGCCCTCTGCAGACACTCCACTCGCCATGCGCTCCTACTGTGTATTACTACGCGTGACGTCACGCCTACACGGGCGTAGCGCGCATGTCACGATATTATATTTACGCCCGGTCCTACGAAGTCCGTCTACTGGGTAGCAAAAAAAGACAATAGTTTATCGTTGATTCACGACGAATATTACCGTGTAAATAGGACGGCTCGCTGCTTTGCCCGTTCTTTTTTCGTGCCCGGAAAATCGGGAATCTGCGTCAGTATCGGGATGTGGGGAATGTGGAACTGAATGCGAGAAACGTGGAACGCGGGACATTGGAAACTCCCAGAAAAAATGTACTCCGTTCTAAATTCCAGATTCACTGGCATATCAAATCTACACGGTGCCCCACTCTGTGAGAATTCTCCCACATGCGAAAAATGATATCGGTGATGTTCATGCCAAACGTAATAACTCTGCCTCCATACAATTACAAAAGGCTTTACTCCTTTTATTTGTGTACATAAGTTGGTATGAATTCCCACCCAATACAGATCACAATAATTTATTTGGCTTAAATAAATGATACCTTGACACAACAAATCATACATACTGATCCGACTTCATAAATTTTGTTTGAATTTCGTCGTTTTCGGCATTAATACAAACCGTCAACTATCGAAGGTAAACATCGTTCATCTCAATGTTTAATAGCTGCTGTGCAGGAGCCACCACGGACAAATATGCAATGCCACAATAATGTTTCATTTTATAGCGAAGCATTTGTATTTATCGTTTCACACGAATAGCTAATGTACAAGCACTATAATTCAATCTTCTCTATCCGGCATACGTGGTGTTTAAATTATTTATTTTATAATTAATTTGTATTTATATGTATACAGATATATCATCTCGGTTATTATCAGCTATTAAAATTATAGTACAGCCAGAGCCTTAATATAACAATCATTGTAAATATTGGCTGCAAGCGGGCTGATCCGTTCAGTGTCACTGTTGTTTGCCCTAATGATACACCGTTGAATGCAATTCGTCCTATGTAGTACACTTTGAACGGAACAACCTATGTGCTCGTAAGTGGGGGATATACAATAGGTTTCATTAATTACTCAATATATGTACATTCGGCATACATACAACATACATACATACGCAAATCAACGACGTTATGCGACTCGCGCGTACCTGTGTATGGATGTGTGCGTGTGAGTGTCTATATACTGTAGTTTGGAAAAGGATTTGCGATTTACTTAAACATACCCAAAGTTTTGGAATATCTGTAAAATAATTAAAACTTAGGAGCCCTCAGTGATGCTTTAAAACTCTTTCGAGCCTCGAATCTTGTCGTTATCCGTACAGTTTGCAGCATTAGTTCGAATATAATAAGTGTAGCTTCGACTAACCCATGACTAATTTAGATTTTGTAGAGCATTCTTCAAAACGTATTCTCGTACACATGTTGTTTGCGAAAACTTGGAAGCGTATCTCGTCACCAATTCCAACGCTTGCGCACATAGGAAAGAACCTTACCGTGATGATCAAGTGGATTATCAAATGCATTATCTGCCCTAAGCACTTTGCACGTCCATCGGTACAAATTTTACTCACGTATCAGGAACAATATCCCAAGCAGTTACCGATTGTCACATGGTAATAGCGAATGCTGCCCACTATCCAAATATTCATGCAAAAAGTTAAGACGTGGCAGTTGAATAAGCAGTTTGGCCACGTCGCACGTGTTGAAGTCTGGGTTAAAATAAAAACCTGTCACCTACTTTAAACGGCAGACGTTTAAAATCTTGTAGCGTGGTCATCACTTGCTTTTGACCCTTGCTACGACAGTTTCAGAATTTTCTCCCGTTCGCTCATTTTTTTTCCCAAGATGCCACACGTCTCGCTTCAAGCATGGAACATGTATCTCCTATTTGACGCAAGTACTTTTCGCGGTGCGACACATACTACGAAGTACCAGGAAATAAATGTCGATTATTTAAAGCTGTTGCAATAATAAACCTCGTTGAGACTCAATGCGAATACCAGTTCTAGAAAAATTAGAATATACCTAAATTTATCTATAACAAACTGCAAATACTGATTTAGTATTAACTGGGTCCTATGTTTGACTTGATCGTTTCAATAAAACTGGTGAATTCTTATTGTTATACCAGCTCTGTAAGAAATTAGTAGGATGTTTTCAACTTCTGCGGTGTACCTCCTTTCGGTAACATTAGCCGCCCGAATGTGAAATTATTATTAGTTGATTTTTTCATCAAATATCCTTCAATCCTATAGTTCGCAGCTGTAAGTGATAAGGATTTCGAAAGTTTTTAAAAAATCACGTGCAAACAGGTCAATTGGACTATGTGGATTTAATAGCACTGTGTTCCGTTGTGATCGAAAGGATGGGAGGACGGGAATGATATAGTAAGAAAAGTTGGGAGGGAAGTGAAGAAAGACGACACAGAAGTACAAAATGTACATAATGTGCGTCGATCTTCGTCCAGTTCATTGGAAGAACTAATCGCTACACCATGTCCTATAACAACCCAAGTATCACGTCAGCATTAATATATAAGCATTAGTCTTCACGGACGTGATTTCTAATACCAACTATCATCACTTTAAACGCTCCAAACATTTTTGCATTGTGAATTAGCGGTCACATTATTAATTGATATATTTATATAACAGACTAAAATATGTGTGGACATCGGGACCAATCGCCTTTGCTCTTACAATCCCAATATTCACCGTTGTATATATAGCAATGACTGTCTGTATATGGATCCTGCTTCTTCTTGAACCATAACGGTTCGTAAGTTTCAAATGGTAAACCTATGATCAAATAAATCTTTTGTATCGAAAGTGTCTTTTTGACAAAAAACATTGTTATATAACCATGCGATAAAACTTGTGTTATATAGATTAGTTTCATACAGAAAACATACCCTGTGTGGCTGCTTCTTCTGCATCATGTTCTCGTGAACGTCTCACGGTCCTTTGTTTCTCTTCTAGTCGGAGCTTTTCTGCATTTGCTTCGTCCCACCTTCCATCCTCCATTAATCGTTGATCAGGCCTCAATCGCGAATCCGTCGGAGCTATTCCATCTTCAGGCTCATTTAGCTGGCAAGCTAATTCCGTGAACGAATAATACTTTTCGCAGTCTTCGCTGTAAGATAAAATTGTTCATGTTCGTCAAGGCAAACCATTTCAAAGGTTAACTGCGTACAAAGAATTACGTAAAATAGAATGGGCATGAAATTCAAAATGTATACAATACTTACGGTGGCATACGACGTTTCCAAGCAAGTATATATGGTCCTGTTTTGTAAACGGGGTTATCTGGTGTACCAGAAGTATTAATTACTGGTGCAATTTCTATCTTTGAATCCCAGGTACCCTGTACAACCCACTTAACTTCTTTGCTTGAATTCATGACTACACCTTTCACTTTACGTTGACTGTCCCTTGAGAAGTACGAATAAGGTATGTACTTCAGATGGCACTTAATACCGTCCTTGTGATTTACTATGTCCATGTCACCACTCTGGTCAACCCATAATTTGCCCACTATTATGTTGTGCACTGTAGTCGTTACTTTGCGCCATGTGTAATGTTGCATCCCAGGATTGAACTCAAGATGTGCTGTGCCTAGTGGTATCACCTATAGGACAACAGATTATTGTGATCACGTTCTGTATCTATATAAATACGTTTTCGAAAATGTGACTGTTTACCTGAAGATACTTCCCGCGAAACTTGGAAGCCATTGTGAACTCCTGCCAACAATTCCATTTTCGTCCTTCACAATGCTGTGCCACCATGGGGGGATGGTGGGATACTTGTTCTGAAATGGCCTTCCATCCAAGATCATCAGTGCGATCGCATTCATACGTCTCACCCAGCAAGGGATTGAAAGGTTTGCCTGTCCTAGCTGCGGTTGTGGAGTAACTAGATATAGTGAATGCAGCCACAAAAGCCATCTGTTCGCAAGCATCTGTACATTCCGCTGCCCTGCTCGCAAGTAAAATAATAAGCGTAAATAATGGACCTTATTGTCAACGTGAAACGGAATTTACACAAATACTATGTACCTATCGAGAATTTCTGCATATTCATAGTCCTCTGTAAGTCGTTGAAGCATACTAAGTGGTTCGGAAAAGTTAACCGGCATCGGTATTTTCGACAAATCCTTGCCAATGCAGTTTTTCATAATACTCCATAGATTCAAGGGATAATTTGGTTTATCAGGTACTCTAGTCCTCCTTTTTCGTCTAGGTAGAGTGTTTATCCCGGCGCTGCCGCTGCTGCCATTGTTAGTTTGCCAGGCCGTCTGTATTCAAATATACAATTACAAATATTAATTCTTATCATTATATACAATCATAAAAGGTAATACTAAAATGACGCTCACATTGTCCAGATCGTCAATGTTAGCGTTAGGTGATGGAGTTTGTGCTGCCGTGGAATCAGTTACAATCAAAAAAGAATCAGCTCTGGCAGAATCTGAGGCAGGTAAAGGTGCTGGATCCCCTTCAGAACTAGAGCCATCATCACTACCCTGCGAGTCAGTTCTGTTTCTTGAATGGGAGATTGAATTGCCAGTTGCAACTCCCGGTATGTTTAAAGTAAAAGTGTCAGATTCTTGCGCATCATAAAATTCAGCATTGTCTTCTTCATCCTCTGATGGCGATGTTGTCACTGCAGTATCTAAAATGGCAGTAAATTCATTGGTATTAGGATCAGTGTACGAATAATATTAAACTGAACACCAGACTGAGATAAGCAAATTCCTTGAATATCAGGAAGTCCCAACTGATAATAACACTAAAGATAGAGTCAGATTCCTGCTGGACATAGAACATAATGGTAACGAAAACTAAACATTTTATCGAATGGCAGCATAAATTTTGGATAATCCATCGATATTACGTTAAACGAAGATATGTCAACTTAGATGAAAAAGTTGTCGAATGCGAATTCTAAATAATTGTACACCGAAAATCCTGAATTTCATAAGATACGTGACGATTAAGCAATTTTTCGATTGCGTACGATAGCACCCAGAGAACTCTACAAATTTATTTCGTTTCAATCTATCGCACCGTTCCCTCCACTCCGTCAGAGCGACTTGCTTCAGTCTTGCACCGAGCGAACAGCTCATTCAGTGATAAATACTAAACGCTGCCATTAAATAATAGTGCCCACTCTTCCCCTCTTTATCCTGGTCCACACCCGCGATGCTGAGCGAAACACTAAATATTTCACACGAACAATAGTTCTTTTCTTCGTCTTTACAGATCTTACGATACGTACCCGCGTTTTAGGTTATACTTTTCCGCGTGATCAGCCGAGCTGTAGTGTAAATTTGGAAACGATCAAATACCCGTTGAAGGCTTAAAGAATCATCATCAACTCTGTTAAAAGTAGTCCCTTTCTGTCGCGGCCATCCAATTACATGACATCTTCTCTGATCACGTCAAGCGCTGATCTCGTACTGTTAACGATCGATTTCGTGCATCTCACACTGAATTTTACTAAATATCGCCCGAGAAACGCGTATTACGAAGAGTCATGCAAATGCCAATTTGCAAGGCCATCTGTGGCTGATTAAGCGCCAAACTTGGTAGAAATGAAAGCACGTCCGTACATACAGAGGTGTAAGTGTGCGCATACACAACCGTCGCGACAAATCGCACGGTACATATACTCATATCGTCACCGTTTGTCGTTTACATATATAGCCTGGGTGCTTTACGAAGGTGTATTGCGGGAATGAAACGATACTACTCAACTGCCATCTGGCAAAGCGTGGGAGCATAATCGATGCCGCGAAAATTTCAAACACGGACCATTCATTCAACATTGCAATAAAATAAGCGTCTGTGTAGTAGCCGCATATACGTTAATTCTGATAAGTACCCTGATAAAGTGCAGTCAATTTCTTCCCTGTCAAACGAACGATATAAGTGATTCGAATAAATTAAAATATTTGCACGGTTCTCAAATCTACATCTACAAAGATGATACAGACGACACGTGAGATCGGTTTACATGATGCGTTTTGAAGCTGTTCTGTGCAAAATGGGATTGACGAATTACCTGCTGTCACGCCCAATTTCTATCATGTTAGTAATCGTATCAAAAACGAAAAAATGTAAATTAAGTTACGAGAAGGTCTATGTCCCCCTGCTGGTGTCGCCGAGGGAAGAGCATGCTGTGCAGCCTCTTCCAGGTGGGAATGCTGTCTAGCCAGTTGCTCAACCATTTTCTCTAGCCGCACCTTCTGATCATGCTCGTGCTGCAGCATCTTTTTCCACTTAGGCTCTTGTTGCTGGGCTAGTTGTAAATAATCATTGCTCGTCTGAAATCACAGATTCATCTACTTTTCTACACAGGCACAGTGGTAATTCCAACGACAATTTTCGTAAATGGCTGTACGAAGCAAGAGGAGAATTATAGTTCAGAGAGCGGAAACATCGAGAAGTTTCATGTAAAATTCCGTGAAAATAGTACTTCCATGATATTTAGAGAATAATCATTTAGATCATTGACCGTCACGTGATAATATATAACGTTATCAAAAGTTGTAGCGGGATGATGAGCTTTTTAACTTCCGATTTTTAAAAGCAGGTGTTAAAAATAACACCCGTGAACCGAATTAGAACCAGCGATTCTACGGAGAATGACCAAAAATAGGTAATGTGCGACGTAATGCTACGTAAAGCTATGGCAGCCGCCTATTTTTAGGCAATGTGACGTTCAATGTGTTTAATGCTACACTTGTAAAACCTCAAGTATAGTTTGCTGATAAAAACTCTTATGATCAGCAAGTAACTTTTTTCTCGAACTTACACTGATCATAGCATTAGCGGCGATACGAAACAGCGTGGCACGTTCGCTGACGGTTTTTATTTTCGCTGCTAGTTCGGCGGAAGGTGATTCCAATGACTCCAAATCACTCAAAGCCCGCTGTAACATAGCTCCTTTCTTAGTTATCAAATCGTTGCACGCTTGTAAATCTTCCAACCGTTGAGTGAGATCCTTGATGACGGACACTTGTTCTGCCTTTTGATTGTCATTGTCTTGATACTCTTCTTCCTCTTCATCTGAAACACATTGTCACTCTCCATAACATCGCTGCTCTTATAAGAGGTACTTACAATAGGAGTGATCCGTAAATGAATCTTTCGAATGAGCCAGAAAGTTAAATCTTCGTTTAAAATACCATCTAATCAGTTGGATACTGAGAATGTAACGCATGACGCTATAAGGTGAACGTTCGTGAAAAGAGAAAGGTAAACATAGAGATTGCCAACGAAACCATCCGGGCATGCCAGAAACTGAAATTTCTTCCGCTGAACCAGTTGTCACCGTGAGGCGTTCCGAGTAACTATTGTTCATTTGAAAGAGTTCCGTCGACTGAGCCGTGAACACCCATGACAGACATTGAAGAAGGAGGTAGAGTCGGTATGTTCGTCGACACATTGATACAGACCAGATTCTACCGCTTGAATAGCCTTGGCCTTCGCCAACTCGAGGGCCGTGACCCACTGTTGACGCTCTACTTCGGTTGCTGCCTTGATGTGGAAGGTCTGAGTACCACCGTTGCTCACGACAAAGGTGCAAGCATCCACGGTGTGTATTAAGGCCCCGTGTAAGGATATCGTGCCACGGCAGGTATGCGACATCTCGCCAGGATTTCTAAACAGAGCAAAGGAGACGCGACAGTCCCACGAACATATTCTTGAGTCGTCTTAGCGGATGACCGAATGACACAGAGAAAGACAGACGTGAGTTTGCAATTTCGTTGGACGATTACGTATGTGCTTATGCATAT
Organism: Priocnemis perturbator; assembly: GCA_963942575.1. NCBI lineage: Eukaryota > Metazoa > Arthropoda > Insecta > Hymenoptera > Pompilidae > Priocnemis > Priocnemis perturbator. The sequence goes on along the minus strand of OZ012645.1, from coordinate 12,191,734 downwards.
CCATCAAGACGTCCATCCGAACCAAGGAAGGACAAGACCCGTTCCGAACTCGAACCCACCCCCATCCCCCGTGCGGCCTCCGTAGAAAAAGAAGGCCGGGGCCGAAATCACATATTGGACACTTTGTCTGCGTTAATCTGTGACACCGTGTGCGTGTTTGGCGCATTGGAGCATAGGAGGGCGAGTGCGGCATTAGCATAATTGGTACTGTTTTATCGCCAAGAAAGCACATCCCATTACCGTGTTCATAACTAACATACTGTTGTTTTTTGTCTGACTCTCAAATACCACCGATCCTATCAATTTATTCCTAGGAAAACCCACATTCCATTAAGTAACGTAACACGTAAGACCGCCTGACGTAGGCTGACGATTTCAGGAAGGGGGATAATGTTCACAATCGAATCATGCACTTGGGGGAGGTCAGTCGAGTTAATCGATCACGCAATAGTCGATATTTAATGCGAAAAAAAAAAAACAGAAACGGAATCATGCTAACGCGTCTCAGAAATTATTATTGCATATTGGCCGAGATGAGAATTCGCAATGCCTCCTGCTGCCGCGATAAAGACGTTTTTGATGAGCTCGGGTTGCACCTTCGCCAATGACGGAGAAATCTGGAAGAAAAGCGATCATTCATTTTGCGTTGCGCGTCTTTGAACGTCAACGCGTATACTGTATTGCCTTCAGCAGTCTACTTTTATAACGTTCCGTTTCACTATCCTCGTCAAACTACATGCTTCTCGTCAATAGTTAACGTCTCTAACGCGGCTGGTCTTTAGCGTAAATGAAAGAGAAAATCAATTCAAGGGAGGAGTCCGTGTCGAAAGGCAAAAGTTACAAGTGAAAATCATAGAATCGGAATTGTGCAAGTACGAGAAATGTAACATACTCATGATTCGCATACACTGATATTGAATAACTTAAACGACACCCAGTACGCTCAATGGAAACGTTTATCCTAAATGACCGTTTAATTCGAATAAGCGTATTAATCCACAAGAACCCGATACTCGTCTGTGTGAATTGGACAGCTGTCGTATCATATGAAATAAGGATACATTGTGTGCAAATATGTTTGACTTATGGTATGTGACGAAGTAAACGGAAAGAAGCGACTTTTGTTGAAACACGCGTGAACGCATATGCGCACGCACACATAATCACACATACGTAGCGCACACGGACATAAAGGGTACGGGTGACGGGACTTGGGTGCGATGACGATTTAAATTTTTCGATCTATAGATATCGTATTGATTGAATGCCAAAGTACGGAAAGCGGCTGAAATTACTGAGGAACACTGACGGCTACATTAAACATATAGCGGATGTATGGTATGCGGGTTTCTTTTTGTAAGAAAAAAAAAAGAAAGTATACAAAGAGGGATTATTATCAAGAATTGATTACTATCTCCGTTTGTTTCTCTTTAGCGTTTTTTTTTTTTTAATTACAAATTCGCTGGAAGGAATGTCAGGAAATTTCGGCGTTTTCGATAATTTACTTACTCGGAGGCTCTGCCAGCCCTCCGCTTGCGTCGCGTTGATATCTTTGGCCCCCCTGTTGGTTCCGCCCTAAACAGTCCATAAAACAAATAGACCCCGTTCACATTGTGTAACACTGTGGCAAACGAATTTATACTTTTTCTTTCGAACTTCTTTTCTGTATTTCTAAAGTTCGACCTACCATGAGCAGTGGTCAAGCGTCATTAACGATCACATTAATTCGAGGTCCTAAACACGATGTATTGACGATTAGTTCAAAGTAAACGCGATATTCTTGTGCAACCACATAGTGCATCGCGTGCACATTTGTCTTGTGCGAAAAAGCCTTTGGTTTTAACGCCAATTTCGACTGTGTGTAAAATCAAATGACGGCACACATTCCATACATATATACACACCATATATAGACGCATTCATATATATATGTCATGTATACATGTATGTATAATGACGTTGGAAAACCCAGCATTGCAAACTCAAATCACGCAACTGTGCCAAGCGGGAAAAGAAGAGCGAACAACGTAAAAAACTTCAAGAGGCGGTGCAAGTTTTCTTATTCTTGGATCAGAGAGAGAAAGAGAGAGTCCGTCGGTAGAGATCATACTTATGTTAAAAGGAAAGAGGAATTCGTCGTTCGTGTCACACTCGTCAACGTGCCATGCTCGAAACGTAACGAGGCCATACGCTGCCGATATCCGACTGTCGCGTGCGATTAATCCAATCATATTTCTAGCGGCTAGCATCGAGTTTACGGAACGAAACTGTTAACAGGGGGTGCAGACTCCGAGCGCCGTGAGCTTTTGCTGCTGAAAATCGGAGGGGAGGGGAGTAAAGAAAGTAAATTTACAGCGAACTTTACTGAATACGCGATATCAGCGGTAAATTCGAGAAAAGAGGCCACGGTCAAATAGGACGATCGAACGAATTCAACTGCAACCCCCGTCTGCTAATATCACGCAATACACGCGAAATGAAAGCAGCAAGTTTTTCATGCTGTTCTTCGTGAAACCGAAGAAGCGGCTGAATCAAATGCCCCCGATGCGCACAGATTGAAGCGGGAATACGAGACACCGCGTGACATGATCGAAACGCGAATCCGTTTGGCCGAATCGGGCGATGAGAGCGAACACTTCGCACGAAGCAATTTGATCGGAAGCTCGGCCCGTATCTACGTCGCTTCCCTCTTTTATCGTAAGGCACATATCGAAAGCGTCGCGATGGAAAACCTCGTAACCACATTGCCGTTGATCTCGCTCTCGCAGCGTCTACGTGTACGTTACCGCAACGTCGTGGGCGCGTTTTCTCAAAACTGCGCATGCTCGTAAAGTCCTACCTGAACTCAAAAATATACAAGTACAAGTTTATATGAGAAAAATGCAAAAATAGAAACGCGAACGAAAACGCGATTGCAATTAACGAAAAAGTACCCTCGGCGATGTATGTCGCGCTGTCTCTGTTCGACCTTTCAACAGGCAGCACTCGTACATGCAATTCTTAAATATTAAGTACTTTAAGTACAGCTTTATCCTGCTTACACATATTGCTAAAAGATTAGGAAAGTATTACTAAAAAAACCACAAACCAATGGAAATTATATTTGAGTATACATTACGAAGCTGTTCACTACGTCTAGAGTCTGCGTTGTACTTGTAATTATAGTGCCCACTTGCCAAATTTTCTTGTAGGCTATGTCAAACTACGGTTATTGATTTTCCACAATAGTTATTGTATATGCATATGAACGTAACTTCTGCGACACTCTAATGCCAAAGCTTACTGTGAACATTTTATAACTTCACATAAATGCACTTGCTGCAAATTATGACTGCAAATCATTATTGAATATTCACGATTAACATAAAGACTGATACTACAACTACATACATAAATAGCAGTTATTTCTACCATTACGTTGCTAGAAAATTCAAATCTGAGAGTTGCTTTGATATTATTGTATATGTATGCGTATCTACGTGTTAATGGGCCCCTTAAAGTTGATTTTATTTTTGCTATAAAGGATATACGAAATCAGAGTACAGAACCTTAGCGGAATCCAAATGATCCTCTGTTATTAAGCAGAAAGTCTAAGTCATGTTTTATATTTGCGTTCTAATTAACTGCTCTATTAGCTTGGTACAATGCCGGTGTGTCATTTCATTTCATTGAGTAGCGGCACAATTCGTACAATTGTTGTCATTCTTTCTGCCATTAAATCTGTGGTAATTGGCCTTGTTACTATTCAAAGAACCAGACCAAGAATTACAGAAACAGTTGACGAAGCCAAAAAGTGAAACAGATATAAGGATGTATGCAAGATAGAACAGCTCCATATTGCATTCAAGATGCTATGAAACTTAATACAGAAAATAATTGTTACTTCAATGTAACTGTGACATTCAGTATCATGGAGTCATGGCTGTCGAATTATTTTTACGACACGTACATTGACCGAACAATCGTTTGCTGCACTTGTACACGCTATAAAGAGAAGGTTAACAGTAGGAACGCAGCAATGACACGTAAAAAACTACCTGTAATATGACAGGAGGCCATTTGACAGGACGAACCATCTTCGCTGATAACCTTTCAAGTAGTTGGTCCACTTAAAAAGCCAGCCTTTCATCTCTTGAGTGCCGTGCTGAGTCTTTGGATCGCCCATTTTCTAATACGCTGCGTGCACACACGCGTTTCTCCTGAAATTATAATGCGCTCCAATATCTGCGTACACATCACCCGTGTTGTACATCCACCATTTTGATATCCTTCGGGCTCACAGACTGTGCGCTCCCAGAACGAAATTCGACTTATGTCGCACTGCTCGTAAGTTCGTAATACAACCGATAGCAACAGATTTGAACGTGCCTTAAAACCTAGGTGTTCAGTAACAGTATGGACCTTCCCTTGGCACGGCGTGGTAAACCCGCCACGTTCTTGAGTGACGGCGCCTAACCTTTATTACCGCCACTGATGTAACATGGCATATACATGTATATGTGCGTCACACATGCACACGCTCGTACGGGTGTGCGCGTGTGTGTGATGGGCGCTCTGTGATTTTGCAGATTCTCAGCTTAATATACTTGGCTCGGTGTTTCTTGTGCTCGCACAAAGGAGCAGAGTCACTGCCAGGTGTTCGCGTGAAAAATCATTTTTATCGTTCAACGATGAATGTTTTATGACGAATTTAACGCTTTGGAATCTGATAAGTAACGTTGCTATCTGACGGCCGTTTGTAGCCAAATGTACGCAGAGCGTGTAGAAGCTTCTGACGCAGGGACAAATCATCTTGAAAGTGATTGCAAAGAATCGTTTGTATCAAATAATATTTCATTGTACTCGATCTGCTGGTCTTAATTGGTAGTTTTTCCTCCTTTTTTGTTACTCTAACGACGTACGCCTCGCGACGTTGCATTACGAAGAGGCACTGATTCGTGTGCGAGAGTGCTACATGTCGCACCCGTAATGAGTAAGTGTAGCGTTGAGATTCGTAACTTTCTCTGCTTTCTCTGGACCTTTTGGATCTGCAAAGTATACCGCTTTGATTCATATTAATTTCATAGGAGTCGCGCGCCGAGGAAAGAGGGAAATTACTGAATCTTCGTCATTTTCTTTCTTTTTTCAATTTCTGTTTCTATCATGAAGTGTGCATGTGCGCAGGGAAGCGCGGCAATTCCGAACAGCTGTGAAAGGTAGTTCGCTCCTCGAGTTTCTTATTTTTCGCATACTCCCAAAAATGCATATTTATACATGCCCCACGCACTATCGGCCCTTACGAAAATTTCCGCATTCGACAGATCATGGTACTGCTCAATGACAATCCTTCCTAGACCCTTTCGCTCGCGAAAAAATGTCAGGAGCACCAACAAAAGTGCCGGACGAGAAATTGATGAGACGAAAGTTTCGACAGAAACGGGAGAAAGAATAGTTTGGCGAAATCTGCAAAACGTTCGCCGTTTCGTTATCCAGTCGAGGAAAAAAGAGTGCGAGACACACTCGCATCCGAGGACTCTATACGCGTGCATAGAGCCGCCGTACGTGTGCCAAATCATTCCGAGGCGTTATGCATTCCAACATCCAGTAGAAGAGCTTGCGGCAGACCTGCGCCTGTCAAGCAGCAGTTGACCTGTGTGTAGTTGACTGTAGTAGTTGTCCGATCCGCGCGCTAATAGATTTCCTGCGTGTTCCTCGCCGTTTTTTGCGTCTCATAGAACACCACGTGAACGGCGGTAGTTTACATGAGGTGATGAGAGGACCCACGAAGGGCCCAGACTTCGGACTGCCCAGGTGAGACGCGTGAATTAGCGAAAATCACGTCGGAATATAATCTGGGGTAAGGGAGTAGCAACCTCTCGGGGCCAGGGCCAGTCACGTGACCTGTATGTTTACCAAAATGGTGAACGTCTGTTTTACAAATAATTTTCAATCGTTACGAGCTATCTGTCTGCGTTCGATAACTTTATCAATCCAAGGTACATGCAGGGAGTTTTATCGTCAATCGTCTCGGTCCGTCGTCCGAATAATCGCGATTTTTTTTTATCGCGTCCGAGTGTTACGTACGATTGTGCTCACAGCTGCAGCGAAAGTTTGAAAGTGGACACGAACGAAAGTTCTCTTCCATGCGCCGTAAATCTGCGAATCTCAGTTGTATCCACGGTCGTCGCGTATGTACTCGGTAATGGCTCAGTTTACCTTCGCGGACGATGGCTGCCATTTTAATTATACACCTTGCAAAGCAATGGTCTATTCTTGTTTCGGTTCTCCTCACTTCCTGGTATCAGGAATATATTATTTGCAACAGCACTGTCATTTTAATTCATACCTTATATTAGCTGAGGACACTGTCATATCATTTTCTCCTCATGCCCTTATCGCCATGAGACAAGGTGAATAACATTAGTTTTTTCAAAGGGGCTGACCGAAGTTCCAGAAGGCCTATGTCCCTTCATTAAGAATGTTGAATGCAAAGTGTGATAGGTACGTGCTTCCATTGCTGTTCTTATTTGCTTGAGTATCCGCAACAGTTAATTTGCCATTCTTTAATTCTAGCCATAACTGCAGATGATCTCGAACATAGGTTAGTGCAAATGGGAAGCACTTTAAAAAAGGACATCTAAATGTCAGAGGGTGTCCCACCATAGTGCTAAGCGCTACGGTCAGGCATTCTTAAACATGGCCACGTATCAAGTTGACTACCAGTGGTCAGTATATGCATATTGTCTTATTACTTAAGGGGTTTACTTTCTTTCATATACAAGTAGTATTGTTTGTCTATAAGTTTGTTTGGTACATAAATTGAGATAATAGAACAGTCACAGTATGATCAGCGTAGATATGTTTGTGTCGGTTGATCGGATATACATATATGATTATCAGGGTAAATTTAAAAAAGTCTATTAAGCCTTAATTTTTGGATCACAAATGTATGTCAGTTTTGTTTTTGTTCACACAACAGAATAATCTTCTATTACTTTGACTCATTACAGGGCTTATTCCATAATGGATTCGTCTAGGATATCAACTTTCCTAATATCAATTCTGCTGATAGTCTATGGCAGTTTCCGATCTTTGAACATGGAACAGGAAGCAAGAGAAAGAGAAAAGGAAAAAGAGCGCAGTAACTTATTGACAGGGATTTCAAGTAATGCTGGCACTGGAAATGCAGACAGTGCTAATGGAGGAAGAGTCCAAACCTTAGATACGATGCATGCTCTCTGTCTACCTCTTGGTGCTTCCATTTCTCTACTCGTCATGTTTTTCTTTTTCGACAGTATGCAAATGCTCTTGGCAATATGTACAGCAAGTAAGTCTAGTAACATCAGACTGATTACACTTTATACAGAAAAGGGGAATGAACCATAACGAAGAAACATACATGTACAGATAGATACATAGAAATTTCACTGAAACGTTTGTAACACTTAAAATTTTTGTTGTTGCAGTTATAGCTACAGTTGCATTGGCATTTCTTTTATTACCAATGTGTCAGTACATCATCAGGCCGTGCTCAGATGGTAATAAAATATCATTTGGTGTTTGTGGGAGGTTTACGGGGGCAGAACTACTTTCATTTTCATTGAGTGTGAGCATAGTATGCATATGGGTTTTAACTGGACATTGGTTGCTCATGGACGCAATGGGTATGGGTCTCTGTGTTGCATTCATTGCATTTGTCCGACTACCTAGTCTAAAGGTATCCACTCTACTGTTAACTGGACTCCTGATTTACGACGTTTTCTGGGTCTTCTTTTCATCATACATATTCAGCACAAACGTAATGGTTAAGGTGAGTATAAAGTATATTTTCATAATTATGTTCATTTCATTGCTCCATATTTATGTTACTTGATCTTTACCATACAAAGATTTACGTACGGAATTTAGACGTCAGTAGCATATGGCTTACGCGCTTCACGATTAGGTGAAATTTTTCTTTGATTCATACTTTTCGTTCTTCTTCCATTTTCGCAGGTAGCAACAAGGCCCGCAGATAATCCAGTAAGTCTCGTGGCCAGAAGATTGCACCTGGGTGGCGTGGCAAGAGAAGCTCCAAAGCTTCCTTTACCTGGAAAACTAGTTTTTCCGTCAATGCATCAAGCAGGACATTTCTCGATGCTTGGCCTAGGGGACGTTGTCATGCCTGGACTTTTACTCTGTTTTGTCTTGCGATATGACGCGTACAAGAAAACTCAGCTCTTGCCAGGTGGTTGCGAAACGGGAGTACCGCCACCACGTCATTTCAGCCGAATTAGTTATTTTCATTGTTCCCTGATCGGTTACTTTCTTGGTCTACTGACTGCTACAGTAAGCTCTGAGGTGTTCAAAGCTGCACAGCCTGCCTTATTGTACCTCGTTCCCTTCACTTTGTTACCATTACTTACAATGGCATATCTGAAGGTACTTTTTTTAATACGCAATATTTGTATTTCTACTTCCATGCATACGATAAAATAAAGACTATAACGGTATGTGTGTTATTTGTTGCAGGGAGATTTGCGTCGGATGTGGAGTGAACCGTTCATATCTCAACAACCTTCTAAACACATGGAAGTTTGACAACAGTCACGGCTTTCTGTATATTGCACTATATTGGATGACAAATTTTTGCATGAGTCTCACCGTCATATAACGTCATGTCTTTATTTTCGTCAATGTCATTTTATGTAAGTAATTATGTCCATACATGACACAGTCACATTTTTTTATGATCATTAAGCTGTAAGAAAAGTAATTCACATCTGGAAATCGATGCAAATGGTCTGCAGTGTAACTAAAGATATACTATATTATATAAATAATTTAATATAATATAAATGCAGAGAGTGGAGTACCAGTAATGCAGAAATCTTTTTACGGATTGAGACAAAAACAATTTTCTGCAGTATTTCGAAAATGCCAATTGATATATGTATATTACTGGCATTCTTTCTGTGTCTTAAATTTGATGTTGAGTATATGAGTAGACTATATGCAGTAGGTAACACAAATGATATTGACTATTATCTCAAAATCTATCACATATGCTAAAGATGAATGTTATTCAGATAACTTAACTAATGTAATGTGATGCTTGAATTCTATCATGATTTTGATTCTCAATAGATGTTTATAAAAATCTTGAAAATTGAATTCGCGTTTATTCGAGAAAATTCGATTGGCTGCTGATTGAATAATTGAAACTCCACTCTAACTCAATTACTAATAAGTGGTATACTCCGTACAGAAGATTCCTTTCCTTAATTTATTGTTCAATGGATAACAGATTATTATACGTAACATGTAGCTATGGTTAGAATAATGTAAAATTATTTGAAAGGTTAGATACAGTCCAGTGAAGATTGCTGTGTAGGTTGTGACTTTATTTCAAAGTTGGGTTGACTTCGAACAAAGCATCATTTATGTAAATATATATTTTAACTATAATTTTTATAAACACGATGACTCGGATTCACAGTTCGCTTCCAAAATAAGAATTAAAATTTTTCAATTTGCTGTACATTTTTAGCTCCTGCCGATGTAGGAATGAACACAGTACAGTTCAAATGAAATAACCTTACAGAAGTGAATTCTTAAAGACGAATTGAACTTTGGGTCTTGTCTTGTAAGGATTGCCCAACGAGTTCATTGTTTACGAAAAAAGCTTTTTAACCAAGCTCTTGCTATGGATAGGATACTTGAAAGACTTTATATGTTTATTTAAAAACAAGACTGAAGATAATGTATATGAAAGCCAATTTATTAAGGGGTCTCTTACGAACAAGTAATGCTCTCATGAACGAATAATGCTTTAGTTTCCTCTTCAATAAAATTACGGTATCACCATTTGATCTAATATAACATACTATTATATAATGTAATATAATATAGTACAGGTGGAGTAATCATTGTTCTCATACTATATCTATTGTTTAAAATAGATTATGCAGAACATATAGGCATCAATTAAAGTAGAAATATGTCACTTGCCTAAACCGTATTTTATACTACATATATGGCAGTTCTCTTTAAAGATTTGTATGTACGTTCAAACCTTAGACTATGAATATGTTTTCTGAATAAGTACACAGAAATATATAAATACATTTTTCGAAAGATTCTTTCCTGGTGAAGAAGCTGTCAAATGATTGAAAACAACAAATTCTGTAGAATAAAAAACGCCAGATACAGACGTGCTTCGACATATATATATATATATATACATACAGATTTATTTGGAGGTCACATATTTCACATTTGGTAGATTACGTGAAGAAATGACTAGGAACGCCGTTGGCAATGAAAGTAACATAAATGCTCCCCTTTTTCTCATGTTATTTTTATCTCTCAAGTAATGCTTATTAAGAAAAAGTAGATGAATTTATGTAAAATCTAACAAATGTACATAGAAAGAAAGTGTATTTAAATGTAAGAAGATATTAAAAAAGAAACTGCTTACATACAACATGTACTGTTCGTACTATAGTTCTAATACGTACGCACTTTCATTATATGACAAAGTTAGATTTTGTATAAAATCAGCCGATGCTTTCCGCTCTGTATATGTCTACCTGTCCATAGCACAAGCAGTTTCATCATATGTTTTATGTGATTAATTTTTTGTACTTTCTAGAATTCAACTTCAATCGTATTATAAGAATATAAGTGATAGAAGAGTATATTTTAACTACTTCCGTTATGAAAGCAGAATTGTAAAGACTCAATCATCTCTTTAGTGGGTGACTCTCGGTATATTTTCTCCGATGAGAGAATGCTTAAGACTCAACTAATCTGTTCAATATAGTGTGTTGATGAAACTAACGTACATTGCAATACAGGGTTTATGCTTCTGTAATGTATGTTTCGATTTCTTTCTTCCAATGTACATATAATTACCCTCGGAACCTGAATTTTTATTACAAGCATAGTATCACTTTTGGAAGAAAAGATATGATCTTTAACGAAACGTGACGTGTTATGAATTGTGGTGAACTGAAAGGTACTTTTAAGTTGACCGCTTAGATAGAAAGTACAGATTAAAGGCATAGTGCAATAAGAAGTAATTTGGAGCACTTTTATTGATGAATCAAGTTCGCGACATTTTTCTAAGATAAACACAGGTTACATACATTTTCCTTTTTTTTCGCCCAAACGTCCTTTCCTTAACTCACGTTACATATTCTTTGTACAAAAGGAAATTAAAAGCATAATACTGTAGAAACTATCTATTATAAGATAAAAGCTTAGTTTATGGTAAAAATGAGAGATGCATTATATTCTGTGTTTACGAATTTATATTCGAGTATTAAAATACCTTTTAATCAAAAGATGTTTTGAAGTTTCACAATTTATTCATTGACTAGGATTGCAAGATTGAAAATGGAAATGCTCATTATGTAAATTTTAGAATATGTACATAAGATGAGTACTCAACTATCCTTCAGTTTTTCCACAAACTAAGTGAAAGAATTAAAAATCTACGTATTAGAAATGTAACGTATAATAGAAAGAAAACAAACAAGACACAGGTTTATTAAGAAATCGGAAATTAAATCGTAATAGATTATAATTAAATGCTAAATAACATAGCTGAATATCGTATTAAGAGCACTCGCTTGTACTGTTGCAATTCATAACTTGCATGTGTACAGCCATGTACATTTTTATATATAATAAAGCATAACCATTTTCCTATGGTTGTGTTTAAAAAGTAAAGCTATTAAACGAATTTGTACGTGTTTTCCTCATTTCTTTATATTATTGTCTCAATGTAATAAGATACATTTTTAACGTATTACTTGCGTAACACGTCCTATATTTACACAAGTATATTAGGAACAAATGGTTAATATTACCGTACGCACTATAAAAAGAAATATCAGACTCTTACTGTTGTAAAGTGGTATGTTTCCAAGGCTTTGGCACTGTATTGACGGGTTTCCTTTATTTGAGAATCGTAGACGCTTCAAAAAGTTTGCCGTTACACAGACGTGTGTCCCATCGTTACGTTATCTAAATTTCTCTTGAGGTTCTCCAACTCCTTTATATCAGATACTGACGTTTCGCATTTGTAGACGACTAAAGAATGATAAAAATGGACGGCAAAAGCCACGAATACTATAAGTACCGGTATCACTATGATAGTACTAGCTGTGGCAGCTGTGAATGAGTAATCCCAAAATTTCACCCAACACAGTATCGCTACTTCCACCAGGAATAGAAATAATCCGAGAACTGTGGAAAATGCCCATGCCAATTCGATGAAACCGCGCATTCGCTCGTGTGGTGATTCTGTCACAAGGCGTGATACCTGAAGCTTACTAATTGCTTCGACATTGGGCAACAGATATGTGCTTATCATTAAAGCAAAGATGTGCACTGATACCAAAACTGTTGTACAAACTGCAAACATCACGAACAGCCATTCTGGTACTGCGGTGGGATCATTTATTTGGAGCTCAACCATTGCTACCTGAAGCATAAAGCAAGATTATATTTCATAGTTTCAGGAAACGGCACTTTGCAACTTCATGTTACGTGCACACGAAAGTCATGTCGTTACGCAGTTAGCGGAATTTATTAATGTACATCCGGCCAATTGTTTTTATAATTTACATTACAAATTATTTATTTTATTCGCTAACATTGTTACATGTTGTTTGTTTGTTCGGCAGATGGAGGCATATTGAAGAAAGTAATGTTTGCCTTATGTAATCATAGATGAGGCAAAAGATTACACGGAATTGTCGTCGACGTCGGTTTAATGATTTTCAGGAAACGTTGTGTAATCAACCACGGGATATTCTGGTTATAACATTTTCTTAAAAGTGTCAGATTGTCTTCGTTTGAAACTATTGTTTTATATTTGCATGTGTATCGGATGTGTGCAATCTGCAGAGGCTACTTATTAAACGCTGCACATCGTCATTCAGTACTATGAATCAGTTTTACAGTAAAGAATATGCTGCATCCTTGCAGCAGAAATTCCATGTAGAATGGTCTAACGGCGACAATAACGACATTTTTCTTCGACTATACGCAACGACAATTTGATATGTATAGGCTGTAGGTAATTATCGCGTATTGTCTCTTCATTACACCGTAATGCTATCGCTTCTATTTTATGCATGTGATATTGTATATGCTGTACATATAACCACATATGCCGATTTCGTTTGAATTCATAGACTTACCATGGCAAAGCCGCTTAATAGTTCAGACGTTGTGGCAGTGGCTTTTAGTTTAGCCCTGCTCATGTGAAGTCTTCTCCATGAAAGACCTTCTGGCCCGTCTTGGTCATCCGGGTTTAAAGGTGCAGGGGACTGTGCAATCTGTGGTCCTATGCATGTACAACAACATGTGCATGGTATATTATTCCCTTGAATATGACTATTCTGGTATGGACTGGGATATGGTGGATTACCCACTGATCTCATGTCTAAAGCAACATATCTGCTTTGCCTAGTTCTCGGTGATAAAATCAGTTCGCTTTGCGCGGAGTACAGGGTATTCCTCGGGCTATAACTCGAATAACTCGATTCGCTCATCTGTGTCTGCTTCGGAAAGTATGCCAGAGACATTGGTCGCGATCTTTGTGCGCCCTGAGAAACTTTGAAGACGGGTTGACTTATGTCGCTTTGGGTCGATTTACTTGATTTCTTCGGTGCTTCTTCTGTTCCAGAATGCAGTGACTGCACGCCGCTCTTTCCTTGTTTGCCATTTGCCGATTTGTTATCTTCGGCAGGATGCACGCTCGCACTCATACTTGAAGAATGCTTAACTCCGTATACTTCCGAGTTGTCACTAGACATGATAGAGATTAAACGATACGCTTTGACTCGGCGCAGCCGACGCGAACGCTTGCATATGTTGTATTTTCAATCGCTATGATTTCGAATAATGTTCACAACATTTGAACAATTCATTTAACTCCTCGATTATCACTTAATCGTTCTCCACTATCTTAAGTACCGAATGCGTCATGATAAGATATAATTAAGGGTAACATAAGCGTGGCGCGATCCGCTAGAAATGTTTATCGTGCACCTTCCCACTTTGTACATATTTATATGTTTACACAATGACACCGAAGCATTATTCGCACGTTTATTTATAGTGTTAAGCAGTACACTAACACGATTTAGCACTTCGCTCTCTGAACGCGCACTCGGGCACAGAACATCGTTGCCAAGAGATGTAACACCCAAGACAGTATTTAGAGTGAGAATGAACTTGCGTGAAGTATTATATTGCATGTGCTACATAACGTCGGAGCGGGCCGAGTAGCTGCGAGCCTTGGTACCGCAGATCTCGTACTGAAGATTCTCAATTCAAAGCGGCCGTACGTGCATGACGTACCTGTCTGAATCATAACAATAGTATTAATTGCCTCGGAGCCATATCGGCCGCATAATAACCGGCTATGCGCTAGTCATATATGTGCGCGCAAACAGCCCGATGTATAATCCGTCTCACGTGCCCGCTCAAAAGATGCTGTCGCGTCCGGCAATGTTTATATTCCTGTCGTTGAAAAATGATAAGCCGTGTATTGGGGGAGTGAGACAAAATTGGAAAGAAGAAGCGCTTCTTTATAAGTTCACGGTATGTCGACGAGGTGCTCGTCAAGAATGGACAGCAGTGAGCACCGATTCCATTCGGGAAGGACAAACGAACTTAGCTGAAAGCCTCGCAACCCGGCAACTCTTTTAAGTTTCTTTTTCTTTTCTTTTTTGTCTATCGCTAAACCGGAATGGAGAGACGGAATCTTAATAAAGATGAGAGCCGTTTGACTTTGATACGCGCACGCTCATTCTGTCACAGAAATTATTACATTGGCTTACGAGCAAGCGAAGACTATTTGCATTACTCATGTGACAAGTACTGGGGTCATCGCGGAAATTGATTACATTACGATTTGCGTTAGAATTGCATACGAAATTCATTACGGTAGATACTAATGCCATGTTGGTGGAACTGTCCGCGCGAGCTGGGCGTGTTCATTTTCCAAGGAATTTTTCTCCGTTTACCAAGGGACATATGGCGCCGACGGACGTCAGGGTTTTCGCTGGGAAACTTTGTCGTCTCGGATAAGAATAAATGTTATCTCAGGTATTTCTGCAGCACGTTATTCGACTTACGGGGACAATGTGGAAACGTATTGCGCGTGGAATAATATTGTGTCACTTGACACATCGAAACTCTCGTTGCAACTCCCGGTGACATTGAAGATCTAACGTACTTACGCGCACACGAGACGGCGAGTTGTGCTTCAAAAATGACCGTGCACGCGACATGCAAAACGTATCCGTCGCGTTGATGATAACATTACACATGTTCCCCAGTGTGGCGCATAATTTCCGTAAATGAGCACGTTTACGAACTTATTCAGAGGGTCATTGCAATATTTTACATTCATGCTTCCGGGACACACGTTGAACGGCCCAATTGTAGACTCCTACTAGAACGTTGGATGATTCGATTGAATTACAAACAATTGTCGCGTCATATTTTTATTATTATAATAGTCCCACGGCAAGGTGATTCAGGTTTAAAACGACGCTGTGGTTCTTGTCGAATCTAACGGTATTGATTGAATGGCAATAGACTGTTCTACTGATCAGTCTATTCACGGTCTGCCACAGAGTACAGTAGCATTTAAGAGAGTGAAAATGGTGTCAAATGAAAAGAGAGAGGTCCTGCGGAACGGCATGCGAGTCACTTGCCTTTCACGCACTGACATTGCACGTGGACGTCGGTGACGTTATTGGGATGACCTACGTCATCCTGCACATGACATTCACCGAATAAAACTGCGATCGTGTACCTGTATTATTTATAAGTCGACCGTGTTGTGATGAACGTGTCAGAGTGCTCCTAAATTACGGTCATCAAAGTTTTCATTCCGCCTTTGTTATTTTTTTACCCCTCGCATTAACTATTTACGTACGCCATTGTGTCATGCGCATATTTGGTTGCATAGTCCAAGGTGCGATCATAGATGTCTGCGGTACAAGTATGAACATCATTTTTGGGTGGCAGAATACGCCCGAAAAAACCGGGGATGTGGAAATTTGAGCCGCCAGTTTATCCAGCACGATACAATACTCGTATTTCTGCTGATATATGTGCAATCTCTTCCGCATTTAAGTCAACGTGAACCTCCGGCACTCGTATTCACAATCTTTAAAATAAGGATTTGTCGCGCATAAATGTGCGCATGCGCAATAGTTTGTGCGCAAAAGTGCACAGCATTGTACAAGAAAACGAATTGTTTAGTGTGTCAGTGATGGTCAGTGCGTCGTTCATTTTACGGGCACGGTAACGTTTGTTTACTATCTGTGAAATACGAATTATGCACGTTGTAAAGCCAGAAGCTTAACCAACCGTGGTGTTGAGTGAAGTTTGGTCGGAGCCAGTGAGAAAACTTGAGGAAAAAGCGTCCATGGTCTTCGGCCTCGACGACTTGTGTGAGGTAAATGAAAACAAACAACGGGTGATCTTCGCGGAAATTACATTTTGCCGCGAGATGAAATGAAAGAACGTATTAAGAGGTTAAGATTATTTGGCTTTCGATATTTCGATTGACGCGCTCGGATCTGAGCCCGCTTATCTTAACGAAACTTAATACTGCGCAAAAGTTGCGCGGGAGGTTAGCGTCGGATCTGATTGTTGAAGGAACTCTGTGGTCTGACGTACGATATTACCAAGGTGCGTTCGTTGTAACATTTTTTGTTTCCCGTGCCAATAGAGACAATTACGCAACGAACACTTTGTCAGTTTACTCAAAACCCTTGCCACGGGTGACATCAGGGCCACGGTTTGTCCAACAGTTTCCAACCAGTGCCAAATGACAGTGAGCAAGTTACACTTTATGTCTCCTCTAATGTTTCAATCTACAGAACTCATAGGCATTTATTCACCCATTCATTGTGCGTGCATGAGGACATGTACATTTTGCAAAATTTGACAGTGTCGTCAATAGCTATTGATGTTCTAATTGCATTTTCTATATGGCCAATTAATTTTTGGCTGCCATTATAACACCTGCTCATTTTAAAAGGGCATTGTTTCCATTTAGAATGCAATGGGTGGTGCTAACTTGCATATACCTCAATCAATATTTCAACATATGATGGTTCCACAAAATGTACCGCAGCAAAGTGGGCTGTGCCTGCAGTTGCCCCAAGTACCACCGCTGTCTATACCATGGAGTGTACCGGCCTTGCAGCAACCAGAAATAATTAGATTTACTGGGGAGCCAAGTTATGTATTGGCCGATGCCCAGGTTTCCTGCCCCCTTCACCGGAAGAGGAAATTAAACGTGCTGGATCTTATAGATACGTCCGTATCTTAGGGATCTTTTCTATTCACACTTTGTAAATTGGTCTTCTTAAACAATTGTAATTGTTCAATGAACAGGCGACAGACAAAGCAGTTCATAACAGAGGAGAAAATGGCTGCACATTTTAAAGATTTGCACATTAGTTCTAATTATCAACCTCAAAGTCCAGTGCCGTCTACGTCAAAGGCAGATATTGATGTAGTTCCACCAAAGGGAATTATGGATTTGGATTTAGAAGGAAAATCCACTGGGGATGGAGAGCAACAACATCCAAGATTAGTTCTGTCCGAAGAGATCAAATCTATTCCACAGGAACCAATCATTCCCTTGGTCTTACTTTCTAAATTGTGAGTATTTACTGGAGATGTGTACTTGCCATATTCAGCATATGTTTTAGGGCAAAATATGTGAAAACGTTTGCTTTTTTTCTGTCACAGAAAATGTACTATATTGATTAAATCAGATGTTTCTAAAGATGGTAAAGCTGGATAGGTTTTCTCTTTCAGGGAAAGGCCTACCATGGCTCTAGTCCTTTGGGAACCCCCAAGTAAACATCTTCGACTTCTACCAACACGGAGAGAAACTCCTACGCCGATTCCTAGTGTTTCAGATGATAACAATAACAATAATGATGCTAATAATAATAATAACATTAATAACAACAATAATAATAACAATAACAACAGTGAAACTGTGGCTGATTTAAATCAGGCGCCAGTTAATAATTCAGATACGTCAGTGTTCGAACCAATGGAATTATGAAAATTACTTTGCAAATGATGTGGCAAACATAAGCAATTTCTTTCATGTACATGAATTAATCGACATACAAAGGAGTTCAGATATTCATTACAGTTTTTCTTGCATAATACACTTACCATCCATCTGTTATGTATCTTTGTATTCAATATGCTGAAATAGTTTGTCGAGAACATTTTTATTGCGTGCAATTGCATGAACGGACAAATGCTTAGAATCAAATGAAAATTGTAGACTTATTCTTAGTTTAATATTATAGAGCGGCAATATATTGTCATGAACGGGATAAATTCAGTTCCTTCCATGTATATTTTACTTCTACCATGGCATTAGTTTACGTTACTGTGTACATTTTTATATAAACCATACTTGATTGTGTAATCTGAACTCATTGCTTAAGGTGATGTAGAAGATGAGTCATCTAAATACGCGGCTTTAATCATGGTTGTTTTTGATGATGCTATAAGGTGTGTTAGGAACAAGTGGCTTTTCCAAGAAGGAAATCCTTTTATTGCATTAATATTTCAAGGTCATAGTTTTTTACTTTTAAGGTCATCAGTGTTTTTTTTTTTAATGGAACACGTTAAAGATTTGTACATATTCGGATAGATCCGACCAAATTGCACAAAATTTTTTCCAAATATGCATAGTTTAAAAATTACGAGAATACTTTATCTCTTGACACAAGAAACTTCTTGAGCCACTTCTCTGCATTGTCGAACACAACAAAGATATTTAATGTCGTCAGCTTAGGTGACTCACTCTGTATTTTCACACAGTTCAAGTTTTTAGACTAGCCGTTAATTGCTTTACTGTTAAACGTTGTAAGTTACATACCCATCTGTCTAAAATATTAATGCGTAAATCTACTGAGCCAGTTAATATTGTTCTACTTCGATAAACCGTTTTAATTTTTTAAATAATCAATTATTTTGTATGTAGTAGAATGTAAGGAAATACGCAAAGAAACCTAAATTGGAAAAGAAGATGTCAACATATTCGGATATTTAACAAAGTTACAGACTCGTAAGAAACAGTTCAAACAATGAATGTTTAAACAAAATTAGTGGTTTATGTACATTGCTGGTGCACTTATGATTCTCTTTCTCTGTTACGTCATCTTCATTGAGAATGCATACTTGTGATTATTCGTATCTTATTTGCAGTTTTGGTCACAAATAATGTGTAACAGTTTTTAAGTATATTTTGTATGATTTTGAACAGGAAAAGTTATTGAAAATCTGCATGCTACGAGTGGCAAAAATCATACAAACGTGTAATGTCAGTTAAACTTCGTCTATAAATACCAATAGCATACATTGTATTGACAATGGTGGTGTGTGGCCGGTAATATATCAGGTTGTGAATTACGCGTTATTGAAATACATGTATGTATGATAATTTTACATTAAAGTATAGTTAAATCTGAATAAAACTTTAATAATGCCTACGATTTCATAGCATTCGTTAACGAAACTGCTAATACATTTGAAGTGTTAGCCGAAGCGCGCTATAAAATCATCAGCATTTTCCAATTCTTCCCCGTTAATCGCCGCTGCCACCTTGTAGTTGTCCAGCAAGCTACAGTGATTTCCTTCGACATAGTGTATTTCAACTGGACCGTCGGTCACCTGAAAGTGATTCCAAAAATAGAATACACCTTTCTCGATACATAAAAAAAGGCAGTAACCTATGGTGTACAATATCAAATTATACATAATGTATATAAATGGATATACAATTTTTGGTTCGTATAATCCTATACTTCTTGGTTTCCATTTTGTGCTCTTACATATATAATAATCGTATTAGTTCATCCATGATTGGTATTACCTGTCGCAAGCCGTAATCTTCATCTATCTTTTGCACGGATGCCACTGTAGGTTTTAGAAGGACTATTGGTGTCTTAATAGGCTCCAATGTCCATGTAGAATATACCGTTAAAGCTTTCAATCGTTGTACTATTGACGTATACAAATCTCTGTGAGATTCGAATGACTCTGTTAGTCTCCCTGGTGGCATGCGTGACGATATGACATCTAGTTTTTGTTCCCATAAAGCACATTTTGACAGATCCAAACGAAGCTACGGAGGTCAATGTCACATAATTTTCTATTATAAGAACAAATATAATATTTGATAAAGATTATGGTCTTACATCAGCAGTAGCGTCAGGGTATACCACGTCCAGACAGTGTAGCAAAAGAGCATCTTCCAATTCGCTGTCAGAAGAGAAAGATGCTCCCTGATACGCAAGTGCCTTCATTTGAACAGGAGCACCGTCTATCAGTATTAGTCGACCACTCATTCCGCCAAGTTCCAACTTCCGTACAAGTTCAATTGCTATAAGTGAGCCGAAGGAGTACCCAACCACAGTAAAATGTTTTCGATTTTCCATCCTATTTAAGACATGCTGGAATAATAAATTATTTGATTAATAAAATGTAGGTTCTATAGGTTTCTATTTAATGATATATCAATTGCGTACTGGTAGCATGTAGCTCGCCATTGTTTGAATTGAGCTGTTGCATTCTTTGCATGCTCCTAGTTGAAAACATACTGCGGGGCATTTCATGTTTGGCGTTAGTCTATTGAAGATGGATCCGAGTCCATCAACTCCTGGAATGAGGAATACTTCGGACTTGCCTTCCACCGAGTTAGTGTTTAATTGCAAACAGACTTCAAAGTTAGTAATGCTTACTGTCAAAGTCTGCAGTAGTAATTTTATGCCGCTTATGGTTTCATCAGTTTGCATCTGACAAGTCTTCTTTTCTAATGCTTTGTTCTTCAGCACAGACTTCACTACCTTTTTGGGATTCGTATCGTCTGCACGTTTATCGGCAACAACTGTACTAGTGACAGCAGCCTGATCTTGCATCAAAAATGCGTCTAACTTCTTCAAGCATGAATTTATTTCTTGTTGCAGAGTGCCTGCTATAATGACTTGCTTATCATCTTGCATATCAGCTACAAGACCAATATCTGCTACGGGTCCCCATTGAACGGCCAGTCCTGGGAGACCGTCCTGGACCCGATTCTCGCATATTCTCTCCGTTATAGAATTCGCCATGGCGTAACTAGTTTGACCCGCATTTCCTCTTCCGCAGGATGCAGACGAGAAAACAACAAAATGTTTTAATCCACGGCATAACTTCCGAGAGAGTTCATCGAGCGTCTTTGTTGACCATGCTTTGCACTTGAACGATTCTTTAAACGTGTCAACTGTTTGGTTCGAGAAAAGACCATGTTTCACAACTACCGCGAGGTTGAATATTCCATCTACAGGTGCTAATTCCTCTGCGGTTTCGAGAATGTACTTGCAATCCTTGCGATCCGAAGCATCTTTGCCCTTAATAACAACAATTTTTACGCCATAAGAACGCCAATTGTCTACTCTCATTCGCTGGTAGTTGTTTTTCAAATCGTTTCGAAAGGAAAGCACAATATGTTTTGCATTATGTAGAATTAACCAGTCAGCTAATTCCATGCCAAACACACCCAAATCACCTAGAATTACATAACTCTTGCGTTCGTCGCAGTGGAATCGGGGAAGTGCCATTATGGGGGTGTGTAGCGGTTCATCAGCTTCGCGTATTTTGATTATCACCTGCAGCAAAGGAATATATCCCTTTCACTTCTAATTTGGATAGTTCAAAACTTAGTATATCTTTTTATGGAACGGCTTTAAACTTACCTTTCCCACATGCTTGCCCGCCGCCATGTACCTGAAAGCGTCTTCTAGCTTTTCTTTCGGAAAAATAGTTTTGCTTATAGGTTTAATCGCACCCGCCTCAAGACCCTGCGCGATTAGCTTCTGTAGTTCAATCTTCTCTTCAACCGGTAGATTGAGTTGAGGATCCAGCATGGCTCCTTGAAAACTAATTTCTCTCAGAAAACACATCAGCCCGAGTTTATTGCTATCGCCGACATGTAATGTGCCAATTTCCAGAAAACGTCCTTCGTCTGCTACACACTGCACTGAGGCTTTTCGCTTCTCGCTAGTCAACGAATTGAGAACAATGTCGACACCTCGTCCATTTGTTACTGTCATTATCATTTGCTCAAAGCTGGCATCGCGTGAGTTTCCTATGTGGTCGTCGGGAATCGATGGGAACGTTTTCTTAATAAAGTTACGCTTTTCGGGAGTTCCTACAGTCGTGAAAACCTCGCAACCTTCGTGCAGGGCTAAATTAATGGCTGCTTGGCCAACACCACCGCTACCCGCGTGAATAAGAATCGTCTCCCCTTTTCTCATGTTTCCGCAAAGATAAAGAGCGTAATAACAAGTGATGTACACTACAGGGACAGTTGCGGCTTCTTCCATAGTCCATTTGTTAGGAACAGGCCATCGAAGATAGCGGTCCGATACGCATATATTAGAAAATCCTCTGTAACAAACATGTAAATCATAAGAAACTAACACGGTAGTTTTTAAGAATGATGAAATTACAAAGTTAACTCGAGCCAACGTACTTGCATCCCATAATTCCCATCATTCGTTGACCACTTGCAGTAAGTCCGGAATACTCCAAACCCATAACGCCGTTATGATCTTTCCTGGATAAAGTGTCGACTTGAACAGGATTTTTGCCTGTCGCTAGCAGCACGTCACTCAAATTGATGGGACAATGCGTGACATATACGAGTAATTCATCTTTGACGCCAGGACGCATTGGACCTTGGAGCCAGCGAAATGAACTCAAGTCACCGTGAATCTGTTAGGAAAGTGTATTTTGTCAACACGTATAATGATGCCGTGAGTAAGCAGAAATAACGCTTTACAGACCATTTGTTTCACAGTCCCGTGGAACACGAGTTTTTCTTCTAACGATGGCAAGACCATATGCCTGTACGAACCCCAGACCTTTCCAGAAGTGAGTACATTGATGGCTAAGTCTTTTTCAAGCTGATCATGGTATATGGGGTTGTCTAGGGAAAAGGGAGGCGCATTTATATCTTGGACAATAATTCCTCTGATAACTTGACCGCCCGTTTCTTTCCTGAGACACTTAACGAGCCCTAGAATGCCGCATTCGGAATCTTGTTCACCAACTACAAAGACTCTCATAGCTTCCTGGTTCTTGCTCTCCGCCGCTGTGTTTAAAATCTTCTTCAGCTGTTCAAGCCATTCAAATTTACTGTTACTGACATGCAGGACAGCTGTCTTGCTGGGGAGTTTCTTTTTCTTCCTGGCAAGTACGATTAACTCCTTACCAAGTCGTTTTTCCACGATTACGTGCATCTCGTGCTTTTTCAAAGAATCGAACTTGTCACTCTGCGGGACAGCATCGCGTGTCAAGAGAAAACCACCGTATTCAAGAGTGCTCGCCAGCTGCTGCAACGATTCACTTCTATTTTGCGATAAAAGTCCGTATCCAATTGCCATCATCGCACTGCCATCATTTGATAACATCTTTGGTTCCATAACGCGGACACACGAATTTAAAGGGCCTTCTTCGAGGCAATTTAGATCGATGAACAGCGAAACATCCGGTTCGATTAATGGATGTTCACCAAGAACTTGCATGAGTATGGGGGAAACAAGATTTTTAGATGAAACTTTGCTGTTGCCGTCGCATAGTTCAACGGTCTTAACTTTAATTGATATTTGGTTTTCAAGTGCAATATGCGTGCAAAGTCTTACAGCGTCCTGTAGTGACATATCTTTTCGGTCTCTATGTGCCACGAACACGTACTTTTCTAAGGCTGATTCGCTGGCATGGTTTTGCCAAGGTATGGTGGTCGTGGTCACACCCTGAATTTCTATACCACCTGCTGCGATCACGTTTAATTCCTTGCAAACTTTTATGGGAATCACTGCGATAGGAAAGTGTAAAAATGTATTGTGTACGTCAATTGTCTTCTAAGTGTCGCAAACTCATGTTTGATCAATGTGAATTTGCAACTATATAAAAGACTCGGAAAGATATAAGTAAGAAATTTGCGAAGTATTGTGACTGATCGTGAGAAATACATAAATATGGTTCACTCACATTTTTCGTCACCTTCCAGGCATCGAAGAATGCTTCCATGCTCACTCACATCTATAACGAGTTTTTCAATACCAATGGGTAACAGTAAATGTTTAGTGTCCATCCCCAAGATATACATTTGCAGCATCGTGTCGATAAATGATACCCAGTTATTGTTCCATACAACTTTTCCTTTGACCCTGCTAGTCGATACACTCTTTATTGCACGGAAAATACCCGCGTATTGATAACCCCGAAGCCTGAGCTCCTCATATACGTCTTTCATTGTCAACGATTTGTCAGTGTCGCCAATAACGAGTGGATTTTTAACTTTCTCCTGTCCTATGTTCGCCGAAGTACGAATATATCCACTTACAACGATTGTAGTATCATCAAGTATTTCGAATTTTCCAGATCCTATATTCCCGAAAATTCAAACAATTAAATATTTGAAAAATATTCCATCAAAATTCCCAGGTCAATCTTCAACAATATTAATAGAATAAAAATATAGCACTAGATTCACGAAACGTGAATATTCGAAAGATAATTCACCTATTTGTATCGTAACAGTCAGGTTCAAAGCCTCCTCTGTTGGAATTATCGTCGGCCTATGAAAGACTACGTCCTCGAACACAACTGCCAAATCTGTATGAATTTCGTTGCTTATCGCGCCCAAGGTTTGCCAGACCATGTTTAAGTACCCTGCTGCTGGTATTAAGTTTCTACCATCAATAATATGATCCGACATGAGATTGAAAAATTCATTGCTCAACGACACTTCGATGGTTCTCTCCCTCAAGTTTTGCGTGTCCTCGGACTCGATACTCGGGATAGTCCAGTTGTCGGAATGTTCCCACTTGATGAGTGGTGCAATCATTGGCGTTCCACGGCTAACCGGAAACGGAACATGAGGATAAATATTGGACATCTTCGGATAATGACCAGCATTGTGCAGTTTTCCGAGTGCTTGTAGAAAGATATCAACATTGTCGGTGGCTTCTCGCATTGTAAGGGCGATATTTGTTACAGTAGGTTCTAAAGCTCGACGTAAAATAGCTTGTAAAAGGCCGTGCGGCGCAATCTCGATGGTAATTGCGTTGTTGGGTATAAACTTAAGTACCTCCTCAAACAGAACAGAGTTTAGAAGGTTGTTTGTTTGATATTCGGCCGATGAATATTTTGCAGCTCTCGTCGACCATTGTGCCTGAGGTACGGACGAGCTGATCCATTTTTCACTTCGCTGAATCGGCTCCGGTATTACTTCCGTCAGATAAGAAAGAAGTTTCGCACCAGCCGGTTTAATGTACCGGCTGTGGTATGCAATGTTACTACAGGCTACTTCTCTTGCAAATATCTTCTTCGCCTGTAGAGAGTATATTGTTCTAAGTTACTGAACGGTGTACAGTGACAAACGATGTCTTTAAGTTGCAATTTGAAATTTCAAATAATGGACACATTCTTTACTTCTCTACAGACGTTCGCTATTTGTCTGTTTGATTCATAACAAACCTGTAGTTCAGCAACAAATTTGGAGACGGACTGAGCTGGGCCACTGATCGTCGCACTAGTTGCACTATTGTGACATGCGATATCGATATCGGCTGGAACAATGGCTTTGAGATCCTGATACCCAAGACCAATTGCCGCCATTGAACCGAAAATTAGCTGCGATTCAATGGAAGCCATTCCTCGCGAGTAAGCCGAGAGGATCATTTGCTCGGCTGTAAAACATCCATCGGCGTAGGCACATCCCAATTCGCCAACAGAGTGACCGATTATTTTATCCGGCACAATGTCAAGAGCATGCAGGAGATCGACTATTCCAATCTACAAGAGTATGCAAATTATTGTTCTGTTGGTATAATTGTATTATGAGTGGACTCTTGAACTATTTAACCGCAATAAGTGTTTGAGGTCGGTTGATTTTGACAACTGGATTTATGCAGTACAATACTTTGAACGATTGATGTACTCACTTGAATCGCGGCGATTCCGACAAAGGAGTTCAGTACGTTGTCAAATGCGTCTTTGCTTTTGTTCGTAATGACATTGACGATGTCAATGCCTTTCGGCTTTAATACAGCCGCGCACTTTTGTATGGCCCTAGCAAATATTGGGAACCGCATCAAGTCTCGCCCTACATGATTTCAAGTATACATTCATTTTCTTGAGTCGAGAAGTTTCATCGAGTGTTGATGATTTATTAATTATTAAGTTTTTAATAAGTTCGTACCCATATCAGGCCACTGCGAACCCATGCCAGAAAATATAAACCATATTGGTCTCTTCGTACCGGTGTAATCGTTAATCTCTCTTAAAGGTTCTTTAGCTGTCCGTCTACCAATTACGGTGTATCCTCTGTATAAAAATCCTTGGATGTTATCCGAATATAGGTCGTGCAAAAGTCGAATATATTCGACATCTATTGAACGACTTTCGACCTGTTGCATGTAATATCAATATCATCATCTAAATGAGTAAAAATAACTGGCATTTGATGTTGTTATGGCCGCAAAAATTGAAAACTGAGAATTAACTAAATGTAGTCAAAAAGTAAACAAATGCAAAATAGTTTACTTAAGACGCGTGACTTTCTCTGGGTGAAAGTAGGGTCTTTCTGACGTATGCGACAAATTCTTTAGATGTATACGCACGTCATTCAATACTGTCTCGACTGCTTCCATTGTACGTCCTGATACTACAACCAATCTGGGCAAAGCATCCTTAGCTGCACGATTGTCAACTTTTTCTTTCGGGTTACGTTTTAATAAAACGTGTACGTTCGTACCGCCCATCCCAAAAGAATTGATGCCCGCATAGTCACCTAACCACGGAGTCGGTACTGAGACTACTTCAATCTTTCCGCTCCGTATGGCTGTTAGTCCTTCACGAGGTGCTTGATAATTCAGATTGGCTGGAATAGTACCAGTCTCCATCGCAATCAGCACCTTCAAACCGTAATTGCATATTCATTGTGTTATACAAAGTAGGAAGTTCCGGAATTCATTTTGTATATCATAATTCACAAATAATACAGGAACCTTCATATTTGCATGAAATATGAAGTGATATACGAAATAATAGCCCTACTATGTAACGCGTAGAGGTACCTTAGCGATTGAACATATGCCACTTGCAGATTCCGAATGTCCCAAATTTGATTTAACTGACCCGATTTTGAGAGGTTTTTTTCGGTTCTTGCAAAAAAACTTTTCGATAGCCTTAACCTCTCTGGATTCACCGATACTAGAACCGGTGCCATGGGCTTCGATGTAGTTAACTAAGCTTGGCGATATGCCACAGTCTAAGTAACACTCGTTGAACAGTTTGCTTTGCATAACAGTTGAGGGGTAAATGATCCCTTGTTCCTTATAACCATCGCAATTTGATTTGGCGTTTACAACGGTCGCGTATATTCTTTTTGCATCCTTTGCTCTCTGAAGAAACAACACACCTATCGCCTCACTGCGTACGTAGCCATTTCCATTCGTATCAAAGGGTCTGCTGTGGGCATCAGGTGATAAGACGCCTAAAAATAGGCATAAAAATCTTCCATCAGCATAATAATAACATTATAATAATATTCTATTACTATATTCTAGTTACTACTGATTCACACGTAATGTTCTTGACGATAATCACATATATGCTAAGAATCGTGAAATATATCCAGGTTCGTAAATTGAAGTCACATACAAGGTGCATCAATTTGGAGCAAATACGAAACATTTGGAAATATGATTACGTCCGGTACTGCATACAGAGGTTATTGTGTCTTACCGAGATGGGAATACTGCAATGACATGTTCGGGTGAAGACATATGTTTGATCCGCCAACAATTGCACTCTCACAGATTCCATCACGAATCGCTTGGTACGCGTGTTCTAGAGCAAGAAGACTCGAACTGCATGCAGAGTCAATAGTATATGACGGCCCGTGAATTCCCAGATAATACGAAATCCTATTAGCAAACATGCATCTGCTACATCCAACGAGACCGAGTCCAGTTGCCTGTTATAGTATAATGACGGCAGAAGACTGTCATTACGAATCTGTATTTCTAGTCGATTTACATAATTGCCATTGAAATTCAAGATCGCTGATTCTCACCTGATGCTTTCGGTAAAACCAGAATTTTTCAGACTCCGAATAAGCAGCACCGATGAAAACTCCGGTCTTTGACCCGCGAAGCTGCTTGGGATTTATACCAGCGTCAGCGACAGCCTCGAAAGCGCTCTCCAATAATATTCTGGTCATGGGGTCCATTACATTTGCTTGTTTGAAATGGACACCGAAGAATGTGGCATCAAACTTACAAATATCGGGTACCCATCCCATTCGCTTCGGTATATCCGGATGATCTATAACTAACATTACATTACATAATGTAATAATGTTTTTGTTCGGAAGAAAGTAGCCAGTTCACACGAGGAATTTCTTAAAAAGAAGTCTGGCAGCTCTTACCCCAATTCGACCTTTCGCTGGAGTCCGATATAAGGTCAACACCATTTAAGAGATTTTCCTGAAGATCCTTCATGTTCTTCGAGAGCGGAAACGTTCCGGCAATTCCGGAAATGACGACCTCCATGCCAGGTGCCGGAGGATCAGATGGTCGAGTAGGGCACTCAGCATTCGAGCTTCTCTCACGATCACTCATGTTTGTTCCTTACTCGAAAGCTATCGCTTGATCTTTGCGCCTCAGGGGCCGTCTTTTTTATCCGCACGAGAAATCTATTTAGAGCGAATATTTATAAAATACGGACGACATTGACGATAGAACGACCAGCGGGAACGGATTATGTTATAAAAAGAGTATGCCGGCAAGTGGAGTGCTGTTATACTAACGGCTATCCCTCCCTCGGTGTTGCATATTTATGTAACAGAATGAAGATGTTGTATTTGAATTAGACCCCTATTATTCGATTGACCCTGTTTACGCTTTACTTCATTGACGGTAGTTCGAGAATTTTTACCGCTTGCCAATTATGTTGCGTAGAATCTTTTCTACGCCTAAAAAATATTATCCTTGTCGCGGATCGTGCGAGCCTTGTTGATGTTCTAGCGAATGGGAATAATTATTTCTGAAATATTATGTGGTTTGGGAGGTGAATATATTATACATGAAAACCAAACCATTTGATAATGTATGATTGCTTCACGGGATGCTTACCTTTTTACGATAGTAAAAATTGATTTGTTTTCTTTCATTAATCTCAGTGTGTGATCTATGTATATAGAATCGTGTTAGAAAGTTTGAAAGTAGGATTCCAAATATTATTCAAGATAGAAAGCAGACAGCGTTTTGTGATGCGTCTTCCAGGATGCAGAGCGTTGCGTACTGAACACCAAACGCGTTTTTCTCGAATTTTCGCATCTGGTTGACACGATTTTGCTCGACTGGTAAAATATGATTGATTTGAAATTTTTACACATGTTCAAAGAACATGGCTGCAGAGTACCTACCTCCAGCAAGTTAGCATCTTGTAATTCGCGGGTTTCACGACAGTTGAGAGACAGGAAGTAGTGAAATTTAATGGCTATTTTCAAACTTGCGTTATTTTTGCAAAAATCAGTTTTAGAATTTCCTATTTTGGGTGAAGGAGATGGTCACACTTGTGACAACGAGACAACTACGTTTATTTGCATACTAGATAGTGCACTGTATATTTGTACAATAAAAACATAATAAATTGCTTTTATGGAGAAAATATGCTGTCTAAGACGAAAAGTACTCCAGTTTTCTCAAGATTGTTCCCTGGCAACAAATTGCTTGGAAGGGGTGAATACCGCGTTAAGCGAAACATTACTGACAGTTTTTACCGCGGTCTGTATTTTATTAGGTTCATGTGTGTGGTAACTTTCATTTGGCATTCAAGTATATCGTATTATGATTACTTTTATGTAATGAAAAATTTGGATGCCATTAATACGCACGCGATAATGAATGCGGACATCATGCTGTTTGAAGCCTTGGCACAGTATGTATATGAGTGTTGAATTATGTTAAAGAAATAGAATAGATCCCTATAATGATTGTGATGACAATAGTTTTCAGAACAGATTTTTAAATGAATTACAGTGGAACCTCTCATAGCGTACGTAATAGGGAGACAATGTACGCTATCTGAAGTACCAATCGCGAGCCAGAAGCGGCTGTTGCTATCCCCACCATTCCCCTTCCTTGACACTCGTAAAGTGCCGTGACTGCAGATCCCGTGTTCGCTCGTGCCGGTATGAGATTTTTTAAACAAAACCGCGACAACATCGTATAACATCGACGGCCCTGATCAATCCCCCTCCAACCAACCTACTGCGTCCCGACGCTCCGCCCTCGTACGCTATGAGAGTGTACGCTATGAGAGGTTCCACTGTACTTTCCGTTATAAGCTGGAGACGTTGCCTAGTGTAACAAATGTTACTTTGGACTTCATATGTTCATACTATTATCCAGCAAACTCGACCATGATTTCGAAACTTCAGGCATGTACTTTGGATACATATCACGTTAACGCTTCCGTTATTATCCAAATAGATTTTAGTAAATAATGTTGATATTAAGATAAATTTTTGATTAAGTCCTCAGTCAGAGTTCCAGGTTTCCGGGTTGCAGTTTATTGTGGAAGTGTTAGTAAGTAATATTCCATACTTCGTCACAGAATATGGTAATGGATTATTATTCTTTCACGATCTTGATGAATATTCGCTTTCCTGCGACAGCGAAGCCGAGGCTTACCGGATATTGCGTCTTTATGCATAACATTTACTTAATTCGTAGGTGACCTAGACGTTGAATGTTGCAGTAATAACGGGTTTTGATCCAGAATTTAAATGAATGAATGTAGATTCAGACCCGCATGTTTAAGAAAGAATTGGACATATATAACAAAGTTTTGAAATTTCGAGGGACGATGTATTTTAATGTAATGAAGGAGCATACAAAATTTCAGGATACATTACTACATAGTTCAGAAGATAATAATTTAATAATTAACCACGGACTCTTATGGAAAAATCGCAATTGAAGTTTGTCACCTTACCCTTACGTCCTTTTAAGATGTGCGTTTTTTTACTGTTTAACTATTCACGGCCGCGAGTGGTGACAGCGTCGCGGTCCGGCAGTCCGCCGCGATAGCTTACTTACTTACTCGGATGGACGGGTTCGTTTCTCTTTTCGCAATCGTATAGGACTAAAAAAGGGATCGCGTTATAGAGGTCGAAGCGGTTGAAAGAGCGTGAGAATGGTGTCTGTTATTATAATATATTAGTCATAAATTGCAGATTTACATCATTTACATTTGTCTATTGTTGTTCGATTGCGCGGCGCATGTACAGTAAGTACTTCGCCGCCAATGCAATTGGTGTGAATGGGATATTCGTGTGAGTGGCTGTCAAGTCCAGGCTTAATATCTTGTCTGTCGTGAATCAACTAACGCAGCTAGGTCCGGTTTCAAGAGCGGGGATAGCGTACGTTAGCGACTCTTTTAGGTTTTTAGACGAATTGCACGCAGCCAAGAGCGGGGGTGGCCTACGGCGACCGTCTTGTCAGACACTACTTAAACGTAGCCGTGACCGGTGCCGAGAGCGGTGATGGCGTACGCCGTACGGTAAGAGTACGAGTGTTTTAGGATGCAGGGTAAAAGATCATTTGCATAACGCAGCCAGGACCGCCGCCGCAGCGAGGAAGGCCGGGACCCGTCAGACAGGTCACCGCTGACGGGCCGTGCTCGAAGGCACAATCCTACTTACAAGTTGTACGGTGACAGTGCTGTGTCTGGCCTATCGGTCTGTACGGTTACAAGTCCTTTTGTCATCAGGATTAACAGTTGTACATTCAGGGTTAACAATTCTGTGCTGTAAAAGTCAATCTTTGGTAGTATCAATTACATATGAATGTTCCATCTATCTGTGAAAAGCAGCGTTCCCATTAGGATCATTTGATAACTACACTGTGCAACACGTATTTTGCGTCTCAAAATCTGTTAGGTGATTCTTATAGATTTTGATGGTCTAAAAACACGAATCCCAAGCCCATCCGAAACTATATTTTTTCGAAAACTTGACGCGATGGAGAGAAATGGGTTTCAGATTCGTTTTTAGAGTATCGAAGTCTATCAGAATTTTATATGTTAGACTTTATAGAAATATGGCGTCTTTTCCGTTCAATTCCAAGGTTCTGGGGTAAGTGCCGTGTCCCTTGACAACAGTCCTCTTTCCAAAGAGTTCGGTCTCCCCCGAACTCTCCCCAATATATGGCCAGATCCTTTAATCAATTGCCTATTGATTTGCGCATGCAACGAGGCATCGATGACATCGGGTCATCGGCCCCGTGCTCGCGCCTTCTGAAAAGATTGCGCATCTTCTCGGCGGTCCGCAACAATGCGTCGGCGCCCTGCCCGCCGCCTCGGATTCCATGCGCCCTGTGTTTTTTCCGCGCGACGCTAATATATAACAGTAGTAGAAATGTCTAAAAAAAGGTAAAATTTGTTGGACAGTGTTACCGGCAGATATAAGGTGTAAAGTGCGGTTATATATTATTACTTGTTTAATAGAAGAACCGTTTTCGTTGTAAAGAGACGCTATACATACTCGGTAAAATGGGACGGGCAAAATTGTATATATTGCTTTGTCATCTTCAAGACTGTAATGCATTATATCAGGAACTTGGCAACGAAAGTTGAATTCTCGCTGCCAGGATCATGTTCCAGGAGTTATGTACGTTAGTTATCTGATATATATTTTTTTATTCAATAGTATTCTTACTTTATTATTTCTTTACATATTAAAATTCACAGAATACAAATGTATCCTCGGTTTGCGGATTCTTGGGCTTTCACCCACGACCGCATTAAGGTTATCGTAGGTCCTAGGCAGTATTTCTGGTTGCACTAACAATTAGATATCTGGGATCAGATGCATACTTCTATGACCTAGAACGAAGCAAAATCAATCAAAATACACACGTCACAGGCAGACATAATTATAGGAAATTGAGTAATTAGAGTTTGAAATTTGAATATAAAATCTGTTCACGTATGATGTATTAACAGTTTTGACACGTGGCTGATTATGTACTTGGTTGTACATTGCGAATGCATATTAATATATCGCCTCCTTATTGTACTAACTGTATTAATAGCTAAGATATATTATCGTTAGCTGACCAGAGTTGTTATATATGTCGGACGTTATCGATTTAGCGGGCTTCAGGTTCTTCAGCATTTTCGAGTTCTTCACCATTCATAGCCGCTGCTACCTTGTAACTGTTCAACATGGTGTGGTGATTTCCTTCGACATAGTGTATTTCAACTCTACCATCAGTCACCTAAAAGTGATTTAGATATTTGAGCTTATATTTTCCGATACAAAAACGCGACAGACGTCGATCATTTACAATATGGAACGATATTATTGTAAATATACAATATTTGCTTCACGTAACAATGTTTCGTTAATTCATATTTATCGTTAGTCACACCACGTTTTTCTGTAATTTTAAAAATTGTGTTAGTCTGCTTAGGATTGTGATTACCTTCTGTAAGCCATAATCCTCATCTACGTCTTGCACCGATGCCGCTGTAGGTTTTAGAAGTGTGATTGGCGTCTTGATCGGCTGCAATGTGCTCGTTGAATATAATTTTAACGCTTTCAAACGTTGTACTACTGACGAAAAGAACTGTCTTTGATAGTTCAACGACGTTGTTATCATTGTTGATGGTATTCGTGAAATTATCAATTCTATTTTTTGTTCCCACGAAGTACATTTTGGTAAATCCAAACGGACCTGTGCAAACCGATGTTTCAGTATTTCATGAATATCAAAACAAGCGTGAAACTTATAAAATCATAATAATTGTTTTACATCTGCAACAGCCTCAGGATCGATGTTGTCCATGAAAAATACTACAAGGCTATCTTCGAGTTCATCGTCAGTAGTAGAAGGTATTTGCAGATCCATGATAGTCTTCATTTGCATAGGCGCGCCGTCTATAAGTATAAGTCGACCACTCATTCCATCGGCTTCCAACTTCCGTACAAGCTCAATTGCTACGAGTGAGCCAAATGAGTATCCGACAACAGTAAAGTCTTTCCGATTTTTCAGCCTATCTAAGGCATACTGAAAGGATAAATTGCCGTGTTAATGACATCTAAATTATCTAGTTTGCGAGCCAATGATATAATTTCAATTTCATACCGGTAGAATATAGCGGGCCATGGTTTCTATCGAGCTGTTGCAATCTTCGCGAATTCCTAGTTGAAAGCATATTGCAGGGCATTTCAGGCTTGGCGCCAATTTATTAAATATGGATCCAAATCCTTCCAATCCTGGCACGATAAAAAGTTCAGGCTTGCCACCCACCGGGTTAGTGGCCAATTGCAAACAGACTTTAATGTTAGTGACGTCTATTTCTAAATATTGCACTAATAAGTTTAATCCGTCTATTCCGTCAACAGTCCCTAATTTATCGGTGTTTTGATTTTTTGACTCTTTCTCATCGTGCGTAGCGAGTGCGATTAGTTTGCCAAAATTAAGAGTACGAATATCTTTTGCACTTAGGTCTACTTCAAATTCCCGTAATAAAGTTTGCTTGATCTCAACAGCCATCATAGAATCCATTCCAAGCTCGGTCAGCGAAACTTCATGACTTATAAGCTTAATATCTTTAAGTCCTACAAAAACAGTTACACTGAATGTAATATCTTATTATTGACATATTTGTTGCAAACAATTGATAATTGACAATTTCATAGCGCAGAGCATGCTCGTCACCGGTACTTGCAAAATTGTGTGCAACACTCGTCAATTCGTTGTGAACTTAGATATTAGTCCTTACTGCTAAAGAAAATATTAATATTGAGACCGTTAAATAAAACCCTTTAAACCTAGGGTCAGTATATTTAAAGATTTGCGCAAACATCGAACGCACTACTTAATTCTGACGGTTAGCGTATACATTGTGGTCTCTTCATCTTCAAAAATCTTAAAAGATAATAAACTGATACTGTTTGATATTGATCGCAAAGGAATATTGCTTTATAAGAAGTACCAAAATTGACTGCAATGAACCAACAAATTTTCAGAGGCCAAGTTATAAACCGTAAGGTATACAGGGTGTTGTGGCAACTGGGACGGGCTATAACCCTTTTTCAAATGACGATAGAGAAAAATGGTAGAGGACAATATTGCATGGCAATAAAATACATTTCTGACCTAAAATATCGGATATCTCGTAAAGTATTGTCTTCAACACGACCCTACCCTAACACTTTTATACGTAGAATAGTAAGAAGAATCGGTAAACGTTAAAAAAGGTAGAGATGGATTTAAAAAAAAAGTGCAATTGCACCGGGAAGGTGCATCGGTGCATGTGCAATAAAAGTGGTGTAATAGGAAGATACTACTCGTAGCCATCGTACTTGTAGCCCTAAACAGTGTGGTACTAACTTCGAGTAAAAGCTACAAAGCTAAACGGAATATATATCGCAATAAAATATCGAATGGAATGAAATTACACGTGATATCTTTATCAATTTCTCCCGATATTAGTAGATAGTTACGGTGCACCTTATTTTCATGAATCATAAATTGATCCTGAATTTCTCGTGTTTTCGTGAGTTTATGGAAATCTGTTCAATTTATACTCTGAGATTCATTAGCTTACCCATAATGTTGAGTACAGCATCAACTAAATTGTTGGCACCCATGGCACTTGCACGTTTCTCAGCAACAACCATGCTGGCGACAACGGGCTGGTCTTGCATCAGAAATCCATCTAGCTCTGCCAAACATGAGTTTATTTTTTGCTGAAGAGTGCCACCGATAACGAGTTCCTTGTCATCATCTTGCATATCGGCTACAAGACCCACATCTCCTACCGCTCCCCATTGAATGGCCAGTCCAGGAAGACCGTCCTGGACTCGTTTTTCGCATATTCTCTCCATTACAGAGTTCGCCATGCCGTAATTAGTTTGGCCCGGATTTCCTCTTCCGCATGACACAGAAGAGAAAACGACAAAATGTTTTAGTTCACGGCATAATGTCCGTGAAACTTCGTCCAGCCTCTTCGTTGCCCATGCCTTACATCTGAATGATTCTTTGAACGTATCGACTGTTTGATTCGTGAAAAGATTATCCTTCAGAACAACCGCGAGGTTGAAGATTCCATCTACGGGTGCTAACTCCTCTGCAGCTCGGAGAATATACTCGCAATCCTTGCGATCCGAAGCATCTTTGCCCGCGATAACAAGAACCTTTACGCCGTAAGATTCCCAAATTCCTATTCTCATGCGCTGATAACCGTTTTTCACTCCGGTTCGAGAGGTGAGTACGATATTTTTTGCTTCATGCAGAATCAACCAGTCAGCTAATTCCACGCCAAACCCGCCCAACCCACCTACAATTACGTAACACTTGCGTTCGTCGCAGTGAAATCGTGGAAGTGCCATCATGGGAACATTTGCAGGTCCGTCCTTTTCTTCGCGTATCTTTATTATTACCTACAGAAAATAAATATATCAAATTTTCCTTGTCCTTTGAATAGACAGAATTCAATACTTAAAATTTCGACATATACTAACTTTTCCCACATGCTTGCCGGCCGCCATGTACCTACACGCGTCTTCGATCTTTTCTATCGGAAAAACTGACCTAGTGAGAGGTTTAACCGCACCCGAGTTAAGACCACGGATTACCAGCTCTTGCAGTTTATCCTTTACTCCAACCTGCTTCCAGAATTGTTGATCCAGCATAACTCCTTTGTACTTAATATTCTTCATAAAACACATCATGTCCAGTTCATTGTTACTGGTAAGATCAAACTTGCCAATTTCCAGAAAACGTCCCCTACGGCTTAGACACCGCACTGAAGCTTGAAGTTTCTCTTCAGCTAATGAATTGAGAACAATATCGACGCCTCGTCCCTTCGTGACAGTCATTATCATTTCCTTGAAGCTGGTGTCGCGAGAGTTCCCTATGTGATCATCGGGAATCGATGGGAACGTCTCTCTAATGAACTTGCGCTTTTCGGGAGTTCCTACAGTCGTGAAGATCTCGCAGCCCTCATGCAGGGCTAAATTGATCGCTGCTTGGCCAATACCACCGCTACCCGCGTGAATAAGAATCTTCTCCCCTTTTCGCATATCTCCGGCAAGGTAAAGGGCATAATAACAAGTGGCATACACCATAGGAACAGTTACGGCATCTTCCATGGTCCAATTATCCGGAACAAGCCATCGCAGATAAGGATCCAACACACAGAAATTCGAAAATGTTCTGCAATGAAAAAATGGTTTACACAATAACGCTGACGGCTTCAAAAAGTTTTCTA
This sequence comes from Priocnemis perturbator, assembly GCA_963942575.1. NCBI lineage: Eukaryota > Metazoa > Arthropoda > Insecta > Hymenoptera > Pompilidae > Priocnemis > Priocnemis perturbator. The sequence continues at coordinate 12,154,354 of OZ012645.1, read as the reverse complement.
TTAAAAAACCTGAAACACGAAAATGTACCTTCCGGTAAGTCCCATATATCGTTGGCCGTTTGCACTGAATCCGCAGAGTTCATATCCAATGTAACCGTCATGATCTTTTCTATGTAATTCGTTGATTGGAACAGGAATTTTAGCTGTGGCTATCATTATATCACGGAAATTGAGGGCAGAATATGTAATATATATGCGTGCGTCATCTGTAACCCCAGGTAGAAGTGGACCTTGGAGCATGCGAAGTGAACTCAAGTCACCGCGAACCTGTGTGAAAATAATGTCTTGTAAATTCGTACACAGACAGAGTGACTAGACCGAAGTACCGGTTTACAGACCATTTGTTTTATTTCTCCATGGTATGTGCGTTTTTCTTCTAAAGGTGGCAATAGCATATGCCTATACGAACCCCACACGTTTCCAACATTGAGTACATTAATGGCTAAGTCTGTTTCAAGTTGATCATGGTATAAGGGATTGTCCAGGGAAAATGGAGGCGAATTCATGTCTTGGATGAAAACTCCCCTGATAACTTCACCGCCCGGTTCTCTTCTGAGACAATTAACAAGGCCTAGTATACCGGATTCAGGATCTTGTTCACCAACTAAAATCAGTCTCATGGGTTCTTGGCTCTGACCCTCTGTCCATGCGTTTAAAGTATTCTTAAGCTGTTCGATCCATTCAAATTCTTCGTTGCGGACGCGTACGACGACTGTCTTAATGGGGATTATCTTCTTCTTCCGAGCAAGTACGATCAATTCCTCACCAACCCGTTTTTCGACGATCACGTGCATTCCTTGTTTTTCCAAATATCCAATGTTATCACTTTGTGTGACAAGATCGCGCGTTAAGAGAAAACCGTCGTTCTTAACTGCGCTCAATAGTTGCCGTGCAACAACACTCTTGTTCTCGGATAAAAGTCCGTATCCAATCGCCATCATGGCACCACCATCATTTGGTAACATTTTTGTTTCCATAACGTTGACAGATGAACTAATAGCGCCTTCTTCGAGGCATTTCGGATCAATGAACAGCGAGACATCAGGTTGGATTAATGGAAGGTCACCAAGAACTTGCATTATTATCGGAGAAACAACATCATCAGCTGAGACTTTGCTGTTGCAGTCAGACAGTTCAACGGTTTTCACTTTGATTGATGGTTGGTTTTCAAGTGCAATATGTATGCAAAGTCTAACAGCTTCCTGCAATGTCATATCCTTTCGGTCCCTATTTGCCACAAACTCGTACTTCTCCAGGACTGGATCGCTGGTCGGTTTTCGACGAGCTATTGTGACTGCATTCAATCCATGAATTTCCACACCACCAGCTACGACCACGTTTATGGCTTTGTATACTCTTACAGGAATAACTACGGCAGAAAAAAATGTTACAAAGTGTGTGAGTTTCAACAGTCTTCGCTGAATCAGAAACAGATGTCTAACCACCGAAAAATTGTGATTTGAAATGAAGAGGGAGTATAAGCTGTAAGATATGTTTCGACTTGGCAATGCAGAGCAACACTCTTTTGTAAGTATAATTTATTGATTGGAAAATACTAGTAATATTTATTCCGTAGGAATGAAATTTTGTTAAATTCATGTAGATTTGAAATACATTGATCGACTCCATTCTCAACCGCGAAGAGGGCAATTCTGTCTTACACGTTTTGTTGAATGTGAATACATAGGAAAGCTTTTTCTCTCACGTTTTTCGTCACCTTCGATGTTCTTAATAATCCTTGTATGTTCCCTTACATCTATTACGACTTTTCGAATGCCGGTCGGTACAAGTAAGCATCTGGTATCAACTCTTAAGATCATCATTTGTATCATGGTGTCCATAAATGATGTCCAATTACTATTCCATATAATTTTTCCGTTAGTTCCATTAGGCGATACACTTTTTAGTGTACGGAAAAGCCCCGCATACTGATAACCTCGAAGCCTGAACTCTTTGTAGATGTCCTTGGTTGTCAACGATTCATCTTCGTCAACATGGGAGGGCAGAGTTTTCAATCTATCGTCGACTGCGTCCGTGGACGTGTAAACATATCCACTTGCAACTAGTGTACTATCATCGGTTATTTCGAATTGTCCAGATCCTATAAAGCAGGAATGGTGGAACATTTAAATATTTACAAAATATTTCATGAAAATTCTCAGTTCTACATTTCAAAATACTAACAGATGCAACGACTAACTAGCTTTAATAACCGTTAATATTCAAGTGAAAGTTTACCTTTTTGAATCATAACTTTCAGTTGTAATGTACCATCCTTGGGAATTACTGTCGCTCTATGAAGAGCTACGTTCTCGAACGTAACTGATAATTCTCCGGTAAATACGCCCTTCATCATCGCCAGGGTCTCCCAGACGATGAATAAGTATCCAGTGGCGGGTAATAGGTTTCTACCATCAATAATATGACCCCACATGAGTTCGAAGGCTTCACGCTTTAACGACACTTCGACGGTTCTTTCTCCCGTTGCAAGCTTGTCGGCGGGTTTGTATTTTGAAACATACCAGTCGCCAGAGTGATCCCATTTAATAAGAGGTGCAATCATGGGCGTACCTCGGCTTACCGGAAACGAAACTTCCGGATAAATATTGGCCACCTGTGGATGGTGACCAACATTGTATAGTCTTCCAATTGCCTGGAGGAAGATTTCGGCGTTATCCGCGTGCTCCCGTCTTGTGAGAGCAATATTCGTCACAGTGGGCGACAAAGTTCGTTGTAAGATTCCTTGTAGAAGACCATCAGGCGCTATCTCGATGGTAATTGCGTTGTTTGGTATAAACTTTAGTACTTCCTCGAACAGAACGGAGTTTCGAAGGTTGTTCATGTGGTATTCGGCCGATGAATATTTTGCAGCAGAAGTCGACCATTGTGTCTGCGGAACTGATGAGCTGATCCATTTTTCACTCCGCGGCTTCGGCTTTGGTATAACTTGCTTCAGAGACGCAAGCACTTTGGATCCAGCAGATTTAATGTATCGACTGTGGTACGGAATGTTACCACAATCTACTTCCGTTGCCAATATGTTCTTCGTCTACAAGGAGCATATCTTTCTAAGCCATTAATACAACGTTCGGCACATTTAAATATGTCTGATGCAATTTGAAATAGGGTACGTATTCTTTAATTCATCCTACGTGTTTGTATTTAGTAACTTCTTTATCTAATTAATCGTGGTAATCTTGCCTTCAAACGTATTTAGACATTACAAATGAGTCCTTTGTTTTGATTTTTCTGCCAGTAAAAGGGCTTATTTATAAGGCTTAAATATTATGTATCTGCTTAGAATAGTCAGTCAGTTGTTAAAATAAAGTAGCCTTACTAAACAAGCTGCATCGTAACTTTTACCTATCTTAATCATACTGTTTCTATATGGCTATCAACACACCCGTAGTTCAGAAATGAATGTTGCCACGGATTCAGCTGGTCCACTGATGGTCGAAGTAGTTGCACTATCGTGATACGCTACATCGACATCGGGTGGGACAATGGCTTGTAGATCTTGATAACCGAGTCCAACTACCGCCATTGAACCAAAGATTGCTTTCGACTCAAGTAAAGCCATGCCTTGCAAGTAAGCTGACAAGATTACTTGCTCGGCTGTGAGACATCCGTCGGCATAGGCACATCCCAATTCGCCAACCGAATACCCGATTATATTATCTGGCACAATGCCAAGAGCATGCAGAAGATCGACCAATCCAATCTATGACACAAAGTGCAAAGATTATTGCCGTTTCTTTGGTGATGCCGTTGTAAAGTCGACTTAACAAAAAAAGTACTTTTTTAACAATATTGACGTCGTACTGACTTGAATTGCGGCAATTCCGACAACAGCATTCAGGATGTTGTCAAATGCGTCTTTGTTTTTGTTGGTGATAACGTCGACAATGTCAATGCCTTTAGGCTTTAATATGGTGGTTAACTTTTGCATTGCTTTATCAAATATTGGGAATCGCATCAAGGCTCGACCTACACAATATAAAGTGGAAATTACTCTTTTGTGTGGAATAATTTCTTTAGTTATTGTTCAGCTATTTTTATTAATTACCTACCCATATCAGGCCATTCCGTTCTCATACCAGAGAACACAAACCATATTGGTCTAGTTGTTTCTGAGTAATCGGTAATTTCTCTTAGTGGTTCTTTAGCTTTCCGTCGACCGATTATGCTGTAGCCTCTGAATAAATAACCCCTAATGTTCTCTGAATAAATATTATGTAAAAGTCGAACATATTCCACATCTACCGGACGACTTTCAACCTATGGCATGTAAAAGTAACATCCCCGTTTAAATTATTAGAAATTAGTAGTATATGATGTTGCTGAGACCGCAGAAAATGAGAAACTTGTCAAATTTAGCGAATACATAATGTTAAATAGAGAGAAATATACCAGACGCTTGAGTTACTCTTGATAGAAATTGGATCTTTCTAACCCACAGAATAATGTTTTAAGATGTGTACATACGTCATTTAATAATGATGCGACTCCTTCCAATGTACGTCCAGATACCACCACCAGTCGAGGAAGATCATCCTTAGGTGCCCCATTGTTAATTTTTACTTTTGGGTTATGATTTAGTAGAACGTGTACGTTTGTGCCACCAAACCCGAAAGAATTGATGGCTGCAAGACCACCTTCCCAAGGGGTCGGTTCTGATATAACTTGAAGCCTTCCGTTTACTATGGCGTCTAACTCTTTGCGTGGGTGTTCGTAATGTATATTAGGCGGGATAATACCGGTCTCCATCGCAGATAGTACCTGTGAACCATGATTATATGCTTGCTGTATTATGTATATTTACAAAATTCCGGATGTCTCTTGACATATCATGTTGTAAAGCTGAACTTAGAATACAATATTCAAATTAATATCTTCAAAATGTAACGTGGGATGATACCTTGGCAATTGAACAAACGCCACTTGCGCCTTCGGAATGTCCCAAATTCGATTTAATCGACCCGATTTTCAGAGGTTGCTTTCTGTTCTGGCATAAAGCTTTGTCGATAGCGTTGACCTCTTCAGGGTCACCAACCTTGGTACCGGTACCGTGGGCCTCGATATAATTGATAGTGTTTGGGTCTATACCACATTCTAAGTAGAAGTCTTTCAAAAGAGTCATTTGGTGCAAAGCGGATGGGTAAGTGATCCCTTCTTCCTTAAAACCATCGCAATTTGTCTGGGCGTGTAGAACGGTAGCATAAATTCTTTTTGCATCTTTTGCTCTTTGAAGGAATACCACAGCTATGGCTTCACTGCGGGCATAACCATCTGCATCCGCATCAAATGTTCTGCTGCGACCGTGAGGTGATAAGACACCTAGGGATAACCATGTAATTCTCCTTTTAGGAAACTGACATATCATTAGCATAAAGCATGTGTGAAACAATGTTCTATTACTGCATCCTCGTTAATGAATAAAATTACATATGTACATTTGTATGTCGTAAAACGTATCCAAAGGAGGCGGTGTCGAGCAAATACGTAATATAACAAATGTTATACCGCTGATACATAACACTTATATGTAGCTGTGCAATATTGTCTAAATAAAACAACGTTATGTAACTGGTATGTAACATGGGTGTAACTGTAACAAATATAACGATACGGGACAGAAATATTACGTGCAAATTGCATACAGCAAATGCGTTAGTTATGATTAGGCACTCATATTCTATACAATTATTGTGAAACAGTTCTAGTGAAATGTATACAAATAAAAACGTAATTGTGTTTGTACAATTTGCTCAAGTGTTTAAAAATTGCTTTTTATCATGAATTAATCAAGTAAGAGCCGAAAACTGGATTAGTTACATCCTAGCAAACACATTTATATAACGGTTATATAGGCGCAATACAATGGAATGTAACAGGTCATATAACGTGTACCGTGCATGGAATGTACATGTTAGTTGTAATTCCCTACTTAAATAATGTCGCTCTTATGTCTAACATGAATATAACATGTCACATTCATGTTACTAACTTGTTACATTTATGTTGTTACACATATGTTACGAACATGTTGGAATCGTGTTAAAAACATTTTCGTGGCAAAAAATAAAAACCAACTTCAAAAGTGCCATAAAGAGGATAACATCATTTTCTTTCTTTGAGGTCAATGATCTCACCCAGACCATAGGTTATTTTGTATCTACAATTTTGGTACCGCTCTCAAAAGAATATTTGTTTATCGCCCAATTTGAAGCAATTAGAAAATTAGATCAAAGCATGCATGTTTAGTAGTAAGTGTATTGTTCTTTATTGGTTCCCCCTAGCCTAGGATTACAATGAGTTACATTTGCAGCACCTCCTTTTCCTTGCTCTTTCCGCTCCTTGTGCTTGCCTATGGACTATTACTATCCTGAATACTCTCCCCTTCCCACTACCTTTCGCCCTCCCTCCTGCCTTCACCTTGCTCATCGTTTCCTTATATACTTGTTCCACACTTTCTCTTAGCTCTGTCCTCACTCCCCTTTCCTCTAACACTTTCATCTGTCCTCTTCTGTGAACCGAATCAAACGCTGCCTTTAAATCAATAAATAATGCCAACATTTTTCCTTTTTCCTCCGCTACTTGCCTATTCACTATATGACTATATAATTTAGCACATAGATATTATCCACCGTCCCGACTTCTCTCCTGAACCCCATTTGATTCGGCGGAATCATCCCCTTCTCTTCCAATACTGCCGTGTATATTTTATACAACGACGGCATCAGCGTCACTCCTCTGTAGTCCTTTACCTTCGTTCCATCCCCTTTTTTATATATCGGCACGAGCACCCCCTCCTTCCATTCTTGCGGCCAGCCGTCACCTCTCCACACCCTCGCGCATATATCCCATGCCATCCACATCGCCTCCTCGTCCTTTAACTTTCTGATAACCTTCCGTATTTCCTCCTTGCTGATATCCTCTTCTTCCCCTTCCCTTCTCGTTTCCTCCACCCCCATTCTCACCCTTCTTTCCACTCCTCCTATTAGCTCCATGAAATACCTTTTCCATTCCTCCTTCTCTATCCCTCCCTGTATTGTTTCTTGTCTTTCTTCCTCTATTTACTATTTTCCACACCTTCTTCTCCGACCTCGTTTCTGCAATTTTCCTAATCATTCTTTCCTGCTCCTCCTTTTCCTTTTCTTCGCTCAACCTGTGGGATTTCCTCTTTTCATCCCTGTACCTCTCTTTCAACCCGGGTCCCTTCCTCCATCTCCTTAACTCCCATCTTACATCGGCTTTCTGCTCCCTACACCCTTCGTCCCGCAACCCTTCCCTTCTCTGCTCCCTTTCTCTCCCTCCTATGTCCTCACTCTCTCTAATGTTTTCCTTTATCCTCTCCCCAGTCCCTTTTACGACTTCTCCCCCCACCAGCATCCCTGCCACCCTCCTTGCGTATTCTTCCTTCATCCTTTAAGACCATTTGTCTATTCCTGCCCTACTCCCCCTTTTTGTTTCCTTCTTCCTCCTCTTTCCTTTCTTCACCATAACAACCGGTGGGTGGTGATCGGACTTCACTCTGTCCGCTACTTCCACTCTCTCTACCTCGTTCCTCGTCTTCTCATCTCCAAGCACGTAGTCTATCACCGACTCACCTCTTCCTCCTGTGTACGTGAGTTCCCCTTCTTCGTCCCCTTGTATGTTTCCATTCAATTTTTCCCATCCCACTTCTCCCATCCTCTGTCTCCTCTTTCCTATCTCCTCTACTTCCTCCACCTTTGCTTGCACTCCGATCTTCTCTAGGATCTTGCTGTGTCTTTCGTTGACCCTTCTATCTCCACTTTCATCATCACCACGCTCCTACTTCTTTCCTCCTTTTCCTTCTTCTCTATTTTGCTCTCCATCTCTGTCACCCTCTCCTCTAAGTCTTTGTTCTAGCTTCCGATTTCTTTCCTTATCCTTTCCCGTCCGTCCTCATCCTGTCTTTTCTCCTCCAATTTCTTAATTCTCTCCTCCGTGTCCCTTCTCTCCACTTCTTGCAGCCTATCCTTCAGGCTCTCTATCTTCTTCGCCAGCTTCTCACGCTCTTTCCTCCCTGCCTCTTCTCGTCTCTTTCCTTATTCTCCCTATCTCCTCTCTCACTTATCTCCCCTGCCCTTTCACATCCAGCCTCACCTTCTGCATCTCTCTCAGAAACTCCTCTCTCATCTTCCTTATCAGATTGCATGTTTAGTAGCAGTTTTTCAGTTTAAAACTCGCAATACCCATGCAAGAATTTACAATTATATTGACATGTATTTAATGTTTGTTTAAGTTGCAATTGTATGAGAAACTTGATATAAAAAAAATTTTAAACTTTCTTGTAGACTGTTGGTCGGTCTCCTTGGCACATGGAGATACCATTCAAATATGAGTAATTGTTTGCTGAGAAATTACTCTTTTTTTATTTGAAATAAGCAAAATAATTTTGAAATAATGATACGTAATAAGTGCATAATAATGATTTCCTGTTTATACCTTGGAAAAGTATTTTCGGTGACATTGTTAGATGAGAAGCTACTGTTTTCTAAATTGAAGTAACCAAAATACACGTAGACATAATGATAGGTTATAATAATGTTTTCCTGTTTACACTTTTTAGAGTGTTTTTGAGGCAGTAATAGCTGAAGGAATCATAGAATCCAAAGTAGAAAGAGATATACAAGAGATTCGATCATACCAAGGCGACTGAAGTGTAACGATACACCGGGTTGAAGACACAAACTAGACCCCGCAACGATCGCACTATCGCATCTTCCATCAAACATTGCTCGGTAAGCGTGTTGCAGTGCAAGAAGACTCGAACTGCATGCGGAGTCAATAGAATATGACGGTCCATGAACTCCCAGATAATATGAAATCATGTTGGCAAACATGGCTTTGCTACATCCTGTTATGCCAAGTCCATTTACCTATAGTACAATTATCATTAAAGATTACGAATACAATTCTTCATCTGAAATTGTATCAAATACTTCTATTCATAGTCTCTAGTCTCTAGGTCACCTGTTTGTCCGTGTAATTCCACATTTGCTCAGATTCCGAAACGCAGGCACCGATGAATACTCCAGTATTCGTCTCGCGAAGCTGCTTTGGATTGATTCCTGCATCAACGATAGCTTCGAATGTGTGTTCCAATAACATTCTACTCATGGGGTCCATAGTGTGTGCTTGTATGTTGTGGACGCCAAAGAAATTTGCGTCGAACTTATTAATATTGTGTACCTTTCCTGTTCGAGCTGGTATATCCGGATGATCTATAGTTAACATTAGTTTAGAACAGTCAACTTAACAACACATTTTAAATTACGTTTCTAGAGTTATTATACAATGAAACCCACAAAGTTTACCCTACGCCCGAGCTAATCCATTCAATGTTTACGTGGTCGACATACTCATATTATGGGTTGCTGATGTTCATCAGGTAAAAGACTTAAAGAAAAGGTAAAAAAAAAACCGACTTCAAAGGTGCGGTAAGAAGTATGAAATAATTTTCATTTTTGAGGTCGTTGCCGAGATAGAAACAAAAGACCCTATCAATTCGCGAAAAAAATGTTTATAATTTGTTTCGCTTATCGAAAGGCTAAAATACAAAGTGCACAGTGTGCTTACAGTCTAATTGAACTCCGCCCTCCTCGCCCCCTTCGAACCCCCTAACCCCTTGTACCGCCCTCCACTCTCGCACTCCTTAGAAATCAATTTAAGTGCTTTTTTTGTTTCTATCTCTGCATCGACCTCGAAAAGAAAATTATTTCAAACTTTTTAATGCTATTTGATCGCGGCGTTACTGTTTTGTACAGTTTACAATTTTTTAATTTTTTTTTACTTTGAAAGGGCTAGTAATTTGCTAGTAAAGAACTTGATTAAAAGATGTATATCCTTTATTAGAATTTTTTAAAATTGTGAATATCAATCAAGATCCTAGTCATTTTACGAAGTCGGATAAAAATATTATTGCAACAGTTTTGCCAGTATTTGTTCGGTACAGTACAGCAAGCTCAGACGACATTCTTCGGAAAATATCACACATTTCTTACCCACGCCCCACCGTTCATCGCTGTCCGTGATAAGGTCAAGTTTTTTAAAGAGGTTTTCCTGCAGGTGCTTTACGTTATGCGACTCGGGAAATCTCCCGGCGATACCAGAAATGACAATCTCCATGCCAGATGCCAGAGGATCAAATCGACGAGCAGGGCACTCACTATTCAGGCTTCTTTCACAATCACTCATGTTTCTTTTCATTCGATGCTAATATCTAACTCAATATAAACCACGAAGACTGTGCGGAGTAAATTCCTTTCATAAGTTTATACACATAAGATCTCAGTAGCAATATTAGACATCCAATAACACGTATAGCATTACATTGACAATAGATCCCCCAGCGGGAAGCGACTGCGATAGAAAAAATATGCCAGCGAGTGTGTGCTATTATAACAATGGTCATCCCTCCCCCCGGCGATGCATACAAAGTAAAAGCATGAATTAGACTCCTATCATTATTTCACTTTCAATTAACCTGGTTTGCAATTTACTTTGTCTTTGGTAGTTCCAGATTTCTTAGATTTCTTGTTACATATGTCCCATAAAATTGTTTAAAAATGTATAAAACAATTCCCATCATAGATCCTGTGAACTTTGGAAGATATTCTAGCGATGAGATTAAATATTTCGGTTATATTAGTGTCGGAGGGTGCAGGGATTATGAGCATTTAAGTAGACCGCTTATTCACTTCTTACTACACCTCATGGCTTATTACGTTGACGTATTCGGTAACTTAAATGTGGCCCTCAAATTCCTTGCATGGGTAAAGAATGTTACTGTTGTCACAGGCTCCGTTGATGAGATTGGTTGTTCGTGAAATGTTAATATTTGGGAGAATGAGTTCTTCGTACAAGAGAAGCATATGATTTAGGGAGTTTTTAATGCTGAATTAAAGCGTTATAACTTTCACAATTCACTGCATTCAATATTTTCTTATATTTAAGCGTTTGGAAACTTCCATTTGACATTCAAGTATTATATTAATGAACTGTGTTATGCATTCAAGAGTTCAAAGGCTTTGCGGTCGTATGCCGATGAGTTATCAGCATGAATATTAATGTTGCATACCTTGGTAGACTTCCAATTGCTCTGTTTCACCTTCGTGGAGCATATACTTCTCCAATAACACTGTCCAACAAATTTTGACTTTTTTTATGCTTCGTAATATCTGTTAGGCGATTCTTATAGATTTCGATGCTGTAAACCCGAATCTGCAACCCGTTACTTTCCATCACCCTCAGTTTTTGAAAAAATGAATTTTGAAAAAAAGCACCTTTTTTCAACTTTGAACAACAATTCTGTTGAAACTATGAAAGATAGACTGATTCTATCAGTCGCAAAAAATTCAGCAGACATTTCTGCATAAATTGGTATGAATCGTTTTTGCAATATCAATTTACAAAGATGTTTAAAAAATAGTTGAATTGGGCAAGACACGTTTTACGCGCCTATTTTGGGACACTTTTTTCAAATTATCGTCAAAATGGTGCGTCTAGGGTGAATTCCAATTACACTGAGTACGGCAGTATGTACGGCAGTATGCTGCATCTCTGCAAAGTTCCGTCCTTCTCTTCACGCGGCTCTTCACAGACAAGCACGCACACTTGCCCGTATGGTACCAGAGGGACAAAATCTGGCCACACTGGTCTCTTTCACGATAATCGCTTTCCTTTGTTTTAACACTTAGCCCACCAATCGGGGAGATCTCCCCGTTTCAATGTAAGTCGCTGCACGACCGATCGGGGAGATCTTCCCGTTTCAAGTATGCTCTGCTAATAAGAAAACTGGATATACGCGATATGTTTGTGAATATTGTAATGTAATATTGTCTTACTGCATAAACTGGCATGTTTTGAACGATACCACACAGTAAAAAAATATTAAAATGCATTACTATTGTTTTATTTCATATTTGGGTTATTTATCTTCAGTCATCTTTAATGTCCATAATTTTCAAACTCTATTACATATACTCTATTACTTTTTGAACAACTACAAAAAATAATTGTTATATACTTTTAATTTCATGTTTTGTATAAACAATATGTGAAATCGTTAAATAAAATTGTTACCTCAAGATATAATTGACACTTTAATAATTTTCAAACTACTTTGATTTTAAGTACCGCGTATCAGCCTGCGTCACTTGCGAAACGTGCGTGGTGAACAGCGTAGTTTGGGTTGCCGAGCGTGGTGGAAACCGTACAGTTCGCTGCGGCGCGCGTGGTCGGCTAGTGTTAAGTGTTAAGACGTCACGATATCTTGATGAATATTCTGCTTAGTTGGACGGTGAAGTCAAGGGTTGCCGGATACTCCACCTGTGTCCATAGGATTAACATAATTTGTTGCCTACCTATTCTCGCTGCGCTATTTCATACTTTTTAGTGCAGTTTTGAAATCGGTGTTACCTTTTTTTTTAAAGTTTCTTATTGTTTTTCATAAGTATATTACAAGATATGTTGTGATAATTCTATTGCACGTAAATGATTTCATAAGTATGTCGAATTACATGTGTATTATTATGGTTCAGTGTAAATAAAGCGATTGCAGCGTTTTTATATTTTCTTGTTGCAATATGTGGGAACATTAGATTAAGACATGGTAAAATCTGCGAAAAAAGTTATTAACGTGTAGAATCTTGTAGGGTTAACTGAGCCAAGCGCTGTTTACGTCCGCGAGTTGCGTCCAACAAAGAGTGGGTTTTAAATTATTCAGCATTTTAGCGATTCACTGTTAATCGCTGCTGTCCGCTCCATTCTGGTACCCTGGTGGTCATTCAACATGCTGTAGTGATTTCCTTCTACACAGTGTATCTCAACCCGACCGTCGTTCACCTGAAAGCGATTCCAATAATAGGATATATCTGCTTCGATGCAAGAGTATCAACATCTCTCATAATATAAAATCATATTTTTCATGCACTATTGATTTAATTTTTTTGCAAAATTTTGAGACATTATGATGTTGATATAAACGTCACGAGCTTACGTGTGATGTTGGATACAGCTTCTCCTAAATTGTTTCCACCCACAGCGCTTGCCCGTTTCTCAGCAGCAACCATGCTGGCGACAACAGGCTGGTCTTGCATCAGAAATCTGTCCAATTCCTCCAAGCATGAATTTATTTTTTCTTGCAAACTGCTTTCAATAACGAGCTCTTTGTCATCGTCTTGCTCGTCGACTACAAGATCCGCATGCCCTATACCTTCCCACTGAACGGCCAATCCTGGGAGACCGTCCTGAACACGTTTTTCGCATATCCTTTCCATTACAGAGTTCGCCATGCCATAATTAGTTTGACCTGGATTTCCTTTTCCGCAGGACACAGAAGAGAAAACGACAAAATGTTTCAGTTCACGGCATAATTTCCGTGAAACTTCGTCGAGCCTCTTCGTTGCCCATGCCTTACATCTGAATGATTCTTTGAACGTATCGACTGCTTGATTCGTGAAAAGATTATCCTTCAGAACAACCGCGAGGTTGAAGATTCCATCTACAGGTGATAAGTCCTCTGCGGCTTTGAGAATGCTCTCGCAATCCTTGCAATCCGAAGTGTCTTTGCCCGCAATAACAACAACTCTTGCACCGTATGATTGCCAGATCTCTATTTTCATGCGATGATAATCGTTTTCCACTCCAGTTCCACATGTAAGCACAATATTTTTAGCATTGCGTAGAATCAACCAGTTAGCTAATTGCATGCCAAATTCGCTCAAGCCGCCTAAAATTACATAACTCTTGCGCTCGTCGCAGTAAAATCGCGGAAGTGCCCTTATGTGAGTATTTAATGGTTCGCCTTCTTCGCGCACTTTTACTATTATCTACAGCAAAGAAATACATCGCATTTATAAATTATTGCCAATTATTTGAATAGTGAGAGTTGAATATTTGATATTTAAATATGTGCGTACTTTTCCATAGTGCTTAGTGGCCGCCATGGTCCTAAAAGCGTCTGCTATCTTTTCTTTCGAGTAAACGGTTCTTGCTAGAGGTTTTACCGCACCCGACCTAAGACCATCCGCTAATAGCTTCTGCAGTTCCAACTTTTGTCTTACCGGCAGGTCGAATTGACGATCCAACATAACTCCTTGAAAACTGACTTCCCTGAGGAAACACATCATCCCGAGTTTACTGTTATTGACGAGATCAAGCTTGCCAATTTCTAGAAAGCGTCCTCCATCCGCTAAACACCGCACAGAGGCCTGAAGCTTCTCCTCAGCCAACGAATTGAGAACAATATCGACCCCACGTCCTTTTGTTACGTTCATTACCATTTCTTCAAAGCTAGTGTCGCGAGAGCTTCCTACGTGATCTTCGGGAATCGATGGGAAGGTCTCTCTAATAAACTTGCGCTTTTCAGGAGTCTCTACAGTCGTGAAGATCTCGCAGCCTTCGTGCAGGGCTAGATTGATGGCTGCTTGGCCAACATCACCGCCGCCGACGTGAATGAGAACTTTATCTTCTTTTTGTATATTTCCGCAGACGTGAAGTGCATAATAACACGTGGCGTACGCCATAGGAACGGTCGCGGCATCTTCCATAGTCCAGTTGTCGGGTATAGGCCATCGAAGATAACGGTCGGTCGTGCATAAATTCGAAGATCCTCTGGAACGAACAAATGGTTTACGAAAAAAGACGTGGCGGGCTCGAAAACAGATTTAACGCGTAAATTGAAAGAAGCGATCGTACTTGGCGGTGATCCCCATAATCCGCTGACCAGTTGCAGTAAGTCCGCAGTATTCTAATCCATTAACACCGTCACGATCTTTCCTAGGTACATCGTCGATTGGAACGGGGATTTTGGCTGTTGCCAGCATGACGTCATCGTAATTGATGGAACAATGTGTAACATATATGAGTAGTTCATCTTTATCTTCAGGCCGAATTGCACCTTGGACCCAGCGAACTGAACTCGGATCACCCCGAACCTGTTAGGACAGTATAACTCATAAACCCGTTCAAACCTAAATTAAGTGGACAGAACTGCCGGTGTACAAACCATTTGTTTGATTTCTCCATGAAATACAAATTTGTCTTCTAAAGGTGGTAAAAGCATGTGCCTGTATGAACCCCAAACGTTTCCAGCAGTGAGCACATTGATGGCCAAGTCTTTTTCAAGTTGATCACGGTATAAAGGATTGTCCAGGGAAAATGGAGGCGCATTCATACTTTGGACAAAAACTCCTCGAATCACTTCGCCGCCCGGTTCTTTTCTGAGACAGTTAACGAGTCCCAGTATACCGCACACAGGATCTTGTTCGCCAACCACAATGATTCTAATAGATTCTTGGCTATCACTATTTGCCTCTGCGTTTAAAATCTTCTTAAGTTGCTCGATCCATTGAAATTTGTTGTTGCTAATGCGCACGACCCTTGTCTTCCTGGGGAGATTCGCATTCTTTCTGGCAAGTACGACCGACTCCTTGCCAACTCGTTTTTCCACGATTACGTGCAGTCCGTGTTTTTCCAAACATCCAATGTCATCACTGCGTGTAACAAGGTCCCGGGTTAAAAGAAAACCACCGTTTTTAACTGCGCTCAAAAGTTGCTGCACAACAACACTCTTGTTCTCTGATAAAAGTCCGTATCCAATTGCCATCATGGCACTACCATCCTTTGGTAACATTTTTGTTTCCGTAACCTTGACAGATGAATTGAGGGTGTCTTCGTCAAGGCATTTTGAATCAATGAATAGCGAAACATCAGGTTGGATTAATGATAGATCACCAAGAGTTTGCATCATTATTGGGGAAACAAGATTTTCAGGTGAAACTTTGCTGTTGCTGTCAAACAGTTCAACGGTCTTCAGTTTAATAGCTGATTGGTTTTCAAGTACAATTTGTGTGCAAAGTCTAACAGCTTCCTGCAATGATATATCTTTTTGGTCTCTATTCGCCACGAACTCGTATTTCTGTAGCACTCCTTTGCCGAGTGGTTTTCGCCGAGGTATGGCGGTCGCTGTCAATCCATGAATTTCTATACCACCCGCCACGATCACGTTCATATCCTTGTATACTCTTATAGGAATCACTACGATAGAAAAAACCCCAAGATGTATGACATTCTCAGTTATCTTCGACGAGTGAAGATCTAAAGGAGTATAAGCGCAAACTTTGGAAAGCAGAAATTAGCGATTCGAAAGCATACGTGATGTGAGTTCTGTGGGAAGCAAATATGGCAATATGTCATTGGCGAAAAAACTTTCTTCACTCACGTTTTTCATCATCTTCGATACTTTGGACAATTCTCGCATGCTCTGTCACGTCTACGACGAGTTTTTGAATAGTTGTCGGAGTAACTAGACAACTAGTGTCGATTCCCAGAATACGGAACTGTAGCATAGCGTCCATAAATGATACCCAGTTACTGTTCCATGCAATCTTTCCTTTAATCCCCTTCGTCGATGCACTCTTTACTGCACGGAAAAGTCCGCTATATTGATAGCCCCGATGCCTGAGCTCCTTGTAGATGTCTTTGGCCGTCAAACATTCGTCTTGGTCGTCAATGATGGGTGGATTCTTCAGTTTCTCTTGTGCCATGTTCATGGAAGTACGAATTTGTCCACTTACAACCAATGTGGTATCATCAACTATTTCGAATTTTCCAGATCCTATACGA
This sequence comes from Priocnemis perturbator, assembly GCA_963942575.1. Taxonomy (NCBI): domain Eukaryota; kingdom Metazoa; phylum Arthropoda; class Insecta; order Hymenoptera; family Pompilidae; genus Priocnemis; species Priocnemis perturbator. Next base: position 12,137,698 of record OZ012645.1, on the reverse strand, counting down.
GGAAAATATTTAGCAAATATTTAATCCAAACTCGCATTCCGATATTTCAATATATTAATAGAATGAGCAGAGCTCCAAAGAACCGTTGATATTCAAACGAAAGTTCACCTTTTTGTATCATAACGTCCAGTTTCAAGACGCCTTCTTTTGGGATCGCTGTCGCTCTGTGAAAGACTACGTCCTCGAATACAACTGCCAATTGAGTATAAATTTCGGCCCTGATCATGCCCAAGGTTTCCCAGACGATGTTTAAGTATCCTGCAGCTGGTAATAAGTTTTCACCATCAATAACATGACCCGACATGAGCTCGAAAAATTCAATGCTGAACGACACCTCGACAATCCTATCTCCCGGTGCAGTCTTCTCAAATGGCTCGTATTTTGCGACAAACCAGTCGTCGGAATGTTCCCATTTAATAAGAGGTGCGATCATTGGCGTGCCACGGCTGACCGGGAACGAAATATCGGGATAAATATTGGACAGTTTCGGATAGTGACCAACATTGTACAATTTTCCGACTGCCTGAAGAAACATTTCAACGTTGTCCGTGTGTCCTCTCATCGTGAGAGCGATATTTGTCACACTGGGTTCTACAGCTCGACGTAAGATAGCTTGTAGCAGGCCGTGTGGCGCAATTTCGATAGTAACTGCGTTGCTTGGTATGAATTTAAGTACCTCCTCAAAGAGAACAGAGTTTAGAAGGTTGTTCGTTTGGTATTCGGCCGATGAATATTTTGCAGCAATAGTCGACCATTGAGTCTGCGGAACGGATGTGCTGATCCATTTCTCACTACGCGCCTTCGGCTTTGGTATTACTTGCTTCAGATAGGCAAGCAGTTTTGAACCAGCAGGCGTAATGTATCGACTATGATACGCGATGTTACTACAGGCTACTTCTTTTGCAAATATCTTCTTCGCCTGCAAGGAGTACATATATTGTACTGAGCAATTGAAATATGTACGCTGATGAGTTGCACTTTGAAATTCCAAATAATGAACATATTCTTTGCTCCTCCATAGACATGTGCTATATCTCTGTTTGATTGATTACAAACCTGTAGTTCAGCAACAAATATTCTCACGGATTCTGCTGGTCCACTTATCGTCGCACTAGTTGCACTATTGTGACACGCGATATCGACGTCGGCTGGAATAATGGCTTTGAGATCCTGATATCCAAGACCAACTGCCGCCATTGAACCAAAAATTAGGTTCGACTCAATTGAAGCCATTCCTCGCGAGTAAGCCGACAGGATCATTTGCTCGGCTGTAAAACATCCATCGGCGTAGGCACATCCCAATTCGCCAACAGAGTGACCGATTATGTTATCCGGCACAATGTCAAGAGCATTCAGAAGATCGACTAATCCAATCTACAAGAGTATGGAAATGATTGTACTTTTGGTATAGTTGTATTATGAGTGGACTCTCGAACTATTTAACAGCAACAAGTGTCTGAGGCCGGCTGATTTTGACAACCGGGTTTGTGCAGTGCAATGCTTTGAACGATTAATGTACTCACTTGAATCGCGGCGATTCCGACAAAGGACTTCAGTATGTTGTCAAATGCATCTTTGCTTTCGTTCGTAATGACATCGACGATGTCAATGCCCTTCGGCTTTAATACAGCGGCACACTTTTCCATGGCTTTGGCAAATATTGGGAACCGCATTAAATCTCGTCCTATACGATTTCAAGTAGAAATTAGTTTTCTTGCGTCGAGAAATTTCGTCGAGTGCTGATTTTTTATTGATTATATTATTAAGTTTTTGGAAATGTTCGTACCCATGGCAGGCCATTGCGATCCCATGCCAGAAAATACAAACCATATTGGTCTCTTTGTACCGGTGTAATCGTTAACCTCTCTTAATGGCTCTTTAGCTGTCCGTCTACCAATTACGGTGTATCCTCTATATAAAAATCCTTGGATGCTATCCGAATAAAGGTCGTGCAAAAGTCGAATATATTCGACATCTACAGGTCGTTTTTCGATCTGTCGCATGTAATATTAATATGAGCATCTAAATCATTAGAAATAACTAGCATTGGGTGTTATTGAGACCGCGAAAAATGAAAGACGGGTTACGGGTCTTTACGAAATGCAGCAGAACAGTAAATGGACGATAGAAAATGATTTAAGCCGCGTAACTCTGTTAGCGAAAGTAGGGTCGCATACCAGAAATTCTTCAAATTTGTACGCACGTTATTTAATACTGTCTCGACTGCTTCCGTTGTTCGTCCTGATACTACAACCAGTCTGGGCAGATCATCCTTAGGTGCACCATTGTGATCTTTTTCTTTCGGGTTACGTTTTAGTAAAACGTGTACGTTCGCACCACCGAAACCGAAAGAATTAACGCCAGCATAGTCGCCCTCCCACGGAGTCGGCACCGAGACGACTTCAATCAGACCGTCGTGTGCGGCTTTTATTTCTTTGCGTGGAGTTTGGTAATGCAAATTAGCCGGAATAATACCGGTCTCCATTGCAATCAGTACCTGTAAACCGTAATTGGATACTCATTTTGTATTTCATAATTCACAAATAATACCGAAAGATTTATGATATGATGAAATATAAAATTATGTATATCGAAAATAACAGCTTTACGATGTAACGTGAAGGGATACCTTGGCAATTGAACATATGCCACTCGCAGTTTCCGCGTGTCCCAAATTCGATTTAACTGATCCGATTTTTAGAGGTTTTTCCCTGTTTTTGCAGAAAACCTTTTCAATAGCCTTGATTTCTTCGGAGTCACCCGCGTCGGTACCGGTGCCATGGGCTTCGACGTAGCTGACAACATTTGGGTCTATACCAGACTCTAAATAGCACTCGTTGAAAAGAGTGCTTTGCATAATGCTTGATGAGCAAATGATTCCTTGTTCTTTGAAACCATCGTTATTCGTTTTGGCGTTTACAACGGTGGCATAGATACGTTTTGCATCTTTCGCTCTCTGGAGAAATATCACACCTATCGTTTCGCTACGGGCATAGCCATCTGCATCTGCATCGAAGGTTCTGCAGCGGCCTTGAGGTGATAAGACACCTGGGCATAGGCATAAGAGTAAAAATCAAAAATTTATTACAAGCCAATATTGCCCGCCCCCTCCCCCGGCATTTAGAACCCCAAAGACATTCCGTTGGCCTTATTTATTGAGAAAATTGCATAAATTATTCGTTGTGTAGTGACTAATATTTCGGTACCACTGCACCGAATGTTAAGAAATGAAATGAAAAGTCAAAAGTACCTCTTCGCGAGTGCATTAGTACCATGGAATAGCCAAGAATTCTGTTTTGCCTTGGTAGACATTAATGTCTTTCGGATTCTACTGGAACACCATATATAGGGATCACAGAATTCAATGGAACGACTTTCATGAAGTTGTTCTAACATACCAAGCCGAGAGTACTGCAATGACATGTGTGGATGAAGACATAAATTTGATCCGCCAACGATTGCGCTGTCGCATATTCCTTCACGAATCGCTGCATACGCGTGTTCCAAAGCAAGCAAACTTGTACTGCATGCGGAGTCCAAGGAATATGACGGTCCATGAACTCCTAGATAAAATGAAATTCTGTTTGCGAACATGGATCTGCTGCATCCAACGATACCAAATCCACTTGACTGTAGTACAGTGACGATAAACGATTACGACTCGGAACTTTAAATTTGAATCTATCAACACAATTGCCGTTTTAATTCACCTGGTATTTCTGGTAAAACCAAACTCTCTCAGACTCCGAGAAGGAAGAACCGATGAAAACTCCGGTCTTCGACCCGCGAAGCTGTCTGGGATTTATGCCCGCATCAACGATAGCTTCGAACGCATTCTCCAATAATATTCTGGCCATGGGGTCCATAGATTGCACTTGTTTGTAATAGACGCCGAAGAAGGTGGCGTCAAACTTATTAATATCGGGTACCTTTCCCGTTCGACTCGGTATATCCGGAAAATCTATAATTAACGTCACATTTTTAATCACGTTTCTAGAATGATCGTACAATCAAATTTTAGAGAATTTGGTCGGCAGCCCGGGAAATTCATTTCAAGTCTATCCTTTGATTTATTTCGTTTTAGTACATGCCTATTATCTAACTTATTGTTTTTTTAAATCGAAGAACTCTTACCCAAATCCCATCTTCCGTCGGTGTCCGTCACAAGGTCAACGCCATTTAAGAGATTGTCCTGTAGATCCTTCACGTTTCTCGAGATCGGAAATCTTCCGGCGATACCGGAAATAACAACCTCCATGCCAGGTGCCGGAGGATCCAGTCGAGTGGAGCACTCAGTATTTAGGTTTTTCTTGCTACCACTCATGATTGTGTTTACTGGATGCTAACGCCTGATTCGGAATAAGCCACGAAGAATACCTTTCTTTCTTTCCGCGCTAGGACTCGTATGTAAATGTATCTGTGCGGGATATGTATTTAAATCGGGCATCGAGGAAACACGTACGTTACTGACAAATGAACCACCAACGGGAACCGATTGTGATAGATAAAATATGCCGACAAGTTGGTGCCATTATAACAACGGCCATCCCCTCCCACGACGATGCACACGTACTAGCATGATGACCATGTCCTATTTGAGTGAGACCCCTATTGTAATTTCGTTTTCAATTGACCCTGTTGGGAGCTCATTTGTTGTTTCGTAGTTCCGATTTGTTTACATTCCTTTTCGATTATGTCGCGCACAATTCCTTGCATAAGTCAAGATGAGACTGGATATTTATGGAATGTTAATATGTTAGAGGATGAGAAGATCGTACATGATCGGTAGATCGTGTAGATTCGGGGATTATTTAATACTGAACTAAAGTATTACAACACTTATTTCTTATCGCAGCCCATCTATACTGACATCTACATGTTTGGAATTCTTCATTGGGCATTCGAGTATTGTATTATGTATTCGAAAATTCTTATGGCATTGACATGCACGGAATAATGCTTATACAATTGTCACGTGTCAAACAGATGCAAATATGCAATATGATGATTGGGAAGGAAACATGTTGTTCCCAAATAACAGACTTTTACCGAATGCACTGAATTATAAGCTCGTGCTTTCTTCTAAACATAAGGCATTTTGTATTTTTAAACGTGTTATATTGCACTGTTGTGTACAATCATGAAGTCAACCCGAAAATAATATCCAACGTTAAAACAAATTCGTTTAATATGCCCCACAATACAGGAAACATAGAATTATGGAATGTATTATTTAAACATAATGGTGATTATAAAACGCTACATCCATTCTATAAGCAAGCTTTCAATTTACTGCGAACGCACTAAATCTGTCTAAATTCCACAATCTGTCATATAATTCGATAATATGTTGTTGTTGTTGTTTCCCGATTATCGCTTTTATCCTTTTTAAAACGTCGCTAAATCTCCATGAATATTCTCTTGGTACGACATTGAAGTCAAGGGTTGCCGGATATTGCATCTTTGCGCATATGGTTTACATAATTTGTTGACCACTTAGATACTCGATACAGTAGTGGTAAGGATTTCCGATGCAGGTGTAAACGCTTCTCATGTTTGTGTTTTAATTTATTAACGTTATTAACAAAGCTACACCTATTTTTTCAGACTTTAATTTAACACATAGTATTTTAATAGATTTAATTGTTATCATTGGGCTCACTTGTTCATATAAAACGCGTGAGCTACAGGTGCATATTATAATTCGTTTTATAAAACTAATTTACTGCATATTGACGGCATCTAAGTATACCATTTTCCAATTACTAATGATTGATTGTATTTGATACGAGAGGTAATCGGAAATTTGTCAGAATGTGTTTGCTGTATCTATATTATTAAACAGAAATTGGGTGTTCAGCAGAAGAACACGCTTCCTAAGTCTCTGAATTAGTCGGTACTAGAACTAAGTAATCAGTCGTGTGCATGTATTTTTTGCAAGTGTCTCTGCGATACGTATTGTCTTAGGTCCGGTCTGCGAGTACTACGATTGCACTGTGGCATTTTCTATTACACGCCCGATTTGCGTCTTCTAGAGGTAAAGAAGACTCAAACAGCGTACGAAGTCCAGAGAATTTGATGACTCGTGAATTCCTACATAATTTGCAATCCTGTCAATGAACATGACCTGGCTACATTACGCCTCCGTACTTTTATTGCAAATTGCTTCGATTCCTCTTTTGATTAATTCTGAGAATCCCGATAATATTTCAACGATGACTGTGATTCTTTCTCTTTGCAGAAGTATATATCTGGTCTCAGATATGTATGATTGAGAACGAAAGATATGATTAAAAATATGCACGTTATATGCGGACACGAAGGTTATTGCAGGTGATTAATACATCATGTACTTCTGTTAATTTTATATTTAAGCATGGTTAAATCTGACAGTAACTTTATTAATGTCTCAGATCTTTCAGCGTTAACTAACTGAAGCTGCTATATATGCCTGTCATCATTAATCTAAGCGGACTTCAGATACTTCAGCGTTTTCATCTGCTTCATCGTTAATCACCGCTGCCACCTTGTAATCATTCAACATACTGTAGTGATTTCCTTCGACATAGCGTATTTCAACTAGACCGTCGGTCACCTGCAAGCAAATCCAATATTAGACCCTATATATTCATTACAAAAAAGTGATAGTATCTGATTTTTTCGAATATAAATCAAGATTTGTTATAAGTATACGATTAGTATTACCTTCTGTAAACCATAATCCTCATCCACGTCTTGGACCGATGCCACTGTAGGTTTCAGAAGTGTGATTGGTGTGTTAATCGGCGGAAATGTCATTGCTGAATACGTTTTCAATGCTTTCAAACGTTGCGCTATTGACAAATATAAATCTTTTTGGGGATCCAATGCTACTGTTAGCTTTCCTGCCGGTATTTGTGAAGATATCAAATCTACTCTTTGTTCCCACGAAGTACATTTCGGTAAATCTAAACGGATCTGCGCAAACCGATGTTTCAGTATTTCATGAATATCAACGCAAGCGTGAAACTTATAAAATCATGATAATTATTTTACATCTGCAACGGCATCAGGGTTTATCTGTTCCATGAAATATATCACAAGGTTTTCTTCGAGTTCATCGTCAGTAGTAGAAGGTATTTGCAGATCCATGATAGTCTTCATTTGCATAGGCGCGCCGTCTATAAGTATAAGTCGACCACTCATTCCATTGGCTTCCAAGTTCCGTACAAGTTCGATCGCTACGAGTGAGCCAAATGAGTATCCGACGACAGTAAAATCGTTCCGATTTTTCAGCCTATCTAAGGCATGCTGATAGAAAACATTATTGTGTCAATTACATGTAGCTTATATAGTTTTCAAGTTAATGATACCATTTCAATGTCATACCGGTAGAATATAGCGGGCCATGGTTTGTATCGAGCTGTTGCAATCTTTGCGAATTCCTAGTTGAAAGCATACTGCGGGGGTTTTCAGGTTTGCCGCCAATTTATTAAATACGGATCCAAATCCTTCAACTCCTGGAATGATGAAAACTTCAGACTTGCCTTCCACCGGGTCAGTATTCAATTGCAAACCGACTTCAAAGTTGGTAACGTCTAGTTCCAAAGTGTGCACCAGTAACTTCACGCCGCCTATGGTCTCTGCCGTTTCCATCTTACGGGTCTTATTTTTTAATGCTTTGTCATCGTCTGTAGCGAGTGCTATTAGTTTGGCAAAATTAAGATTACGAATGTCTTGTGCGGTTAGGAACACTTCAAATTCTCGCTCTAAAGTTTGCTTGATCTCAACAGCCATCATGGAATCCATTCCGAGCTCGGTTAATGAAACTTCGGGACTTATCAGCTTAATATCCTTTAGTCCTGCAAACAGTTGGACAGTAATACCTATTATTCACTTGTTTGCTAGGGCGGCGGGTTGAAAGGCAAAGTTCGCGGAGGGTTGATAGAAAGGGGCGGACTGTGGAGTATCTGCTTATTATAGGGAGTCGCAAGATTTTGGGTAGGATCGAGCACTCGTAACGGTGGATAATTTGCATCAAGCGATAAAGGAAAATCCTTATGAGCTCGCTAAACTCGTTGTGAACTTAAGCGTTAGTCCTTACTTCTGAGAAAAAGCTTAATATTTAGAATATTCAAAGAAATGCTCTAAATGTAGACTATTAAATGTTCGTGCTATGGCAGACGACCTATTTGTTTCTGATTATTAGCGAATATTGCGGTAGAACGCAGAATGCGTTTTCTTCCGTTTCCCGTGTGTCCTATATAAGACTAACGCTTCTATATTTCCGCGATATTTTTATTCATTCGTCAAAGTATCGATAAAAATACACACTTTCACTCAACTATACGTGACAGCGAATGACTCGACTTTGCTTGATGCTGACTACTAAGCCATACTGGTTTAAACATGAACGACGATCGACTATAATGAACTAAGTTATCATAATAGAGGACTTTAAAAATGATACGGTATATAAACATTAGGTCGCGCCAGTAGCCTATACAGTAGTACGAAGCCCAAGTAAAGCCAACGAAAGCCCTAGTGTATCACGTCATATGTAACCCTATACATCTACAAGTTTTCTAAAATACTCTTCTCTTGACTTTATAATTCTTGTAATTTCCTCCGTTACTACTATAAAATTATGGCGTTTGCGATTTTCTGAAAACAAGTATTGATTCTCTTTTTTGCATCGAGAATTTATGAAAGTCTTATGCAATCTATTTTGAGAGAATTATCCCTAGCTTACCCATGATATGGAGCACAGCTTCGACTACATTGTTCGCACCCATAACGCCTGAACGTTTCTCAGCAACAACCATGCTGGCGACAACAGGCTGGTCTTGCATCAGAAATCCATCTAACTTCTCCAAGCACGATTGTATTTTTTGCTGAAGAGTGCCACCGATAACGAGTTCCTTGTCATCGTCTTGCATATCGGCTACAAGACCCACATCTCCGACAGCGCCCCATTGAATTGCTAGTCCTGGGAGACCATCCTGCACCCGTCTCTCACATATTCTTTCCATTACAGAGTTCGCCATGCCGTAATTAGTTTGACCCGCATTTCCTCTTCCGCACGATACAGACGAGAAAACGACAAAATGTTTTAGTCGACGGCATAGCTTCCGTGAGACTTCGTCGAGCATCTTCGTTGCCCATGCCTTTGACCGGAACGATTCCTTGAACGTGTCAACTGTTTGGTTCGTGAAAAGGTTATCTTTCAGAACTACAGCGAGGTTGAAGATTCCATCTACTGGTGCTAATTTTTCTGCGGTTTCGAGAATGTATTCGCAGTCTCTGCGAGTGGAAGCGTCTTTGCCCGCAACAACAAGAACTTTTACACCGTATGATTGCCAAATGCCTATTCGCATGCGTTGATAACCGTTTTTCACTCCCGTTCGAGAGGTAAGGACAATATATTTTGCGTCGTGCAGAATCAACCAGTCAGCAAATTCCATGCCAAACCCACCCAAACCACCTAGAATTACGTAACTCTTGTGCTCATCGCAGTGGAAACGCGGAAGTGCCATTATGGGAGTGTGTAACAGTTCCCCATCCTCGCGCGTTTGTATTATTACCTAGAATAAAGAAAATCCAATAATGCATTCCAATTATACAGAAAGAAATATATCACACGAAATATTTCTATTCGGGTTCTACGAGTCCGGTGTCTATAATACGACATGTCTGTACATACGGACCTTTCCTATATGCTTCCCAGCAGCTAAGTATCTGAAAGCATCTTCTATCTTCTCTTTTGGATATATCGTTCTAGTGAGAGGCTTAACCGCACCAGTCCGAAGACCACACAGCAGTAGCTCTTGTATTTCTCTCATCTGCCCTAGCGGCTGGAAGAATTGCTGGTCCAACATAACTCCTTTAAATTTGATTTCCTTCAGGAAACACATCGTGCTGAGTTTATTGTTACTAGCAAGGTCAAATTTGCCGATTTCCAGAAATCGGCCTCTACGGGTTAAGCACCGCACTGATGCCTGAAGTTTCTCTTCAGCCAATGAATTGAGAACAATATCGACGCCTCGTCCCTTCGTGACAGTCATTACCATTTCCTCGAAGCTGGTGTCGCGAGAGTTTCCTATGTGATCATCGGGAATCGATGGGAACGTCTCTTTAATAAATTTGCGCTTTTCGGGAGTTCCTACAGTCGTGAAGACCTCGCAGCCCTCGTGAAGGGCTAAATTGATGGCTGCTTGGCCGACACCACCGCTGCCCGCGTGAATAAGAATCTTCTCCCCTTTTTGCATGTTTCCGCACGCATAAAGCGCGTAATAACAAGTGGCGTAGACCACAGGAACAGTCGCGCCATCTTCCAAACTCCAATTGTCGGGAATGGGCCACCGGAGATAACGATCCGTCACGGTTATATTCGAAAATCCTCTAGAATGAACTTCTGTTAAAGCTTTCCCGAGGCTTAAGAACTTTGGTCGCAGGTATGAACAACAGATTTAACTAAGAAACTGTAATAAGTAAATGTACTTGTTGGTGACCCCCATGAACCGTTGACCAGTTGCAGTAACTCCGCTGTATTCAAATCCAATAATACCGTCATGATCCTTTCTATGTAAATTTTCGATTGGAATAGGAATTTTGCCGGTTGCCATCATGACATCACGGAAATTGACGGAATGATGTGTGGTGTAGATCAGCAATTCGTATTCACTATCAGGTTTCATTGGGCCTTGGAGCCAGCGAAGTGAACTCAAGTCACCGCGAACCTGTTAGGAAATTACATCTTGTAAGGACGTATAAAGCTAGACCGATTGGACAGAAGCATCGATTTACAAACCATTTGTTTGACTGAAGCTTGGAACGTGAGTTTTTCTTCTAAAGGTGGCAAGAGCATATGCCTGTACGAGCCCCAGATGCCTCCAACACTGAGTACATTAATGGCTAAGTCCATTTTAAGTTGCTCATGGTATAAGGGATTGTCCAGGGAAAATGGAGGGGCACTCATATCTTGGATGAAAACTCCCCTGATAACTTCACCGCCCGGTTCTCTTCTGAGACAATTAACGAGGCCCAGTACACCACATTCAGGATCTCGCTCACCGACTACAATCAGTCTCAAAGATCCTTGATTCTCACTTTCAGCCTCTGCGTTTAAAATCTTCTTAAGCTCTTCGATCCATTCAAATTCGTTGTTGCTGACGCGCACGACAACTCTCTTACTGGGGAGCTTTGCCGCGTTCTTCCTGGCAAGTATGATCAACTCCTTACCGACCCGCTTTTCCAGGATTACGTGCATTCCGTATTTTTCCAAACGTTCAACGTTATCGCCTTGTGCAAAATCATCGCGGATTAACAGAAAACCGCCGGTCTTAACTGCGCCCAAAAGTTGCTGCACAACAACGCTCTTGTTGTCTGATAAAAGTCTGTATCCAATTGCCATCATCGCACTACCATCATTTGGTAACTTCTTAGGTTCCATAACCTGAATAGATGAGTGTAACGTGTCTTCTTCAAAGCATTTTGGATCGACGAAGAGCGAAACATCAGGTTGGAGTAACGGAAGGTCACCAAGAACTTGCATTATTATCGGGGAAACAAGATCTTCAGGCAAAACTTTGCTGTTGCTGTCGAGGAGTTCAAAGATTTTCACTTTCACCGATGGTTGATTTTCAAGCGCAATATGTGCGCAGAGTCTAACAGCTTCCTGCAACGATACATGTTTTCGGTCTCTCTGCGCCACAAACTCGTATTTTTCTAGAACTGGGTCACCGGTCGGTTTTCGCCGAGGTATCGTGGTTGCTGTCAGGCCATGAATTTCTATACCACCCGCCACGATCACATTCATGTCCTTGTACACTCTTACGGGAATAACTAGGATCAAACAAATGTTGAGAAGTATGAAAAGTTGAATAACATTCGGGGAGTTACATTTTCATTAGCCACCGTAAATTGTAATTGGAGATTAAGGTCTCTACAAAAAAGAAAAATAACACTTCCGTTTAAACGCGGATCATTAGAAATGCTTCTTCACTCACGTTTTTCATCAACTTCTATGCGTCGGAGAAGGTTTACATGATCTTTCGTATCAATAACGACTTTTCGAATGCCGGTGGGTACAAGCAATGATCTGGTGTCGGATCCCAAGATCTGCGTTTGCATCATGGTGTCCATGAAAGATACCCAGTTACTGTTCCATACGATTTTTCCAATAGTCCCCTTCATCGAGACGGTCTTTAATCCACGGAAAATGCCGGCATACTGATAACCACGAAGCTTAAGCTCCTTGTAGATATCTTTGGTAGTTAAGAATTCATCTTCGTCGACGGTGATGGGTAGATTTTTCAGTTTTTCTTCTGCGATGTTCGTGGTACTGCGAATATATCCACTAACGATTGGCGTAGTATCATCAACTATTTCGAATTTTCCCGATCCTATAAGCAGGACAAGCCAAACGATATTTATAACTACGAATAGTCGACAACGTATGATATTTAGTTCAAAAATCGTTGATATTCAAACAAAAGTTTACCTTTTTGTATGAAAACGGTCAGTTCCAATTCGTCCTCTTTAGATATTACAGTCGCTCTGTGGAAAGCTACGTCCTCGAACACAATTGGTAGCTCTGTAAAAAATACGCCCCTCATCATGGCCAGCGTTTCCCAGACGATGAGTAAGTATCCAGTGGCGGGTAATAAGTTTCTACCGTCGATAATATGACCCGACATGAGCTCGAAAGCGTCGACTTTCCACGCCACTTCGATGGTTCTCACTCCTGAGGTAAGCTTCTCCGCAGGCTTGTATTTTGCGACGGGCCAGTCGGCGGAGTGGTCCCACTTAATGAGCGACGAAATCATTGGCGTGCCGCGGCTCACCGGAAAAGGAACCACCGGATAAATATTGGCCACCTGCGGATGGTGACCAACATTGTACAGATTTCCAATTGCCTGGAGGAAGACTTCGGCGTTGTCCGCGTGTCCTCGCATTGTGAGAGCAATATTCGTCACGGTGGACTCCAAAGCACCCCGTAAGATTCCTTGAAGAAAGCCATCAGGCGCTATCTCGATGACGATTGCGTTGCTTGGTATGAACTTAAGTACCTCCTCAAACAGAACAGAGTTTAGAAGGTTGTTCGTTTGGTATTCGGCCGATGAATATTTTGCAGCAGTAGTCGACCATTGTGTCTGCGGGATTGATGTGCTGATCCATTTCTCACTACGCGCCTTCGGCTTTGGTATTACTTGCTTCAGATAGGCAAGCAGTTTCGAACCAGCAGGTTTAATGTATCGACTGTGGTACGGAATGTTAGTACAGGCTACTTCTTTTGCAAATACATTCTTCGCCTGCAAGGAGGATATCTTTTCTCAGCTACTGAAATACGTACAGCGACGACCGGTAAATTTCGATTTGCAGGGTGCAATTGGACATAGGGTACACATTCTTTAATTCTTCAATCACGTTCCGTACCGACATTGCGCGGGAATCGTCTTTGGTGACTTTTCGTTCTGATGACGAAATTCAATGTTATCTTACTTATGCAAGACGTTTAACGTTCAAGTGCGGTATGTACGATCAATTTTCGAGAATTAGTATCTCTGTTATCAAAAGAGCAGTCACGAATTTTACCTATTTCGTCGATACTATTTCTGCTTGATTGTTAACAAACCTGCAATTCTGTAACGAATCTTGTCACTGACACCGCTGGTCCGCTGATGGTTGCACTAGTCGCACTATTGTGACAGGCGATATCAACTTCCGGTGGAACGATCTTTTTGAGATCCTGATAGCCCAGACCAATTACTGCCATTGAACCAAATATTACTTTCGACTCAAGTGAAGCCATTCCTGCCGAATATGCCGAGAGGATTACTTGTTCAGCTGTACAGCATCCATCCGCGTATGCACATGCCAATTCACCAACCGAGTGACCGATTATGTTATCCGGCACAATGCCAAGAGCATTCAGAAGATCGACTAATCCAATCTACAAGAGTATGAAAATTATTGTCCTTTTAATATAGTTACATTATAAGTGGGCTCTCTATAACTATTTAACTGCAACAATATTATGATGCTGGCAGATTTTAAAAACGGGATTTGTGCGGTGCAACGCCTTGAACGAATAATGTACTCACTTGAATCGCGACAATTCCGACAAAAGAGTTCAGTACGTTGTCAAATGCGTCTTTGCTTTTGTTCGTAATGACGTTGACGATGTCAATACCTTTCGGCTTTAATACAGCCGCGCACTTTTGTATGGCCTTAGCAAATATTGGAAATCGCATCAAGTCTCGACCTATATGATTTGAAGTAATAGTTACTCTTTCAGGTGGCATGATTTTGTCGGTTATTAATCGGTCATGGATTATAAATTTATTTTATTAATTACGTACCCATGCCCGGCCATTGGGATTCCATGCCAGAAAATACAAACCATATTGGTCTCTTTGCTTCCGTGGAATACGTAATTTCTCTTAGTGGCGCTCTAGCTATCTGTCGACCAATTATACTGTACCCTCTGAATAAATAACCCGTAATGTTCTCTGAATAAATATTATGTAAAAGTCGAACATATTCCACATCTACTGGACGACTTTCAACCTATGGCATGTCAAAGTAACATCCCCGTTGAAATTATTAGAAATGATTAGTATATGATGTTGTTGAGACCGCAGAAAATGAGAAACTTGTCAAATTTAGGAAGTACATTATATTATTAAATGAAGAGGTTGTAATAGAGAAAAATATATCGGACGCTTGAATTACTCTTGATACAAATTAATAGGATCTTTCTAACGCATAGAATAATATTTTAAGATGTGTACATACGTCATTTAATAATGTTGCGACTGCTTCCAATGTACGTCCAGATACCACCACCAGTCGAGGAAGATCGTCTTTAGGTGTCCCATTGTTAATTTTTTCTTTCGGGTTATGATTTAGTAGAACGTGTACGTTTGTGCCACCAAACCCGAAAGAATTAACGCCTGCAAGGCCACCTTCCCAAGGGGTCGGTTCTGATATAACATTAAGCCTTCCGCTTACTACGGCATTTAGTTCTTCGCGTGGCTGTTGGTAATGCAAATTAGGCGGAATAATACCAGTCTCCATCGCAATGAGTACCTACGAACCAAAATTTCATGCTCGCTGTATTAGGTAAATCTACAAAATTCCCGACGGCCCTTGATATATCATGTTTCGGTAATAATAAATATAATGTAAAAATTTTAATTGATTTAAAAATAAATAATACATTTATATAAAGCTGAAGTTAGAATGTAATATTCAATGTAATATCTTTAAAATGTAGCGTGCGATGATACCTTGGCAATTGAACAAATGCCACTTGCGCCTTCGGCGTGTCCTAAATTCGATTTAATCGACCCGATTTTCAGAGGTTCCTTTCTGCTCCGGCAAAAAACTTTATCGATGGCGTTGACCTCTTCAGGATCACCGATTTTGGTACCAGTACCGTGAGCTTCCATATAATTGATAGTGTTAGGGTCTATACCACATTCCAAGTAGGATTCATTGAAAAGGGTCTTTTGCAGAACTGTGGATGGGTAAGTCAGCCCTTGCTCCTTAAAGCCATCGGAATTCGTTTTGGCATGTACAACGGTGGCATAAATTCTTTTTGCATCTTCTGCTTTTTGAAGAAACAGTGTCCCTATGGTCTCGCTGCGTACGTAGCCATTCGCGTTTTCATCGAAGGTTCTGCAACGACCTTGAGGTGATAAGACACCTACAGGTAAACATAAAATTCTTCACATATGCTTTTACGTTAGATCTGCAAGAAAAGTGTGCCGCGGAATGTTAGTAATCAGTTTATATTCGCCGTGAGATAATAAAGGTTGAAAATCCTATTTACGAAACAGTAATTGATTGTTACAGTGTTGTTGCTACTAGTCGACATTCAACGTTCTTATTTATAATCACATAAGGTAACTGAATAATAGATTGTGGTATTGGATGAGATGGTGAATGGATGCTTTCCCATAGCTAACGTATAGAGACCGTTGTTTGAACATTGACACTGTTCCCTACTACCTACAAATCATACTATATGTCAGTTTGAAGTAACTGAAAAACATTTGGACATAATTATACGTTAGAAACACATGGTGATGATTTTCTGTTTATTTTGCACGGCGTCCATTATTATCTACAATACCAGGTGAACGAATCATTGAGTCCGAACGACAAGGCGAATACCAAATGTTATATCATACCAAGGCGACCAAAGTGCAACGATACACCTGGCTGAAGGCACAAACTACACCCGCCAACGATTGCAGCGTCGCATCTTCCACAGCGAATCGCTCGGTACGCGTGTTCCAATGCAAGAAGGCTTGAACTGCATGCGGAATCGACAGAATATGATGGTCCATGAATCCCCAGATGATATGAAATCCTGTTGGCGAACATAGCTCTACTACATCCCGTGACAGCAAATGCATTTGCCTACAGTACAATTACGATACAGGATTACAGACACGAACTATTACGTCCATCTAATCTAATTGTCGCTCTAGTTCATAGGCACTAGTTCACCTGAAGATTTTCATAGAACGACGTTTTCTCAGTCTCCGAAAGGCAAGCGCCTATGAAAACTCCGGTATTCGTCCCGCGAAGCTTCGTTGGATTTATTCCCGCATCAAGGACAGCTTCGAATGAGTGTTCCAATACTATTCTGCACATAGGGTCCATAGTATTCGCGTGCTTGAAGTGGACGCCGAAGAAGTCAGCATCAAACTTATTAAGATTGTGTACCTTTCCCGTCCACCTTGGTATATCCGGATGGTCTGATTATCATTATAATTATGTCACAATGAAAAATACAATAATACATGGCAAATTCGTATATTTCACATTGCGCGCCAATTGTTCCAGTTAACGTCCACAGTATTTGCTTCAAAGAACGTAGAAATCGGAGACGGCCGTTTTATTTGCAATTAGAAGAAGTTACACAACTCTTACCCATGTTCCAGCGTTCATCGTTGTCAGTGATAAGGTCAATTTTATTAAACAAATTTTCCTGCAGATGCTTGACGTTATGCGACGCTGGAAATCTCCCGGCGATACCGGAAATGACAATCTCCTTGCCAGGTGCCGGAGGATCAAATCGATGAATAGAACACTCAGTATTCAGACCTCTTTCGCGCTCACTCATGTTTCCTCTTCACTTAATGCTGAGGACTGATCCCAAACAAGCCACTGATACTGTATTTCTTTATCTGCGAGTTATAATCCGTGTGTAAGTTCATCCGCACGAGATATCTATTTAGTTCCGATATCCGGAAAACATGTACGACATTGACAAAAGAACCACCAGCGGGAACTAATTGTGTCAGATAAAATGTGGCGGCAAGTGGGTGCTATTATAGCAACGGCCATCCCCTCCCAAAGCGATGCACACAAATTAGCGTAATGTCGATGTTCTAATTCAGTGAGAACCCTATCATAATTGCATTTTTAAACACACTCATGGCAGTTTTTGATATTTGGGTTCAGTTAAGTCGCACAGAATCCTTTGCACAGGTGTGAGATTCATTATTTCGAATATATTAATCTTTCGCAGGATGAAGAGATTGTAAAGAGCAGCAAAGGATTCAGGGATTTCTGAATGCTAAAGTGATACTTTTACTCAGCTTCTACGGAACCCCATATTTTATTGTATTCGCGTATTTGCTAACATATGCTTGACATTCAGGTGTTGCATTATGAACTCTTTTACGTATTCCAAATTTCGTGTGGCATCGATATGCACGGACTAATGTTTGTATGTTTATGCTAGTTCGCCGTCAAACACCATGTATATTAATGCTCCAACGCGTGGAGCACATTCAATTGTTCTTTATGACGTTCGTGGATGGCACAGTTCTAGAATAACAAATTTGTAGTTGAATGCTTTGCATTGTATACACGCATTTTTTCATAGGGTCAAGATGTTCGGTATTGCTGATAGTATGACACTGTTGTACGTACAGTTATCACATTCATCTGATACTAATACCCAATGTTACGACAATGGATGCGTACTAAGATAACCTGTCTGTTATGATTCAGAAAGATTGTAGAAAATAATATTGGGAATATAAGAGGCATTTTCAAATATATTTTTGGACCATTAGAGAATAAGTTATTCTTGAGACTAAATAAACAGTATCTTACTTGTACTTACACTTAGATGTTAGTTGTATGTCTGTAATTAACACATTCTTCTGTACATTTATCTAATAGTAATTAAAAAACGGTGCTGTGCCCCTTGGCAGACTATGTACCAGATTGTAATATTCCATAGCATGACATTGAGCTTCACAATAGGTTATAATTCTTTCATGATCATTTTTTCCATCTTTTTCAAATCGCCACTAACAAGCCTCGATGAATATTCTCTTTGGTTCGACGGCGAAGTCAAGGGTTGCCGGATACTGCATTTTTGTGCATAATATTTACATAATTTGTTGTCTACCTGTGCTAATGGTAACAACTTCTGCGCATTTGGAAATTTTCGTAAGTATTTAATCATCATGTATAGATACATACCCTGCAAATTTAAAGTGTCAACAAACATACAGTATTGATTTTACACATAACGCATAAACTGCTGAGTTCATATAAAACGGGATTTCAGCTGACCAATTTTCAATAATTCAAAAGAGCTCCACATTGAATATCATCATGAATTATTCCAGATCACCTGGCAGATGTTTCAGTACCATAGTACTGAATCTTAAGAAGTACCCGAGTAAAAGGTCAAAGGTATGACCCCGTGAGTAATTTAGAATCGTGAAATAAGACAAACTACGATTCAGATATGATCGAAAAATTGCGAAACAGTTAAAGTTTTTTTCTTCTACACCGATTTTGATGATCTTGAAATATATTATCAAGATTATTTAATCTGAACTTTTAACTACCCTGTACATGTTACCGTCGCTCGTTCTTAGTTTCGGAGATATTCGCAAAACTCTGTCGTTGTCGTGAAAAAATTATAGACTTTTTAATTTGCCAATTTGTGATTCATGGCATTATGGATTGTGTTAACATATGTTGGATGTTTTCAAGTATATAGGTAATATTTTTTAATCACAATATCTAGCAATAAATTGACAAATAATTGACTTAGACTCGTTTGTTGGGGGGGGCATCATCAGTAATATTGATCAAATCAAATTGGAAATCATTTCTTGCTAAGATTTTATCAATATTACTGATTATGATCTCCTCTCAAGCCTAACCCCAATCTCTGTTAGACAGAAAATTTTGGGAGAATTATACATATATTTCTAAATACAAGTATATTACAAGAAATATATGCTACAATCATTATTTTGCAAATATCGATCATGTTAATAACACATATAAATTATAGATTAAATTGGAAGTGTGTTATTATGATTAAGTATTATGACTATATTATTAGTCGTAGTAATAGTAGTTTATAATATATTGAGCAAGTATTTATGAACAAAGCCTGCCAGATATGCTACAATCTCAGAAAAGCGACACTAATGCGTAACGGCTTCCAGCGGTAGTCGACTGAAGCTGCGACAAACGTTCGTCATCTTCGCGTTAGCAGGTTTCAAATTCTTCGGTATTTTCAAGTGATTCACCATTAATCACAGCTGCCACCTTGTACTCATTCAGCATGCTGTAGTGATTTCCTTTGACATAGTGTACTTCAACTCGACCGTCGGTTACCTAAAACCCAATTTGAATATTAAAATCTATTCTTCCTGGTACAAAATAAAAAGGCAGTAGCCGATTTTTCTCGAATATGAAACAAGATTTGTTAGAAATATAGAATATTTTCTTCACATAGCAATGTAGCGTTCATTCATATTTGTCGTTTCTCACTCAACGTTTTCTACAGTTGCATAATTGGTGTTAGATGTTAGTTCGTCTATGATTGGTATTACCTTCTGTAAGCCATAACCCTCATCCACGTTTCTCATGGATCCCACTGTAGGTTTTAAAAGTGTGATTGGCGTCTTTATCGGCGCGAATATACTCGTGGAATACATTGTTAACGCCTTCAAACGTTGCATTACTGATGTATACAAATCGCGACGAGATTCAAATAACTCAGTTAATCTTCCTGGTGGCATCCGGGACGACATCGCATTCAGTTTTTCTTCCCAGGACATACATTTTGCCAGATCCAAGCTGAGCTATATGGGTTAACGTTTCATTATGTTCCGATTAAAACTACAAACGTCAAATTTTATATAACCAAGATAGTTCTAATTATCTTACATCAGCAGTAGCATCAGCGTTTACCGCGGCATTACAGTTTAGAAGAAGGTTGTCTTCAAATTCACCCTCAGACGATATTTGCTGATACACCAGTGCCTTTATTTCTTCAGGAGCGCCATCTAATAGTATAAGTCGACCACGCATTCCTTTAGCTTCCAACTTCCGTACGAGTTCAATTGCCACCAGGCCGCCGAATGAGTATCCGACGATAGTGAAATCTGCACGATTTCCTAATCTCTCTATGACATGCTGAAACAATAAATCATTTCCTTAAACACATGTGGGCTATATACTTTTTCAATTAGTGATATTATTCAAGGTTCATACAGGTAGAAAATAGCTGGCCATACTATATATGGAACTGTAGCCATCTTTGCATGCTTCTAGCTGAAAGCATACTGCAGGAGATTTTAGGTTTGACGCCAATTTGGTAAATATGGATCCAAATCCTACCACTCCTGGAATGAAGAAAATTTCGGAACTGCCTTCCACCGGGTTAGTTTCCAATTGCAAACAAAGATCAGTGTTAATAATATTTGCCTCCATGATGCGCGCTGCAAGCATTATCTCGTCTACGTTGTTAGCATTATCTATCCTACGGATATTCTGCTTAGGTTCTTTCTCATTCGTAGAGTGTGCCATTAGTTTAGCAAAAGTAAGCCTAAGAATATCCTTCATGGTTAGGAACATTCCAAATTGACGTTGTAAGGTGTCTTGAACTTCGACAGACATGATAGAATCCAATCCAAGTTCGGCGAGCGAAGTCTGATGATCTATCAATTTTATATCTTTAAGTTCTGTAAAAACAGTTATACTGAAATTAATACTTGAATAATCACTTATTGCAAATGAATTGAACCGAAGCTTCCGACAAATACGGGTAACTTTCTCTCGATTTCAGATTTCTTGAATTGTTTTCGGATATTATTAAACAATTGCGATGCCTGAAATTATTTCATTCCTTTATTCTAACATTATTTTCAGTAGCTCACCCATGATATTCATTACAGATTCCACGATATTTATGGCACCCATAGCACCTGTGCGTTTCTCAGCAACAACTATGGAGCCAACAATTGGCTGATTTTGCATCAGAAATTCTTCTAACTTTTCTAAGCATGAATACAGTTTTTGTTGCAGTGTGCCTTCGATAACGATTTCCGTGTCATCATCATCTTGCATATCGGCTACAAGCCCCGTATCTGCTACAGCTCCCCACTGAATTGCCAGTCCTGGGAAACCTTCCTGAACTCGTCTCTCGCATATTCGCTCCATTACAGAATTTGCCATACCATAATTCGACTGACCCATATTTCCCCGTCCGCAAGATCCAGAAGAATAAACGACAAAGTGTCTAAGCTTACGGCACAACTTTCGAGAAACTTCATCAAGCATCTTTGTTGCCCAGGCCTTTGACCTCAATGACTCTTTAAACGTGTCAACTGTTTGGTTTGTGAAAAGTCCATCTCTCAGAACTAACGCAAGATTGAAGATTGCATCTACTGGCCCTGAGTCTTCTGCAGCTTTTAGAATGAACTCGCATTCATTCCGAACGGACGCATCTTGACCAGAAATAATCAGGACTTTAACACCGTAAGACTGCCACAGCTCTATTCTCATGCGCTGATAACCGTTCCTTACTCCTGTTCGAGAAACAAGCACAATAATTTTTGCACCGTGCATAATTAACCAGTCAGCTAATTCCATGCCAATCCCGCCCAGACCACCTAAAATTACATAACTCTTGCGTTCGTCGCAGTGAAATCGTGGAAGGGCCATCATGGAAGTGTTCAATGCTTCCCCTTCTCCGCGTATCTTTATTATAACCTGCAAGGAAATAAATTATAGTCTACCTCTTATACAACATATCTATCTATACTGACCTTTCCTATGTGCTTTCCAGAAGCCATGTAATTAAAAGCCTCTTCTAATCTTTCTTTCGGATAAACTTTTCTAGTGAGAGGTTTAACAGCACCATTCTGAAGACCTTGCGTGACAAGCTGCCACAAAAGTGTCTTCTTTCCTTCCGGCACGCATAACTGATGGTCCAACATAACTCCATGAAAACTGATTTTCTTCAACAAACGCATCATGCTCGGTTTATTATCATTGGCTAGATCAATCTTGCCAATTTCCAGAAAACGTCCTTCCCGCGCTAAACATCGTACTGAAGCCTGAAGCTTGTCTTCAGCCAATGAATTGAGAACAATATCAACGCCTCGTCCTTTTGTTACAGTCTTGATCAGTTGTTCAAAGCTTGTGTCGCAAGAGTTTCCTATGTGATTATCGGGAATCGATGGGAACTTCTCTCTAATAAACTTGCGCTTTTCGGGAGTTCCTACAGTCGTGAAAACCTCACAGCCCTCGTACAGGGCTAAATTGATCGCTGCTTGGCCAACACCACCGCTACCCGCGTGAATAAGGATCTGCTCCCCTTTCCGTATATTTCCGCAAAGGTAAAGGGCATAATAACAAGTGGCGTACACCACAGGAACAGTTGCGGCATCTTCCATAGTCCAATTCTCGGGAATAGGCCATCGGAGATAACGATCCGTCGTACATATATTAGAAATTCCTCTGCAATGAAACTTCTTTAAATTCTTTAAGGATTTCCTCAAGTTCAGACACTATAATGTCGAATTGGAAAATGTGAATTAATGAAAAAAATTGCAACAAGTAAATATACTTTGTGGTTATTCCCATAATCCGTTGGCCAGTTGCAGTAAGTCCGCTGTATTCAAATCCAATAACACCATCGTGATATTTTCTAGGTAAATCGTCGATTGCAACAGGAATTTTGCCTGTTGCCAGCATCACGTCACGGACATTTATGGAAAAATGTGTGGTATATACGAGCATTTCGTCGTCATCATCTGGTCGTATTGGACCTTGGAGCCAACGAAGTGAACTCAAGTCACCGCGAACCTGTTGGAAAAGAATATTTTGTACACATGTACGGGGATAGACCCCCTCGACAGAAGTACCAATTAACAAACCATTTGCTTGATTGCACCGTGGTATACGAGTTTTTCTTCTAAAGCTGGCAAGGGCAGATGCCTGTACGAACCCCAGACGTTTCCAGCAGTGAGTACATTGATAGCTAAGTCTAATTCAAGTTGATCATGGTACAAGGGATTGTCTAGAGAAAATGGAGGCGCATTCATATCTTGGATAAAAACTCCCCTAATCACTTCGCCGCCAGGTTCTTTTCTCAGGCAAGTGACGAGTCCCAGTACGCCGCAATCAGGATCTTGCTCACCGACTACGAACAATCTCATAGATTTTTGGCTGCCCTTCTTTGTCACTGATTCTAAAATTGTCTGAAGCTGTTCAACCCATTCCAGTGAATTGTTGCTGATACGTACGACCATTGCCTTCGCGGGAATTTTATCCTTCTTTCTGGCAAGAACGATAGACTCTTTCCCAACACGTTTTTCCAAGATCAAATGTAATCCGTGTTTTTCTAAATATTTGACGTTGCCACTATTTGCAGTAGCATCACGTATCAAGAGAAAACCACCGTTCATAACTGCGCTTAAGAGTTGCTGTAACGAATCGCTCTTAGGCCCCGATAAAAGTCCGTGTCCAATTGCCATCATGGCACTGCCATCTTTTGGTAAGTTCTTAGGTTCCATAACGTGGATCGAAGAATCTACAGAGTCCTCTTCCAGGCGATCTAGATCGATACCCAGCAAAATATGAGCTTGAATTATTGGAAGGTCAGCGACTACCTTTTTCATTATTGGGGAAACAAGATCTTCAGATGAGATTGTCCTGTTGGTGTTAAATAGCTCAACGATTTTAACATTATTCAATCGTTGGTTTTCAATTGCAAGATGTGCGCAAAGTGTAACAACTTGGTGCAACGACATATCTTTTCGGTCTCTATGAGACACAAATATGTGCCTCTCTAGAACCGGATCAGGGCCACGTTTTCGTTCTGATACGATTGCTGTTAGACCATGTATCTCAACACCACCCGCCACAATCGCGTCCAGATCCCTGTATATTCGCACAGGTATGTCTGCTATAGGAAGAATGTGAAACATTATCTAATACTAAATCCAAAATGTACAAATTATTTTACCGGCATGTACTCCAGCTAATGGAGTATAATCAGAAAACCTTACTTACGTTTTTCTTCAGAGTTCAGACTTCGCAGAATGCTTACATGTTCTCTTACATCTATGACAAGTTTTTGTATACTGGTCGGCTGGTGTAAACATCTAGTGTCGAATCCCAAGAAGTACAATTGCAGCATATTGTCCATGAATGGCACCCAGTTACTATTCCATGTGATCATTCCTTTAGTCGCGTTAGTCGACGCCCTCTTTAATCCACGGTAAATTCCACCATACTGATAACCACGAAGCCTGAACTCTTTATAGATGTCTTTCGTAGTCAACGATTCATCTTCATCGTCAATGATCGGTAGCTTCTTAATTTTTTCTTCTGCCATGTTTGACGAAGTGCGAATATACCCACTTGCAACAAGTGCACTACCGTCGAGTATTTCGAATTTTCCAGATCCTACAAATGAGATGCGTTCAACGATTGTAAAGGAAATCCAAACTTCCAGCTAGACCATGAAAACTACAAACATGAACGAGACGTTACCTTTTTGTATCATGACGAGCAATTTCGCAACACCCTCTTTTGGAATTGTTGTCGCTCTATGAAAGACTACTTCCTCAAATACCACCGGCAGTTGCATATAAAATTCTCCCGTCATCATGCCCAGCGTTTCCCAAACGATATTTAGGTATCCCGTCAGCGGTATTAAGTTTCTACCGTCAATCACGTGGCCTGACATGGCTTCGAAGAATTCGTCATTTACCGTCACATCGATGGTTCTTCCTCCTGATGAAATCTTCTCATTTTGCTCATATTTTGGTACATGCCAGTCATCGGAATGTTCCCACTTAATAAGAGGCGAAATCATTGGCGTGCCGCGGCTCACTGGAAACGAGACTTCAGGATAAATATTGAACAGCTGTAGGTGGTGACCAGTATTGTAGAGTTTTCCAAGCGCTTGAAGAAAGAATTCAGCGTTTTCCGCTTGGTCTCGCTCTGTGAGGGCGATATTTGTCACAGTGGGCTCCAAGGCTCGTTTTAGGATAGCTTGCAAAAGGCCGTGAGGTGCGATCTCGATTGTAACAGCGTCGCTCGGAATGTGCTTCAGTGTTTCTTGAAAGAGAACAGAATTCAGTAGACTGTTCGTATGGTATTCTGCTGAGGAGAGTTTTGCAGCTGTCGTCGATCTTTGTGTCTGAGGAACAGACGTGGTGATCCATTTGTGACTTCGTGGATTCGGCTTCGGTATCACTTGCTTCAGATATGCAAGTAGTTTGGAACCAGCTGGGGCGATGTATCGACTATGAAATGGAATATTAGCGCATGTTACTTCTTTCGCTAATACGTCCTTTGCCTGTGAAACAGATATTATTTTCAGATACTCGTCTAAAGAATACGGGATTTATTTGTGTTGGTTTATCGATATGTGAATTTATTCAGTTTGAAACTACATGTAAAATATTATCAATCTTTAAGTTTTATGTCTATAATATTTCTATCAACGAAAAAAACCACAACTTTGCTTAACAACAAACCTGCAGTTTAGCAACGAACGTTGCTACGGATTTAGCTGGTCCACTAATTGTTGCACTAGTTTCACTGTTGTAACAGGCGATGTCAATGTCGGATGGAACAATGTCTTTTAGGGCATGATTGTTAATGCCAACTTCCGCCATTGAACCGGTGATTACATTCGACTCTTTACAGGCCATTGCTTGTGAGTAAGCCGACATGATAGTCTGTTCGGCTGTCAAACATCCATCGACGTAGGCACATCCCAATTCGCCAGCTGAGTGGCCAATGATATTATCCGGCACAATGCCAAGAGCATGTAAAAGATCGACTAATCCAATCTACAAAATTAAAAACAATTATTGTGTGGCAATGTTGGACGAATTTTCTCGTTCAATGTGCAACGAAAACATGTACACCGTATTGGCTGGTTTCAACTAAATCAACTCATGTGGCACAAAAATCTATAAGTTCAATGTCTTACTTGGATAGCAGCAATTCCGACAAAGAAGTTTACTATATTATCAAATATGTCCTTATTTTTGCTCGTAATGATATCGATGATGTCAACACCTTTTGGCTTTAACACGGCAGCGCACTTCTGTATTGAATCAGCAAATACTGGGAAGCGCATTAAGTCTTGACCTGCAACATATTCAAGAAAAATTGCTCTTCTCACGTACAGAAATTTTATGTTTGGTTGATTATTCAAATATTGATTCGTATTGATCAGTTACAATGTCTTTATGGTACATTAATTTATGATTGACCACATACCCATTCCAGGCCATTGCGATCCCGTGCCAGTAAATACGAACCATATTGGTCTCCTTATACCGGGGTAACTGTCGATTTCTCTTAGTGGCTCTTTACTTTTGTTTCGACCGATTATGCTGTATCCTCTGCACACGTGACGTGTAATGTTATCTGAATAAACACTATGTAGGAGGCGCACATATTCCACATCTACTGGGCGACTTTCGATCTATTCCATGTAATATTAAAAGCAAGATTTATATTAATACTCATGCAAACAAATAAATAATAAAAATAACATAAAATAAATTGAATTAAATAACACATAAATGAATATCGAAGCATCAAAATTGAAACCCACAAGAAAATATTATCACATATACCCACGTCATTTAATAATGTCTCAACTGCTTCCACCGTACGCCCAGATACTGTAACCAGTCTGGGCAGGTCGTCCTTAGGTGCTCCATTGTTGACTTTCTGCTTTGGGTTATGCTTTAGTAAAACGTGTGCATTTGTACCACCGAAACCGAATGAATTAACGGCTACGTAACCACCCTCCCAAGCTGTCAATTCTGTCACAACCTTAATCTTACCGCTTTCTAGGGCTGTTGTACCTTTACGTGGATTTGTGTAATGTAAGTTAGGCGGAATGAAACCAGTTTCCATCGCAATTAGTACCTTTAAACGAAACTTATGTTGTGAATGTATTAGACATGTCAGGAAAATCCGGCTATTCTCAAAATCTAATTGGTAAATTAACATCTGTTTTGATTTCATACATTAATCACTTCTACGTGCTGATTATCGAGTATATGAATAAGTATTACTTTTATACCCAGTATGTGCATTCCATTTGTTATACTGAATATAACGTGAAGTATTACCTTAGCAACAGCACAGAAGCCACTCGCTGGTTCCGTATGTCCCAAATTCGATTTAACAGTACCGATTTTGAGAGGACCTTTTCTGTTCTTGCAGAAAACCTTCTCGATGGAGCTGATCTCCTCAGCATCACCGACCTTAGTCCCGGTACCGTGACCTTCGACAAAGCTGATAACGCTAGGATCTATGCCAGCTTCTAGGTAAAAGTCCTGAAGAAGTGTGCTTTGCATATTCCTTGATGGGAAAGATATTCCTTCTTCCTTGTAACCGTCGCAATTTGTTTTACCGTGAACAAGGGTTGCGTAAATCCTTTTCGCGTCTTTTGCTCTTTGAAGGAACATCACACCTACTGCTTCACTACGTACATAACCGTTTGCGTTTGCATCGAACGATTTGCAACGACCTTCCGGTGATAGGACACCTAGAGAAATGCATAATAATTTTGTTGCGAGACAGTAGTGTGTTTATATTGCAACCAGTTGATTTGTAAAGTGATTGGGAGGCAATGTGGCCTGAATGCATTCGGTAAGCGCAGTCGTCGCAGCGCACAGTGTTTCGAATAAGGCTAATCAACCGGACAAAACTCAACTTATTTTATCAAGAAATAAATGCTCACTATATGCGGTAATGTCCAGAGAACAACAATACTGATTTGTTTCTGTCGGTATTTGATCAAAAATCTATTACGCGGTTACACCCAGTGTGCCATCTCTAACAAGAGTTTATTATAAATTAATGTCAATGAATATTATTAAAATAAGTTGTTTATTGGATTTGTTATATAGTTTAAAGTGTAGCTCCATGATGGAAACTTACAACGAAAGTACTTTAATTTGTTTTGATTAATTCTGTTAATTGATTTTCTTACTTAGGTTATCTTTGTAATATAAAAGTGGCTAAAAGTATTCAATAAGCACCCGGTTAACGCAAAAATTCTTGTTGCTAGTATTAGAATAGAATTTAAGTTTTGGTTTCAAGTAAATTTGAGCAGCGGAAATATGCGGAAGTAAGCCACAATTAATATTTTTAGTGATACGTATCGCTATTTCATGGTCGGAATTTTTGGACGTTTGGGACAAATACAGATTTACATTATCAATATTATTAATCACATTTAATCTAGTTATAAATAGTTATAGGGTAAAATATTAAAGTAACGATATTATACTAACAGCGAAAGTAACAAATTTATTCAAATTAGACGAGGACTGGCCAGATAACATTTCTGATGAAAGTGTTAGTTCAATGTATATATATTCTTTGTTTAATAAAATTTCCGTTTGAATACTAGTTCATAGATAGATGCAAAAAGTAAATGTATTCATTTTATAAAGTCACACTTCGTATCAATAACAAATATAGTAAGGTTTTGTTCAGCTAGCACCATTTAAGTTACCGGATGCTTTCTGGACACACTCTTGGAAGGAGTGGTATAGCAATGTGACGTTATGCTAATCATGGGTAGCCTAATAATAAAATGGGCGGAAATTTGCATTTTACTCATACATTTTAATACGACTCGTTCGATGGGAATCTCACATTGTGTCCTAATACGCCGGAAACGATTTAAAATAACGTTGAATTATAGATAGACGCAAATGATTTCTTCCTTGACCTTATCCACAACTGCTGTTTATTTGTATGTTAATGAAAGAAGGTAATCATGGGAGTAACGAAGTAAAGGCTAATATTTGTTCCATCTTACCATAACGAGCGACCTGCAGTGAGACATTCGGATGAAGACATAAATTTGCCCCGCCAACGATTGCACTGTCGCACTTTCCAGTGCGAATAGCAGCGTACGCCTGTTCCAGCGCAAAGTGACTGGAACTACACGACACGTCAACCGCATATGATGGTCCGTGGACATCCAGCCAAAATGAAATCCTGTTTGCAAACATGGCCCTACTGCATCCCATTATACCCAAACCGTTTGTCTGCAGTATAATATTGCAACTAGGAATTATAAATTCAGATCGATGCAATTGCTGCTATAATGCGTAGTCATTGGTTCACCTGAGGGTTTTCATATAACCAGTGTTTCTCAGACTCAACAAAGCCGACCCCGATGAAAACGCCGGTATTCGAACCGCGAAGCTCTCCTGGATGTACTCCCGCATCGACGATAGCCTCAAAAGCGTGTTCTAGTAATAATCTGGCCATGGGATCCATGCAGCTAGCCTGTTTAAGCGGGATGCCAAAGAAAGAGGCATCGAACTTGCCAAGTTCGTGTATCTTTCCTAGATGGATGGGCACATTCGGATCGCCTACGATTTTCAGGACGTTTGTGTCACAAAGTTTATGAGATGTATAATTTCTCGTTACTCAGAACAGACTTTGTTACTGTAACTGTACTTATGACTCATGAATTGCAGTCGAAGACATTGCTGTAATTTATTTCTTAGTATTGATTGAAACAATGTTTTAGCAAGCTGAGACGACGGATGTTTTTGAAAGAAAATACAAAATTCTTACCCAAGCCCCATCGTTCCTCGCTGTCCGTGACAAGATCAACTTTATTAAGCAGATTTTCCTGCAGATGCTTTACGTTTATCGACTCAGGGAATCGTCCGGCGATACCGGAAATGACAGCTTCCATGCCAGGTGCCGGAGGATCAATTCGGTAAACAGGATGCTTAACATTTAGGTTCTTTTTAAGATCACTCATGTTTACTCTTTATTTGATGCTTCGTATTTAAGTTGTCTGCACGAAGTATTTATTTGGATTAAAACCTTGAATACACGCACGGCAGAAGATCCACTAGCGGGAACTGATTGTGATAGAGTGGTAGGCCGAAAGTGGGTGCTATTATAACAACGTTTATCCCCTCCAACGTCGATGCCCACTAAATGGCATGGTGATAAAGTTTTATTTAAATCAAACGTCAGACCCCTATCATGATACATGACATTCTTGGCAGCTTATCTCTTTGTCGCAATTTTTTCGAATATTTTATCGCAAATTTTGGTGTCATATCCCCGTCGTTCTCAATTCGTGGTCCACGGAACACTGGTGCTCCGGAAAGTCACTTCAAGTGTTTCGCGAAAAAAAAGAATTTTTGTATGGGATTGTACTCATCAAACGCGAATGGCAATTAAGCTATTTTGTTTTATAGTTATACATAAGGTATGTGTCTGGCGAAAGCCGATTGCGGCTGTTTAGGGAGTCGAAGGTGGAACATATCCATAAAAAGACAACCGAGAAGCGTTGGTGGGCTATCGCGCTTGAATCTGTGTGATACGACGTCCTGTGTGAAACCGATCGCGCCGACTAGCCGGTACACGTCAGTCGATACGGGAAAGATAGTCCAATCGAAAAGTGGATGTGTGATTTTAATTAATTAAAGAATACACCAAATGTAGGCTTCGTCGTAAAGAAATCTCGTTTTGATATCAATGATGACAATGCTACTGCCAGCAT
This sequence comes from Priocnemis perturbator, assembly GCA_963942575.1. Lineage (NCBI taxonomy): Eukaryota > Metazoa > Arthropoda > Insecta > Hymenoptera > Pompilidae > Priocnemis > Priocnemis perturbator. The sequence goes on along the minus strand of OZ012645.1, from coordinate 12,106,842 downwards.
TAGTAGAATTGAAGACGATGCAGAAGACATAAATATGTGAAATCACCTCGAAATGTCAATCGCTTGTACTGCGAAGAATATTTAAAATTCGGATTTACCTGGACCGGAAATACAGATTGTCCAACTGCTCTCTGTGTTGCATGGTGAAAGAAACTTGTGAATAGCGCATTGGTGCCCGCTAAATTAAAACGTCCCTTTTTAACGGAACATACAAATCTTTCATTAAAAAATAAAGAATACTTTTAAAGGCTTTTGGAAACGCAAGGTAAACAAAGAAGCAAATTTGAGAAAAAAATGAAAGTAAATGATAAAGCTCAACTTGCGTCGTATAAAATTGTTGAGTTAGTAGCATTAACCCTTTGCGGTCGGCAGATTTCGCTTTTGGGAGTACCAGCAGGTCGGAGCAAATCTAGCGTTTCGCAGTTACTTTTCAAAGATGTCCCCGCTACGGGGACACCGACTTCTACGACGACTTAAAAATGTCCCCGCTACGGGGACACCGACTTCTACGACGATTTAAAAATGTCCCCGCCACGGGGACACCGACCGCAAAGGGTTAAAATTAAAGCCACACACGATAGCAGAATCTCCCATTTTACCTGCTTGCTGTGAAATAGTGACAATCATGTTTGGGGAAGAAGCAAAAAAGGCAATTTTGAAGACTCCGGTATCTCATGACCCGATTCACAGAAGAATGGATGACATGCCTTGCAACATTGAAAGAACAGTTGCAGGTGAACTTGCTGACATGCCCTTTGCATTACAAGTGGACGAATCGATTGATATAACGTCACGTGTGGGGCCCCTCACGCGGCTGCTTCCACCTCCACTAGCTGGACGCAACACCGACCCACCTCCCCAACCCCCATATACCCGACCGGCGCAGCGCAAGCGATCATATGACGCACTCAGCGTCGTCCGTCACCATAACAACGGGTAGTCGGTTGGGGACTCGAAATCGCACCTAGGTGCGCTTCTTGGACCACACTGGCCTAAGAGATGCGCCTTGCCCTTATATCAGTTATTACTTCTTCATACAGATGTGAGGTGGCTATTACATGGAAAGGTTTTAAATCGTGTCTTGCAATTAAGAAACGAATTACTAGTTTTTTTCGAAACAGAAAAACACGAAACTTTTGTAACACATCTAAAAAATGATAATTGTTGCAACAATTTGGCGTATTTATCAATATAAGTATGCAAGGAAACAACGAAAACATTCTTACATCGACTGACAAATTATGTGCAATGAAAAAAAAACTATTACCATGGAAGAGACACGCGAGAGAAAGAAACACAGGAATGTTCCCTTCAGTGCAGGATACAAACGAGGCAATCATTTCTTCCATAATCAAACATTTAACAACAACAGAAGAAAATGTTGAAAAATATTTTCGAATGTTAAGCACCGAACAATTTGATTGGATATGAAATCCGTTTCTTTCTTCCGACTTCTCCAGTTTTACTTTGAATGAAGAAGAAGAACTGACGTCGCTCTCGTCAGATTGAGGATTAAAATTAAAATTCATTGAAACACTCCTGAAAAATTCTGGATCTCTGTTAAAGGCGAATCGGGTCTAGCAAGAAAAGCACTAAACACATTATTATTATTTTCCACGTCATATCTTTGCGAAGCAGGATTTTCAACAATGGTGAATATTAAAACAAAGAAACGCCAGAAGCTTGGAAATTTAGAAGAGGAGATGCGAGTGGCTCTATCATTTATTCGTCCCAATATTCCTGAAATCTGCAAAGATCACCAAGCTCATGTATCACATTAAATTTGAGAAATTGTTTTTAAGTATTGTAATTATGTAAATAATATAATAATACAAAAAATAATAATTATGTAAATCTGTTTGCATCAATCAATAGTGGTATTATGTTCTTTTATATAACTAGTACTTTGAAGAAGGTGTGACCAACACCCCGCCCGCGAGTGCAACTGCGTTCACAATGCACCGTGACATGATTCCGTTTTTTTTCTATTAAGAAATTAAGTTATTTTTACAAGCAATGTCCTTTTTTTCAATCCGCTCTTAATTTCAAAAAGTTTGGCCACCCCTGATTTAAAGCTTATATTGTATCGTAAGTGTTCCGCGCCAAAAAATGTCAGAGTTTAGTGTTCCCCGACTTCAAATAGTTTGAGAACCTCAGTCATATCCTACTGATCCTACTCGTACTTCATATTGGAAATAGATAAGTAAAGCAGCTAATTGATTGCTGCCTACTTACTTATTTACAAATTCAAATGCATGCTAAAACATATCATGCAAATGCGTAGATTGAATTTTGTATTGAAACTATCAGGTAGAACTATGCAACCTTTGCATCGTAACGCTACTTTATTTTCTTACCAATGTAACGCCATGCCATGGCCACTGGGAGTGGCGACGCGAGTGGTAGAGACTGTATCTGTGCGATATATTTAATTGCTTGAAGTGGAAGATTCCCGATATTATGTTGAGATGCGCGAGTTGAAGTTCCGGGAGGATTTTTTTTAGCAGAAGCGTCGTATCTATGTTATAACAACACATACGCGTTACAAAGAACTTCAGGTTCTGTGTACGTTCGTTATGACTCGTCGTCTCTTTCGAGATCGAAGATATGAACTCTAGGGGCAACGAATTTTTGTTCGTGTTTATGTTGTCGTGTATTGACGTGATATTACATGTAGAGTCTATTAGAGCTGATCACAGGTCTAATGGCTAAAGCGCTTACAAATATAGTATAATTTCGATGTTTGACACAGCGCAAGATTTTCATCCTGACGAGCCCTGTATCTCACAGGTTTAGATGACAGTGGCTAGTTATTGCCGGCAGATTGACGAGGAAAATCAGCTCGATCGTATTCATATATCGACGCAGAATTTATTTATTAACACATAGTGCTTTAGCTTCTCTCATTATCAGTGGTTTAAGTATATTTGCTGAATACTATTGTTATAGATCTTGAATTTAAAGGTACGGTTTGACCGTTTTTTGTAAAATGTAGCTTGGAATCTTAAATGACTTTTTGGTTTCAGGCGCTTGTAGGTTAGTGAGAATGTGGGACGGGTTGCCTTCGAATCGTACAACCATTTTCGCTTATGAATTTGATACGTGACCTGCTTTCGTAGGGGAGGTGCTCAGGAGAAAAATAAATCATAGGGAGCTCATGCACGGTCCCTACTGAACGACCATGTCCTCCTTACGCGTATACCGGAGGTGCAATAATACGGTTGCAACGTGTAACACTGGCTTGCACACGCGAAAAATATGCGATTGTACATGAGGACAACCTATTCAGAAATTTGTAAGTAAAATGTTATAATACTCGGTTCTTACTGCAGGATATATTTTATTATCTTCAAGTGTTTATCATCGTGGACTATCTCATAGATTGCAAAGTTTATGTGATACTACTGTACCCGGAATAATGTTTGTAAATTTACGCGTACCCTATGTATGAATGTTGAATCAGGTAGGATACATACAGATATTTGTGTCACGAACATCATTTCCAGCTATTTTAAATGGCTACTGAAACCAAAAAGACTCTCCTTGGCCCGATTGTAAAGCCAAGATTTACCGGATATTGCATTTTTGTGCATGGCATTTGCATAGTCATAAAAAATGCATGCCTTGCCTATGCATTTCTTGCCATAACAAAATTCATTTACGTGGATACAGACAAGCATATCTCAACAACTAACCAATACATAATTTCTTATTTTATTTATTCTTCAGATATGACTTAATACTTAGTATACAAAGTATAACCTGCAGATATATATAAATTATCGTAAACATATTATTATTATTTGTCCAATAGAAATAATTTACTTAACATAAGCGGCATTTGAGCACGACTGTTTTTAATTGCCAGTACGGTGCATCGTGTACCGTTACACACTATTTCAGATCCCGTTTATATAGTAGTCTGGACCAAAAAAGAAAAACAGGGATATTTAAAAGAATAACACATCAACATGTTGAAATTGCATATAAATGCGTAGTTATTATCTGCGTCCGCACTGCGAGTAAACAATCAAAGAATGACCGGAAATATAGAAGGTAAACTGTATTCTGTATTGTGGGTATTATATGATTGCCTGTGGTTGCATAGGAATACCGTTACTTTTAACGCATTCACATGACATCAGATGTTGAAATGCGACAATTTCTCCGTTACCCGCAAAGTGTATCGCCTTTCCTGAGCGATCAAACGACTCGATTAATATTGACGTGAAACTAAATCTTGAAATTCTGTCATTATCTTCGGATTTAACATTTTTCATATATTAGACTACAATGCACTAAGAAGATCGTTATCGCCGCAAGTGGTTGCCGTGTGGTAACACTAGCATGATTGCCATTTAAATCCAGTATATATATAAGCGACTCTAAGGAAGAATTGGTTGTGACTATGTAAATTCTCATCGAATCGATAAGACTTCAACAATGTTTAGTTGATAGCGGAATCAGAGAGCATTCTGCATCTCTTGTAGTTATACTATAGGTATCGGGATCTAATTTTATGACATACATATCTAAATTCGCCTACACGGATGTATACTGTTTTTCGTTTATATGTGGAGTCGTAGTAATAAAATACATATGTCAAAGTTAAAGTGTACTTGACTCCATGATTCGGTGCGAATAAAATCATTGTATAATTTGTATCTCGTACACCAGTTGCGGTAATTTTACATAAAAGCATGCGTAAATCTGAAAAACGCCTATTAACCACATTTGTATGCCGCGTTCAAAACCAAATATCTGAGATCGTTTTTTTACTGTATAAGATTATCTGCTACTTTTTTATTATTTTTGTTTAATATCTAAGATCTTCTAGGCTTATCTGAATGAAGCTGCGTTACAAACTGGCCGTCTTCCATTATACTAGCTTTAAACTCTTCAGCATCTTCGAGCGGTTCACCATTAATCGCCGCTGCCACCTTGTAGTCACCCAACATGCTGTAGTGATTTCCATCGATGTAATATATTTCAACCTGACTGTCGGTCACCTGAAAGCAGTTTGATTGTTCAAATGCATGTTTTTTTAGTAAGAATGAAATGATGGTAAAACAAGTTTGACGCTACACAATCCAATTCGATGCACATGTATATACATCGTTTTTTTTTGTCACCTAAACGAATTAGGTAAATTCATGTTTGTGCTTCCCGTTAGTTAATCTGTGATTACAATTACCTTTCTTAGGCCATAGTCTTCATCTATGTTTCGCACAGATGGCATCGTGGGTTTCAGAAGTGTGATTAACGTCTTTATCGGCCGTATTGTACTTGTACCATATTTATCCAATGCTTTGAAACGTTCTATCAGCGACGTATATAAATCCCTTCCGCTTTCAAGCGATTCTGTCAACCGCCCTGCTGGAATTCGTACCGAGAATGCGTCTAATTTTTCTTCCCAAGAAGTACATTTAGCCAGTTCCATAATGAGCTACAAAGGCCAATGTTTCATCATATTATGATTATAAACATGAGCCAAAATGAACAAAAATATTGGAAAACTAAGGTCATCGTCTTACGTCGGCAGTATTTGCTGGGTTCATTATGTCCATAACACCCAGAAGAATGTTATCCTCGAGTTCCTTCTCAGAGGAAGAAGGTACATGCTGGTCCCTGATTGCCTTCATATGAATAGGAGCACCGTCAATCAATATCAGTCGACCAGTCATTCCCAAAGCCTCGAACTTCCTTACAAGTTCGATTGCAATGAGTGAGCCAAATGAATATCCAACAACATTAAAATCACGGCGATCTGCCATCCTTTCTAAGGCATGCTGAAGTAACAAGTTATTTCATTAATGAAATTCACACGGAACATTATTCTAATTAATATCATTATTCCAAAGACGTACGGGGAAAAGATAATTGGCCATGGCTTCGACCGAACTGTTGCAATCTCTGTGTATTCCCAACTGAAAGCATACTGCAGGGCATTTTAAGTTTGGCGTCAACTTGCTAAATATGGATCCAAATCCTTCAACTCCTGGAATAAGGAATACTTCCGGCTTGCCTTCCACTGGGTTAGTGCCCATTTGCAAACAGACTTTGAAATTGGCAATATCTTCTTCTAACAGGTGCACTATCATCTTTATACCACCTACATTGTTGGCTTCAGCCACTTTACGGCACTTCTTCATTTTATTTTGTTTGTCATCGTCCGCAGCAAGGACGATTAGTTTGGCAAAATTAAGACCACGCACATCCTGTGCGCTGAGGAATACTTCAAACTCTCTTTCTAACGTTTGTTTGATCTCTACAGCCATCATGGAGTCCATTCCAAGTTCAGCCAGCGAAGTCTGATGACTTACCATCTTTATATCTTTCAGTCCTATTAAAATAATAACATCGGAATTAACTGAAGATTTGTCTCGCCTTTAACGATTTACGATGACCGTCTCATGACAGTTCGGCTGCATACGATCTATTCTGAGAGAATCCTTGCCAGCTTACCCATGATGTTCAGCACAGCTTCGACAACGTTGCTGGCTCCCATACCGCCTGCACGCTTCTCAGCAACCACCATGCTGGCGACAACGGGCTCTTCTTGCATCAAAAATCCGTCCAACTCCTCTAAGCAAGATCTGATTTTTTGTTGCAGAGTGCCACCAATAATGAGTTCCTTATCATCATCTTGCATATCGGCAACAAGACCCACATCTCCCACAGCTCCCCATTGAATTGCTAGTCCTGGGAGACCATCCTGGACCCGTTTCTCACATATTCTCTCCATTACTGAATTCGCCATACCGTAGTTCGTTTGACCCGCGTTGCCCCTTCCGCAGGATACCGAAGAGAATACGACGAAGCGTCTTAGCTTACGGCACAACTTTCGAGAGACTTCATCGAGTATCTTTGTTGCCCAGGCCTTTGATCTGAACGATTCTTTAAATGCGTCGACTGTTTGATTCGTGAAAAAGCCATCTTTCAGAACTACCGCAAGATTAAAGATTGCATCTACCGGTCCTAAGTCTTCTGCAGCTTTGAGAATGTACTCGCAGTCGTTGCGAACGGACGCATCTTTGCCGGAAATGATCAGGACCTTAACGCCGTAAGATTTCCACAGATCTATTCTCAATCTCTGATAACCGTTCTTCACCCCTGTTCGAGAGGTCAGCACGATCATTTGCGCACCGTGCATGATCAACCAGTCAGCTAATTCCATGCCGAATCCGCCCAAACCGCCTATAATTAAATAACTCTTGCGTTCGTCGCAGTGGAACTGCGGAAGGGCCATTATGGGAGTGTTTAATGGTTCTCCTTCTTCGCGTACTTTTATTATAACCTGCAGCAAATTAAATATATTACACTCGCTATCATTCTTTGGAATCGACACGTGCAGTAATTAATACATACACCGTGTCTGTATATACCAACCTTTCCTATGTGCTTCCCAGCGGCCATAAATCTGAAAGCATCTTCCAGGTTTTCTTTCGGATAAACTGTTCTAGTGAGAGGTCTAACTGCACCGGCCTGAAGGCCTTGCGAGAACAGTTGCCACAATATCTTCTTCTTTCCTACCGGCACGTATAATTGATGGTCCAACATAACTCCTTGAAAACTGATTTCCTTCAAGAAGCATATCATGCCCAGTTTATTGTTATTGGAGAGGTCGAACTTGCCGATTTCCAGAAAACGTCCTTCCTGCGCTAAGCATCGTACGGTAGCCTGAAGTTTCTCCTCGGCCAATGAATTGAGAACAATATCAACACCTTGTCCTTTTGTCGCAGTCATGACCATTTGTTCAAAGCTTGTGTCGCGAGAGTTTCCTATGTGATCGTCGGGAATCGATGGGAACGTTTCTCTAATAAACTTGCGCTTTTCGGGAGTTCCTACAGTCGTGAAGACCTCACAGCCCTCGAACAGGGCTAAATTGATCGCTGCTTGGCCAACACCACCGCTACCCGCGTGAATAAGGATCTTCTCCCCTTTCCGTATATTTCCGCAAAGGTAAAGGGCATAATAACAAGTGGCGTACACCACAGGAACAGTTGCCGCCTCTTCCATGGTCCAGTTATCGGGAATGGGCCATCGAAGATAAGGATCGGTCACGCATAAATTCGAAAACCCTCTGCAACGAAAATACATTGTTTAGAAAATAGTTGTAAGTGCAAAAAATGGGGGTTGCTACAAAAATGAAAATTGGAACGAGGCAGCATACTTGGTGCTAACTCCCATGATTCTCTGACCAGCGGCAGTAATGCCGCAATATTCAAATCCAATACCACTCTCTATGTCCTTTCTAGGCAAGTCGTTGATTTGATTGGTGAGTTTGGCTGTCGTTAACATTACGTCACGGAAGTTTATGGAGCAGTGGGTGATGTACACGAGAAATTTGTCGTCGACATCGGGCCGTATTGGACCCTGGAGCCAGCGTAGCGAACTCAAGTCGCCGCGAACCTATTAAAAAAAGACGTCTTATAAACACGAACGAGGATAGAGCGGCCGGACAGAAGTGTCGATTTACAAACCATTTGTTTGATTGCACCGTGGTACACGAGTTTTTCTTCTAAAGCTGGCAAGAGCATATGCCTGTACGAACCCCAGACGTTTCCAGCAGTGAGTACGTTGATGGCTAAGTCCGTTTGAAGGTGACTGCTGTACAAGGGATTGTCCAGGGAAAACGGTGGCGCAGTCATACTTTGGATGAAAACTCCTCTGATAATTTCGCCGCCGGGTTCTTTTCTGAGGCAATTGACGAGCCCTAACACGCCACATTCAGGATCGTTCTCACCGACCACAATAAGTCTCATAAATCTTTGGCTCTCATTTTCTGCTTCTGCATTTAACACCTTTTGCAGTTGTTCCAACCAACCAAATGTGTTGTTGTTGACGCGCACGACCACCGTCTCCCTGCCGAGCTTCTCCCTCTTTTTGGCAAGCACGATCGACTCCTTGCCAACACGTTTTTCCAATATCACGTGCATTCCGCATTTTTCCACATAACCGACGTTGTCACCATTTGTTACAGCATCACGTGTTAACAGAAAGCCGCCGTTCTTAACAGCACTTAAGAGTTGCTTCAACGTCTCGCTCTTAGACCCCGATAGAAGTCCGTATCCAATTGCCATCATGGCATTGCCATCGTTTGGTAGCTTCTTAGGTTCCAGTACGTGGATGGACGAATCGATAGCATTCTCTTCCAAGCGATCCGGACTGATGCCCAGCGAAATATCAGCTTGGATTAATGGAAGGTCACCGAGGACTTCTTTCACTATCGGGGAAACAAGATCTTCGGCTGAGACTTTGCTGTTGCTGTCAAACAGTTCGACAGTTTTAACTTTTATCGATGGTTGGTTTTCGAGTGCAATATGTACGCAGAGTCTAACGACTTCCTGCAACGACATGTCCTTTCGGTCTCTATGGGCCACAAAGCTGTATTTCTCCAGGACTGGATCGCCGGCCGGTTTTCGTCTTGATATAACGGATGCTGTTGGATCATGAATTTCAATACCACCCGCCGCAATCACGTTCAGATCCTTGTACACCCTGACAGGTACATCTACGGTAGAAGAAATGCGAAACGTTATCTTTTAATATGTCCAATGTGTACGAGCACGTTGTTTATCACACCAGCTAGTGATCTAGGCAAACATGTAAAGTCAAATAAGCTTGCTCACGTTTTTCTTCAGCGTTCAGACTTCGCAGAATGCTTACATGCTCCCTTACATCTATGACGAGTTTCCGTATACTAGTCGGTACAACTAAACATCTGGTGTCGAATCCCAAGATGTACAATTGCAGCATATTGTCCATGAATGACACCCAGTTACTATTCCATGTAATAATTCCTTTAGTCGCGTTAATCGACGCCCTCTTTAATCCACGGTAAATGCCACCATATTGATAACCGCGAAGCCTAAGCTCTTTATAGATGTCTTTCGTAGTCAACGATTCATCTTCATCGTCAACGATCAGTGGCTTCTTAATTTTTTCTTGTGCCATGTTCGACGAAGTGCGAATATATCCACTCACGACAAGTGCATCACCGTCAACTATTTCGAATTTTCCAGATCCTACAAATGGGATGCGTCGAGCGATTCAATGTTTAAAAGAAATCCGAATATCTAGCTTGACAATAAAAACTACAAACAGGAACAAGATGTTACCTTTTTGTATCATAACGAGCAATTCCAAAGCACCCTCTTTTGGAATTGACGTCGCTCTATGAAAGACTATTTCCTCAAAGATAACCGGCAGTTGCGTATAGAATTCTCCCGTCATCATGCCCAGCGTTTCCCAAACGATGTTCAAGTATCCAGTCGCCGGTAATAAGTTTCTACCGTCAATAACGTGGCCTGACATGACTTCGAAGAATTCATCATTCAGCGTCACGTCGATCGTCCTCTCTCCCGTAAAAATCTTCTCATGTGGCTTGTATCTTGTAACGTACCAGTCGTCGGAATGTTCCCATTTAATAAGATGCGAAATCATTGGCGTGCCGCGGCTCACTGGAAACGAGACTTCAGGATAAATATTGGACAGCTGTGGGTGGTGACCAACATTGTAGAGTTGTCCAAGCGCTTGAACAAAGACTTCAGCGTTGTCCGCGTGGCCTCGCTTCGTGAGGGCGATATTTATCACAGTGGGCTCCAAGGCTCGACGTAAGATAGCTTGCAAAAGGCCGTGCGGTGCAATCTCGATTGTAACAGCGTCGCTCGGAATGTGCTTCAGTGCTTCTTCAAAGAGAACAGAATTCAGCAGACTGTTCGTATGGTATTCTGCCGATGAGAGTTTTGCAGCCGTCGTCGACCATTCTGCCTGGGGAACGGACGTGCTGATCCATTTTTGACTTCGTGGATTCGGGTTCGGTATTACTTGCTTCAGGTAGGCAAGTAGTTTGGAACCAGCTGGGGCGATGTATCGACTGTGATATGGAATATTACTGCACGCCACTTCCTTCGCGAATACGTTCTGTGCCTGTGGGAGAAGACAATAGTTTCAGATATTCGTCCGAATAGTGCGGGAATTGCTAATTTGTCGACACGTGAACCTTTTCAAATTGTATTAACTTGTCAAAACTGTTTTATCGTCAAGTCTTGTATACTCAATCAGTGTACTGAACAAGTATGTCTATCACTGAAAATACGGCACCATGGCTTTTTATTGAATTCCTGCTTGATTTATTTCCCCTAAGAACAAACCTGTAGATGAGCAACGAATGTTGCCACAGATTTGGCTGGTCCACTGATTGTAGCACTAGTTTCACTGTTGTGACAGGCGATGTCAACGTCGGGTGGAACGATGTCCTTGAGATCATGATACCCAAGACCAACTGCCGCCATTGAACCGAAGATTACAGCCGACTCGATAGAGGCCATTCCTCGCGAATAAGCCGACATGACCATCTGTTCGGCTGTAAAACATCCATCGGCATAGGCACATCCCAATTCACCAACCGAGTGGCCAATTATGTAATCCGGCACAATGCCAAGAGCACGTAAAAGGTCCACTAATCCAATCTGCAAAAGCAGGATATATCGGCTCTTTTTATATTTAATGCAAACGAGCATAAAGTATTTGCTGGTTTCAACTAAATTAGCTTGCATTGCACAATAATCTGTAATTTCGATGTCTTACTTGGATTGCGGCAATTCCGACAAACGAATTCACAATATTTTCGAATATTTCCTTCTTATTGGTCGTAATGATGTCGATGATGTCAACGCCTTTCGGCTTCAACACGGCGGCGCACTTCTGTATTGATTTAGCGAATACTGGAAAACGCATTAAGGCTCGACCTGCCAAAAATATTCAGTAAAAGTTACATTTTCTGCCTACAGTCGTTTGTTCAGCTGCTTATGCGTGGTTGATTATTCAAATATCGAATTCTAATGGCGTTAAGCATTCGCTTTCGCTTCTATTGCAAATGTCGTACTAAAGTATTCACAACACTATTTAATAGTTTCTGGTTGCGAAAGGTATGTTGCATGCAACGTGTACCAGGTACAATATCTTTTTGGTACATCAGTTTATGATTGACAACATACCCATTGTAGGCCATTGCGATCCCATGCCAGAAAACACGAACCATAACGGTCTCCTTGCACCGGGGTAATTTTCAATGTCTCTTAGCGGCTCTTTCGATGTTTTTCGACCAACAATACTGTATCCTCTGTACAGGTGACCCGTAATATTATCCGAATGAACATTATGTAAGAGGCCGATATATTCCACATCTACTGGACGATTTTCAATCTATTGCATGTAATGTTAATATCATAATTTTTATTAATACCAACATACTTTAATAAATAATAAAAATAACATAATATAAATTTAATGAAATAATCCAATAATGATAAAATATAGAGTTGTTGAGGGAGCAGACAATGGGAAACCATTAAATTTAATAAATATACATACAATTAGTATGTGAGTGTCAATGAGATTATGTACTCGCGGAAGACATTAATGGATAGAAAAGCTTCAGACTTTCTCCTAGCGACAATAGAGCTTTTGTACCAAATAAAAAGATGTTGAAACTTATACCCACGTCATTTAATAACGTCTCCACTGCTTCCTCTGTACGCCCAGATACTACAACGAGTCTGGGCAGGTCATCATTAGGTGCTCCATTGTTAACTTTCTGCTTCGGGTTATGTTTTAATAAAATGTGTGCGTTTGCACCACCGAAACCGAAGGAATTAATGCCTACGCAGCCACCCTCCCAAGCGGTCGGTTCTGTCACAACTTGAATCCTTCCGTTTTCTAGAGCTTTCACCCCTTCGCGTGGATACGTGTAATGCAAATTAGGCGGAATAATACCAGTCTCCATCGCGATCAGTACCTTTAAACGATGATTGTATTACATTTCATACATGATTTACTTCTACGTATCTATTATCAAGTGTAAGCATAAGTGTTACTTTTATACCGAGTATGTGCATTCCATGTGTTGTACTGAATATGACCTTAGCATAAGTGTTACTATAATAGCCAGTATGTGGATTCCATATATTAAACGCAATGCATCGTATATTGTTACCTTAGCAATTGAACAGAAGCCACTGGCTGGTTCTGAGTGTCCCAAATTCGATTTAATGGACCCGATTTTGAGGGGACCTTTTCTGTTCTCGCAGAATACCTTCTCGATAGCGTTGATCTCTTCAGGATCGCCGACCCTGGTACCGGTACCGTGAGCTTCCATATAGTTAATAATGCTCGGATCTATGCCGGATTCTTGGTAAAAGTCCTCAAGGAGTGTGCGTTGCATTGCACTTGACGGGAAAGTGATTCCTTGCTCCTTAAAACCGTCGGAATTTGTTTTGCCGTGAACCACGGTTGCATAAATCCTTTTCGCGTCTTTTGCCCTTTGAAGGAACATCACACCTACGGTTTCACTACGCACATAGCCGTTTGCATTTACATCAAAGGATCTGCAGCAACCTTCTGGTGATAGGACACCTAGAGAAATTCATAATAATCTTATTGCAGGGCATTAAGAGGTGCATCCTGATATGCAGAGAAATGTACTGAAATTTGCATTCTGCCGATACATTTGAACCGATCGTTCGATGGCAGCTGGCACACTATCTGTTAACAGTGATGCCAGAAAGCGAAATCGTAACAGTAACACGCCGAGTGATGGGGGCATGCGGTAAGTGTGTGCGTGCCGTGTCTGCGAGCGTCTTTCGCGACGTTCAACTGTGACAACTGTCACATATCACATGCATGGCCCCCACCACTCGGCGTGTTACTGTTACGATTTCGCTTTCTGGCATCACTGTCTGTTAATTTGAAATTACGCAAAACTATCGAAAACAATTTTGCGTTGTAGATAGACGGAAATTATTTCTTGCCTATACCTTCGCACGACTTCAATCAGTCTGTTATGTAATGAAAGACTTCGTTTCGTAAAAAATAGAAGGCAATTATAGGAAGACCGTAAAGAAAATAGCGTAATATTTGTTCAATCATACCAAGTCGAGAGAACTGCAACGACACATGCGGGTGGAGACACAAATTAGCTCCGCCAACGATCGCATTGTCGCACTTTCCACTACGAATGGCTTCATACGCGTGTTCCAGAGCAAAGAGACTGGAGCTGCATGCGGAGTCAATCGTATATGATGGTCCATGGACACCCAGCCAATATGATATCCTGTTTGCAAACATGGCTCTACTACATCCGGTTATACCGAATCCGTTTACCTGCGGTACAATTACGATGAAACATTGCAACCAGGAATTATAATTTCAAATCGATGTAATTGCTGCTGCTATACATAGACGCTGGTTCACCTGAAGCTTCTCGTAGAACCAGGTTTTCTCTGATTCCGAAAAGCAGGCACCGATGAAAACGCCGGTATTGGAGCCGCGCAGCTGCCTTGGATGTACTCCTGCATCAACAATAGCCTCATACGTGTGTTCCAGCAACATTCTGCACATGGGGTCCATGGTGTGAGCCTGTTTAAAGTGGACGCCGAAGAAAAGGGCATCGAACTTGGCAAGTTCGTGTACCTTCCCCGTTCTCTTCGGTATATCCGGATGGTCTATGATTTACAGGGAAATAATACAAATATCTGACAACGTCTATCAGACGTACATTCTCTCATTATTAGAAAAACATTTTATATTACATTTGTTGCCAAGGGAGATTTACCGAGCTGAAAGGACGAAGGTGTTTGAAAGAAGTCGGACAATTCTTACCCAAATCCCATCGTTCGTCGGTGTCCGTGATGAGATCAACTTTCTTGAAAAGATTCTCCTGCAGATGCTTCACGGTCCTCGACGCCGGAAATCTACCGGCGATGCCGGAGATGACAATCTCCATGCCGGGTGCCGGAGGATCGACTCGACGAATAGGGTGGCCGGTACTTGAGTTTTCCTTAGTTTTATTCATATTTCTTCTTTCTCCGCCGATAGCGCCCGATTCAAAGTACACCACAAAGGCCACCTATATATATATTCTCGGGCTCTCGCCTGTATCTACCTGTATCCCTACGAGAGGTACACTTAGGTCGAACATCCACAACGTTGCTTTCGATATCCTCTAAATACCCACCAGTGGGAACCGATTGTGACAGAGTAAGACCCACGAAAGTGGGTGCTATTATAACAACGGGTGTCCCCACCCTCGACAAACGTGGCGAACTTACACAATGACACACTTGCATTTACATCAGACCCTTATTATAATTTCATTTTAACTTGACCTCTTGCCGGCTCGTTTTCCTTCGGTAATTTCCTTCCTAGGATATCTTTCAATGTTCTCCGTGTTCCAAGCAAGATATTTCTTATTTTCGAAATTTAATTGCCTTTAAGGAAAGAAGAGGTCATACCCGCAATAAAATAGTTGAAATTGGTATACATGGCAGTTGACCGCAGTTTATGAATTATATACATCAGACCTGGTTGAAGCGGGATATATATTCTATGAAAACCTTACAGAATGCATGAGTCAATGCACATAGAAATTTGTCCTTTTATTCCTTTATATGCGCATTCGTAGCTAACGGGTAGACTATAAGGTCTATGGATTGGAAAACATTGGAATGCTTTCAAAATTAATAACAAAAATACTTTATAAATTCTGTTTAACAAAATTACCCCGAAAAATGGAGCGGGGAAAAGTGCGGCTCTGGAATATTTCTAAAGTGTAAGATAAGTCTTTTACTGTGATGAACTTTGTCCACTCCTGATATACAATAAGAATTTTTTCGCGTATTCCAAGGTTCTTATGAAATTTATACATCTGTAATGGACAATATGTGTAAAGTAATGTCATTCAGACGTTGCACGTCATATAAATACATTGTGTTGCAATGTACGTACATATACAATTGTTCTCTGTGACGGTCGTCGATAACATGGTTCTTGAATAATACATTATCAGTTAAATGCATTGTATTATGAACCCGTTTATTTTTCATAAGATAAAGTTATCGCGTATTGTACCAAATACTTCACGATCCTGTAAGACGTACAGTTATGATGCGAATTTTGTCCAAGTTAGCGTTTCCATAATGTGCTACAAATATTGTGGTAAATAATATATTAAATTACATATGTGTTATAAAATAAATCACTAAAAAATGTGGTTGCAGACCAAAAGTTCATTGTAAGATTCACATCAGAGACATCATTGACATCAGAGTGTTTCATCTTTTTTAGATGATTCACTTTACAGTCAATGTACTACGAGGTGATATTCTGTAGCGAGGCATTGAACTTAATAATAGATAATTATTCGTTCACGATTATCGCTTTTGTCTTTTTTAAATAGCCAGTAAATTTCAATGAATATTCCTCTTGGCACAACAATGAAGTCAAGGGTTGCCGGATACCGCATGTTTCAGCATAAGATCAGCATACATTAATGTCTCCATAGACTCCCGATGCCCTTGTAGTAACAATTTGCGACGTAGCCGCGAATATTTGGAGTTTTTAAAAATTAATTAACGCGGACAAATGTCGACGCGCTTCAACCGTTATGTGGGTATTTATTAAGAAAATGTAATCAAACTCTCATATTTTATTTAAACATTTTTCATTTCATCTATATAATCTCGCGTTAGACTACAAAATTACAAAAATTTTGTTGACGTTCCAACGTCAGGTATATATTATTTATCGTAATTGTAATATTATTGCTTATTTAGTAGAAATAACTTACTTAACATAAACGCCATTATTAAGTACACATATTTTTAATTATCAGTACGGTACCGCGAGTACCGTTGTACTCTGCCTCCGCTAGTGCTCGGTCCAAGAATGTAAAATTAAAATATACATATGAAAAAATGGCAGTCATTGTATTATTTATAAATACATTGAAAATTTGGCTTCTTAATACTAGTCGTTGTTGTATTCAATTATCTTAATTATATTTAGACGCCTATTTGTGCTTGCGTCCTTATTGCGAGTGAACGCTCAAATAATGTCAGGAAACAATTTGTAAATAAAGTAACATATGGTATCTTCTTAGAATCATACACTTAGTTTTGTCGTCACATGAAAATATCGTGTTGGTTGATTACTGGAGTAAACCAGAGGTTTCGTTTACAGCAAAACGAACGCTTTTGAGTTGGAGAAGTTCCATCAGATTAAATGTTGAGTACGTGTCAATACTTCGGAATGCCAGCAAAGTGTACCTTCTTTCCGGATCCATCGAGCGCCTCGATTATACTTGAAGTAAAACTATACTCTGAACTGCTGTCATCATCTTGAGCCCTAAATTGTGAAATGTGTTAGACTACGATTTCTTGAATACGTCAATGTAACTGATAACATGATACTTGCAGTGTATTTAAACTATTAAGACTGCCGCTTAAGTCCGCTATGTTAGATGGGCCCTCTATTCTGAGCAATTCTAAGAAAGAATTGACTGCTGCTACGTAAATTCCTTTCGAATTGGTAACACCTAAATAACGTGGACTTGACAGATCGATCACAGAGCGTTCTGGACTCTTCGACATTGACGTGTAAGTGTTGGCATCGAGTCTTATGATTTCCACAGACGAGAAATAAATGACGAAGAGGTATGGTTTGCGGAATGCTAGAATAGAAATTGCGAAAGTTATACAGTTCGTTCCCGATGCTCGACAATCCCTGCGAACGATGAACCCATATTCTAAGTAAGTGTATTCAATTAACAGAATTCCTACCAAAGGAGAATGGTAAATGGTTCCACGTCGGATCGATTTCTCGAGTTCGTTGACCGTGCTCATTTACGAACACGCCGAATGCATTATAGCATAATAGTATTTCTACTGTTTCAGGGGTATGAGAAACATTGAGAACGCTGACCGGAAATATTCCAAGGTTGGCTACTCCCATTATCGTCGCTTTCACAGAATTATCATCTCCCGCAGGAAACTCTGCAATGATATTCACAACTCAATGCACGATGTATAATGGAAATATATAGAACGTAAAAATACAAAATTTTTGCGTGAAACAGATTTGCGTGTAAAAATGAAGTAGCTTCGTCGAATTACCGTCTATGTCGTAAGTTCTAAGATCAATTTGGAAAAACTTATTGCATCCTACAATTAGCGCATTTTGTGCAAATATAGCGCAACTACAGGGATCCTGCGTCTCAAACTGACGAATTTCAATGAATTCTTCTGAATCTTCTGTGATTGTCCATGTAAGTAATCTAGAAGCAATATTGAATAGTGTTACAAATTTAGCCGCATTTTACTAGCAACAAGTCGATGGCATAACACGAATAATTTAATTGATACTCACATGACATCAGTAGCTGTTGCTGCACACAAAATTTTCCCTTGCAATTGATAAAGATGACAACTTTCGGAGGCACTTAAAACGGTCTTTGTGCTGATTGCCGGTCTCGAACATTCATCTGCTACGGCATTGCTCTTTAATTGTCTTAAACTACACCATACCAATTGCCTGTTCTCTCCAGCAATCATTAAAGCCATATCCAAATGGGGGTGCAAAGTGAGTTGGTGCACTTTCTTTACACCGCGTATCGCTGTTAACGTTCGAGATTTCGTACCACAATAAGAGAACAGACCCTCTTCGGCACCTAATAAAAGAGCGTGTTCTCCAGCCAAAATTACGGCACAATTCAAATCCAGCTGAAAACAAGTACGAATAAAATAGTGCTCTTCATTACCTCAATTGGGAATATAATTTTCAGTGTTTTTCTAACTAAATAACATTGAAGTACACTACAAACATTGACGTACTTGACTTTTCTCCAGTTTAAGGACAGTTTGATACTTTTCATTCCTTAACGCTTTACCGGAAGAATTTTGACTAGTGATAGATTTTAGAGCTTTTAACCAATTCTTTCTGTCGGTTTGATTAAGCGCCATTATATCTATCCGTGATGTAGGCCAGCAAGTTGTCGAAGAATTTGATTCTAATCTAAACATATAGGGTAGGTCCGACTTTGCCGTGCCAAGCACTTCCGCCTGCTGCACATTTTCGGATACCGCAAAACCGTTCTTTTCATTTAAATCTATACGATTTACGGGCGCCATTCCTGGGGCTGGTTGGTGTTCGTAAGTACACAAGCGCGACCCTTCTAATCTGAGATACTTTCGTTCCCAGCAAGATTTTGATCGCCCCGGCACTTTAACCCAACTCTCCATTGCTATGTTGTTTTCATTCGTTTGCGTAGTATGTGAAGGCTGGAAATAATAGTAGAGGACAATAATTAGCTTAAACATTTCTATCATGTGCGAGATTGGAAAATTAGAAATGGTTGATTTACCACATCAGGTTTGTCGGGTTGATCTAGAGCCAGCGTTTGAACACTCCCTTCGACAGAAGATAAACTTTCATCGCTGACGTTCCACGATCTTGCAAACTGTTTCGCGATTGTACCCGGTAGACCGCAAGTCGCAGGAACCGATAATGAGCATTTTGGATGTGTCATTATTTGGCACTCGCTACAGACTGCCGCGCGTTTGCCAAACTGGATGGAATCTAAACATGCAGAGCATTTTCCGGCTCGCATCGGTAGAATAACGTTAAATCGATGCGGGATGTTATGTCCTATTCGTTGAGGCGATAACCTCGACATTAACGAATCGAGTCCGGCTTCTGCAGTGTATGTATGGGACTTCTTCATCTCAGGAGAAGACGGCGAAGATGGCGCAGATGCTGATGCGTGCATGGCTTTAAGTTCTAACAGCTGTTCCGTCAATGCTTTTACTTTGGCCCTTTCCTTGACCAACTGATTTTCCAATTCTCGGTACCCCACGGGCATGCCAATACCGCTAGGAGGTATATTCTCCTTCTGTTTGGTACCGAGTATCTTGTCACACATAGTTTTCTTTTTCTTACTGCACTCCTCAAGTTTCAATTGCAAGAAATCAATCAGCTTTGTCTGTTGCTGCCGAGTACTCTCCGCCTTCACCTCTCCTTCCTGATAAAATTGCCGCATCTCCTCCAATACACTCTCCAATTCAGCAATCCTCAATCTCAGCTGCTGACCTTGATCAATGCTAGTTTGCAAATCACAATTTAAACTGTCATTAACCTCTTTCAGTTCGTGCAGCCTTGTCAAATACTGAGTACTGTCTTCTTTTGCAAGTCTGACTTGCGCTTTAGCCGTTTCTAAAGCACGCATCGCTTCTGACAGATCGCACTCGAGCTCGCCACACCTGGTACTCAGTTCTTCTATTTGTGCGCTCAGTTCCTGGCTGAGTTTCTTGTACTGATCTCTCTGAGCGATCAATCCGTTCCTTTCGCTTTCAATGTCACTGGTTTCCGTTTCGAGTCTGTCCACATTACGTTCAGCAATTACACGCAATGTTTTTTCTTCAGTTTGTGCTGTACGGGCCTCGCGAAGTTTTGCTTCCAGAGCTTCTATTTCCTTCTGTAACTTCATTTTATCCTGAATTAACATATTCTCACGAGTTTCATGGTCACTCGTCAAGCGTTCGTAGTCCGTCAACTGTTCTTCGAGAACTGTGCAAGTTTCCTTCAGCAATTCAACGTTTACCTCGTAACTATTGATTTCTTGCTGTAGTTTCTCTATTTTGGACTCAAACTTGCTCTTTTCTTCGTTCCATTTCGACGCTGACTGAGTCAGACGCTTGTTCTCTGTATTCAGACTATCCGCACGATCCTGACTCGTTCGCATTTGCTTCCTGGCTGCATCGAACTCTCTGCGTAAAGATGCGCTTGTAGACTGAAGTTCCTCCATTTGCTTATTCGCCTGAGTTAGAGCCCTCTGCGCAGAGTCGGCCTGTAATTTGTTTCTGGAAGCCTCTTTTGTGACATCTGCCAGTGACGCTTTAGCGCTGTCTAACTCTTTAAGTAACTTCTTCGACTTCTCCTCATCCTCCTTCACCTTACCCTGTAGTTTGTCAGTAAGTTTTTGATTCTCAGTGTGTAAAACTTTTATCTTCTCTTCTGCTTTTTTACTTTCCCTCACCGCAATTCGCTTATCTAAATTGGCATCAGACAGTTCCTTCTCCTTCTTCCATAGATTCATTTGTGCTTGCTTCGCAATTTGTCGTTCCGTCGACATATTTTCTCTTGAAGTGTCCAGCTGTTGCTCCAGTCTTCGCACTTGTTCTTCCAGATGAGCGATCTTTCCGACCAGGTCCTGCTTACATTCACTACTAGGTCTGGGTTTCTCGACTACCGCCCGCTTCAAACCCTTGTTTTCCGCTTCTAGGTCGGTAACGCTACGTTCCAATCGCTGTAAAAGTTCTTCCAACTCGCCGACTTTGCGTAAATGCTCCTCCTCCTTTTCAAGCGACTCTTGAAGTCTTTTCTGCAAAGCAGCCTTATCTTGCGTTAACTTGTCAAGATTTAATGCCATTGTTTCGCTCTGCTCCAAATTTATTACTGTCTCATTAAGATCTGCTTTCGTTGTGTGCAATTGCTCCTTCAACTGTGCATTTTCCAGTTGAAGCCTCTCAAGTTGTTCTTGGAGAGTGCAAACAGTTTGCTCTGACATTACAGCACCTTCCAGTTGCTTTGATCTCTCTTGTAATTGCTTTCGCAGAGTCTCTATCTCTACATCCCTTGCTGGAATTGTAGCCTGTACACTGCGTAACTGCTCCTGACAATCCTTCAATTCATTCTGTGCTAATTCAAAAGCAACATGTAGCCGTGATTGCCGACAATGGTTGGAATCCTGTTCATTCCTTAGTTTGGCTTCTAAATCTGTATTCTTTGCTATTTCAAGGTCCAACTTCTTTCTTAGCTCTGCCAATTGATTATGAGCACGATTCGATATTTCCTCCAATTTTGTTTCCACACCTTGAGCACTTTGCCTACTCAATTCTCTTGTCTTTGCCAAGGATTCTTTGTATTGCATCTAATAAAAAAAAAGAACATTTTTACAGTATACTTACTATTATAAGGTCCATCATACACGGTTATGTACTACATTTATGTCCACTAACCTGGAACACTCTGAGCTTATGTAGTTCAGCATTGGAAGTTTCCAATTCGCACTCTGTTCTTTGCAAACGTGAACTCATCTCATTGTTACTTGTGCATAGTTCTGTAATTCTGACAGTCTGCGCTTCAATATGCTTGTTGAGTTGGCAAACTTTTTCCTTTTCAGAATTTTCCCACTTACGTTTAGCATCTTTTATCAGACCAAGTGCTCTGGTTTCTAAATCTCTCCTCTCTTGTCGTTCTAATTCTATAAGGAAGATTCAGGTTTGTTTTCAACATTAACTGGTTTGCAGATATGTGTACTCCTATATATAATACTGATAACTATAATCTGGGTAATGCAGTACACGGTAAACACAGTATTACGCACCCGGGAGACTTAATCATACTTTCTATATGATTGTTAACTCAGTCATGGGCCATTAAAATTATTTCCAAAACTAGATTACAGTATTTTCTTATGCAAATTAACAATACATAGTCATTGCAGCAATGATTATTTAAATTAAATTAATAATAATACAAACATTCAAAATAGGAGTTATTTCTCTCAAATACCTAAAGTTCTTTTCAGCCCTGCTATTTCTGATCTCGTAGAAGCCACTTCCCTCTCAAGCTTGTCCCTCTCCTTATTAGAGGCTTCTAATTTGATAGATTTATCATCTAATTGTGACTTTAACTGTACCACGTCTCTAATCTTTTCCTGAAGGTCAAATATTTGTTTCTGCTTCTCTTGCAACTCCCTTTTCCTATTGTCCAATTGTGTTTCCAGTTCCATTTTCTCTTTAGAAAATTTCTCTGACTGCACCGCTTGATGCTTAGGGAATTTAAACTCAAAGTAGGGTGAACACTCGTCAGACGCATCTTTAATCGCACTGAGGCCCTCCATTGCATGAGGACAAATTTCACTGGCTGCAGCAAAGCAAAGAGATTTGTTAGCAATTTCTACTAAACCATGTGACAGAAAGGTTGCAAAACTTACTCAGACTTCTTCTAAGTCCAGCTAAATCGGACTTTGCAGCCTCTAATTCCTGCTCCAACTTATCCTTATTTTTAACTGAACCGTCTGATTGTTGTGCTTTCTCACCATGTGCCATAGTTGCTCTGGGCTGCGCTTTCTCGCGCATGCGCATGAAATCCTGCTTAAGGTACGTGCTAAAATTCATGAAAAAGAGGTCCCGTTTGGCCCCTCCGTTCAGATATCATTTATAAAAAATTTTGTTGGGGTCCACAATAGGGCATACTGCATGCTTCGTCCCTGCATTTTTCCTAAATTGCACTCCGCATGCGCCAGAAAGCGCAGCCAGGAGCAACACTGCCATGTGCATTATCTGATTTCGTAGGCACCCTAGACCATAGTTGCTCTGGGCTGCGCTTTCTCGCGTATGCGCATGAAATCCTGCTTAAGGTACGTGCTAAAATTCATGAAAAAGAGGTCCCGTTTGGCCCCTCCGTTCAGATATCATTTATAAAAACTTTTGTTGGGGTCCACAATAGGGCATACTGCATGCTTCGTCCCTGTATTTTTCCTAAATTGCACTCCGCATGCGCCAGAAAGCGCAGCCAGGAGCAACACTGCCCTAGACTTCCGAACGGACTCCTCGAAAAGTGTCAAAAACTTATAGTACTTCTCTTGATCCTCCTCCTTGCTTGTAGGATCCATTGTTTTGCCGGCTTAGTTTTATGTATACTTCTCTTAACTTCTCTCTTTAATCGTCATTGAGCGAGGAAGAAAGATTCAGACGATCTTCCGGTGAGTTCTCTTACCGAATCTCATGAGAAATTGTATGACGTTAAATTCGTCCGCACATGAACCGCGATTGAAAAACTTCAGAGAGCAAGAATGCACTTCGGAGTTCGGCGATTATTTACTTTGAACAGTATTACAGTGCCTACTATTTATAACCTTAAGGGGATACAACCAGCGATTCCTCCTCTTGCGACGTTTGAAGCTTTGCTTTATTCGTTCGGCAGCGTTCGCGCGCATTCCTCGTCGTGAAGAGACATTATTTACAACTTATTCTTCCTCCGTCAACAGTGCACTATTCGTAACGGTCGCGCGACAGCTTCCATGTTTATAATTCAAATTTCTACGACGCCGAGTGCGCGAGGATGGCCGAAAGCCGGGAGATGGCATCACGACGCCTAAAATGTAGCGTCATCTTTCGGTCGTACCCGACATTACGGTTCTTTCGATTGATAGAGCAATTGAGAGTTCGCTCCGAGTTGGCGGTTCGCTTCCGTAGTCGCATTCAAATAATCGTAAGTAGCTGTATATCATTGTTTCGTGTTACCTTGGTCGAATATTGTACGACTGCCATTGAACATTGAACTATAGAATACCTGGAATGTGCACGGGTGCAGGAACAGCCGTGCCTCGCTGTTAGATAGAGAAACTGGACCTTTGGGACATACAGTCGATTTGCGCCTTTCGACGTAAGTTCCACAGAGATTTGACTAGATATGACCGGTTCGAAAAGAGTTGCTCTCTTCTATTTAGATATTTCAGTAGGTGATGTCAGTATGTCACAGAAATTAATGTATATGATCACAAAATAAAGTAAAAAATATTATCAAACGCATTAAAATTACACATGATTTTTTGTTTTAGAGGTAGTGAAGGTTAATTGTTAATACATATCGAAATTGCTTTCCTTTGGGAATTGTTCATGCTGGATGTAAAAATATAATATTTGCTCATTTTGTTTTTTTTCTAAATAGACATAGACAATAAATAAAATAAATATTACAATAATTTTGATTGATATTATTAATTTTGTTTGAGAAAGTATCCTTTTTAACAGACTTCAAAAATGCACTGAAAAATATAAACTAATGTTCAATTTTTAAAGTCGGTGTTACTTTTTTTTAAGTTTTTTATGCGTTTGAAAGTAGTGTTTCCTCGTTCAGGTCCACCCATTAACATTTTAGGAATAGAATAATACATATACTGGTAATTAACAAGTTTCACATGCTATTATTGCCATAGTCAGAAATTGTAATAAGATGCCTAATTGATGTACACATTTGGAATTATCTCTCTGTTTACAAATTGCAAATTATGAAATATATATAATCTATATTTCTTGTATGGGAACAGTTTTTCTTCAAACACATCCTGTTTTTATTACGACTTACCATAAACCCTTTTGTCAAAAGGATAGTACAGCTAAGATAGTTCAGTTCCGTATATTTTAACGGCGTACACAACATTATTGAAAGGGCAGTACAGGTAACAAAGGACAAAATACCAAAATATCTTCTTTCTCTCTCGGCGCGGCTCTATTGCAGCTCTACATACGGCCGTGCGCATTCCAGGTATTCTATAGTTCAATGACGACTGCAGTTGTCGACAACGCTCGTTTTTTGTCATCGTCGATTATTGTCTCATTGTAGATAGACGTAAGTTTGAGTCAAACGGACGTCGAACTCGATGAATGGATCGCCACTGAGAAGGTTTTAGTCGAGCGTGGGCTCAGTTAATAATTGTTCGATTTTATTACCTGCAATCGTGCGGGAGAAAGTGAGCATCAGGAACTATGCGCGATACTAACAAGCATAATCTAAATTAACCCTCATGACCTCGTGCGATTGGCGAAATGTCAGGGCTGCGGCTGATTCATAATGTTCCTGTTGCAAGAACTTTTCTCATCCGATTCGACGGATGGCAGACGAGCGATATCGTAAACTGAATCCGATTCCACGCCTGTCAAAAATCCTTACTTATGCTCACGGCCCAGTTAACATTTACCCGTGAGTACAAGTCCATTTCCAGAACGATTCATAGTACATTTTGTTAATCATTGTTTCATTTGCGTTTTCCCATCTCATCTCGTCTTACAATTCTTAATACTTAAGCTCACCTGAGAGTAAATATGTCGAAAGTACTTATCGAGTAATACAAAAATTAACAAAAACGCATCTGAGGGTAGTATTAGCAAACTGCTCAGACTTAGCTTAGTCAATATATTCTTTATAGTCAAGAGACAAGTGCGTCCGACGGCCGCGTACACGCAACATACTTGAACGGATTTGGACTCCGGAAACATATTATTTTCGCGTTCCAGCGATCGACGCACAGCAAAGTCTGACATTTAGGCGATGACCAGTTTCGCGGTACCTCATCATTTCCCGATAATTCGTATTACGTCAGCGCCAGGTACCTCTAGAGGCCCTGTGACACAAAATCACGAAATTGTCAACAAGATTGGTTTCGAGATGCCATTTTTCAACGAAACGAATACGACAGACTCCCATTGCAAATAACATTGATGTTGTATAGAGTACCGACATAATAATAGTGGTCGTATACCAACGTGCTTTATCTAGTACTTTTGTTACAAATTAGCGGCACCAAACGAAATCGACACATTTGCTTCTTGATTTTTATTATAATTACCACTAGAGACCCTACAATCAGAGTCACGAAAGTGCCAACAAGATTGGGTCAGCGACCTGCCTCCAGGATGCAACGTATTTACTTGAAGTTATACAGAGAAGTTGTACGGTAGCGGTCGTTTAAAATCGCGCTACATCTGGTACCTACATCGAAAAATGGCGGCACCAATGAAAATCGACAGATCAATTTTGTGACTCTGATTATAGGGTCTCTAGGTACCAGGAGCTAGAAAGACGATAGAAAGGAGGAAACGCTTATACGGCAGCCAGTTTTCGATTTGCCAGCGACACCAATGGTTTTGCCTATCACTATTCGTCCGTTTCGTGGCAATCCATCATTTTCCTGCAGTGCCGAGCGGCCGATTTTTCAGTCTCGCGCATATTCCCTACGGCCTACGCCATTTAGCGTCGGCCTCTTCGGTGGTTCAGCTGTTTGCCTGCACTCACGCATAAGAGCGCGGGCTCTGTCGAATTTACATAATGCATCGACGTGACGCTTCGGTGAAATGGGATAACGCGTCGAGACACGTCGCCATACAAATTGATCCATCTTCTTACTTAATAGCGACAATGTTGAGTGACGTTCGAAGATTATTTTGAATATTTACACGTATTCTTTACACCATCATTTGCATCTAGGGTAGAGAATTGTATATACATTCATATGAGTTCTTGCTGCATACCTGGGATTATTATCATTTAATGAGGTCTTTGACTAATATAGTGACTGTGTTCGTTACATTAACAGTCAACGCGTTAATATGGATTGGGACTGAAATGAATATGCAGATGACACGTTTGAAGCGTTTCGAAAGACATTTCCTGTGCTTGCAAATTATCGCAGAAAATGTGCCTAGGATTCAGGTTGTGTTCTAAATTACTTATTGCGGAATACTGCCATGCAAATAGTTCTCCGCTAATCAGCTATGATGAATAGTCGATTGTCTCGCGATAATGTTATCTTGACTGGGTACGCGATCATAAGTATTCCGTACTCGTTCTGGCGTGCGATTTCGCGCGGGTCCGGGAACCACAACACCGGAGATTTCGTTTCTAGGTAAAGATTTTCATCGTTCGGCGGCACACGCGTATGTCGGTCAATGTCGCTTAAAATTCATTGAGAAACTCAGCCACATCCTCGTTCGTGTGAAACGTTCAAGTGGAACCGCACTGTTCCTATAACGATGTTACTGTCATGATTCTATCTTTAGCAATTTAATATGTGTCGCCCGTAGAGCGATGTCATCGTAATTCAGTATGATCTACACTTACGATTACAATACCAATGGCTCTGGTAAACAGCATAATCTCTTCTACCAGAACGCTAGACATTCGTACTCCATCGCACCATTTTCAACGATATTACAGGTTACGAGAAAAAGAACATTGACAAGAGAAAGTGAGATTCTAAGTAACCTACGAAGCAGAGAATTGCCGATTATATGTTTAGCGCAGGCCACGTCCGGATTTTACATACGACCGTTGCGCTAGGTTGTTTTTAAAGCCGCCTAACATGCGCAGCTTACATTATTTCAATTAAGCGCGGCGCATCGTCGTCGGAACGACTCAACGCATTAATTTGCATGCTAGACCGTAAAGCGCGATATTCACTGTCAATACCATACATTTTATATAACGCTGGCACGTTGCAAGGACGGTTCGTACTATCATATCGCGATAGGCCGTGCAAGCGTCGACTCTCAGGCTAACGACATTTTTCTCGTGATACATAATGTATTCACGACGTCCAGAATCCGGTTGTCAGGCCGTACGTGGCGAAGAAAAACAGATGTAGCTTGTCTAAGCGCATGCAGTAAGCGCTTGTAACAACATCCCGCGCTGCAAAACGTTCATCGATACGTCCTGTGTTCCCATCTTGTTGCCGTTTCCTTCCTACCCACGAGTGTGTAGGCTCGCTTAAAAAGTTTCGCAGAACAGCGCAGACGCGCGCGGTGTTAATGGTACGCTTTGGCGTGTTACATCATCCCCACCGAGACTTTCTACGTCCTCTTCTCGCGATACTGTTATAAAAATTTCCTCGACATTTAATCACGTGAAAGGAATCTTTCAAGGCTTGACCCGCGCCGACGTCGGCGCGCGTTGCACGCGATGAGAGTCGCGCTTTGATTGGAAATTTCATTTCAGTCCCGGCTCTCGAGCTCGTCGTCGCTGAAATGGATGGCCGCGAATTGACCGGAAGACGCTGAGCGTGACCAACACTCGTCCGTTCGATTACGCGTTAATCGTCACTTTTACCTAACCAGACCGGCCGAAAATGTTTTCTGTCAGATCACATCCATCAATATCCATTTAATCGGAAAGTAAAGGGAACGTTAAATAAACAATTGCAAATGCCATGGTTAGTTCGGATCAGCTCGTATTTTGAGGTCAAGCTCATCGAGATTTGCCAATTTTGGCAAAAAATGTAAGTTTTCAGATTTGCTTGCCGTTTTAACGAATGAAAGAGGGTCCAAATAAACTCAGACACCGGCAAGCAAAACTGCAAAGTTCGCAACGATTTCGAAGACGTGCCCGAAGATCATCACATATTCGTAACAAGTGACGAGCGCCACAGATTATGGTGCTTAGCAACATATTTCAAGCAGAATAAAATTAGATCGGGATAAGCTGTATTTCAGAGTAAAACAAAACAACTCATACAACACTCCACTATCCACTGCTCGTACCCCGTACGTTCCTCACATTACTCAGGCGTGACACGAGTCTCACATGGCGTTCCTTCCTGTTTACCCTATCTTTCCCGGGACATTGCCTCGCGATTAGACGCTCGCCGAACGTTATGTCGAATTACGTAAACTTGTTTCCACGAGTTTCAGAGCGTATTGCGGGGGCATTATCAACACGGCCCGTTATTCCGATTAGACCGAACTTCCTTCCCCTAATGCGCCGCCAGCGCGTTCACGTTCCGTGATGCCCCGGAGCAAATCCGTCGGCGGTCGATTCGTGTTTAACTTGCGAAACGCAAGATGACACAGACGACTGAGAGGAGACGGATCCTACCAGAACGTGAGATGGTGAGATGACGCAGGCGAGCGTGAAGAGCAGGAGCCGAGGAAAGCGCGGATTTGCCTTCTGGCGTCGTTGCGTCAGTGTTTTGCTCCGAAATTTGGAGATTCCTCGATCAGACGAAAGCCGACGTGTCGGGCTAGTCCGCTAGTATCTTGTACGTCTATTTCTCCTCTTTTCTCTTTCGCTTTTCTGCGATCCCGTCTCTCTTGTTCTCGCAAGTGTCTCCTTCCTACGGTTCTCTCGACTCTCGACTCTCTGCGCATCGACGTCTCGTTTTGCTTTTGATCGCCAATCCCGTTGGGTTTTGCCCGCGAAACGTCGCCGTCGTTTCGTGCGCATTCCTCGCGAACGACGAAACGGGCCGGATAGGAGGAGACTTGTCACCTTGGCCGATACAAACGGCCACATCTTGTTTTAGCTAATCGCATGCCAGGCTAATGCAGCCAGCAAACGCGTTTAAAGTGATACCCGGGATGACGTTATTAGGCTCGAACGTGCGGCGTGTTCGTTTTTTCGACGCAGCAGGCGCGTAAAAGGGGGAAAGGAGAGTGTCGGCGGCAGGAATGGGAGACGCGTTAATTTCGAGGAGTCGAATCCCTTTCTTCGTGTTCGTTTCGCGTTGCGCTGGAGACGCGAAACACTTCGTGAGAATGAGGCACGAATTAAGAAATCCATGTCGGGTACCTACTGTAGATATTTCATTCGATCGTGCCGTATCTTTGTACCGGCGTTACTTGACGCTTACCACATTGCTTGGTAAAGGTCGTCAGAGGATGTTTTATGATGATATTCTGCCGGATATTTTATATCTGTGGCATTTTGTATTTACGACGCGAAGTGGAATGTTCGGGGCTCAGTTATTGCGTTTGATCTGAAATTATTGAATAAGGGAAATGTTGCGGCGAAATTAAATATCTGTGAAGATTTTCCGGGGACATTGTATGACTTACACGGAGTCAAGAATTATAAGATGTCGGTACCTACGCCGACATACAAATAGCATCACCTGTACGTATACTTCTTCTATATCTCTCGAATACTCAAGAAAATGTTCTGCATATTCGCGGCGTAACGTTTTATCGCAATTACCAATGTCCTCCAAAACCTTTTTCCAAAAATGTTGAAATCGGCCTCTATTATATGCGTAGGTATCTCTATTTCGTAGATTCTGCTTCTCATCTGATATGCACGGTAGAAATTGGTAATGTGCGACCTTCGCTAGCGGTAACGAAGAGCATCATCTTCGAGTAGGGGTACTTCTTCTACCCTCTTTCCTCATACACCCCTACCGTTCTTTCCCTCCTATGTTCACCTCTCAGACCTAATTACCTCCCTCCTCGTCTGTCTGCATTATTTTCCATCCATAGAGCCCTCCACGTGTACCGTCCTTAACGAAACGCGAATCGACTTTTACGTCTCCGTAAGTTAGCCAACGATACTTAGCGCATCTGGTTAGCATTCGTGTTTTGTGGCGGCGAAGGTGTACGCTCTACGGGGCACATGCAACCTGCCTTTGTAGATAGTCTGATGTAGCGGGTGAACCGCAGGACTGCGCCATACCCGACCCAGCGACGAAACTGAAAGAGCTGCCTTTCAATTTTGGCACACACACGTAGGACGAATAAAATATTTGCCGTCTGAATAAATAGGTGCTGTTTTATGGTAGCTCGTAGAAACTATGAAAAAGCATGTAGGAGCGGTAGGATGGAAGAATTTTATTTACCACAAGCCACTCTACATTCGTCAGGCAAAGAATCTGGAAGATGCGTTTATGCAAATTTATTGTGGCCGGATTCTTGTTCTCTCTCTCTCTCTCTCTCTCTCTCTCGCTAAAGTGAATGGATGGGTTAGAGTCGGTGGGTATATAATAGTCGCCTTATCAAATTCGTCGATCGTCATCGATGTACTCGCGAGTGCGAGTTCGTCCTTCGTAGCGTAAGAAATGGTAAAAGTGGCCGGAGAGTTCTCTATTTATAGAGTATTACGGGAGGACACGTAACGCTCACGCTATTTATGAATTATGTATGGGAGCGTTAAAAAAGAAAATACGGCTATGGGTAATCGAGTGGAAAAGGTCTGTCTTGGTCAGGCGCGAGAACCGTGTGGCAACTCATTCAATCCGCAGAAGATTCGTTACAGATTCACGATCAGTGATTTGGAACCAACTGAAGCCGGTAAACAGTGCAGACACAACCCACCGAACATTACATTGCAATCTACATTAACACGACGTCTGCAATAGACTACAAGTACAGCTTTGACCGGTCGCGCGCATTAGCATTTCCCTCGTCCACGGCGCATTGCCTCTGCAGGTTCGCGAGTCGTTGAAGTCACCGGTCCGTCAGGCAGGAATTCCAGCAGCTGCGTTCGGTCAATCGGCCAGCACGTTCCTGCTGACTCCGTAAACATGAAAATCGCCCCTCGACGTGGCGCGAGTGAGGGAAGCGCTGCTGACGTGTAAATGACAGACACCCTGTATATACACCTGGCGTCGGGTTAAGCGAGTCGAGGGGTATCTGTAGAGGCGCGCGTAGGTGGAGGGGAGACAGTCCCCGTTGGAGGCCTCGTCGGAGAACCGCAGAAAATTGGGAGGGGTGGAGGGGGAGGCATAAGCTGAGGATAGACAAGAACAAAGATACCGTGGCGAGAGGGAGAGTGAGAGGCAGGGGGCGACGGGAGAGAGATAAAGAGATAGAAACTGAGATAGAAGAGGTGAGAGGGGAGAGTGAGAGAGGCAGCACGCGTTTAACCGCGTTCACCAGGGGGAATTGCTCGGCTCTCGGTCGTATCAACAGACCTCTCTCTACCTGCCATCCTCTTGCGCGCGGCCAGGCAGCAGAGAGCGAGGATACGAGAGAGGCAGTCAGGTAGGGAGTCGAGAAGACGCTGATGGTGGGAGGAAGGACAAGGAGGCAGAAGCTGTCGGACAGTAAGAGAAACCGGGAGTGATTGGGAGGGAGGAGGAGATTCGAAGGGAGAGACGGACAGAGAGAGAGAGAGAGAGAAAGCGAGGGAGTGGGGAACGGCGAGAGACGGAGTCCGGCCCGTCCTCTCTCTTTCTCGCCCGATGGAAAGAGTGGAAAGGCGAGAGCAGCGCAGCCTCGACTCGAATTCAGGACAGAAACCGTCCGGCGGCGCCGGTTAGAGCCAGGCTGCGGGCCCCTCTTCTCCTGCGCTCAAGCGTTTTGTGCGCTCGTCAACGCATACGCTCGGCCGATTGCGATCCGATCGCTGGCCCAACGCTGGCCCGCCAAGGTGTGGCGACGAGGAAGACGAGGAAACGGGCCGCGGGAGAAGAAGCGACGCGCCAGGAGTATCGTGCTACCAGGTGCCGCAGACTGCTGCTCAACTACAGAGAGGCGAGAGAGGAGGACTTTGCCTCGTGTCTTTTGCCCAGTGATTGCTTCGAAGTTTCGTTTAACCGTGCCGTTTGCCTCGCGAGTACGCCGTGTCAGCGAGTGATAGACCAAGAATGAGCATCGGCGGGTACGGTGCAAGCTGCGCGGCCAGTTGACAGAGGACGGGGAAGACTGTCAAAGAGGGAGAGTTTGCCGTCGTCGATTCTGCTGCGAGAGCCTGCATCGTTTCGCTTTGCCCGCTCTGTCGATCGTCGCGACGAGAAGTGCGACGCGGCCAGGCAGCCTACACGGACGCCAGTAAACGTATCGAGCGTGGAAAAGTGGTTAGGTCTGTGCAGCTGTCAGACGGTCTTTCCGTCCTTCCCTCGCGGCTTGTCCTTCCTTCTTTCTCTGCCGCTCATTCGCTCGCTCCGTGTCTTTCTCTCCTTTCTCTCGTTCCGTTTCGAACCTTTTGCGTCTGTTTCCCTCTCACTCGCGTCTGCCACCATTCTGCCGCGGACTGTGCACATCGCGTGTACGTGCACACGTCCGAAATCGTGTGTCGGGGCAGTATGCGCGTAGAGAGCTTACATGCATATATGTCGTAACATGTACGCGTACCTACGCGAGCGTATACCGTAAGGACAGCCTTAACCGTACGCATTTCACGAGCTGCGCCAAGTGAGGGCCTATATTATACCTCTGCTTCTCCGTTTCTGCGTATATATGTGTGCAGGTAGTGAGAAAGAGATATACTTACACACTCACTGTCGTCAGTAGAGTCAGGTGAGTATACAGTGTATTCGTGTCTCACCGTTGCCTTAAAGTCTTTCGCTTTTAAACGCCAATACGGTCATTAGAAGTCGGAATAATTAGTGTTGTCATATTTTCAAAGGCCTCTCGCACAGTGTTAGATGTCGTTTATTTCGCGTATAGTGATACAAATTTTGCTGAAGTGCCGCAACCTTTGGCAACGTTTCTGGCAAAGCTGAAAAGTAGTGACAGACTTCGGTAGTCGGCATCGAAATTGCTCGACTTCGGGTAGCTCGGGATGTTCATGTCGATTGTCAGGGCATAGGAAAGGATTTCGCATTTAATTACGTCAATCGTGTGTCTGCATCTGCACGTTTAATTAATTAAAGTCACAAATCGAGAAATTTGATATGCCGCATGCTATTACATCAGACAGTGACCTTAAATAAGTGACGAGCACGGCCTTCCTGCTTACACGTATCTGTAAAGACACAGTTAATTACGTCGAATATATATGTAACGCATCAAACGTGCGCGCGCGATCGAGAATATTATAGAATTTCATTAAAATACAATGGCTCGCGTTCCAGCTCGTTCGACATTTTCGCCGCGCGTTGCTGCCGATCGGCTGGCAGATAAGAATTCCGCATCAATCGGCGGAAGCTTCGCGCTCACCACGATCTTGCACGGAACGTCAGCTCGACTCGGTGGTGTTTTTTTGTCCAAAGAAAATCGATGCCATGCAGATCGGTGGGAATCAATCCCCACCAGAGCGGTTAACGTGGAAACGGGTTTAAGCGTGAAAGTAATTGAGGAAGTGGATGAGCGGGTGTAGACTTCTCGCGTTCCTGGGAAGGCAGGATGGGATCTCGAGGGCCCGCGGAAAAACGACGCCATTTCCACGTGCAAAGTATGAGACGCTGAGAGAGAGAGAGAGAGAGAGAGGGAGAGAGAGGCAGGCTGGATTGAAAAACGTAAACTGCAATTCGCGTAAATCTCGCGTGCTCACGCCTCCTTCTCGCGCTTCCTCGTATCCCTACACAGACACACCGAAGTCAGGCCCGTCAACCGTTTCTCCCGCCGTAAACAGTCGATCGACTTCGGACCGACAGAAAACGGGGAACGAACGACCGCCGAGCGTGTGTGGAAGTCGTGGCTCCGTGCGTTCACATCGCGCCGTTTTAATATTCCGCGCGAGCGCGCGCTCCTTTCCGCACGTCCCGTGCTTTCGGTGGAATTTCCATAGCGACGTAAATCATAGCGTGGGCGTTTCGGTTAATGTGCATATCTGCGCGCACTTCATAAATCATACGGCTGCATTGAACGTGCGACTCTTCGGTAAGATCTGTTAGCGTGAAGATACATTTCCGCTGTTAGTTTCGTCCTGTGCGACGATATCAGTGTGCTCGCGTTTCGCGATACACGTTACGAAATGTTGCGGTCATCATCATCGGCTGACGTATTGAAAATTATTGGACGCACCGAGTGGGAGAGAGAGGTGGCGTGCTAGGTTCAATGCACTCGTAAAAGATTTTCGGAAGCACTCCCCTTTTGCGATCGAAATGAAGCATCATCTCCCTCGATCGTTTTTGAAAGAGCGGAAAACGTTAAGTCTGTCTTTCTTTCCGGTGAACAGCTGATAGTGATGGCCCTACGTCTGAGGGGTAGCAAGGATGTCAAGAAGAGCTCATACTACGTGTGGTACTTGGGGGCGAGGGAGGCCAAGGGGGTGGACGCAAT
The DNA here is from genome assembly GCA_963942575.1 of Priocnemis perturbator. NCBI lineage: Eukaryota > Metazoa > Arthropoda > Insecta > Hymenoptera > Pompilidae > Priocnemis > Priocnemis perturbator. The sequence goes on along the minus strand of OZ012645.1, from coordinate 12,071,731 downwards.
GCCTGGTGCCATAGCGTACCTGCTCGAACGAGAACGACTTCAAGAACCTTTCAAGGTCACGCTGCAGGTGAGTGGTACCATTCGCGGATCCGGTTTCGGGCGCCTTGCAACCCGAAAATATGGTGGAAAAGAGTCGAGTATCGGGCCTCGACAAAAGGGACACTCCAGGCGTGTCCGATAAAACGCGCACGGCGACATATTGGGGATGGCGTTGTTTGCGAATATTTCTCCTGCTGTTCTTTTATCGTCTAGCTGCCTGCCGATGGGTGGCTGCAGTGAAAGCAGCCGGCGGGTCATATAAAAATCATGAATTTATGACCTCAGCCTACATACCGAGGTTCTGCCTCGCGGCCTGCTCGCCGACCACCGCGTGAACGAACTGCGTCGAAAAAACATCTATTTCGGTTGTATCTTTGGGCAGCAATCGGTTTACGACGCAGACAAGCTTGTCTGGTTTTAGGCTCCTCGATCGAACGTTGCTCACGTTCCGAGGCTTGCAAGGTTTCATATCTCGAGACTGCGTTCTTTTTCCACCGACGCATTTACGAGTCGTGTCAAGGATTTACTCCTCCGCTCGGGTCGTCGAACGAGAATGCTCGTGAGCGTAATAACAAATTCATTGGCCCGATTGCACGCGGAATAAGTTCACTGTCAATACGCGTGCCAGCTTGCGACGGGATGGGAAAGAGAAAATATTCCGGCGATGCCTGCACATCCGACTCGTTCCCTAACTGTTAATCGTCCGGCACGCTATTTTATATTCGTCATCCGTGTCGCTTGAATTCCGCGATAGGAAGTGGCGGTTGCGGATATGCGCGTTGCACGAGGGACACGTTTCATTAGGTCGATCGCTGTGTCCGTATTTGCGAAGAGTCTCGATCGCACAGTCGCGAGTGCGAGGAAAGAATACAAATTTCCCGAAAATGTCAACGACGAAATTTGAAAGGAATATTCGACACCGGTGTTGCGAAACTTACCTATTACACCTAAACTCACAATCAGTATAACCAGTCATATTTCATTGAGGTAAACGTTTTTATTTACAAAAATGTCCCGCCAACGATCAAGTAGACGTGCCTGCCGGAGGAACGACATCGATGTTACACGAGCGCAAAAATATCGCCACCCCTCTCCCCTCCTCTCTTGCTCTACGCAGCAACGACATCACGGTCGTTCGAATTCAGTTCACCAGCCTAGGCCGCGCGGCGTCCGTTTCTCAAGCGTGCAATTTTTCCATCTCTATTCGCTGCACACGCTCCCAGTCCCATTTCGCAGAGCCGGCCGCAGGCACGTAGAGAAGTGGGCTCGGTGTCGAAAAAGAATGTTACGAAATTCCGGGAGCCGCCTAATTATTGTGTAAGCCTAATTGCCGGGGCAGCGTCTCGTGTCATTGCGAGAAAGTCAGCTGGCGTCGGCGTGCGTCTCTCGGTGCGCGGAGGCGAGAGGCGAGAGAGGATGACTCGCCTCTCGGAGGCTCGCTTTAGTAGACGGAATCGTCGCGATAACCGCGGCCGGACTAATTAGGCGTTTCCTCCGGCTGGATGACAGGGTGCGGAGAGAGAAGATTGCACGTCCTCTCCGCGCGTCTCCGTCTTCTCACGCCGAACCGTCAGCCGTCAGTCCCCCTGGCGAACGTTCAATCCGAATGGTCGGGCGTGGCCCGACGAAAACGACGAGAGGAGAAAGACGTGATACAGTTTTTCGTGAGACGCTCCGCTCGCGCGGGCGGACGGCTTTATTACGGTTACGCGTTACATTAATATGAACGCATGAAATAAGATTACCGTGTTACCGTAGTTTGGGAGCGTAACGCGGAAGATACAATGTACAATGCGCAGAAGAGCGCGGAAGCGTGATGTGTACGATCACGCGATAGTCCCAGTCCCAGCAGCATCTCTCTGGCAATTAGCGAATGTGAGTCAGGAGAAAGAGGGATCGGCGCCGAATGAGAGTCGGGCGGCGACAAATTTCGAACGTATCTTGTCTTCTGGCCTGCAGACGGGACGACCGTGGCTCGTCAAGGCCAGAAACGGAGTTGCCGGTTGTGGCGCAGCTTTGATAGCTATCGAAAAGATTGCAGGCAATCTGTGCGCTGCTCTTCTCACGAAACTCGCACGCTTCCGCCAATTGCCGAGATAAAAGGTACACCTCGCGGCATTGTCGCGTCGAAAAAATCTCCTCACTTTCGTTGCGTAACCGTCTAGATTGGTGCAACGTGCTTTTTTCCGCCCAACGTTTTTGCGCCGTCGAGCGACCAAATCGAGCCGGATCGTTCTGATTTATCGTGCCTTGCCGTTCGTCCGCGCGAGAGCTCGTCGATTTACGATCCACGAAATCGTCATGGATCTTCAAGGCCGCCGATAAATAGCCTCAAGAGACGTTTCGGTACCGATAAAAAGTTGTGCACTTTTACCGGTGAGGGGAATCCTTTGTATGCGCGATACTTATCCCGTTTACGTTGCTGCCTATTATTTCGCGATTGGATCGATCAAGGACGCGTGCGGAGGAAAGGCTTTAATGCGAAAGACGTGTACGGGAATCGGTCATAAATAACCATCACTGGAACGTTTCTGTGCATTTGGAAGATATTCTTGTCTTCCGATGAGTAAGACTCGGCCGTCACGTTGAAATTGTACGCTCGAAAGTGTGAGAATAATTAGGGAGGTTGGAATGTGTGTCGTGACAGTTGATGAGAATAATTGGTGCTAGGTCAAGAGTGTCATGTTTCTCTGCGATAGGTGAGCAGTAAAGGTCTGAAGATCATCCAGACCGTTCATCCAGGTGGCTCTACGAGGTCGGCAGTGAAACACTTGGTACCGGGTCATGCGGTGCTGGCTGCGGTTCAAAGAGAGGACATCGTCGCAGCCACCTTGCTCCTGCCCAATCCTGCCACCAATAATCCAGTACACGTGCACGCCTACAGGTTACCTCGACTTTTCACTTTTATCTTATCCGAGAGACGTTCGACTGTGATTCGCGATAGGGATCTGCTGTTACTTCGAACTGGAGCGAAAGTGTACGAAAGTTGTAAAATCTTGAAAGCGAAATGATATTACTGGCACATGTCTGATGCGCAAGCATTCGGAAAAATGGGAATTTCTTGCGTGCCGCTGCATGGAGGTGAAAATATCGCCGTTAGAATTGTTCCGTGCACATTCGATCGCAGCGTAGCTTCGAAACGCCACGTTCAGTCGTTACTCGTTAGCATTTTCTCGGCTACCGCGCGGACTCGATTCGCCATGTTATTTTCCAATTAACTTCCCTCAGCCTGCTCCGACTTGGTTCACGTGGAAAGTGGGTATGGAGCGGTCGGCAACAAAGTGTGTAACTATTAACAAACCGTAACATGGGAACGCGGCGTCAGGCCTATTCTTTGCTGTACGTTGTACGGGATGATGCTCGTACAATTTGTTCGTGCGCGTCAAGATTCGGCGCGAGGAATCCGTTTTCTAAATGGAGGCCATTTGGTTCATCGCCCCGATCTCACTCGTTACCGACCACGTTTCATTCCTCTAATTAACGACTTTCATCATTCTAACGGGCCATTAATGGATTTTCATAATTCCTGCCGTGAGGACTTCCTACGTTCGCACATGTCTGATGCTTTTGTCGATAGGATAATGCGCCGGCGCGCATGCGCACGAGTAACGTAAGCGTGGAAAGGAATTGGAATTTTCGTTTCGCGTCGCTGAAAAACATCTATTTTTCAGGCATCGAGAGTTCTTTTTTTCTCCCCGCAGAGTTTCGGAAGAAATTATCCCGCACTTTCGCGCACTCGCCTTCGGTATTATCTTTCATTGCGCGCACGCGATGCGATATGAGATAAAAGGAATGGCGGGGGAGCAATTAAAATTCGCCGAGCTCGACCGAAAGGAACGAGGCTTCTCTGATTTCACGAATTCTCGCTCCTCGTTTTCACCCGCCTCGCACGTAAACGTTCCCGACAAACGTGCTCGCCGCGAAGAAATCGGAGAGTGATCAGCTCTTAAGCAATCGCTTTCCGCGACTTGCGTTTTCATCGTTGCTCTTCGGAACAGATGCGATTCCGTGGACACTGCCCAACTGCTGGGCGGCCAACTGAGGGCATTGGCGTCGCACACCGACAATTTGGCGAGGGTCGCCTCGGTCGAGGGTAGGATTCGCAGTAATCTGGGCAGCGACGGACGAAGTACCAGGGAATCGGAGTCGTCCGAGGGCAGCGGGGAACTTCGGCACGATCCTGTTCAAACCACGACGATATACGAGTCGCTGGCAGCGGAGCTGAGAGCAAAATTAGGTAGGAGTCCCCTCACGGCCGCGGGCGTATTAATGAATCGCAAATCACGCGTCCTCATTGAGTCGAGCGAGCTGTGACGAGTGAGTGTGAGTGTCGTCTTTCGGTTCAGGCAGAGGAAATTCCGGAGACAACGACGTGGGCCCGATCCTGCTACCCCCGCGAGATTACGACACTGTCCACAGGCATCGCGGCAATCTGGCGGGCATCGAGTTCAGGCGTTGCCTGAATCAAACGATCGTGGGCGGTAGCACGGCGATCGACAGAGGCGGCACGAGAAGTGCTGCGAGCAGCGGCATAGGATCCGACAGTGCAGCGACGCCGCCGCCTTACCAATCTCATCATCCGCTCGGCCCACGACCGTCCAGGCCGTCCAGAGACTCGTCTTCGGGTGAGTGATTCAATCCGTTCGATCCGTGAATCAGACTCGCCTGGGCCATTTAGAAAGTGCTTCCGGCTTCATTGACCCGCTGACATCTTTCGTAAGTCGCGAATTCGATGTCTTCCGATACGAGACTCGAATTAACGAGTCAAACTTAAGATTCGCCGGACCGATATACCCGCTCGGAGTGTTTTCCAATGAGCCACGCCAGCCGGGCCCGTTCACCTGTACCGGCAGAGCGAGGAATCATCCGGAGTGGATTATTAGACAAATCGATTGGAGTTTCGCCGTGAAAGTTCCCTATCGCTAATCGCGCCATCTGAAAGTCGGAGTCATCGGCCTGATACGGGCCGAGCCGGACGACTGTCGACGCATGTCTCGCTCGTTCTGCCGAAAGATCTGCCGACAAGCGCGTCTCGCTCTCAAATTAAAATGTTCGCACGTAAGGCCTGCGTTATTATCGCGTTAGTTCCGTCATCGCACTCTAGCCTCCTCACGATTCTCCTTGACAGTGCCTTACTCATTCTCTCCCCGGTTCAAGGCTTCGAAAGTCGAAGGAAGAGAAAAATATGTGCAGACGTGTGCGTTGAGCAACCAGTAACGTCTCGCGGCGATATGTGCGCGCAACACCTACGGCCATACGGCCCGCGGTACACGAAGTTTCACCTGACGCGTACCAATGTGCGCGCGCGATCATCGTTCGGCTATTAGTAGGGCAGTGTCCGCTTTCGGAATATTCGAGCCGCTGCCGCCTAGGAGTCGTCGTCGCGTGGATAGCTCGAACGCATCATTACGTCGCTTAAGCGATAGCGCGAACTGATGCTGGGCGCTGCGCGAAAGTGAAAGTCCGCCTCTTCTTTTCACAAGCCCACCGCAGGAAAACGATCGCGCGCACCCGATACTCAATAATTTCTTGCGGCACGACGGATGAACCGGGGGAGGCCGACGGGGCGGCCGGAATTTGCGTTGCGACACGAGCCGTCGTATAAATGGCGCGAGTACTGTCGCGTCGGCCGCAGGAAAAGTCGAAAGAAATTTCGCCGTACCCCGAAAAACAACAACGGCTGCGGAGAGGAAAAAGCGAAAGACAGGGAAAAAGGTGGAGGAGTGCATGAGCTGGGTGCGTGCGCGATGCGAATTAATCGGCGCGCGTGCGAATGGTCAAGGTTAAAAAAGGTGAAAGGTGCGCGCGCGTATATCTAGGTGGTTATCGGATTATGCCGAACTGGTCACGCTTGTTTGAAAGCATTCCGTCATTCCGTGCGCCGACGACTGCTTCGCCGTTCGTCGATCGTCTAGGAGGCAAGGGAGTGGGCGACGCGCTTACGTTAGAATGTGGAATTCGTCGAATGTATAAGAGTGGAATATGCGCGCTATTTCGGGTCTTATCGGGCCGCGCGGCAGAAAACGGGGCAGAAACGAGGCAAGTCGACCTCGTGACCCAGTTCCCCGTGTCGTCGAAAAATCGTCCTCGTCGTCTATGTCGCGCACGCCGTGGTGGTCGATAGCGCTTCCACATTTTCGTCCCATTTCTTCCCGCTCCCTGCTTCTTGCCGACATCCGCGCTCGACCCGCGCGGGCACCCGCACTGAATATATAATCGGCCCACCCGGTGTACATAGAACGCCCGGGCTCTCTCTAATAATAAAGAACGTCCACTTTCACTCGGGCCCCTGACGAAGACGAACGAAATTCGCGAAATTTAATTCAGCGCGAAACGACGAGGAATGCGCCTCGAGCTGGCAAGACGGAATGGCGAGCTGAAGAATGAATCGAGCCGGCGAACGAATCTGCCGCGAACGCGTCGAAAGTAGGCCTCGCGAATTTTCGTTCTCGACGAAGCTGCTTAGCGCGAAAAATTGGCCTCGCACCTGCCCCGAATATTCCGCGCGCTAACGTGCAACAAAAATGCACCGTCTATCTACCGTGCGCGCAAATGAGGACGCGGCTGGAATGGAGAACAAGACGAAAGATTAATTTTATGTATGAAAAATGGTAATTTTCGCGGATAACTGGCACGAGCGCGAGGCACACTACGAGCCGGTCGGACGTATAAGGTTACAAAATACCTTTATCGACGACGTGAGACGGAATTATCGAGGCCAGTCGAAGAATTAATGCTGCCACCACCGATGAAGGGCACCGACCGGTTGTCGTATGCTATTTAGATAACTTTTCCTTCCGCGCGTGACATGTTCACAACGAACTCATCAATTCTCATAACCACACGTTGAGCGAGTGATAGAACCGATGCGGCGACTGACGTGTCGATAAGAATTGGATGTTCCGGCAACGTTCCGTGAGCGTGGGGTAGACTTAACACAAATCGCCTGAATTGCCAAACGATCGTGCCACATATGTATACGGTAATGCATACACCACGATGATGCACACTCACTTACCGATGTGTCCAAGACTTCGGACTATGATAATCCCCTGACAGTTTTGCATTATGAATTTGATGACGACATTAGAAGGCTGGAGGACACCGTCCGACGGCAACTGCCGGCCGCGTTTGAAGATCAACGCTTCCGTATAAATACGTCGACGGCGAGGCGCGCTCGGGAATCGAACGTTGCGCGCCCTGGAACGCGATATGGAAATTTCAAAGACGAGAAGCATCTCTCTCGCTCATGGGCGGGTGCCGTGCTGTCCTCTCGCGAGAAACACGTTTTTAACGGACGACTGACCCATATCGCGTCGACGAATAAATTTCATCTGGCCAAACGGGGGGCCCGGGGGAGGCGGAGGTTGGGGGGGGGGGGAGTAAAAAAACGAGGAAGGCTCATGAAAAGAAACAAGGTGTATATATACCCCATTGGCGGTGTACGAGCAAGCCTCCAGCCACGGCGCGTTAAGTACGTGCGCGAGGAGACTGTATTGGGCACCTGTTACAGTGGAAGGAATACCGTTAGGACGTCGTGTCAGCGGCAGGTACCAGCCAACAGGCATATGTATCTCGGCCCGAGAGCCCGTATGACCGGCGCAAAAAGTATGCAGGCACCGAATCAGCCTGATTCATGAGAATTTCGTGGGGAAATCGAGCCGCCCCGCGCCCGGGTGACCCCTCGTTGGAAAACGAGGCGCTACTCGGCGTTCGTGGCCGCGGGGTAGTGGCGCTGTTATTAGAAAGGTTATTTACCGTTCTGAATCGTAGCCGAACGCGTTGTTCGAGGCAGCGCGTGCTGCGTCGGAGGAATTTCCTTCGCGTCGCTCCGCGGATAGAAACGGCGACGCTGCTCTCCGCTCGGCCGCGTCCACTTTACGAGCGAGGATCTTTTATGGAAAGCGAATGAAGCACGCGTGCCGGCCCGGTGATTGAAAGCCGTTTCCCCGCTTCGCAGATGGAAATCCGTTAAGAGACGCTCGCTATCCCTTGTCACCGCACTGTCTCATGAATAGTCTCTCCGGGCTTTCAGCGACCGGTCGTGAGTCGTACTTCAGGCGGTTCTCGCGAGTGCGTCGGCAGACGTTCGATTCCGATTCGGTTATTCGAAAAACCGATTCTTTCGGTCAAACAATCGATTCTTCTCCGTCGACTCTTTGCCATCCAGTTTTTGGAGGAATCGATTATTTTCCCGAAAAAAAATGGATTCTTTCAAGATCGACTTTTTTATTTGAATTTTTTGAGAATCTGCTGACTCTGTTGATCTTGAACTCGATTCTTTACACCGAAAGAATCGATTTTTTCCCAGAGAACCGATTCTCATGATACGATTCCGAATGGATTCTTTCAAGAGAATCCAACAGCCCTAGTCGGCAACCTGGGACGGCAGGAGCAGAGGCGCACGGCAGCGTGTCCCGCATATCGGCTACCGATCGTCGCTTCTTTTCTCCTCCCCACGGCGCGGCGTGCAAGTGGCTGTTCTCTCGATACCCAATTCCGCGCGGCCGTTTGAGGCATAAATCAGCGTGGCACACTTCGCGCCGGTGAAGGATAAATTTCGCAGGCGTCTCGCAGGAATGTCGCGGATGACCTGAGAGTCGGCGAGAAAGAATCGCATCTTGCGACGTGCCGAAGTGCCGCGCCGTACGGCCACTCGATTTCCCTTTTAAAATACAAGTTGTCGCTGGCGAGATGGTCGCCGTTGATTGCCGCTGCGAGCATGAGCATAATATCGCAGTTAATATTGCAAGCGATGAAATCTCTCGCAGGTCTGACGCTTTATCTCGGTGTCAGTGCTGCCGGTGCATTCGACACTTTCATGGTCGAGAAAGGTCCGCTCGTCGTACTCGGTCTACTGTTACTGATTTTCTGGTCTGTTTCCAGGACCAGACATGTCCGGCGAGGTATTATCGCCAGATTGCTAGGCCCGTTGAAAGCATTCACGCTGTTCTCAATGCCGTAACACGCTAAATATGCTTCTTACTCTTCAGACGAATGAAAACGTTCAGTGCGTTATTACGCACCTCATCTCTACATAATTCTCCGAGTCCCGTCTGATCAGCGCGGCCACTGACAATGAGCCGCGTATGTCGCTCCATAAATTTCCTCTAGTCTCAAGCCAATGCATTCGGCCGCTTCCGTCGCCGCACACACTGTGTCACACTCGTGTGGGGCCGTGTGATATTATTCACGAACCGAGAGATCGGGCCGCGCGTCAGTGGAAAAATACAGTTGTCGCGCCGGAGCATGCCGTCCATTAATTCGCCCATGTCAACAGGTGCACGGTGCATCGCAACGGGTTAGCTGTACTTCGCCGAGCGCGATTTTTTCCGCTCGCAGTCCTGTATGAGTGGCGCTTCGCGCACGACGCCCGATTCCGTTCGCCTCCCCGTGCGCACCGACAGCGTGGCACACTTTGCGTCCGCATGCCTTCTTATCCGAGAGCATTTGCGTATTCCCGCAGCGGCTGGCGAGGACGCGGCGTGAAACTGTCCTGCCTAGATTCCTGCTGGCGATTAGCGGCCTCCTCGAGTGAGCCCGATTAATTTATCACCGCGGCAGCGTCGTGAGTCGTGAGTCGTGAGCGAGAATTTACTCGCGTCGCTGTTGGTTGACATTTCATTTCCCCGCTTCTTCGTCCCCGTCATCCTCGTCGTTCATCTGGTTGCACCGAAGACAGGTGGTCTCCTTCCTCCTGCTGCCGACCAGTCCCTCTGATTGCGGTTTTCTCTGATATAACGACGGCGCACGAAATGCGAACGCACACACGCCCGCAGTGTGTAATTTAATGAATTCCGCTTGTGAGCGGGGAGAGGATATGTATGCCGATTCACCTTCACTACTCTGGCATACATCTATGACCTTTTCTGCCGAACAAAGAGCGCGGCGACGGAGCTCGCGCGTGAGAATAGTATGGATCGCAGTATCCACGAAGAACCATCCGCTGGGGTGTGCAATGTTGATCGTCAAAAATTGCACGCCGCCGCACACGAGCGCTCGGTGTGCTTGCATGAAATTGCTCTATTTAAAGCGGCGTTTGTTCCGAGCATCGGAAGGGTTCCCGGTGCATCGATTAAGAACTCGTAATTTCATTGCCCGATACTCTCGCGATACGATACCGTAACACGGCGCACCGACAATCCTGATCGGAGAAATTCACGAATCACGAGCACTCTCCTCTCTCCCTCTCTCTCTGTTTCACGCGAACCGCAATCCTGACTTCATCACGATATCGAGAAGATTCCATGTCGGGCGACGTTACCCTTTAACTCTTGCCTAGCAAGCACGGTAACGGCATTCCGCCTTGCGGCCGCACGGCCGATTATTGTGTAAAAGAGCTCTTTAAAGGAACGTTTCCACGGGTCCCAAATGAGAAAGGCCGACCGAGGCGAGCAGGGGGAAAGACAGAGGAAAGACTGTTCGTGCCAGGTCGACAGGAGATGATAATGATGATGATCATGATGCCGCGGCGTCGACGACGATGCCGACGACGATGCCGACGACGATGCCGACGAGGACGACGACACTGATGATGATGATAATGATAATGTTTATGACGATGATGATAATGATGATGAGGATGATAGCGGCGATGGGTCTGACGACGAATGACGACGCCACGAGTACTCGTAAATTCGTGCGCGAGTCGACCTCGTGGGAGGCCACATGGAAAACAAGGTTCCGCATTCTCGGCCCACAGCCCGAGGCCTCTTTTAGCCTCTTCGTGTCGCTTTGAGACTCTCCGTACCTGCGTTCTCCCCCCTGGCTACCCTATTTCTCTCGTACACGCGCCTTCCCCCATTTTCGTGGCTTCACTTTGAAGCGTCGCGTGACCCTCTCGATGTGTCCGTCGATTCTTCGACAACCGCCGCGACCGTGGGTCGACTCTCCACGACTATCTTCCGTCGATCAGTCCACCGCGAGCTTCCTCTCGATCAAGGTCAAACGAGCGTGGAACGTGCTGCTCGGGCACACTACGTCATCGGGTGCCGAATGTTCATCTGCCGAATCCGTCGAGATGGATTGAGCTTACCTTCCTCCATATGTAAAATCGTACATCAGTCATAGGCTGTGCCCACGGCGACCTTCGCCGAGGGCCGCGTGTAATCACCGACTCGGGTTCAACGCTCGTCCCAACGAATAAATATCTCGCTTTATGGTTGAATCGAAATTTATCGTGCCATAAACTTGTGGGATTGCCCACGCCCGTCCCTGCCCACACCGTTTCAAGGCAGGAGCATATCACTGGACCGTCGACACGTCGACTTATTATAATTGGCGGCTTCCATTATTATAGTCACTTTAATATACTCGACCGTTAATGAAGGGGTTCATAAGGCGCCGCAAGGAATTATGCGAATTTTTTGCCTCCATCACACAAATAAGTAACCATTGTCGTTGATTTTCAAAATAAACATTTGTATCTTGCTGTCTATTATCACAGCGACATTTCCGCTCTGTTCTTCGAACCAATAGTAATGGAATATTTCTTTTTCAGACGACGACTGGGGTGCACCCACAGAGGAGACTGATTATCTACCCGAAACCGAGACTGCTGCGACCAGCCTAACGCTTCCGCGACTGCCAAGAAGTCCTGAGAGGCTGCCGAGTCAGTTGACGAGAGGCGTGTCACCGGGTTGCAACAGAAATCGTCGGGCGGCCGAGTTCAGGCAACGTTCGCCGAGTCCTCAGTACCAGCCAAGAGTCAATCCCAACGAGGTGACAAGTCCGCGCGAGAGATTCCAGGATGCCAAGAAGATGTTCAGGGCCATGGAAAGAGAAGCCATATCGAGACCGGCCTTCGCGAGGCAAAGGGAGGCCGAGAATCACCACCACCCCGTGCACAGGTGCGTGAGCTTGGGGAAACCTCGCTTGACCGAGGGAAGAAGAAAGCGTTCCTGAAACCCAAATACACCGGCGACTTTTACTCGCGCGGTCTCGTGTGCCGGCGACGCGATTAACCGATTAGTCACTGAGCGTTTACTCGCTCCTACTGCTGCTCCTACTACGGCGAGATGTCCGACGCGATTTCTTATCTCTGTCAACGAGCCATACGATCTGGCACGTTTATGTTTATGGCAGGAAGAAGTAGGCTTAGCGACGCGATCATTCGTTACGAAGGCCTCTCTTATCTAAATTGATTCCTTTCACAATGTTCTGCTCGTTATTGACCAGCGACTCGGGCCCGCGCACTCTCGCCGAAACGGAGAAGGGAAAGAGAATCGTGGTCTGCTTCTTCTCGGCAGCAAAAAGGGACGTGGTACGTTCACTGTTTTTCTGGACAGATCGGAGACCTCGATCGTTGTAACGGTCGGGACTCCTACACGCTGAGCGCGGATTCGTTTTGGACGGCTAATCAAGGGTCTCAAGGAAAAGTCTCCACTGTTATTCTTGGCATGAACAATCCCGGAACGTTTCGGCCGTGGGGTGTCGGTTTCCATTTTTCGCATATACGGCGACATTCAGCTTTCCAACAGCGAGCAGCTTTAGAATAGTTCGCTCTCAGACGATTTCTCAGCCATCGAGTGGCATTCCGTTGTATGATGTATCGTGCGGCGTGGAATGAAGTTAGAAACACAGCGAGGCCCTCACTGAAAGACAAGACCCGCGTCGGTCACGATTGCTTCACGATTTGATGGAAAAATATTGCTGGTTGATTTACAGGGTGGAGTCTGCCAGGCAGGCGCACGAAGACCGATCAAGCCGTCAGCATCAGACCAGCCTGTCTGCCGCAATTGTTCACGATCATCTAATTAGACGAAGTCATCCGGAGGCACTGGAGCGGAACGACGACCTCTCTTACAGGGCCAGGCCGAGACCTAGGACGCAACATTATTCCGTCGAGCGTCCGCCAGACACAGAGGTGCCTCGACCGAGACCGAAGAGTTTCTACGACAACCATGCAGGCAGCAGAGAATTTCGGGAGCAGAGAAATGTGTTAGACCCGAGAGAAGTAAGAAGTTCACTTGAGAACGCATGCCCAAATAGATAGATAGAAACCTGCGTATGTAGCCAAATACAGGTTCGACTAATGACTAACGCAAGTTGTATTTAAAGAAACAATGCTATCGGTGATCGTAGCGTCCCGACATTTAAAAACCGTTTCGAGCGTTCCGTCCACACACGTGCACCACAAAACGAGCAAACTAGAGTCAGCGCGACACAGTCGGGGAGGGTCCATTTTCGAGTAGTAACAATAAGGACGTAAGAATGACTTTCTAATGCATATGCAGTGTTCCGCAGCACGAACTTTCGTTTAAGTCTAAAGCAAACACGAAGGGTACACAATACCGTACCATTCAGCGACCTGCCCCCCACCTTCCCGTGTAAGCATCAACAGTTCGTAATACCACTCGATGGCGAAAGTATCAATACGCCTCCACCGATTATTGTCCCGCGAACAAGCAACTGGGTACCTACCGGGCCGGACTTTAATGGATCCTTTTGTGTGCGAACAGGTGCGAGACTTCCGCGAGCGTGCTCACACGCGGGAAATACGCGAGAAAGTGCGCGCGAGGGCCAGCACTTATCAGGAGCTGTCGGAGCACGAGAGGTATCCCGGTCTGGATCGTGAAAGTGCACGTCCGCCATTGGAGATCGTCCCGACGCCCGGGAGATATCGCCACAGTTATGCCGAGCCGCCCAGACTTGGCCTAGCAGCTCTCCACCCATACTGACGAGAGCCCATAAACGTTGTTAATTAATTGTTTAATCGACGGACATATTCGTTATCTCAAAATACTCACGTGGTAGCGCCTTGGCTGTTCGGTGTACTCGAAGCGCGAGGAGGGTAAATATTTTTCGCTCTACTTCTCTGATCATTCATTTAGGCGGCTTCGTTCTCGGAGCTGCTTGAACGGCCATTGTCGGCGAACGTACTGCTAAAGTACTAAATTCTTAAACCTATATTAACCGATTTAGTATATTAGATGATCGAGTATTGATTAAAGGTATACATTGAAAATACTGAAAAAAGGATATATATACGTATGTACAGACATGCATATATATATATATATTATCCATTTTACGTATACATATTGTCTCTGTTTTACGTATTTTATTTATTTATTCTTCGGACTTACGAGACAACTTACGTAAAGTGATGTCGATTGTTTTGAATTACGTTGTATTTTGGCGAAATCACAGCGAACAGTCGACGCAGGCTGAAGGGCGTATAGCTGATAATGTTAAGATAACGTCGAGTTTATAATATCCTTTGCTCCTTTGCGATATATCGTACCCGTTGTTATCAGGCGTGGGAGTCTGATCTAAGACCCAGCCGGTATGACACTACTGTTGACCATTTTTTAACGCAACACTATGACGTACGTTATTAAGCGCGTACTATAATGTTACGTGCCAGATGCCACACTAACGATAATCATAATAGACGAAATAAGAACAAACAGTAATATTGACAATAACAGTACCAATAATAATCGCAATAACAACAAGTGCCACCGTGTGCCTCATCATTCTGTCATCCCTCCACTTATTCCACGCGACATATTATTTGTTGCACGATTCTCCACGGTCGACTGACTTGAGGCAAGCAAAGAAATTATTGAATTATAGAACGTATATGCGCATCTTCGAGACGTCTTACGGATTTAAAGCGAATTGCCAGTCATGCGACAAAGCGGAGCATTACTCGCTCGTTTCTTTTCGGAATTATTTAAGAACGACGACGATCCACCAACGATTCGCGTCACGATTCATGGGGAGAAAATACAGATGTTTTCAAATATATGTGTCATGTAAATGTGGCGTACGACGCGGAATAAATCTTTCATGGGGTAGATCCGCGTTGCAGAGCGCATTGCCCCAGACATTCTTTCGTGCGTCAAGAGAATTTTCGATTGAAATTTCATATACGCGTAGTAACTTTGTATTTGATCAAAAATACGTGCCGGCTATGTCGATGTTTTATTGAAAAATTCGATGCTAATCGCGCCGATCTACGAAAAGTTGAGTCGGTGTACAAGTATTCGAAAATCTTACGCAGTGAGCCGTAGAAGTGATATTTTTGTTCGTGTTTTCAATGGAGAACGCGAGACAAGTCGATAGAAAAAAAGGGGCACGATGCGCAGCTGGAAAATCGAGCAACTTCGACATAAGGAGCGATCTCTCTCGATACCAGGAAACGACGTTGGTTTGAGGCTGCGCCATGTTTCGTCGAAGTCGACGAACTGCATAGGTGATTTCACGGCATCGCGAAAGAATACGATTATTCATCGGACATAAGACATTGCAGAGGATTTCAACTGGTAACGTATACATAAACGACAATGTCATTTAAACGCGAAAGGACATAACAAATCTTCACTCTTTTCCCAAGAAAACCAATATTCGTGTACTTGGCGAATATGACAAACCATTTAAGCGTTCGGCGCATAAATACTTAGATGCCCGAAAAACTACAAAAAATCATGTTGCGAAATCATGAACGAACGTCATATGGAAACGTCGGAATATCTTACGGCGGGAGTGCACGTTTCTTTTTATGACCTGAAAACAACGCTAACCGTCCGAACGTTACACGTGCACGACTCAGTAAAGAAACATTCTGCCCTCGTTCACGGGTCCGCCCGACCCGGTCGGCTCGCACAAAAATTATGTAATTTCCGCGACGTCCCATTTGTTCCCCTCTTCTCCTCCACCTTTTTTTTTTAATACCGTAATCATTGCGTACTGCTTTTCTCAGGGGGTCGTCGTCGTCGTCGCGCCAATGCACAAGGCATCGTCTTGTCGCGTGTGGCTTTCATAACGTTTTTAATTGCAACGTCTCGCACCGCTCCGACTATACCACGGCAAAGCTTTTCGCGGGCAAGAAATTACACGGGTTTTAGCTGATATCGCCTCCTGGCAAGCCGTGCACCGGCTCGAATGGTAAATTACTTTCGCGGTTAGCGGAGCAGGAAGTGGCCAGTTTGCATTGTCTCAGTGCCTATTGCTCGCTGTTGCACGAATGGCTAACGAATAGAAAGTAGTCGGGCGGTAAGAAAATCTTCGAGCTCGTCCTCTCTTTTTCACTCTTCTCGCCTCTCGCGCAGATTCGTCCCGCCGATCGAAGAAGAAACGCCTATCGTTCGATCGCGCTTACCTTTCTTCCGTCACGCCGTCCACTTAGAAGTCGCGAAGACTGACGAGCTACAAAAAATAACAGTAATTCGGTCAAGCCTCATTTCTGTCTCATCTCTCGTTGACAATCGTCCAGACGGCCGTTGATCGTGTTCCCGCGATTGGCCGAAGATGAGTTCGGTAAGGCGGGATTACGAGCGCGCTATTACGAACAAAATGTACGATACGAACGTTCGACGGCCAGTGCCATTACACGCTCGGCCGGTCGCCGTCGCAATCCTCATACTTTTATTTACAGTTACGCGATAGATCCGTGCCGCATCGGCGTCGCGGCCGCGCGCGCGATCGATCGAAGGTTAAACAACAATTACGAAGATATTTGCCAAGACACGCCGATGATAGGCCGAGCGTTGTGCGGTTGGCCGCCCCGTTCTGTCATTTACTGCCACGAAGAGGTGGAAAGTGGTGGAGTCTTGCCGCGCGACCGACCCTTCATTCCGTCATCACGCGCCGCACCGACGAATTTTCTAAGCCCACCACTCCGCAGACTGTCATCAGCCGGCTGATCGGTCCGACGATCGACGACGCAACGCGTTGCGAATCGTCG
Source organism: Priocnemis perturbator (assembly GCA_963942575.1). NCBI lineage: Eukaryota > Metazoa > Arthropoda > Insecta > Hymenoptera > Pompilidae > Priocnemis > Priocnemis perturbator. The sequence goes on along the minus strand of OZ012645.1, from coordinate 12,054,999 downwards.
CGGTTCCGTCTGGCGCGGGAACGCCGAGGCTCGTCGATTCCGGCCGTGAATTTCGTCATTTCGCAAAATGGCACCGCTCGGCCGCTCGACAATTTCGCAAGGCGGCCCGTGAGAGTCGCAGAAGCGCGCCCGCGGAATTGTCGCCGCCGCGGTCGCTCGTTTTTCCGTTGATGAGAGCCGCGATCGCGCGGAACGTTGCCCCATCCTCGAATCGCGTATACCGGGTGACCGTTACACGGCGTCGTAGAAAAACGGTACATCGAGAGCGCTCGCTCGCTCGCTCGCCCGCTGCGACCGGCCGTGGGCGCACACGAATGTGCCGGTGCGGTCTTTTACGAGTTTTCCGCAGATTAGCATTCGATCGAAGACGTCGGCGCTTTCCTTCGCCGCGAATTGCCCTCCTGCGCGCAGCCGTCAGCATCGCGAGCGTGCGTGATCTCCAATACGTGTCTAATGACGTGCCGTGCACGTGCGCGGCTTGTCGGAGGAAATGAAGAGTTTTCTAGTATCGTAAAAATCATCGCGAAGAAACGGCTGCGAGTGAAGGAACGAGGCGCGGGTCATTAACTTTACGGCTGATTGTGAGGCGAATTACTTCGGACGCCGGCGGCGTGCCGTTTATTTTATTAGCTTAATGGCGTTTTTATGAGCCTCGCGGGCTATCAATGCCGACTTTCGAAGCGGTCTATAATGCGAGATTCTGGGGAAACTGGCGATACCGGTGAGAGGGCCCGCGTTGCGCTCTGCGGTTTGTTTCGTTTTGCAGCCGTCGCTGGCTGCAGCGCGTTACGTCGACTCAGTTCGCACGCCGCGATGTAATGAAATTCAGATATTCGGTTACCGTTGTGGCTGCGCCCTTGTCGACTGACGATCGAGACGAGGCGGGAATGTCTTGCGCCGAACGAAACTTGACACGTTTGCAACATTGCGCGAAACTTCTTAATTTCCCGTCCAGGCCACTTCTACGGTAGGCCTTTTGCTTCTTTTTACACACGCAGTTCCAATTCGTGTCAAGGTTACGCTCATAGCAATGTTTGCACGTGGTCAGAAAGTTTAAACAATCATTCCTGCTCTTATCTTTCTGATACTTGTCACGACTCATGAAAGTAAATGAATTTAAATGAATTTAAATTAAACTAATATCAATACTTGTCACTGTTCACCAATTGATAACAACTTCTTAAACGTACATACTCTTACGTTTCAGTCTCATTAACAATAAGACTGATTGCACGTGACGACTGATATTGACGTACTGTAATATTCGCGGCGGTATGAAGTTATCATGGAGAACGAGAAAAGTTCGATCGCGATTTTAGTTTCTAGTATACGCTTGTCGCGCCTCGACCGGTAGCAGTGTCTCGATTTTCAAACAGGTTCCGGATTTTTTGCCAGACGATGATCCAGGGTATTGGATCCATGGATCCGCGGCCGATCGTGCATCCGTGCACGTACATACGCGAGCGCAAGTACAAATAGACCGGCCTCCCCTTCTCCCATAAAGGGACCCGGTACTTCGAACCTGCTTGCTCCTCTCGATGGCAGTGACCTGTTAAAGGGGTCTCACGGACCCCAGAGCCTTTATACTCACGTGCAGTAGTTCCTGGTTAAATGCCAGACCCCATACGTCGCAATACGTATAAGCTCGCAATACGATATCCGTTGCAATCGAGTGCCTTTTTCTTCTTCAGCTTATTAACTGAGAAATTACTTAGGAGACTCGCTTTTAATGTGCAGAATAGCTTAACCGTTGCCTTCGCTATAATGCATTCATGTGTAATTTTAGACGAGTCGAGAATACAAGCCGGGACGACGATGTATCGCTGACTGCGACGAAGGCTTATTTACAATAATTATTTCCTTTCCATTCTCTTCGAAAGTAGCGTAACGTTTCTCAGTTCCAACGGAAGAATGTCCTTTCTTCCCCGACATCGTTGATACTGTTTCGCGCAGAGCCGAAAAGTTGGTAAGCAGTGACTTCGGCCGCTTTGGAAAGTCAGCCTTCAATTCCTCCCGCGAATTACATAATCGCGTACCACATCCTTCGATCCACTGCGGGCACTGTTACACGTCTGAGTAACCGCGAAGCGTGAATATTTCAGTTATGGGATGCAAGGTGCCGTCATGTCTCATCTATTTTCAGAATCAGACCTCCCATTGACATTCTAATCCAGCCATACTCAACCTTTTCTTTCCTGGGGCCACATACGTATGATTGTTACGCTACGCGGGCCACAACATAGTACATTATACCTATAATGTAAAAAATAAAATCTTTTGAAGCATATATTGTATAATTAGCGACTTTTGATGTTGAGACAAATTTGTAACTACTGTACAGAAATCAATTTTATAACTGCTACATGCCACTCTCAATACATCAAGATGGGAATCAGTGAGCCAATTTCTATATAAGTTCTTCGTATATTTGATTTCTGAATAAGATAATTCGCGACTACACGTTGACGCGAACAACGTGAGCAGCATTTGGACACACTTTCGCGCAGTCTCGTACTTTTCAGGTATCGAGAGCTTCATTCCAATTTTCATATATAAGCTAACATACATACAATTCGGGCCGTACATAAAAGCTCGGCAGGCCGCACGTTGAGTACAGCTGTTCTAATCTCACACGTCCTCTCCTTCCTACGCAAACACCATGGAATTTCTGACAAAAAAAAAAAAAAGAAACCTGATGAAACTCAAGTGAAGCGTGCGAAGTACCCCATCGTGGCCCCCTGACAAAGCACCATTGAATGTCGCGCGGCAATGCGCTAAGTGGGCGTCTAATATCTTCCTGCTTTCGCATGGATTCCATGCCCCGATTCGGTGCCATCAATAGGCACGGAGTGGCACTGCAAGCCGTGACCTCGTGCCTATCTAAAGGCAGGAGGTACGTGACGGAAAAGCGGATACCCCCTGTCGGAAGTTCCGTTGCTCCCGATGCGCGCGTACGAGGAAGAATTCCTCCGGTTTCTCCTTGCGGTCATCCGTCGTGACCGTTCTAGCTCGACCGCGATATTGGAATAGAAGAAAAAGGATGGAAAAATAGGAACGAAAAAAAATTCCACGCTCATCCGTCGCGCGCAATTCAGCGTCCCTGACGGTCTACGTACTCTACGTAGCACCGAGCGCTCCAAGGAGCCCACCGCTCGATCTATCGCGGCAAACAATGAGAGTCTGCCGCAATGATAATCGTGACGGAACGCGAAATAATGGACGGAAGGTTATACGCGATACGAGTACCGGCATCGCCACCGAACCCGGTTATTTCCTTCTTCGTAGATCTTCGTTTGGAAATTTCATTTACGACAGACCGGTGCATGTTTCGAGGGATTGACATAAACTCCGCGTTACATTGCTATTCTGGCTTCTTCTCGCCAATTTTTGGTGACGCCCATAAACCAAATTGATAGATCAAGATTTTTGCCTTGAACTAGTCGCCTCTTGAACTCTTAATAAGTATTTTTTGAATTGATGAAATACATTCTTATTTTTGTACACAGTACGTTTGAAATAGGCTCTGCACGCCGCGCAAGGTCCATCGGCTCTGCGCTTGAAGTTTTCAAAAATCATCTGAAATGAAAAAATTCGAAAATTATTAAATCTGTACGAATGTAGTTTCAGTTAAGCTTCATTAATTTACATGCATTCAATCTTAGCCGTTTTTTGTCGTGTCGTGTCGCATCGGATAGGTGTGCGAGATCCTTAAGTCAGAGTCAGGCCATTGAGAGAAATGCGCACATGGCGGAGCGCAGGGAGGAGGCAATTAGTTAAGCGGCGTTCGCGCGATGGATGGATACACCGGCGTTCGGCGATCTGTCTTGGCGTAGACACCCGTTAGATCATAGTGGCGGGCCAGAAGCGTACGGTCAGAGTTGCGCGCCAGTAAAAGTGAACAGCGCCCCGCTGGCAGGCTGGCGAGAAGAGCAACGCGCATCTTCTTGCCGGCGTTCGTGTCTCCCGTTACTCTAATCGTTTAATCGACCAGGAAACACTCACGAGTGACGCCCGTTCATGTCAACATGGCATCGCGGCGGAGCGAGACGGCTGCGACACCGAATTGACGCAGCATCGTCAGCGGTCAGACCTTCGACAGATATTGTCTCATTTGCCGCGTGCGTCAGCGTCCTGCTCCGACGGATCGTCCTTCGGAACGATGTTTGCGGAACGCGCGCGGTTACGATTGGGTGTAAGAAAACTCTTGTAATAGCTAGGTGAGAGGAAGACGGAATAGGATCGCGCACAGACAATTACTGCGGAAAATGAATATGTAATGCGCTTATTCTGCCGGCGATGCGCAAAATTCGTCCGTTCCTGGCGACGTTACAATTCTTAATACGAATAGTCCGAAGTCTCGTCGAAGTGGTGGGTCACGGACTCATCCTCGCCTCACGTGGGTGTGTTTTTTTTTGGTATACCGTGTGCAAACGTTTAAATCCACTGGACGGTTATCATCTTCAGCATCGTTTATTGCTCGTATGGTTGTTAATTGGTATGCTTCGTGGAGCGCGACGGCACGTTGTCATTCTATGCATAGTGTACGAATCGAGAGGCAACGAGAGATATCTTATGAGAGACTTTGATGTTACAGATACCTGAAATGTCTCATTCTTTAATCGGTTCGTGCCCGTTTCTTTAGGAGCGCGCACCGCTGTCGACCTTTTTTCCCATGTTCTTGGTACAGTTTGAGGAGCACGTTTTTCCTTGTGCAATTCGACAATAATAGAGTTTCACCGGCGCGTGAGAGTCGCGCGCGCGCGTCTTTATGACAACGAAAATCGAGATCTGCCACATTTTTATGTTCCGCTACACGTTCTCACGGTCCCGCTGCCGAGGCGCCACGCGTTCACGGGTCATCCGCGGAGTGCACATTAAGAGTAATCACTCCTAACTGACCCATAATCAAGTGCGTGCGATCATCTCCTGTCTCCTGCCAATAGTCGTGTTGAGCTGATTTTTTCGATTTTCATCTTTGCCCGTAGTCCCCATTTTAGTAACGGCTTCATATAACTGGATATTAAACGAAATCAACGATGATTGGTCGGCTAGTGGTCGGCTAAATGTAGGTGTCCACTTTGGACGGTATAAGAGCCTTGCGACGAATGATAATCTTCGTCCAGCTGCTTAGTCGTTTCCTTCTTTAAGATTCTTCAACTCAACTTAACATAGAGATTAACATTCTTATTACGGAATATATGCCATCCTTTGATTACACACAAAACTTTTTTCTTCGTAGCACGAATTTGAGAAAATCTAGTTTAGTGCTCGCGTATTATTACTTCTCTATAATACAGGTTCTACATTCGAGTAAATTAGATATACCAATCCTCGAACTTTTCCGACTCGCTGAGTTTACAAGAGAGTCCCGTAACCTCTGGCTAGCGTCAGCGCGAAGGTATCAAAGAAAAACAGTTTTAGCTTTCTGGAAACGATCGGCCGTGGAGGAATTTGCCCGATCGAGCCTGAATCGTATACATGATCGATCGAAGCGTAACGTCGCGTCGCGTCGAACATTCTTGTCAAGGAAAAATCATTTGCTCGTCCGCGACGGATATGCGAAAAATGTCGAATTCACATCGACGGCTCAGACATTTTCACGTTTACGCGCGGCACTTTCACGTCAATCCGTCTTCTAAACCATCGTAGACCGAAGTCGGTAGGTACGGAACGACAACGATGAGAAAGAGGAAGAGGCTGCCACGGCACCCGGAAAAACAATTTAGCCGCGAAAAAGAAAGCGTCTCCGCGAAATGTCAAACACTTGGCAGTCGGTAAATGTGCCGGGTCAATACACTCGGAGATTTATTAGGCTCTGCCACTTGGCGCGCGCGCACTCATGACCGCGCCTCTTCTTTGCTTAAAACTTTCGAAAGTCGCGAGAAAAATCATCTGACGTACGGCGCACGACGTACATCATTTGCCGATTGCTGCCTGCATTCCTGCGACGGTGCATCAAAGTTACCGCGATTCATCACTTCGGCGACCGTGACGTATCATTCTGAGGAAACGTTCTTTTTCGGACCTTCCTTTTGCCACAGAAAAGTCGTAGGCGGTCCTTTCCTCGGCATTTTATGTACGGTCGGTGAGTTGCAGTCTCTACCTGTGAACGTACCTGACCCGCATTTTGTACCTGCCGAAAGGACATGGCGGTTCCACGAAACGAAGAATGGAAGGACGGTGGATCGTGAAAAGTCCTTCTCTTCGGAACTAATCCGTCTGACCTTTCGCAGGGATCCACTGCAAGGAACAGAACACTGATCGGCAAGAGCAGCCTTGGCGCTATTTGTCGGCTTCGACGTGGACGCGAGTTACTCAAATTCAAGATTGTAGAACGACTTTAGTGTAAAAACTATAGATGATTTACAGAGAATTTAAGGCGATTTAAGTTTCTTGGGCTGCCAATTCTTGACGATCACAACAGCATCTATATCTACACGTACGTCACAATGTAACGATGGCGAAAATGAGAAATTTCAGAGTAAGGTTTCTTTTAAAGTGAAAGATGCAAATTCCGTAATCCGTTCACTGTCTCGGGTGACTTTCAATACATGAATCCTTTCAAACTCCTCGCTCCCCAATCTCGGACGAACTTCTTAACACATCGACTGTCACGAAAAATAATAGTTCTTATACTTTGATCGTCGTATCTTCTCCACGTATAAGCACAATTTTAATTAACACCCAATAAGTGCTCAAAAACGCCCCCCCCCCTCTCGAACTAAGTTAAACTAAGTAAAACTCTTCCGATCAACTTTCTTAACACTTAGCCGACCACGCGCGCCGCAGCGAACTGTACGGTTTCCACCACGCTCGAGAAACCCAAACTACGATGTCCACCACGCAGGTTTCGCAAGTGACGGAGACTGATATGCTGTACTTAAAATCAAAGTAGTTTGAAAATTATTAAAGTGTCAATTATATCTTGGGGTAACAATTTTATTTAACGATTTCACATATTGTTTATACAAAACATGAAATTAAAAGTATATAACAATTATTTTTTGTAGTTGTTCAAAAAGTAATAGAGTATATGTAATAGAGTCTGAAAATTATGAACATTAAAGATGACTGAAGATAAATAACCCAAATATGAAATAAAACAATAGTAATGCATTTTAATATTTTTTTACTATGTAGTATCGTTCAAAACATGCCAGTTTATGCAGTGGTACATTACAATATTCACAAACATATCGCGTATATCCAGTTTTCTTATTAGCAGAGCATACTTGAAACGGGGAGATCTCCCCGATCGGTCGGCTAAGTGTTAAAATGAAAACGTCTGCGAGGAGACTGGGAAGAAAAATATGCATGTCGAATAGAGAACCTCCTCCGTTTCGGAAGTTCTTCGTATGCATCATTCCCAATTGTACCGCACCCAATCACATTACACAATCAATTCCCCCCTAGATCCCTGAGACGCATACATTAAAAAGCCGTGCGTATCGGACGCGGCAGCAGATGTGTCATGGTCTCGTTGAAAGGATTCCCCGGCATCCGGGGAACGGTATCGCGCGTGGGCCGGAAGTAGCCTCGGAGAATTTCTTGCCGGCTCTGCCCGTTGAACCCGTCGGCCGTCGGGTAAAAGTTTGTCACGGCCCGACGCCCAACGACATTCTGCCCGCCGATGGCACGGCCGGAGGATATGGCGAAGCGAAGCGAACCGGTCACGAGGAAACGTCTCGTCGTCGAGGCAAGTATTCGATGCGGCGGAAAGGAGGGAACGTGGAACGCGGGATCGGGCAAGGGTGGGAGCCGACGGGACGGAGGTGGGGATAAGAAGGTGATTGCTCGAGGTACGCCGTAGCCTTTGAATTCCTCGTAATTAATGTGACGACGACCTACTGACCTACTCGATCACGTTTTTCGCGTGTCGCCAAATTCAGGCACCGCATCTTTGCGGACGGATGCCTCCTGGTGCCGGGCAGCTCTGTGTCAACTGCCGCGAGGCGAGGAATGCGACGCGAGGCAGGCGTCGCGCGCGCAAATGTCAAAAGTCAAAAGTAAACATCTGGAGATTCGCGATGACGGACGCGAGGAATCTCGGAAGCTTGGGTTTTTGCCGGTAGAAGGATCGTGTACGAAGATATTGGAATTTTGGCGGTAGTAAGTGGACTGACGGGTAGCACGCAAATTCCGAAGGCATTTTCTTCTGATTAGGTCAGATTGGACGTTTTTTGGAGAGTATTTGACGGTCATTCAAGTGAAACCTTCGGCTTCGAAAAATCGCCGTATGTCTGCCACTGTCTTCGAGCTCAGCGGGCAGCCAGTGCTTTCTTTTTTTCGCAAAGTGCCTTTAACTCTAATGGTACAGATCCGGGACAAAAAAAAATGAACTTTTTGAGGATTCTAAATAACGCTCAAGGATCTTACTATCTCTAGCACCGGGACTTCTTAACATGTCGATGTATCATATGAAAAGGCTAATTTGCACGAAAAATGATTTATGCGAATTTCTCGAGATTCCGAAAGTAAGAAGTACTTCTTGAAAGGAGCATTCCGACATGCACAACCGTTATCCGTTTATGGCGCAATCCGAATATGACGTTCCGACGAATCAAATGCCATAAAGCCCCGGCGGTCGCTGATAGTGACGATCGTCGCAAAAGGAAAGACGTACGTACGTTACGGGCGCGTCTATAGGATCGAGGATAATTGCACGGCGTGCCGTAAGACGTCAGTGACGTCCAGATTGCAGGGAAAGAACCTCCCTTCTCGTCGATCAATGTAATCGAGAGGGAGGCCACGTGGAACTAGCGGGGTAATTATACGAACAATGGGGTCCTTTTAAACTGCTAGAACGAAAATGATCGGGGAGTCGATAGCGGATTACGGTACTCGATGATCGGATCCCCGATCGTCGACCGTGAATACCCACTGCGCTAGTTCGCGGACGAAAACGCGCTCGGCGCTCGGGATCGTTCGCTCATCGATGAAATTCGCGCTTCCCTCCGCCAGCCCGCGAATCGTCGATCGCGGAATCCGATAAGAGGCCGAACGATCGACCCGGGCGTCCTTCGCGGCGCGAGCGAACATGTCGAAGGACGACGTCGATGTCCCGAAATAAGCATTTCGAGAATCCCGTCGCGAGATCAGTCCCATTTGCATGCTAATCGCTCGAATATGTGACTGCCTAATGTCCGCTTGTTTGCGAGCCGCGCGCGGCCTCTGATGTTTTCCAACGGCGCGGCCTACGCTTCCAAGCTAGAAATTCCTTTCGTTTATAACGGGGCAGCGACAGTCGCCAAACACCTCGCGGCTCCGCTGCTCACTCGACTGTGCACCGTCGTGAATATTCATGAACTGTTATGTGTATCGATTTCAAATGCTCTCGTCGGCACGGGCACGGCGCACGTTAGCTTCTTCGTTTCTAGAAGCCCGCTTAACTCGCCTATCTGCGCGCATTTACCTGTCGCGCGAAACGCTTTGTAAGCGTCGCGGCTTGTTATTAACGGTCATGTGAGCATGGCAACAATGTCAGAGATCACGGCCATTGCTGTCGTTGTCTTGAACGCCGTTGTAGGTCAGAACGTGGCGTAACCCCATTAAACATTCAACATTCGATATCGAGACTCGAGTGTCGGACATTGGGAGTGATTTCGGCGGATTGCTCGAAGTTCAAACAAATCGAAGTAGATTTGAACAGATTGCAGTTTGACAAAACTGCTTGGTATCTACCGGTTCAGAGTGCATAGAAAGGAATGCGGTTAGAATCTTCGAAAGAGGGGGAAGTGGAATTATGAAAATTTGTTAGTATCTACCGGTTGAGAGTGCACAGAAATTGTATAGCCAGATGATCTGAAAGAGGGGGATGTGAAATTATGCCGGTTCCGGTTCGCGGAGGATCGGGATTGCCGAGTGTGCGAAACGATCCTCGGACAATTCTCACTGCAAAACACTTGACATTGGGCCACGGTCAGGGTCTTCGGTCACGCGACCCTGATTCGACGTTTGTTGGCTTCAAGCGACACGGACGCGCTGCCGGATTTTCTTGTCTTCCTGTCCTCGACACACTGCCAGCTAATTGCACGGAAAAGAGCCGACGATAGTCGCGTCTAATCGACGACCTTATCGGTTCCGATCGGCATTGGCAGTGCGGCGTCGGGTCTTGACCATCTTTTTCACTGCGGGCATTCACCTCGAACGTAATCAAATTTCATTTCGAAACACTCGTTCTGTTACTCACGTCCTGCGGATTGTTCCTATAAATATATAAATGCATATTGTCCTTCAGCTCTTTACATCAAGGTTCTCGAAAGTTCACATGAGTTTTTCATTCAAGGTTGTCGTGATAGTATGACCGAATTAATTTTGGAATGTGCTGTTGCAGATGATTGATGTGATTTGAAGACTTCGCGGTATGTAGATTGTAGGTTGTGTACTTTGTGGAACTGTGTACTTTAGACACTTCGCTGTCGTAAGACGAGTTCGGAGAAGGCCACGCGAAAAAATAGTCTGAGCTGACGAGATTGAAACTGGATATTATACGCAACTGTTTTGCCGCAATAAAGTGACAAGAGTGACGTCAGACGTTTTACCAGAATTTACGACTCACGGTTCGCCACAGAGGAATATTATTACCGGTACTTTCCAACCGCACATGACTCGTCATGATCTGTTCCGTCTGCTGGATCACATCAATCGTGCGTGCAACGCGTCTATCAGTAGTAATAGCCACTTCCTTCTAAACTGATAAACAAGTCAGCCAAACTATAGTAAATACACATTACTCTTGAAAAATGAACCTCGCGAGTCACTCTAGCGGAACTAGAAAACGTGAGTGAAAACGGATAATACGTTGTGTCGAGCAGCGAAAGATTGACGGAGAAAGACGTTTAGAAGCAATAAAGCACTGGGACGGAGAATAATCAGCAGACTTGAACGCGACCCTCGTCCGTATCGTTGACTCGGAAATTGTCGGCTACCGATTGCGGTCCGAAGCGTGACTCAACGATGCCTCTTAACCGACCTCTTAATTGGTACTTATCAAGCAGTTTCAGGGTTTACAGGAGCCGAGTCTCGCCAATTCCGCGTCGCCTTTTCTCGCGTCAGGCCTTCCCGAACGATTCAATCGAAATCGTTACGCAACCTGCCGTTCGCGGTTTCGGCTCTGCAGTCTCTCTTTACACGCCGAAGTACCATCGGACGCGAGAGGCACGAGACGTCCTGACCTCGAGACCTCGAAACGATGCTCGTCAAGACAACCTTCTGCTAACGCGATCATTGTTGAAAGAATCGATTCGGGATCGAATCCGTGTACACTTGTTTCAGAATAAATTAGATGGCCTGCCTATTCATGCGAACTGTGAACATATGCTTCGTAGTACGAAAGGATTTGTTCAATAGAAAGTTACCATCAATTAGGAAGTGATTTGTGTGTCAAAATGTTGCCTGTGTATATAGCTACGTATGATTCATACGGCCCGTGCAGTATCTACCTTACGCCTACCGTTTACGTGAACCTATGATTAATTAGAAAGAAACCCTCGCGGAACAGAACGTAGCTGGGCATAAAGGGTCCAATGCACGGCAAGGCTCGCCATCTTGGATATCAATTCACTTTGCAGAAAGCGTAATATAATATAGAGACCTTTTCCCTGTCTCACGTTAGACGCGTAGACGTCATAATTCAGATGGCTGACCAACGAATGCGCAGACTCGCCCTCGCGGACGCGAGTCCGCGAAGAATTCCGATGGGCAATCGAAAGGCGAGCGAGAAGTTCGAACCCCCGCGGAGGTGAAGCTACGAGCGGATAATTGTGCACGCCAAAGGGACGGGTTTCGCTGCCGCAGAATTTCCCGCTCTCGATGTCGCGGTTGAAGATCTGCACATTCTGCCCGCAAGCCTATGCACGTATGTATGTATCTACGCATCACGTTGGCGGCGCAATGGCTGTCCCCATTGAGGTTGTGCAATAAATATTTATAATTTTCCCGTCATAGGCGTTGTGCGCGGTGCCTGCGTCGAACAGACCCACGCGAAATCTCGAAGTCAATAACACAATAGGCATAAATATGCTCTCAAGCAAAATGCAACAACCATTGAGTTTTGCATATGCACGCGTAACATAACATTTTCTTTCCCCGTATGCGTATCGAGACATCGCAGCGAACAAATTGAGTCCGTGATAAGAAAATGTTCCTACGACTAAGGAATCTTCCGAGGCAACGGCAAACAATGGTTTTCAGGAATTTCTTGTCGCGCGTCTGCGAAACGACGCCGAGATATGCACGGCTGATGACAAACTTTCTGAGCCGATCCGAGACTGTGCACTGCGCGCTGTTCTTCCTGTCCCACGGATGACGACGCGTTGGACGTCTCAGTCTCGTGCGGTTACATAATAAATGTTCGTAATTTTGCCGTCATAGTCGGTGAACACCTCGGGCGGCGAGAAGGGGTAGGTGGAGGTAAAAGAGGGGGAGTCTGCGAGACGCAGACTGACCTCGAGACCTCGAATCGGCTGGTGTCAATAGAGAATCGCTCGTTTCCCGTGTCCCGTGTGCAACGTGTGAGACTATCTCGTGTCTCGGTCGCTCCCGTCGTTCCTTTCCTTCTCTGCCCCTCGCTCGCGTTACCTGCGCAATCTCTGACCTATAAAGGGCAGGCCGGTGCGTGTGGCCTTACGCACGAACGGCAGGTGCGTACTCTCAGTTCAATCACGCCCATGCCAAACCGACTTCGAACCTTGCGGCCTCTGTTTCCGCGAAAAATCGAAGACTTGAAATAGCGAGCAGTGCAAAGTTTCGCCCGACACTCACAGTACGTGGCTTCTATTTGCAACGGCATCCAGAGCCTTTCTCGCCTTTCTCGCCTTTCTCACCGGTCCTCGGAAAGTCGCCCGTTTCGTCCGCGCGATCGCGAAAAATCGCTGTAAACAAAGCGACACGACGTGGCGCGTTACCGTTGAATCGCATTTTCCTCGCGCTACCAGTCATTAAGAAGCGGCGGCGAATACGTCGGAGAGAGAACGGCTCGCCTGAGAGACACCCCGTTGCATCACTTGCGGGGAGAGGGAAGCGCCATTAACGTTCCTCCATAAAATTAACCCAAGAACGTCGACTTCCTTCGTCACAATTCCATGGCACCCCATCGACGAAGGGGTCTCGAGGCAGGTACGAGCGAACGCAAGGAGTGCCTCCTCGCCGTCGATGAGAAGCCAGCGGCAAACAGTGGGAGAGAGAGAGAGGGAGAGAGAGAGAGCGAGAGGGAGACGGAAAAAGGGGAGGGACAGGGAGGATAGAGACGACCGACGAGTGCCGGAGTAAGGACGAAGTGAGGACGGTAGAGACGGTCGGTGCGACGAGGAAGGTGTCTCGCGAGAAAAGGAGACGGCGACGACAGAGAGAAGGGGCCTTGCACTGCAGAGAGTGGGGCCTTCTCGTCCACGAAGTCTCACGCTTCTAGCAGTTCTCAGTCCAACGACGGCGAGCGTAACGGCAGGCGAGTGTGCCATCCGCGTGTGCACTCTCCGCGAATTCCATCCGAGGAGGAGGCTTCTTGCTGGGAGAGCAAGTGCGCGGCCGCGCGCGGCTGGCGAGAACCGTGCCAAAGGAGGGCCCAGGAGGGAGGAAATCCACGGAGGCGCCACCTTCCCACGTTCCTCCGACGCGTTCCGCATAGTCTCGAGTGCGACGGAGTGTCTGCGAGGGAACAAAAGGCTCTCCGCCATATTCGACGTCGCCGCTGGTCGGAGAGGGCCCCGTGAGGCCCGCGGGAGCCGAGAGAGAATTCCGCTTTCTTCCGTCAGCTGGTCCCGTGAACCGTAGTGCGCCCGTCATACCGCGGCTTGGTCCCTCTTCCGTGGGCACGTGTGCGCTTGTGAAGTGTTTCGGTACGTGGACACACACGCGTCAAGGTGCGTAAGTGTCGAGCGAGCGAAGAAGAGAGAGGAATAAGAGACGTCGACTCCGCGACGGCGACGGCGACGCCACTGTATTGCCGCATACCACAGGAGGGCCTGGAAGGTAGAGCGGAGGGGATATATAGAGAAGGTGCGAGTGGAAGGAAGGAACGTCGCTGAAGAAGAAGCGAGAGATCGCGAGAGAGGGAAAGGGACGGCGAGAAGGTGGATAGCTCGCTGGCAGGACGGAGAGAGGAGTAGAGAGAAGGACGGACCGAAGGTGAAAGAGTCGGAGAGATAGAGAGAGAGAGAGAGAGGCCCCGACCTGGTGGGGTACTGGTGGTGGGCAAGAAGGCGGCCATAATGGCCTGACGCCGATCTCGGCGAGCGGCGGCTACAGCTGCTGCGAAATATCCGATCCCCGAGAGTGGCTCTCTCGCCACGTCTCTCTTTCTTCTTCTCTCCCTCTTTCTCCCTCCTTCGGCACTACTCCTCCGTCCTCCGTCTCTTTCTCTCTCTCTGCCTTTCGTCGTCTCGCGTATTTTGCAACTCTCCCCGGAGCGGTGGTTGGATCCTGCTGCTGCTGCTGCTGCTGCTGCTCGAGAGCGCGAGAGACACACACACAACACGCAGAAAGACGCCGACGTCTCTTTGGAAAGTGGCTGCGTAATCGCGAGTGGAGTGAGTTAACGGGTGGAGTCACCTTTGTGAGCGTGTCGTGGACGATTGACTCGTCGAGTGGTCCCGCGTGTTCGATCGCTCAGGAAATTGTCGTCCGAAACGTTCGTGCGCGCGACCTCGAGTGATATCGGAGTTGGCCACTGAAGAACCTGTGTTTCTTGGACACGAATCATTCGGCGACCGTCGAGGAAGCTCGGGGGATCGACGTTGAAGAAGGCTGACGGAGGGCTTTAGATTCTGAGGAACGTTAACAGTTTCGTGAAATATGAGGGGCGCTAATCAGGACACGGCAACGCCTTACTGTAGGTGCAGAGTGCTCTACCTAGGAAGCTCGGTGCCACACGCCAGTAAGGAAGGCCTCCTAGGTGTTCAAGAGCCCCTGCGGGAGCTCTATCCCGAGCAAGGTGCATTGGGTGCGCGAGGCATCGATTCCTGGCTCAGCGTGTGGAGCAATGGACTCCTCCTGGAGAATGTCGACGAGCACCGGAAGAAGGTCACCAGATTCTTCCCGATCGAAGCGCTTCACTATTGTGCCGCCGTTCGACACGTGAAGGGTGGCAACGGTGACTCGTCCACCACGAGGTTCTTACCTCTGGACTCACCGTTCGCTCGCACCCCGAGCGCGAATCATCCACCTCTGTTCGCGGCTGTTCTCCGACGAACGACCGGCATCAAGGTCCTCGAATGTCACGCGTTCATCTGCAAACGCGACATGGCGGCCAACGCCCTGGTCAGATGCTGCTTCCACGCGTACGCCGATAGCAGCTACGCGAAAGGCCTCGACCCTTCATCGACGAACAACACCACGATGACGAACGGCAACACAACCGGTCATCCCTCGACCAACAGCCTCTATCACACGCTAGGCGGTTCGAGTACGACTCTTGATAGTCCGCAAGCGACGAGACTGGACGCCGCCTCGACGGACGACGTCAGTCTCTACAACGGGGACGAAAATCACAAGGTGTGGGCAAGAGGGAGAGACGAGGTTGATGGGGTGTACCAAGAGCAAGGCACTCTGAGGAGTACAAAGGGTTCGCGACCGCGTCAACTGGTCGCACCACCTCCACCTCCGCCCCCGCCACCACCACCGGCCCAGCCTTTAATGCTCGAGGAGTCCAGCTCGTCGTCGGCGAGGAGAAAAACGAACAAGAAGCTGAAGAAGTTGAAAAACCGCACGCTTCACGACGACGCGACGCTTCAGCAGCAGCACCTTCATCAGCAGCTCCATCAAGGGATGTACACGAACGGGCACGGTCATCACACCCTGGGCCATCCCATCAGGCAACAGCACTACCACCCGCATCCCTTACCACCCAGCAGTCGATCCGTGGCAGGGACCCTCGCGAGACCCGCACCAGTGCTCCTAGTGCCAGCTGCAACGTTGCCCAGAAAGGCACATCACCATCACCCACGAGGTCTGAGGCCGATCCCCGCTGCGGCACCGATTGTTCCCGTGTACGCGCCACTCCCGGTCGTGCCACCGCCACCCGCCGGTCCCATCTATCCCGCCGGGACTTACGGAACGGCCGGCAACCGCGGCAGAAGACATCCGGACGCTGAGAACTCAACGTTGAGCGCCTCCAGGAGACTGGCCGCTTCTCACGCCGACCTAACAGCGCCCGAGATCGTCCGACAGTCCGACAGTCCGGAGAACGAGTCCCGTTTCGGCACCGGCATCTATCGGCGGAAGGGTCATCTCAACGAGAGGGCGTTCTCTTACAGCATTCGAGCGGAACATCGCAGCAGGAGTCACGGTAGTCTGGCTTCTTTGGGTTTCAGCGCGCAGAACGGTAACGCGTTGCCGAAGGAGGAGAAAAAGGATCGGGAGATTGCTCAGCTGGTGGCCGGACTCGCGCTGGACGAGGTGCCCGATCGGACGCAGGGCGCCAATTCGAGGGTTGGCTATGCGCCTCATCATCATCAGCAGCAGCAGCAGCAGCAGCAGCAGCAGCACCAACAGCAGTCGCAGCAGCAACAGCAGCAGATGCAACCGTTGCCCAGGCCGCGACCTCGTTAGGACAACCTGGTGCTGGTCGACCACGCTCAGGAGGATCTTTGAATCGAGGAAGGTGTGGAACGAGTTCCGCTCACAGAACAGGAACACTTTGGCCATATCGAACGATCGGACGATTCTTCGTTTGGAGCGGGACGTCGTCGGGACATGCGTCCCTGTTCGTTTACAGTTTCGGCGCTCGGCGTATTCTCGGGGAACTTTAGCGTTCGTCGCGATCGGCAGAGCCCTTGTAATCCATTCTCAGCCGACGACCTCGTTAAATGTCACCTCTGGGGACAGTTACTCGCGTAGACGTGACAGAACGAGTTTCGTTCCGGTACTGGAATCTATCGGCGGAAGGAGCGCTTTGGCCATAAGAACTGGTGGGCGTGTATCTGGTAGCATTGGCGTGGAGCCCTGTTGCATCGCTCTTTCAATTCACCAAAACGCAACAATTTCACTCCGTTGCCGTTGATACCGCGGCGCTCGTTTGTTCCGCGAACGTTTGACCCGATTCATGCCAGCAACCAGCCTAATTTCTCTTCGCGACACGACCTTGAAAGGAATGCTTTGACCGCTTTCTCGTACCATTGGCGTAGAAACCTTTGATACCTTTCCTGGGTAACCATAAACAACGACTGTCTTCTTTAGAACGGGATCGCACGCCCAATAGCTTCTTCGTCCTGCAATTCCTATTCACATTCTAAAGTCAATATTTGAATGACAATGAAATTAGAGACTGTCTTACGTGGAACATAACATCCACACAATAACGTCTCCGTGCGCGGTCGGTATCTAGAAATCCGAGAACAGAAATGTGCAGATTACGAGATATTCGGTGAAGCTTACAATACAGGACCCTGCGTATCGAAATAAAGGAAGAGGCAATTGAGTACGCGGCGTGAACGGTTAATCGAAAGGGGGACTGACTCCATCGAAACCGGACATCGCGCGTACACACGATCGACGTGCTCGATGCGCGAAGGAAATTCGGAGAAACGTACTTGGAGCGCGCGATGACATAATGTCCTCGGCAGGCGTAACGACCTTCCTGCCGCGAAACGAGCCGGCTAATTAACCGGGCTCGGATAATTATTGTCGTCTCACTGCTAAGACGCGTTCTGTTGGCTGAAGCTCGTTAGACGAAAGCGCGGAGCATGGAGTCCCCGGCTACCTCGTAATATTTCCTCTGAGAAAACGAGTCGGTAGCTTTGTCGCGCGAAATAGAGAGGGAGAGACAGAGAGAGAAAGAGGGGCAGGGAGTGAAACGTCGCCGACGATTCGACGAGGATGCACACCGCGATTCTCGGCCGGGATTAATGTCATTTCACGAGTCGATCGTCGTGCAGATATTACTCAGGATCCGCGACGAAGATGCAGTATATTACGCGCGATAACTTTCGATAACGACCGATAACGCGTTTCGCAACTTCGTAGCTCACCCTGATGAGAGTGAAGCAAGTCCGATGTAGGACGATCGCCGGCCGATCTCCAAGATCTACGCGAAAAACGAGTTACCTCATCCCGACAAATCTGCCGTAATGGTCGATAATCGATCGTCCGACTTTGTAGCTGAAAACGAGACGGTTAATGGTAATGGCGCTTGTCCGATCCACGCGTCGGAAGCTGCGTCCGACGGAATCACTTGATCGCGCGCTCCACGCTTCCCGATAATTGATCGATAATTCATTTCCAGCTCCTCCTCGACGCGCTCGCGACCACAAGTAATTTCGCTGCGAAAAAGCTCCGACGCAGCTCGCAGTAACTAGCGTCGACGGTCAGAGTCCGTCGAACGCCGTGCGTTTCCTCGAACTGCCGGCTTAATTACGCGCGCGGCGAGCATCGTCCATTTGAAACTCGTTATAAATATTGCATGTCGCGCACCGCTCGATAAGAGCGCGTCGCGCACATAATTGCCTTCGTCGATTAGCATTCGGACGCGATTGCGGGACGCGCCCAGGTAGTGCTCGGCTTTCGTAAGGCCGGACAGAATTTTGTTAGGCGTTGTCCCTCTCTCGATATGCAAGCGCGCCGTCGTCGTGCTGTGCCGTTAAATTGCGCGCGATAAGTGACACCGGCGGTCTCGCAATAAATTTCGACATTGAACGATTATCTGACAGCGCGCGAATAGCTTGGCGGTTAAAAATGGGCTCGGCGTCACAGTGCATCGAGTGTCCACGGATTAGACGCTTTTAACTCTTTCAGGCACACGAGTTTAAGGAAAAAAGAAACCAAGTTGCGCGGCATTGTTTTTTAATACAAAAAAGTGGGGAAAAACGTTCATTTCAATTATTTTAACATAAAATATTACTGAAATTGAGAACAAAAAAATAACATTTCGATACATCCTTTATTACAGAGTGGGACATAAATAATCCCACCTTGCATAAAAAGCTAAGCAAAGGATGGGACAGTTTTTAACCCACCTAACACCAAAGAGTTAAAGCAGCGATGCTTTTGAAATTATACCGTAACGCGAACAGAACATCTTTCATCCACCAAATCGATCGAATGTAACATTGTACGGCTAACGAGGAACGACGACACTGCGTGGAAAAAAGTGAACGTACGTTCCTTCCTCGACCACCGTGATGGAAAATGCTAGGTAGACGCCAATGGAGATTATCTCGCGCGACAATCGTGCAACGAAGGATGCGCCGCGTACACTTTATTAGTCACTCAATTGTCGTTCCACGGTTGTTTCCACGTCGCCTCCGCGCCAAGGCTGCCCCCCGCGTGTAACTTTTCCTCGTATGCATTTTTTTTGTTTGTTTTTCATGCCGCACTTCCTAGCCCGTAATGCGCGTCCGTTACGTGTGCGTGAGCGAGCAGTCCATTCTTCAGTGGGATGTTTGATCGAGGTGATGAAACGGCGTGCAATGAGTGTGAGAAGACGAAAGAGCAGTGGGCAGGTACGCCGACAATGAGCCAAATCTATGAATTAGTTCTCAGCTACTGAGATCTTTATCGCACGCTTTTCTATCTGAACGGATGAGAAACGCTCGTTGAATTGTAATTAGAGCAGAAATATCGGCCAATGCTTCGGCGCTGAGTTCGACAAATTTGTTCATTGCCGGTGAAACCTGGCATGAACCTGGCGGCACGAATTGGCGCCAAGCGCGTGCGCTCGTTCCAAGATATTGTCCTCGCCTAAACGATTAATAACGCTCCTTCTTGTTCGTTCAAATTGCATGTGCCAGACGAACGTTCACGCTCGATCGGCGCGCGACGAACGGCGGGCTCGATCGTTGAGCGAGAACGAGACGTGAGATGTCAAAAGACGAGTCCGGTGCTTATCGTGAGACAGTGACTCCGCAGAACGAGTCGCGTGCAGCGATGACGATCGATATCGCGAGAACGAAATGGATGGAAAGCAATCGACACGCTTCAAAATGATATGCACGCGCGTCTAATTATTTCGTATCTTCATCGTGGTAGGTGGCAAAGAGAATCGAAGCGTTCGATAGAAAGCGACGCTCGCGTGCTGCGCACAACGGACGCAGATATATCGTAAATATTTATTGCACGACATCTGGAATGGAAGTTCGTGTCCGTTTCCTGTCTGACTTCGCGCTGTACGGCGACTTACGAAACCGTTCTCTCTCAAGTTGCCACCCTGAGGTCCTGCGCGGGGCACGTTAGGCGTCGATCGATTCTGGGAAGAGTATGTAATGGCCGTGTTGAAAACGAGCGGACAACCGCGGTGAGTCACAGGCTCGAACGTAGAAATGTCTTGCACGACAAAAGGATATCTTTCCTTTTCACGGTCGTAATCGATCTTAGCTCAGCCGTAATGCACGTCTGTGTCCTGACGCGACCTGCGTGTGCGTGGGTAAGAAACGTCGAGATTACGTGACTGGAATGAGGCAGGCATTGTGAAAAAGGTATGAGCAGTCGCTGACAATGACTTTATATAGACAGAAATTGCGTGTTCGCGTGTAGCAGTCGTTATCGATGCCTTCTCTCATAACGCTCACAACGAATCCCACGTCGACGCAGTCTGCACTACACGAATTTGCGAGGAAAATGGAGCAACGTGCGTGGGTGTGAGGAAATAAGAACGACCATTCCGATCGCGCTCGATTCGCAAGCCGCATTCCATTTAAATGAGATATCCGTATGTACTTTAATTGCGTTCATCATCGGTTCTGCCGCGATCGTTTCGGTGAGTTTATTAGCGCAGCGAACGTCGAACAAGTGCGAACGATCTCCCGCGAGTACTATCGTTTGCAACGGAAAATGTTTTATGTATAAATGAACCGGCTCACTGTTATTCACGGTCGACCCCACCGCGAATGAGACGTCGGGCGAGACCTGCGAAGGAAATGGGGTTGCGTCCGTTCGAAGGAGGAAGGGGGCAAACGACCACGTTACGAGGGAAGGAAGGGCGTTTGGTATTTGAAGGGAAAATGTTTTATGTATAGGAACGCGTACCGATACGTTGTTCTTATCGCGGTTTCGCGCGAAAACCGTGAGAACGCGCGAAACTGCGGGCCAGACAATGGATCGGCGAAGGACCGCGAACAATGCGCGCGATTATAAATATACTTGTACACATCGCGAAACTGTTCTTTCCCATAACCGCGTGGGCGCCTCGCGGAGAAGGTGAAACGGGCGAGAGAAAAAGACCGATAGATAGGCGTATACATGTATACAGATATTACGTATGAACATAAATATATTTTATATATATATATATATAGATATATATACACATTACCGTACCACGTAGCGTCTACTTACCAAATAAGCGAGTCAAATGTAGCGAAGTAAAGAATGTAATGCCATTAACAGGTATCGTCGAGGCGAGGCTAATTCTTTCGCTCCCGAGTCTCGTCGATTATTGTAATTTGTAAAGCAAGCCGATCGTCATGTATGTATGTGCGCCTGCAGACGTTTCCATTCTTTTAACGTACTCACAATTAAAGTCCGCGCCCTGCGACGTTTAACAAGGAATCGTGCGTACAAGCTAATACAAGGATTTTTAGTGTTTAAGAGCGCTCTCGCGAGTGCGTGTGCACCGTGAGACGGACGATTCTTTACATCGGAAAACTTGCAATTATAATCAATTCGATCGTCTGAACACTTAACACATTGCGGATGCGTCACGAGTTCATTGACGCTCTACGTACTTATTAACGATAAACTAAAAATACGACTCATGTCGCGCATAAAGTATCGCTGTAACTAATCTATAACAATACCTAAACAGTCTCTACGAGCTTCTTTATTTTGTGTACCCTTCACGTTGACAAACTGCGGTAATATTACGAGACGGACACGTTGACTTTCTTTTAGTTTATAGCTCGTTCGGAGAACGTCGACGAGCGCAAATCGATCCGTAATGTGTTAACTCGTTCAGTCGTCGTCGGACTGCGCGGTCTTAAGTTAAGTCAACGCAGCGATGCCTTTCGCTCATTTTCACGAAACTTCGGAGAGTATCGTCTGTTTTGCATCGGCCCGAGCGCGGCACAGAAGAGATATCTGCGACCCCGCCGACCACATTCCGTTCGCTCGAGTGAGTAATTTTTCAGAGTTGACCGCAGCCCGACGAGCCTGATATATTCTAGTTCGTACATTGCAACAAACGTTGATGGAATGCAAAGCGCCTCGATTAAGGGAGCTCAAGTGGGACGCGACTTCTCAATGCGAAGCTGGCGAGGCCGATAAAAGGGGAGGGGGAGACCGGGGGTAGCGAGTAAGAAAATTCCATGCGAGCATGTGCAGGTGGCCGACAGAGAACCGTAATTATACAAGGACGGATACTAGCGCAACGCGGCAAATGTCTTATGAAACGTATCGCGCGCGTGCAAGGATCAAATTGTACGTGACAGAAATGCAGAGACAGCATTTTTTTGACGCGCGCGATTTCTTATCAGCTTGAAAGAGACTTCATTATTCTCGCAATTGACATACTTTCACCGTTCGCGCCTTACGGCCTGAATCGTAAGATGCCCGACGCAAGGACGACGCTCTAACCTTTTTTTTTTTTTCTTCTCTCCTGGCTACGCGTCGTAATAGTGGAATCGAGAATGAACGTCGTTGCGCAAGCGCTCGAGCCAGGACCGTTGGCTCGCATCGATTTTAATCGATGAGCAGGGATCAACACGTTCATTATTTATGCGTCACCTTCGACCCTGACGAGGATGCGCTCACTTTAGTATTTTCTCGTTGTTCTGTGTCATCGCTGCATCCGCTTGGCGGTCATATAAGAGATGTATAGAAAAAATTGTCCTCGAAGATGTAAACAGGTGCCTGAGCTGATATGGCACAGCTTTCGAGCGGGTCAGTCGGTTTCGGACGATTGTCATGACGGAATGCTGATGCGCTGACTGACGTAATGTCGTCTCACTAGCTGACTAGGATGAGGCCATTGTGCAGTTAAAGTCGTCTGCAGAATGACCGGAAGGTGTGGTTACCTGCTAACGCGTAAGGTCGATGCAATGCGAACTCGGGATGATCGTGTAACAACTAATGAAACGCAAACTGGATACGTTGCGAGTATGATCTGTTAACATCGGTAGTCAAAGAATCATACTTTATAAATATTCATGCAAACGAGATTATGTAAATTTGACAGATTCAAGATTCTATGATACTGATAATCGATAAATGATGACTCGAAGGAGAATTGATAAAACTGGAACCTTTGGAGGTCTACCATTCACAATGCTCAAACGTTGAAAGTTACGCGTTTCTCAACCTTCACCGATTCGTCTATACATTTATGAAGAACATAATCGTTGCGTCTAATACGAACATTTCAGACAGAAAATTACGAAGCCGAAGTTCCATAGATCCTGGGATCGGAATCTTTAATCCTCGAATACCCGGTATTTCCAATCAGTTCGACGTACACCATTAACGTAAAAGTACGCGAATTCCGGGATAAGCGCTTTCAACGTGAGTACGCAAAGATAAAAGATCGGCGTGTCTGAACCATTTAACTGTTTCGTCTTAGCTCCTCGACTAATATTAAGGGAATTAACCTGTACATTCAGACGATTCCAGTGTCTTCCATGGTGGATCTCGCGTGCGACGAAACACTTTCGTTACCGATCGCTGCGAGAGAGTAATGATAGGCCGTATGCCGCGTGTAATGCTGACACATTATAGGCGCGCGAAAATGCGCAAGCGAAGAGGAGACGGACAGAGGATAGAGAAGCGGAAGGAGAGAAAGGGAAAGAACTAAAGAAACACGTGAATGTAACCGTACGTTATGTAATATCTATTCTTGTATAAGACGAGCACCGATAGGAATGTGCCATCGAGATTTGCGCGAAGACGACTCATTATGTTTTAATCCGTTCGCTGCTACGCGTGTCGTTCACATGCGCGACGACGAACTCGTTCATCCTTGACATTCCGATGCTAACGCGAAAAGACAGACTTTCGTGGGAAAAAAATCGGTGCCAACGGCGCCAAAATCTTTCGCCGCACGTTACCAGGATGCGGCGAAAATTGTGGTCTTGCTTGTTTCTTCCTTTCCTGCGAGATGCTTGTTTAGGAAAGTGGCGAGTTAGCGCACGTTGCCGTTTTCCGTGGAAATATCTTCAGTCAAGTGCTTTCGTCCTCGCTCATGCGAACGCTTGGCGTATGCGTAAATTTATCAGACAACGATGAATATGTAACGCGAGCATAATGTACGCGCGTTTGTGCGAGAAATAAATTTCATTATCTGTATAAATGAACCCACACCTATGAAAAAGAAGAGAGAGAGAGAGAGAGTATGAAAAAGGCGGAAAAATAGAAGGAAGTGTTCGAAACTCCTTCGATCTGTGCGCAACGTGATACCGTTACAGCTGTAAATAATTTCTCCCGGCTTCTAAGCTTGAATTACCGTCATTCCTGTTTGTCCGCACCGCGCTATAATTAGAGTCCACATTTTTAGCGTCACCGGTAAGCGACGCTTGATGAACCATGCGCGATAATTCATTAACACTTTGCAAATTGCAAGCGGGTCGGGTCGTGTAAATTTAATGAATATATTTCGCGGCTACACTGACCGCACGAATATCAATCAGGAAGTAAAGAACATGTTAGATTCGTAAATAATGTATGTTGTGACATATATGCAACAAATGAGGGAACGTCGGCAACAAGGAAAAGATAATGAATATCACACTGCGACATAAGAAACGTACCTAATGTTCTACGTTGCTCTACAAGTACCGAAACATTCAACGGTAGTCAGCGAAATATCTCAATAATCGGACGACAATTAGCGTTCACATTTTTCGCGACGCCCGTAAGCGTGCACGCGAGGAACCGTCTACGGCGAATCATTAACAGTTCGCAGGTGAAACTTAAATACTATCCGGACCTAATCGGTAAGTTAGCATGCACGGTATGCCGGCAGCGTGCGGGCCCCGAACGTTCGAGAGGGCTGTTTGAAAATAACTCAATAATCGTCGGTTAATTATAGCCCACATTTTCCGCGACTCTCTTTCCAGCGACACTTTATTCAGCGCCGTGCCTTGCGCTGCGCTTACGCCAAGTTCACGAATGCGACCTTAATAACGTCGGAATCTATCTAATCGATGCGTCACGTTGCCGTGCGGGCGCTAAAAGCTCGAATGAACAGTTAGAAGATAACACGACGGTTTTACAGTTACGGCCATACTCAACGCGCCCTCCCATGCGACCGACGTATACGTATATACGCGCGTCGATCGACACGGCTGAGTTCCGAAAAATCGGGTCAGCCGACGAAGTTGGTCCCTAATGAAGTCCCTTCGCGTCGCTCGAAAATTGAAACGCTCCTGGCGCAGATAATTTTCTAACGGTACGTACGGTACGTGCAAATCAGATGTTCGCTGGGATTACGGTTAAATCGCGGCATGAGCGCGCACGTGGTATCGTATTTAATAGCAGTTCTTCGGAAATTGCGTTGGGGACGCGAACTCACGCAGAAATAAGCTCGTTCAGTCGTTTGGCGAATTTCGAAAGGCTTTCCACTTTGATTTTGCTCGCGTCGTCATTAAGGAGTCGAGTTCGTGCGACTGCCGCGTGTCCCGTGGACGTCGATTTTTGAGAGTAACGTCCGATTTCTTCGGCGATAACGGAATGTTTACGGCGACACTCGACAAGTTAATGAATATTTAATATAGATTTTTGAGCGGAACGACGATTAAGGCGAAACGGGACAGTTATGGGCGTCGAGCTGATTTGTACGAAATTCCAATTACGCGTCAATTAAAAAGTTGATCGCGAGCGTAATTTACTGTAACTGTATGTTGTCGCGACCGGCCGGTGGAACTGTAGGGAAGCTGTCCTGTTCCGCTTAGTAGCACCTGTGTCTGTATAATCGGCAATGACCAGAGACATCGTCGTTTCCTGCCGGTGGACGAATTACGCAATTAACTGAAAGCGGCGTATGTGAAAAATGAATTTTGCCGCAGCGTCGCGTGCGTTCTCTTTCAATTTTGCCGGAGACCAACGTGCAACGCGCACTTTGAATGATGTCAAACTCGGTACTCGGTGTCAACGCCGGTCTGCATCGTGTGGTCAACCGGTCAACCCACTTCTTTTTTCTCTGCAACCTTCTTCCCGAAACTTGATTTCAATTGCACGAGAACGGTCTTCCACGGAATGTGCGACACATCGCCTTGCATTTTAACACAGTGGAACACTTTGGTCTTTCGCTTGTTTCGTGACACGTCCCACTATTGCAAACAACGCTACCGTGAAGTATGTACAGTGACGAATTCATATTAGAAACTCGTGATTATTCAACGTCCGTGAATTGTACCAAACCAAAACGTACACGTACGCCCGAAATTTGCGTGACACGAAATCGTCAATCTTTTAAGACTAAATATTTTGCTCCGCAATCGGGCTACCCAGTATTGCCGAGTTCTGGCGTAAAAGTTCACGTCATTCGATCTAGACACTGTACAGACCGTCCTGTCGCATTTTTTCCGAGCCGAGGTGACAATCAGCCCCCGATCGGACGTTCCTTTTCGAGCGAAGCAGACTGTGTAATTGCGGCAACGCACCGGCGTAACCGCGAGTCACGAATCTGGAGCAGAAGGCGTGTAAGGCGGATCGGAAAAGAGACCGGTCGAAAAAAAAAAGAACAAGGTCCGAGAACGAGCGGAGGGACGAAGAGGAAGCCGCTCTGTGTATATGTCGGAGCACAAAGAGGGAAGAGAGAAGGAAAATGAGGCATTGAAGAGGCGAGCGAGAGAGAGAGAGAGAGGTGGGACGCTGAGGCCAAGAGTGCACGTGGTTAACGGGTACAGCAGAACACAGCAACCTCCAGCGGAGATCGTTATCCTGTAATGACGAACAGAGTGAATTAATATGCCCATCGACGAGGTGGTGCAAATGGGTCAGCGCGCGCTCCTTTTTTCCTTTTGCTGCGCTCGAATAATAGCAGCGATTCGTCGACGTGCATGGACAGCGAGAGAAAGAGAGAGAGGGGGGGAGAGGGGGAGAGGGGAGGTGGATCCCGCTTTAGGAAATAATCCCTCGCTGCGCGACCCCAAAATACACTTGCATTCTTCATCGATTCGCGCCACGTGTCGCGTGTGTGTACTTTCACGACGCGCATGGCAGGGTCGATGATTTCATGCGGCCGGTAATATTGGAAAGTGATGATTACTCCTCTGTAGCTATTGGAAAGTAATCATGTTCTTTTGTAATTCGACGGAAAGCACGCTAGATGATAACCGGTCGACGCGCATGCATGTGCGCGAGTTACATAAATATTCCGCATTCCGTCGCACGAATTATCTTTTCGAGTGCGCACGAACTGATGGCTTGACTCTGTGCAGCACCCAGACTAATTGTAGGCGTTGGCAAAGTGATTGATTCCATGTGATATTAGAAAGTGATTATTGGTCGTTTGTAATCGGAAAGAAATCGTGTTCGATGATAATTCTCTAACAACTTCCGACGTCGCGTAAGTACCCGACGCCGTGCGTCTTGTTACGTGAGATCAATTTTTTCGTGGCAAAGGATAGTTACGATCGTCTACGCGACTCTGCGCGTATCCTTGTAATGAAGTTGCATTATTCAAACGATAGAGTGTCCGAGTGCCCGAAGACGCGGGCCGTTTGACGATTCGCGAAATGTCAAGTCGCAAGAGCGACGACGTAACAGATGCAAAGGCTGACTCTATGACAAATTGGCAGAGACTATAACTTCCGCAGTGGATTCGAACGGTCTGCGTCAGACAACATGCGGCATATGCCACCTGTCGTTTCGGCTCCGACGCAACGATAGCTGCCAGCACTCGATAGGCAATGGCTGTACCATGCATACTACGAAGAAGCATTGTGCTCAGCGTGTTCCTATTCGCCCGCTTAACGATACGGTAGGCCAAGGTTCCGCGGGAAAGAAAAGGAACATTCTTCAAAATTGCTCGTACGACCATTTACGTTCTCGTTATTACCGTTAGATTTATCGTCATACATGTATTCCCAGTTCTCCGAACATATTTTCTGTTGTTTCACTTATATAAGAGATTGAGTGTCGACTTACAACGCTCAGCGAAGGGAAAAGTTTTCTCCAAAAGTTTTGAAAGTAATGGAAAATAACATCGCAACGGATGAAGAATCATTAATAAAATATGCTCACAAATCGATGCAAATGGTCCGCATTTATTTGTTAGTCCAGCTCTTTAACGTTTTAATTTTCCGATCATCCCCTGGCGCACGACAAGAGATTCGTGACACGCCCCGTGCAACGGGATCGCAATCGGAAAAGCACCTCGAGGCTCCGCGAGCAGGGATTGTCGTTGTCCGCGGAATGCATGCAAAATGACCGAGGCTAAAGGGAACACCGTCGGCGCCGTTATCTTATCAAACGAGCGCGACTCTTCTGTTTTTAAACCGTCCACCAACGCGTCACCGGAGAGCTCTTGCGGGGGGGGAAGGAAAGAAGAACAGGTTCTAAGGGACGCCACAGTATAGAAATTTGAACAGGGAAGACGCGTGTATACCGTGTATAACGGCGTAACATGAAGAAGCTGTGAGCGGACGCGGACGGAGCGAAATAGAGCGAAATAGAGCGAAAGCAAAGCAGAGATGAACGTACCTGGAGCGGGTTATCGGAGAAGAGGGGAGATGCGACGCGCGGAAGACGGATTAGTAAATAAACCAAGTGCCAGAGGTTTAGAATATGCGAGAAATAACTGAACAGCAGGGATATGGAAAACAAGAAGTTGCAGCGAACAGAGTGATGAAGTACGGGCGATTGAAGAAAATGGAACAGGTAGATGCATGGATATTAAGCCGGTGGAAACGCTGAACGACGAGATCGAGTAGATGGTATATGTGTATACACCGCGTAATGTTGTGATCGCGAATAAAAACGGAACGATCGCGAACGGAGCTTGCGCGTAAAAGGAGCACGTTGTGGAAGATGATGGATAGAGTCAAATCGCTAGGTAGATAAACTATTAAGGAGTTAGAGAACGAACGGAGTAAGCTGTAGCAGAGGCAAAAAGTAAAAGCAGATCGAAGATATGCGAAGTTCCGAGAGAGTGAGAGAATTAGAAATGCAGGAACGGAGGCGGGGGGAATAGATGCGTGAACGTTATGTAGATGGCAGGAAACATTTAGCAAATGGGCAGGTTGTATCGAATCAAAAGTGAGCAAGAACGGAACACACGTAGAGCAAATTCGGAAACAAGAGAATGTGGAACATAGCGAAATTGTTGGCAAAGCAGAATCCGGTGGCGGCGGAGAATTTAAAAATGAATAGAAACAGGTTAGATTGGTTGAGAGACAAAAAGGGAACGGGTGGAACGAAAAACTTAAATGCAAAGGCTACGTGAAGAAGAGTGGGACGGAGAAAGAGAAAGGTGAACAAAAAATCTTAGATCTTAACTATGCAGGCGAAAGAAGTAGCCTTCAATAGATGATAACCCAACCAGATGAACATTGACTTTCAAATGCGCCGCGAGTAAGAGTAAAAAATGAAAACGATCGATAAAGCGAAGCTCGATAATTACACCGGAAAAGGATCGATAGATAACAGGCCGGAAGGTGACACGGAGAAATAAACACGCGCACGACCATCGGACGAACGAGAGAACGATTATTCGAAGGGACAACTCGAGCACAAATTAAGAACAGAGCCCTCCGAACGAAGATGGCCGATGGAAACCGAGCGCGAATAGGGGAAGAAGAAGTACAGCGGAAAGAAGGAATCAGAGATAGATAACGAAGAAGAGTCGAGTGGAAAAGGACGACGACAAGCGGAGCGAGAGAGGCGGAGAGACACAAAGCGAAAGATGGAGAGGGACGACGGCAGCGAGACCAGGGACAAAGAGAGAGATCGAGCGACTTGGCATAGCTTGCATGGCTGAAATAACAGTACTCTCACACCGGCGCGGCGGCCGGTGAACGCAGGCTCGTAGCACGGTACCGTTACCGGTTACGGCGTTACCACCGAGAGAGCCGGCGTCCAGCGCCGGTAACGAGAAGGCAGTGGTGCCCCCCAACACCACCCGATCCGCCGATTCCACCTCCATACCTCCCGCTCGTCGTTCGTCTCAACCGTCCGCGCGTACACTCGCGTCGCGCGGACGCCGACGAAAAAAGGACCCAGTGCGCGCGACACGCCGAGCAGCCCCCTTCGTCGTCCGTCAGAATCCTCCCGTACTCGCCGGCTGCGCTTTTTGCGCGAACCAGTTCGCCCGAAACTGGCCCTCCCCCTCTGACCCGCTGAACTTCAGACCCATTTGGCCCACGCGCGGCCGCCTTCTTCTCCTTGATCCGTCGATCGGCTGGAATCGCGTGACGCGACCTTGAGCCTCGCTCACGGCCACGAAGTAACTCCTGGCGCAGCCGACGAGAGAGTCCGTGGCCGCTGGACGTTTACCCTGGACTCGCGAGAGCGTCTTTCGGAGAGTAGGAGCGCGAGCCTGCGTCCTTCTTCATCGCACACCTCGTCCCCCGCCCGCTCGTTCTCGCTCCGACGATCCTCGGGCCTCTCCTCCTCTTCGTTCCACCGCGAAGGCGCCGACTCACTGGCTGGAGAACTCGGGTCTCTCCTGCGGAACATCCCCGGCAGTTTCTCGTCGACGGTCATCCGGATCGACTCGTGGCCAAGGTCGCGGCTAGAGCGAGAGAAGACGAGTGGCACGTCGCGCGGATCGTCCTCTGACAGGCATCGGCCACCAGCGACTCTTCGGGTCCGTAGGAAATCCTGGTCGCCTTTGTACGGCGTGACGTTCAGGTTCGATCGACTCGCCGGGCGGCGTGCGCGAGTCCGCGCGATTCGATTGTGGATCGGGCGAGGTTAACGGTGGTGATGTGTGAGTGACGTTGGCAGGTGACTCGCGGAAGGTCGGGGGCGCCGAATGTAGAGTACTGCGGCCCGTCTGGATTACGTCGGAGGATGTCGGTGGGATCGTCCGGTAATCGGTGACAGTCAAGGGCGTAAGTAAATAACCTCTGCGTACCCGTCAGCGTTCGACGTTCAAGGCAGACCGCTATCCTCGCGATTTCTCCCGACGGAAAATCTATTCGTTCGCGGCCGGCGCGCCGTGTACTCGTCGGCGGAATGAAAAATCGCAGAGCGGAGAAACGTAACGATACCAGGCGCAGATCTCGTTCGAGGAGAAAGGCGCATTAGCCGTGTTGCTCATTTACGCGAACGCACGTTCTGGCCATGTGTCGACTTGTAATTAGCATTCCAACTGACAATGAGTCTCTACTGCCGACTCTTTGGATAGTTCGTTTAATTGTGCGTTATTGACCAGCGTGACCGAGCGTAGACGGCAGAAGGCTGGTTCGATTTCGGAAGGCTTTGGTAGTTTCAACGCTGGACGAGTGCAAACCTCCAATGTTTCCGAGCCAGTTCTCTTTGACCAATGGCAACGTTCTCTGGCGCGGACTTCGTGTCGGTGCGAGCGCGTGTCTCGTGTGCACCGCGATCGGCCGATTCGATTCGCATTAAAGTTAAGCGCGCCGCGGCAAACGAGCCGTGAACTTGGTAATTGCGAGTTGAACGATGCACGCTTAAACCCGCGCACGACTGTATCGACAGGCGTCTATGGTGCGCCGGCACGTGATGGCGTAATCTGTGCAGCGACCTCAATGCCGTTGCCTCAAAGATTCCGATCGAACGTACCGTCGACGCTCTGTCAAAGGAGCGAAGGGAAATCGGGAGAGGTGAGAGAGAGAGAGAGAGAGAGGAAAAAAAACTTGAGCTTTCGACGAACGACACCTGACCCACCGCCGATTTCGAAGCGACCGCCTAATTGCCACGCGGATCTCGCAAATTTCGAGCTGACGCTGATGATTGCGCCGACTGCTCTATGAAAAGAGTGAGAGGCAACAGGAAAAAAAAGAAAGAAAAAAAAAATATGAGCAAGAAGAGCGAAAGTCCGCGGCACCGTCAACGTATACACTTTCTATGATCGGCATAAAAATGACTCTTACGATCTTCCCGGCGCACTGCAAATTTTGCTCGAATCCGTGTGCCCCGTTCTACGAAACGGTACATGCGAAATCGCGAAGACAGCGCTGAATCCTGACGAACCGTCAATGGACGATGCGATGCACATCGTACAGTCCATCGCGGACTTGATTTATCAGCCTCGCGTGCACTCGGTATGAGCGCATCATCTCGCATCGCAGTGCGAATGGCGCAAACTGTAATTACGAATTAAGATACGTGCGTTCCACATCGGCTCATTGGCTCGTTTTATGATACCCGACGTCCCGGCGTGATTTATACGTCGATTTCACGCGTCCAATACCGTTGTCCCGAGCGTATCTCTTTTCTCGCATAACGAATAACAGCGCTCATCACAGCTCGACGCTCGGCGAGGATGTTCGTCTTGGCTTAATTAAAACTCACATTGCCATTCGGATCCTAATTTGCCATTTAGAAATGCGACGTGTTCGCGACCACTGTTCATTCTCGCACGTACGGCCGCGCAGGAAAGGGGGAGGGTGAACTGATTGCAATCTCATGTCGGAAGATGAACTCGAAACGCAACACGAATGTATCGACTCGTGGATGCGCCGGCTTGCGGTGGCGTAATCTATTTGCCGACCTTAATACCGTTGCTTTAAAGACTACGCTTAGGAACTGCTCGAACGTGTTATGGAATATAGAGGAATATGTGGCAGCCGGGAAAGAGAGAAGGAGAGAGACAGGGAGAGATTTTCTGGAGTAACGGATGAAGGTACTCATTAAAGATCGTTAAGGGATCGTCCACCACGGCTGCCAGTGACGGCAATCTCGACTTTACGAGCTGGACCGACGACCACATCATATTGTTATCCCCAACCACGCCCCGCCCAGGCTTGTGAAATCCCAAAGACATTCCGTATTATGCGCCTTATTCATTGAGAAAATTGTGTAAATGATATTCGTTCGACTAGCTTTTCAGTATCATAATATCGAATGTTAAGAAGCGACTGTGGTTGAAGTGGTAAAGTTCTCGAGCGTGATTTAAAATCGTGAAAAATGATAAATACAGTCACTAGTGGGACGAGAAATGATTTATGGAACTCTCTCAATAAATGAGGCCCACAGTTCGGAATGCCTTTGGGACTTCACATGTCTGTGAGGTGTAATAATGAATTCCCAAACTTCCATCACGATGTGAGCCGTTCGAGCACGAAAAGACGTCTAACGTTTCACAGACATACAGTCGTTAATGAGAAGGTAGGCTGATTATCGTATGCCTTCTAATAATCGGTCTCGTCACGTATGCAATTATGGCCAGCAAAACTTGTGAGAGGTGCGAGAACATGTGTATTTAGATGCAGGGACACACAGTTGTGAGAATGGGAAATAGAGTAAAAAAGGAGAGACATCTTATATGTATTGGTTATAGTTATAGGCAGTGAGGCCCACGCAACTGTTTACGTACGATCACAATAATCTCGCATGGAAAAAGGAATATTAGGGAAAATGAGAGAAAATATTGAAGGAGGAGGACGTTTGAAGCAAATTTTAGAAACACGGGAAGAGAGGAAGGTTATAATGAGACAAAGATAGATGACTTAATCGTAAAAGAGTGATGGAGACGATCGGGCTGAGGACGCGCTTAATGAAACCATGTGATTATTCGCTTTGAACGATGGCGACATATAAAATGCAGACGCGGCATACATTAATACATTAATTCAGAGCTAATCAAATATGTTTAATTCGCTCGTAAATTTCGGACTGTTTGCACGAGGAATTCCCGGTTCACCGTTAAACTACTGAACTTACACTCACGATTTATGACGTATAGTCACTACTAATTGGTACACGGATGCCACTTATAATTAACAATGACGATTATGTTGCAATCCCGATGTATCATTGAACTTCCGCACCACGTCGATATTCACCACATCCACAGTTTAAAACGCAGCAAATAAAAACATAACACCGAGCCAAAGAATGAGCTCATATAACTTACAAGAAATTAGGTGAATTCTATCGAAACCAGAGATCGCCAGTCTACGTGCAACAACTTTTAGAGAAAAGCAAGCACTGATATTCAATGTGTATGCGATGAAGCGAGTTTACCGCAAATAAAATGCGTAGTCTCGCAAGGAATTAGCCGGATACGTGATGGTATTAGAGAAACTGGACGTTATATGTGAGGCTGTACAGGTTCATAGCTGGGTCTACAACCTGCTGTCAGGACACATTCCCCGCGACGAAGGTAAACGTCGAGTCCAACACAGCCGGCACGTGTAGGTACGCCTCTCGTCCGCAACTCCACAGTTACTCCGACAGTAGGAAGCTGCGACGCGGCCGGATGCTAATCTGCGCCCGACATTGACACTTTCAGGAATTCACGCGGATTACGCGCCAGGGTCCACCAACACTTCTACTCGCTCGTTTGTAACTGTAAAGCCTCGCGCCCGTAACTGTGCATCGATGATTACTCATTTCAGGATCGGCCCAATGAAAACAAGACGAGCTAGATACCGCTTCGCGATGCCAATTTGCGAATCAGCTCGCTCATTACGACAGACGGCCGCATAGGTCTTATTGACAATCGGACGCTTTTTCAGTAGGATGGACCCACAGTTATATGCAGATGGCGACTTACTGTGTCGTTGGCGGATGCCCTTTGTGCTGTCGCATCGTCGATGCACGCCTATTGAAAATACCCGACTCTGTCGTCACGAGCTGAAAACTGCGCTTGACGAAACGGTCTCTTCATGTTGCTGATGTTTTATAGCTACGATGCTCTTTGGAATTTCGGACGCCGTCAAAGATTGACCCACGAACAAAACGAGTGCATGGCGAACAACGTTAATGTGATAGATGAAAAAACGAACAGGATCTCGCACACTTATCCGACACGACACAGCAAAAAACGGGTAGGATCGTATGCATGTGAATAAATGCAGCTGCGCTGACATTTATTTACACGCATCCGAGTGTAAAGGATCTGGCACACTTATCCGACACGACAAAAAACGGATTGGATTAAATGCATGTAAATAAATGAAGTTGCGCACACTCGTCCGGCACGACACGACATTTATTTACAATTAGTCATTTATTGTTACCGTTTCTGTCGTGTCGTGTCGGATAAGTGTGCCAGATCCTTAATCGTTCTCGCCGTGCCGTGTCGTGTCGGATAACTGTGCGAGATCCTTAATATGAGTCGAAAGAACGATAGTCAGCAGCCCATTCGACACGTTTGACCGTTCCGTGGCTCATCGAGAAGTAATTTGGACCGCCTTCGTGCGAAGAGCATTTTGCATGTACACCTCAGGTGAAATCCAGAAGCAAGCAGCCGCCAGTCAGTGCTCCGCTACGCTCGCGCACGCGATTCCTTTATACGCGGTGGCACGCACGACGAACGATCTCTACGCAATTTCTATGCATTCGCAATTTTCAGACCGCAATATCGCGCCACGTAGTACGCCGGCGAGCGATAACGGCCGCGAGACAACAGTTTCCCATACAAATTCACCGTCTTCTCGGAGGCGGTCACGCATCGGATCGATCGATCCGCCCACGCCGGCGATGGGACGGGAGGCGGAGGATGGAACACGTTTATCGTTTCTGGGGTCGGCGCAGAAGTCGTGACCCCAAAAGATACGTCATTCCGCGACGGGCCAGCGAGAGAGCCACCGAGCGGCAAGATGCGTCCACGCGGTCTCGAATGCGTGATCATTCTTAATTGGGGGTGTTTAATCTGCCGTTACATGGGGATCGTTAATGCGTACAATATATCCCACTCGGAGAGGCTCGTTCCCAATTTTGCGGTGCGGCTTGAGGTTGTCACAATCAACGTGTCGCATAATGTAGACATCATTATGCCTGCTACTGCTGTCCACGGACGCAGCAGCCGTTTTGTGCGGGGCATCGCGATATGCCATTGATGCCGACAGGAAGTGTCACCGTGTCACCGTCTGATGAGAAACGCATGTTTTGTCGGACGCAAAGTGTCACGATTGAAGCACGTCGCACTGACACATTGATCGGGCGTAGCGAAGAAGCGTTGAAGAAAATTGAAACTGCACGCTGCATGTCCAACTTCGGCACTCCTTCCTGCGAACTGCTTCGCAAATAGTCTGAACGCTGGCAATCTGGAATATGTGTCACGCTCTATATTGCACGGGCTATAACATGTAGACTGGAATGTATGAAGGTTGCGTTATATGGAAATTTATATTCTACTTTGCCTCGTCAGTTGAAGCAGCCACATTTATAAGAAATTAAATAAACAGTTTGTAGATGTATTAACTCTTTTGGGCACACGATTTTAAAGAAAAAGAAGCCCCAAGGTGCACAGAATTTTTTTTTTAGTATGGAAATTTGGAAAAAATTTTCATTGCAATTATTTAACATAAAATATTCATCAATGTGAGATAAAAAGATAATAACATTTCGATAAATCCTTTATTACAATGTGGGACAGTTTTTAACCCACCTAACCCCAAAGAGTTAAATATGTCCAATGAGTACTCTATGCCGATTGAGACAGTCGACGAAGAATTTTTCCGCGAGTACGGATCTCCGGTGTGGACGAAAAATGTGAGGATCCGATTGAGGAACTACGAGCGTCGACCTCGATTTCTGGGTCACTTTTACTCGCAGTGACCGTTACGCCGGGGTTAGGCGTCGCTTTTAAGGGAACGGAGGCGTACCGACGCTCTCCCTGCCCCGCGATTCGGTTGTAATTATAACTCACATAAATTTAACGCCCCCGTGACGTTCGTAGTCAGGGGCCCGTGGAAACCAGGTGAGCGCCAAGGGAACGATACCGGCAAATAAAACGAAACCCCGCAACACCCACTCGCCTCGGCTAGTGTCAATACCACTAACAACGACCGTCCCCACTCTACGCAGTTACGCACAACGATCACGTTCCATACATATCTGCATCCCCTTCTTCCATCGCGACTTACATCATCGCTTGCTCCAGACTTGGTGCATTATCGTACACGCAGAAGTAGCACAGGCCTGCACTTGAGCTGAAGATTAAACGTTCGCAGGACGAACAGATATCATTCCGTCCAAATTAGTATCAAGACCAGAAATGATCACAGCTTCAAACTACAGGCCGCGCCTGCGAAGCTTCAAACGCTCAGTTTACATGCGTCCGCCGAGCACCTACATTACTCGCGATTCCGACTCGACCATAAAGTATAACTCGTAAAATAAGCTATATATGTGCACGCACACGCCGTGAAGTAAATTCGAAGCAGAACCGTGCGCGGTGGGGGTAGGACGTTGAGACGGTGGGGGACGGTAGTTGGTGGTGAGTCGGACTATCACGAAGGCAACGTACATTGTAGTCAGCTGTAACACCCATTCGCCTTTCCTCCTTCCAGACGGATGACGTCTGGCGTGCGCGAGACCCACGCGTCCGGTTTCAAGGCAGAGCCACGCGAGGAGGAGTGCGGAATAGAGTCGAGGAGTCGGGCTCACGTGTGACAGGAGGCGAACGAGAAATGTCCGTCATGGGGATGTCGCGGTACGAGGATGGATTTCGATTGGCCGGACCACCGTCCGAGTGTTCTCTCAGGAGCAAAGCTCGAATCGATGCCCTCTTCGAGGACTCCAAGTAAGTTCTCGTCATCTTCAGTAAGTCACTCCTGACACCGCATACTTCACATATATCCCCCTTGACACTGCTTTCGTCGTTATCGATGTTGTTTGCTTATACCGGTTTAGCGAAGATTTGTACAGTTGCAAGGTGGTGCTGGATTATTTAGGACGTGCGCGTCACGCGGACTATGAATGTCGCGTGTCTCATTATACGTTTGGTGTGCGAGCGTCTCCCTTCTGCCGGTCGGCTCAGAGTTCAAGAAAAAATCAGCTTGGTTGATGAAGTTTTTATATCATGCCTTGAAGAGTAAAGGATGACGGCGCCGCGAGCGGGTCGAGGAATTTATGAAAATTAATTGGATCCACATGGCGAACTGTGGCGACCTACTCTGATTCATGAATTATACAGATTGTGCGAAATATTGGTAATTCCGAGTAATTGAAACGTCGTTGTTCCACGTGGATTTAGGATAGGTGCTGAAAGAAACTTGAGAGACACAGTATTAGCTGGGCGTATCCGAAGAGGCTCCGCAGATGAAACTAAAAAGTGCTAAATAGGACGCGCGTGTTAATATATTTTAGAATTTGTCGACGATCTTTGGACAGAGAATGAGATAGGCGGTTTAAAGAGATGGATGTACGAACATAGTTTATATCTGCACGTCAACGGATCCTTGATTAATTCCTTTCATAGACGCTCACTGCACCGGCACTGTAACCAATTGTACGCACACTTTAATACCATTATAGTGGCACGTAGCGCAGTAATCGTCGAGAAATGTTCTAGATTTCTCATTCCAGACTGATCTGCGCAGGCCAATTGGAAGCATAGTTTGATTTCACTGCAGTGGCACCCAGTGCGTTAATTAACATCAAACCTTTTTCCCTCGAAAACTAATTCAGCGGATGCCGATTTTTCATTCACCCAACCATAAAATCATTCGAGTAAGCAGTGCAGTTTGACACGCCTGTGACGAGGACCCAATGCAAGCGTCAATCAACACTCCCGAATCTCCACTTTTCAATCAATTTTACGCAAACGACGTCGCTACTGGTATTAATATCGCGGGACATTCGACCGTCAAATTGTCGTTTTCACGCTATCACTGTGTCACGTTTTTTTTTTTATCGTTGATAGACGTTGCACGGTGCAGATTATTTTTTCGGTACCAACTCGATTTAGCGCACCATTATTATTGATTAAATAATGACGGTATTAACTTCTCATGCTTTGTTGCCTGCGTATACAGTGACTCCAAAGTTTCTTCGCGTTTATGTCGAATTTCAATATGACACTGTGAGCATGCAATCAAAATATTTGCATTATATATAAACGTTTATAATAAATCGTTACTTTCGACAGTAAAACTGTTACTTGAACCGAAACGTCTAATTATCTTCCAGTTACCACAATTTAAATTTCTTTGACAGAAACTGGCCAACATATTCCGCAGAAAAAAAAAACACCTGTCGAATAGAGAACGTCCTCATTTTGAAGTCGGTTAAAAATACTATGGATTCGTAGAAAAACAAATATTGTGTCACAGAAAACAGGACCGATCATTTCCTCCCCAAAAATGTTCTTCTCAAAGAAAAGTTTCGCTCCTCAACGAAACCGTCGTACCCTAAACAAAAAAAAAAAGAAAACATGTATTACTTCCTGACAAGAATGTTTCCCAAAGTGTCGCTCTCTTTTGCGCAGGTCCTTGTGCAGCTCCACCTTCGGCGCATGGTACGCCGGCGTCTCGACGATGGCGTCGGCCAATCGCGACGCCGAGGGCATCGACGAACAGAAGAGGGTGAACAGTGCCGTCCAGGCGAGAATCGAGGCGATGTTCGCTTCCGTGGAAGCCGAAAGCGGAACACCCGGAGAGTGCGCCGCGGCGATCTTGCCGGTATGGGGGAAAAAAACGATTTTCTTCTTCTTCCTCAGCGCGCTCTTAATTAGGCACAGTCGCGTGCGCGCGCGCGCGCGCGCGCACGGTCGCTAGTCGGCGGAAAAGTAGCGCCGGGGAAAAAGATTTCTTACGCGAGGCCGCGAGCGCTTCTTTCTGTATCGTTTGCATTTCGACACCGGCACGTGTGGCTCGCTTGTTCGCGACCAAGACGCGCTGGTGATAGCGGAAAATGGAAACAGATCCCGTTTCCGTTTTCGGTAGCGACCTAGCCGTGAACATTTTCTCTTTGCGCCGTGAACGCTGATTAGTATGAGAATTTGCTTAGCGAGAACAGAGAATCCAAGTATTTTTAGCCCTTTGAGCGCTGACTACTCCCGGCGGAAGTAAAGTGAACTAATGTTATAATTGTAATTCCTGTAGGGCAAATTAAATAATGCAAGAAAGTTATTTTCGGTATTATAAAGGCGTATATACGTCCTTAGTCCACACAGATAGCTTTCCCTGCATATATGCGTACAAAGCACTCAAAAGGTTAACGGTACTAATAGAATCGATTTGTAGAGGACAGAGACGAATTCTGTCTTACGTAGGTGTTCGCCACCTGAAACACACCTTTCGTGTTCGCAGCGCTTCTTTTTCGCGTCGTTGGAAAATTGTAGGAATCGCTTCCATGGCTCGCCGGAGTCATCGTTATATCACGCGTTTTGCGGGCGGGCAACGTGCGTTTCTAATTAGCAGTTCGCGTTGGACGTATAGGGCTCCTCGAACGGCCCATCTTCGCGTCGATCAATTTTCCCTCGATTCACATTTCGCTCAGGCTCGAGGCACATTGTGTTAAATCGCTTCATCGACTACGCGTCGTTGAAAGTGATCGCGTTGCGTCACGATGCAGTGAATCGTAATGATCGACCACGCGTCGGTCTATCTGCAAATTACCGGGCACGGCAGGGTGCTTTCCTCAAGATTCACGCGATGTCGGCAGTCAATGTTCAGGAACCGTCTACTGTATTGCCGGAAGGGCTGCAGTATGATAATGCGTAGGAATTGAATACGACGCCATTACGCAATTCCGTGTCTCGCGCTCAGAATCCAAGCTAGCCGATATGCAACTTTCCGTTCGAGCGACACTGAAATCGATCGGAGCAACCAATAAAACCCGACGGAAGATCGTGCGTTCTATTCGGATACGTTGTTCGCAGCGGCATTATAACACAGTCTTACGTAACGCAAAATGCAGTAGAAGAGATCGAAGATAAGAAACAGTTTGAAATATGCTGTGCCGTGTAATCGAGTACGCGTGTCGCGTAATACAGGTAGCGACGTATGCAATGAGCCATTTTTAACGTACACTGTGATTTCTAGAGCAACGTGTTGTCCAACCACCAAACGCCAAACGCTGCCGCACGAACATCCACTTCAGCGTTTCATTCAACGTCGGTCCCATGATCGTGACCGTTCGAGCCGCGTCCCTGTGCACTCCAGCCGCTTTTTCATTGTGTCACACGAGGACTCCTGCATGCTCAGCTGTGCAATTTCACTTATGCTAATCGTCGCGCGCTCAGCTACTCTTCCGCGGAAAAGAATGGGTGTGACGACGTTTCAAGCGTCGTCCGTTAAGAAAACCACGCCTCTCGTTCTTCCCGCGCACCGTGAAGGAATCGCGATCTATCAGACGAGGGGGTTCACCTACTCCGACGAAGAAACCGATATTTCAATGTTAAAAGCCCGTGTCCGCTGGTATTTCAGCTGTTTAATTGACCAAGCAGCCATCAGATCGTGCTGAGGATTTCGTTTGGCCGTACGGACACTTTCTAGATTACTACGCTATTTGTTCTACGTGTCGTACGAAAGGAAACCGCGTCCTCCGATAAACGTATTCCGTTTTCACCTGGCGCTGAAGATTTATAGTGCGCCTCGTACGGCGCTTTAGCTCGTACGTCTGACATTCGCATTTTCCGCGGAACACGAGCACGCGGCGGGCAACGAACTATTTCGCTTTCTTCAGAATTTCGATCGCGGGATAGCGTGTGCGCATTTTGCGATACCTAGTTGAGTCTGCGGAATTGATTGGTGAAGTGGCTCGTTTATTTACTGCTGCGGCTCATGTCGTAAAGTTCAGTTTTTGATGCGTAATTGCTTACGGCAAAAGGATTTGCTCATTCGATAATCGAACGGTCGGATAGAAAAAAGTTACGATTTCCGAAGAGAACTCGCAGGGACAGTCGGCGTTAACTCTTTAAGGCACACGATTTTAAAGAAGAAAAAACACAAGTTGCTGAGAATTTTTTTTTTAAATATAACACTATAAAACTATGGAAGAAACCGTTCATTTCAATGGGTTTAACATAAAATATTACTCAAAATGAGGAAAAAGAAAAACAGAAACATTTCGATAAATACTTTTTTACAGAGTGGTACATAAATAATCCGAGCATGCATGAAAAGCTAAGCAAAGGGTGGAACAGTTCTTAACCCACCCAAAGAATTAAAAGAGAAAGCGCGAATCTTCTGTGCCGGCGCGTACGTTGACTTCAGTAACTACTCGCCGGCTGCCGGTGCCGACGAATTAAATTTTCACTCGAAAAGGAGTTAAAAATCTAAGATCGGGACGGTACATTTAAATGAGGCTTGGTCGATGCGGACTGCTGAGGACCGCCGCACTTCTTCTCGCTCCCTCGGGTCTCTATCAGATAGCAGGCGATCGTGTCTTCGCAAGAGTTTGGCGTGCACGGTCTGCAGGATGCAGTTTCAGAGAACGGCCGGAAAAACAGGGACAAAATTGTCGGCACTACTTTCCTCGCCGGCCTATCGTTACGGAATTTTTAATAGTCACTTTCTTTCACGTTCACGATCCGCAGAGCGTGACAAACATTTGCCGACCGTTCGAGCCTCTGAAAAATCCGTTCGCTCGACAACTTTTCTCGCGCTACAGGCCTAAGTTTCGATTTATGGGATCTGCGTTCCGCATCGGTACCCGCGAATCCGGGGAATGTTTTCCGTAATCTTGAAACGATCCGCTGATCGCTCGCGTAACCGTCGGATGACGTCATTTGCAAGAGCGACCAGTTTCTCGCGTTCCGTCGAATACGCTCGAAAAGTACGGTGTACGTTATTGTAGAGTCCGTCGACTTTAGATGTACTACTGTTTCGCCGTTTCAGAAGATTCTTGACTCGTACTCGCAGATCCATGTACTTTCACGAGACTTTTCAGGCGAAACGTATCGTGCGTCGAAGCTAGATCCACTCTTCGCCACTGAACGCGAGCCGGCACGTTTTCGTGCTGCCTAATCGGACGCCGTTTCACATTGTTTTTCCGGGACCCGAATGGAGTTACACTTCAGCCGTTTCGCCCGATCGTTTTTCGCGCGCGCCACGTACTGCATCTCTTAACGATCTCTCACGATCGGATCAGTAGAAAAAGCATACTCCGCGCAGACAGATTCCTTTCTCCCTCGAACACGAGCGACTAGCAGACAGTTTTAGCGCCGGGGGGGCAAGGGGAGAAAAAAAAAGCGAATTCCATGCAGACAGATTCCGTGTTCGGCCGCGTCAGATAAGAGCCATTCTCTTTCTTACCCCCTTCACTCGCATCCTTCCCTGCGCCACCCCCCACCCCTGCATTCAAATAAACGCGAAGGCAGAAAAAAGGGTCCCCACGGACAGAGCCGGCGAAAAATGCCGTCCGCCGTGTGCATCGTCGAGCAGATCTCGGAAAGCTCCGGAGCCGTATAAGGCCGCGAGCAGCTTACGCAAGCAAGCGGCGTCGGAACGAGACGTAGCTGCGACTGGCATTCTCGCAAGGCCGGCACGTATCATAAGAGAATTTCTTCTCCCCCGTGGAATTTCCGCGGAATGTTAAGAGAGCCGCGATAAAGTTCGCGCATCGCCTTGCGTTGCGGCTTTCGTTCCATCTTCGGCGCGCCGGTGTGCGCCAAACAAAACAGGTTTTTACGCGGCACGCCGCCGATCGTGTGCCGCAGTCCGCGCAAAAGGCGGAACGGGCACGCAAATCGACATTTTACGCAGGCTCCTATTTTTACGCGGCACCACGTCGCTGACTCCCGACAGCGACACGATTCGACGACCCCGAAGTTCTCTACCGGTGACGTCACTTAAGGGGCGAACACCTGGTTTATACGTTCCGAGAGAGTACAAGAGTTTGCAATTTTTTTGTAAGTAAGAAAGAATAGAGGTTTTGCTTTGAAACCTGTGGGACACTTTAATGCATGTCTGTAGAATACAGAGAAAATGTGTCGGGCCAAAATATGGAATCGTTGCTCTATTATTGATGAAAGATTCCGCCGTCTCGCTGGGTAGGATCCGAAATTGGCGGGAAAAATGGAGTCCGTAATTTTTACGTAGAGGACAGTGCGTGCCATGGTCAGTAAAATGTATTACGAGTCGGATGTTTTTTTGTCTGGACTACAAAATGCATCACGAGCCTGACTCTTCTTATGTTTGGACTAGGGCTGGGACTATTCGTCCAATTATCCGGTATCTGAATATTCGATCAATTTACGTATTCGAATAATCATCGAATATAGTTCGGATACTCAAATATTATCCAAATATTGTTGAATGCTCGAATACTGAAGAATTTGAATATTGCTTATCATCGGTACTCGTGGTGCTCGATACCAAGTTACTTAGTCCGGATACGGTATTCGAGTAATAATATTCGGATATCGATCAAATATTCAAATATTATATTATCCGAAT
Source organism: Priocnemis perturbator (assembly GCA_963942575.1). NCBI lineage: Eukaryota > Metazoa > Arthropoda > Insecta > Hymenoptera > Pompilidae > Priocnemis > Priocnemis perturbator. Next base: position 12,010,876 of record OZ012645.1, on the reverse strand, counting down.
AATCCCAGTCCTAGTTTGAGCCACAAAGCGTATCACGAGCCTCACACGATGTGCAAGGGGTTAATGTACTGCAAAACTCTGACTTCCGGCAAAGAAAAATGATTTCCGAGTGCTTCGAAATTGTCGATGGCCGAGCATGCGAAATAAATTGCGACCCCGGCGAGCTGAATCCGCGTATCGCAGGCTCGGCCGCGCGCCACAACGAGGGCAAACTGCGAAATGACCCGATTCCGGGCGTTCTCTCACGAGTCTGCAATTTGTTCGTTCTGTCCCTGTTGCGATATAGGTGAAGTACATGGGCGCGGCGCCGGTCGGTGGAAGGGTGGCGAGCGTGAAAGGACTTCAGGAACCGCTTAGGCAGCTCCTCGAACGAGTGGAAGGCTCCGTGAGGGCAGAGCTGGAGGTCTCCCGACGCGGACTGACCTTTCGCACGTCGGAGATATGCGAGAAAAACAATCCGTTCCGTCGGATCGCTGTGTGGAGCGCGCTGAGGCTGCACTGCCGGAGGACGACGACGGGCGATCTTCATCACGCGTTCCTCCCGCTGGTGGGCGATCAGGATCAGGGTCAGGCCGGCGAGGACAAGCACGCCGACCTCTACAGGTTAATGCGCTTCTGATGTTTCGGGGAAACCGGATTGCCTCGTGCGAATTGAATAGACGCTTTGCGGTTCGCGCGGGACAGCGTGTATTCGTTCATTTTTGCGGAATCGGGGAGAATGAAACGGTGTTTATGACAGTTGCTCGCAGCTCGAGATATTAGCACGATAACTCGACGTCGGCGACTGCCGAATTAATGTATTCGTGGTCGTAGATGGCTTTTTAACAGAAACGTAGGACCGCGATCAGGGGTCGTTACAAAGTGCCTGGCATAACGTTGATTTGTTTGTAGGACGATGCGCGGTCTGAAGAGCGACGTGAGCCAATATCCTCCGATTTTCGCTGTGGTGATGCGAAGACCCGGCGCAGCGAGGCTGCTGGAGTGTCACGCGTTCGCATGCGACGCGGAAGAAGACGCAGTTGCCGCTGCCGCAACTTTGTATCGAGCCCTTCTCGCCGACATGGACACGAACCGGAGGAGACCGCGTCATACGAACGGCGTGGGCTGCATCAGTTTAGCATCGATCGCCTCGAGTGTTCGGGAGCAAAGCCCGAACAACAGAAGCATGTACCTACCGCCTGCTGCGAAAGCATCGATCGCACCCGTCAGACCACCGAGGGTCAAGAAAAATTCCATGTCCAGTTCCATGACCGAGGACGACACTGCCAGCAAGTCGCCGGTCGAGCTCCAAAAGGCGCCTAGACGAAAGAAAAAGAACTCCGACATCAAGGCAGAAGATATTCTCGAGGCGCGCGGCAAGAGACGCAGTGAGATTAAGATAGAAAAGAGTCCAGTCCCAACGTCCGACTCGAGTCAGAAGAACTACGAGACAGTGACGTCGAGGAACGAAGAGTGGCAAAACAATAGGAACATGATCGCCAGCGGTACCGATCCAAATTTTAGCAGCAAAGTCGTCGATGTGATTGTCGAGAGACCGGCCAGCCGATTGGACAAAACGCATGACGCGCGCAATGGCAGCGCTGTTTATGAGGCACGTTCCAACAAGTACGAGAAACTACCGGTCATCAAGAACAAGTGCGATCAAGAGATTTGCCCGAAGATTTTTTCTGTCGCCGGTAGAGACGAAGCGATCGAGTCGAAAGAGGAGATTTATGACAAGAATCACGGCTCTTATGATCTGCATGGAAACGAGACCGTGGACGAGGTGCGTCAGCACAGGCAAACTTACTCCACGCGACGAGACGCTGTTCAGATTTATGACAGAGTCGAGAGACTGAGTTGTAGGAGTCAGGAGAACTCGATTTATGGACAGACCTCGAGAAGGAGCGTCAGAGAGAAAGTGTACGAGGAACGCTTGAAGGACGCTGAGCGAATATACGGTCAACAAGATCTTTACAGTAGAAGAAGCCGAATAGATAGTCAGACGCGAAGGTCGCAGGAAAATATTTTCTTCGCCAAGACTATCAGCTCCGCGCGATGTCTCGAGCATCGCGATGACTTAGGCAAACGTGAGAGACAGTCGAGGGACACTGAGAAATCGCAGTCTGGGCGGAGACTTAGCAGAGTAGTGACGATGGATCCTTTGAAAAAGCCTGGTACGATCGAGGATGTGAGTTCCGGTGAGAAAGTGCCGGAGTACAGTCAACCGCGAGTCAGAAAAAGGAGCAGAGCTGGAAGCGAACCGCCTGTCAGTCGGTCGGAGGATGCCTCGAAAATTTTGCAGGAATCGAGGCTGAAGAGGTCGCAGAGCGACCTTGAAGTTGACAGGGGCGACCTGATGACGAGAGTTGAACTTCCGCGAAGAGGAAGCTTCCTGAAGACGGGCAGTACGAAACGACCGAACAATATCACGGGAGGCACGCCTCTCGGATTTACTGAGTTGTTCGATGAATTTAGGAATCAGGAAGGATTGACCAGCGTCGACGATATTTTGGCAGCCATTATAGGCGAGTTTCAACATTTTTCGCTTCGAACGTAATCCGCGCAAGTTAGAGTCCTGGCGTCAATTTTGTTGTCAGGGTAAAACGATGCACGCATAAATGTTCAGTTGAATAAGTAGAATAAAAGTTGAGTTCTTCCAAAATTAACGAGGATACCGTAACAACGCACATGTCTAATCTGCCTCTTTCGGTGTCTATGTCTAATAAGGTATCATTCAAAGATATACATTTTCGAGGAAACTACTTTGCATGCATATAGTCATATAAGTACAGGAGTATTGCACTAAATGACACTGTCATCACTTATTCGAATTTTGTACTCACCCTCAGACCCAGAAGGAATGTCCTTTAACGATCTCAAGCCGCTGTACAAGGAGTTTCTTCTCAAACTGGCCGCCACCTTGACGCAGGACGAGCTGTATCAAAGGTCAGCGAGCATAATGAGGCGAAGACGAAGACCACAGCGACGACGATCAACTCGGCGACCTTGTCTTCTCGGTCGGGCCATTAAGAGATCCGTCTCAAGACTCAAAGGAGGTCCCACAGAGTTCACATCGGTGATATTCCCGGCCAGAAGACTGAACGACAGTTTCGGCAGTAGCTCGTCGTGCGATGCCAAAAATTCTCATCGAAATCGCGTCTTGGGGAGCAGACTTGGAAGGAAACGGTCGTCGTGGCGGATTAATAAAACGGGACAGTGTCACACCACGTCCGAAGATAGCGATACCTGTACGTTGAGAGCGTTTTACTTTCTTCAGGGAGGTACCTCTGCCAGGTTCCAATAACAAAGCACGTTTATGCATGCATGAGCACGAGCACGAAGTTAATACGATGGAAGTTGAATGCACGGAGATCGAGCAGAACGAAATGTTGATTACAGTGAGCAAATCTCACTGTCCGTTACGAACTCATTGCATCCGATTTCCATCATAACCGAGTGCAGTTATTCAGAGAATTTTTGCGTTTGCCTTCACGCACTCTTCTGAAAGTGGTAAAGATACAAATTCATCATAGTTAATGTTTTACTCAACATTGCTGAATTAGATTTCGTGTTGTATACGAAATTTAGTTTGTACTATACCGTGGTTTTGAGCCATCACTTGGAAGATCCAACATTTATTCCAGGTCGACGATTGAGTAGGAGTGTTGGCGCTGGTGCAAACAGGAGTAGCAGCGGTTATGTGAGCTGTAGTGAGTGCAGCTACGATTCCGAATCATGCACCTGCGTGTCGGCGGACAAGTGTTACTGCTCGCTCTCCAGAAGAGTTCCGGCGGTGCCTTTTCCCGGGAACTCGGTCGTTTGCGTCTGCGACACGGACAGTTGTTCTGAGAGTAACAAATGCTACTGCGCCAGGAAACCAGCTCAATCGACTATACTGGAGCAATTACGACAAAGAGGTATCGTACCTTCGGAGAGTACGTTGAGCAGGGGTGGCAGTCCGGACAGGGTTAAGACGACGAAGAATAGTGGGATCCATACTCCTCGTGCTGTGGAAGCGGTCAAGGTAGGTTTATAATACTGCAAGTACGAAGAGTGTGTCGATAATCTTTTCACAGATACCGACTGAGAGGATTATTAGTATTATTCAATTTTCCCCTCATGTTTACATGAAGTATGTTCTGAAGAAATTACACACGTCTAATTTTCTTAACCATTAGGAATTACTGTTGCGTACGTTATTAGAGCTAATCGCGAGTTATTCAAATTGAAGTATGACAATGCTTAAATGCGATGCGTAATTTCTCTTCAGAGTCGAACGTCACCGCCCTGTGGAAGTTCAGACAACCTTGCTCTGGACTACGATCTCTTCAGCCCGGGAAGAAAATCTCAGCAATCTTCCGGCAGCGAGAAGGTACTAGTCGTTAGCGCTAGAGACACTCAGGGTCGTCTAGTATACGTTGGAGGTGCTGAAAGGGAAAAGAAGTGTTATTCACACGCTAGTGTGAGATCAGGCGCTCATCACGAGGCACTCTCAATAAAGAAAAGTGCAGAGATTGCCGCCATTTTCGGCGCAGATTCCAATCGAATGTCCAGACGCACAAGTAATGCTTCTAGCATAAGGAGTTCGATCAGCCTCGAAGCTGGATTAGGCTATCTGCCATGATGAATGCTTATCATTTTCTCCTTTTTCTTCTGCCATCCAAAGTATATCTGAACAATTAGTTCATTGTGCTCGTGCTGTGCGTACTCGATATTTAATGTACCGTGGAAATATTAACGCTCAAACGCGTCAATGTGTGTTTGACATAAAAATAACACACGTTAAGAAAGCCAACGCGTGTGCACAGATCGTAGGTATATAGACGCAAATCCCCTTTACCACTTTTCTTGCTACGGTGGACCTGATAGCTTATGTGATGTAATGATAATAAGGGACCAGTGCAATAACAAAGGACCCGAAGGCGGTTCGCGTTTTTCTTTTTTATGTCCACTGTGAAATGTACAATCGTTCACAGCGGCGGTATATCGCTAGGCGAATGCATAGTTATTTTGTATTATGTATATTTTGTGCAATATTTATATACGTTGAGAGAATATTACACTTTTCTATGGCATCAATGTTGTATTAAGTATCGTCAATAAAGTCTTTATCCATTTGCTGAAATTTCTCGTGATATTCTTCAGGTACTTCGACATCTTTAAGATTATCTAATCCTATTTCCTCTTCAGTTCTGCAATACAGATGAAACATGTTATACATATACATTCTAAATGTACCTGTTCTAATACGATGTATTGTCAGTCAGTGTATTACTTGATTAAAACGTCTACGACATTCTCGCATGCTAGTAATGCGCTCTTATTTTTTTCCCACTTATGAAATTCCCTAAGTATAACGTATACGTTATTTTCCCTCATAATCTCTCTTCCCCGTTTCTTCGCACATAGCTGACCTAAAGCTTCCAAAATGATAATTCTGCAACATTAATTCTGTGATTATGGCACATCTGTAACACTTTATGTACTTATGTCACAATTGTCCACCTTATATCTGGATCTGACTCTCTTTTTTTTGATTCTGGCAAATATTGCAGAGAAATTGGCAGGTTGTCTTGTTCTTCGTCACTTAACTCCTCTGGCCCAGCCAATGGTAGTAAAAGAGATGACAAGATATCAACTTCTGGACCCAATAACCACAGATGATTCTCCACATCAAAACAACAGTTTTTGAGAGTACCAACTATACCACCACGCCTAACTAGACTGTCAGCATACTCTGTGAAGGGAAGTAGCCGCTGAATAACACAACGTTCTTTGTCCATCAAATATCTGTGATCAACAATACATAGAGAATTTCCAATGACTAATCAAGTGGAGCTACGCAAGCTAATGTCCAGAACATACTTCCTGATATGGTGGGATTGGCTAAGATTACTGAACATAGGGCCTAAGTAATGTAACTTAGCACCGGTAGTGTTGTATTCCTTCTGTGTGAAAGCTGTAACAACAGAGTCCCATGAAAAACCAGATCTCTCAATAAGCGCTATCATTCTGTCTACAAAATGTTGTGGCCTGGTCATGTTGGACAATATCATACAGCAAGGATCTGCCAGCGTACTAGTTTTGTCCATTATACACCTGTTACAAATATTCAACAAAATATAATAGGAACAAAATTAAAAAACTTATCATTTGTGTAATATATAGCTACCTCATACAAACTTCTACCAAATTATGGCTATAATTGGTATCATTCTTAATCGACAGTGACTCAGAAATTATCAACATTGCACTAGTGCCTGCTTCCTCCGCTGTCACGTTTATTAAACATAAAGCAGCATCCTTTGCAATAGACGCAGGATCACATTGTATTAATACAACCAACTGTATCAATATGTCAGGTACGCTTAATAATAGTTCTTTTCCTTCAGCAGTTCCAGTTAAACCTAGGCGACGTATTATTAAAACAAGGAAAGTATGTTATTCATAGCTTTTATTCAGCAAAATGTAAAGTATCAAACATTCTGAAATTGATGTAACAAGGTTATAGCGCATGTGCTTTATCTCTCACCAAGAACGTGCTCCAATGCCAAACATTTAACGTCAAATCGCGCGTCATGGGTTAAAAACCGCGAAATTTTTTCTAACGATTCCATGTTTGGTTTAAGTTATATTTACAAACTATTGATTAAAAGTCCAACGCAGGCCAACGCTGTTTAGTTGTCAAAAAACGTGGGCAAATATGATGGTGGCATCTGACGCAAAAAACCGAAAACTAATCGGCAATTTGTACGGACTGACGGTAAAACTCTATAATTTTTTTAACTGCGAGCCTGTGAATTTTTCCACCTAATATCATACACGACTATAGGGGTATTATCCTTGACAAAATTTCCCCTAGACAATAATTACTTTGATCGCAAGCAAACGGATAACTGTCAAACGTCTGCACCGGACTATCAAACGTTTGTACCCGACTATCAATCCCTATCAAACGATTTTACATCTATTTCCGCAGATTAATAATGAAATGTGAGAGTATGCCTACGACAAAATTTCCCCTAGACACTTATTTTTTTTCACACTATCAAACGACCTTCAAACGATTGCAACTATTAAAACTCAAATCGGTTGAATTGGGGGTGCTAACTTATACGGCCGGAGCTATTTGCGGGCCGCTGTTTAACACAGGCGCTGGCAGTCTTTAAAAATATCTCGTCGGTGTATACTGTGAAACTGTATACCAGCTAGTCTGTAGTTCAATATTCTAAATACTGTCAAATTTCGCGCTACATCAAATGAGCTTGTGGAGATGGGGTCCAGCCGTGTTCCTCGGATGGAGATCTCTCCAATCAATAATATATTTAGGAACGGATCTTGCGGATATACGGAATACACTATTTATTGCACGAGTTCTATTACAAAAATACACCTCCTCAGTCTATGTCTCTCTTAAGAATGAATAGTAAGACTTCCGCCCCTGGCGGCAGAAATGCCGACTCGTGGAGTCGGTAACGCAGTGTCCTGCCGGGTCATCGCCGCCTCCCGAGAGCGGAGAAATGCTCAAGTTACTCCTTAAACACCCGTCGGTATTATCGATAATTCATTTCTGCAGCCGATAGATGGCGCCACTGAAAAAACGGATAAGTTATCGACAATAACAACTGTTGTCCAATGAGTAGTTTGACCGTTTCTCCGCTATGGGCGGCACCACCGTACCGAACTGATTCGACGTGGCGGGAAATTCAAAAACTTGCCTAATCAACAATGTACTCGCCGACAGCGAGTATATCTAAGTTAGGTTATAACGTTAGACGTTTTAACAAAGGTGTATTCTCATATCAGTGCATCGACGGGATTGAATGACGGAACTTTTTTTTGTTAATTACATTAAACGATTTACTCATATTCCTTTTGCAATAACATGCGATGACGATTTAACAACTTATAAGGCTATCATTAACGAGTCTGACGTCGATGAAATAAGGCACACGTTTCTTTCCTTACAGTCCTCTTTGTACGGTCGCGTTACGACTTTGCAAAACGAATAAATTCGGTTAATAATATATATGTATTGCACAACCGATGGTGCTTGTAGAAAATATTCTCGTTGCAGGATAAAAACAAAAATATTAACAATTTCTCTAACGTCATTTATCTTTTTTTTCTATCGTCCGGAAGACAGGAAGATTTCGACGATTTTGACTTCCAATGTCGAGATATAATTGGCACAGTGTTGTCCGCGATTGTCCAAACGCGATGATACTAGACTTCGTGCCTCTCTCTCTTTTAAACTGACACCGACGAGGAGGACTGACATTTGTGCAAAACCGTTCAAAAATAAATGATATGCGACTCTTCGTACATAGTATCTGTAGAGCGTTAGAATACGAAGAAAACTTGGAGGCACGGTAATTGGAAGCGAAGGGAGACGGCGTTGGTGGTAGTGCCTACGATCGCAATCACGATCGTGACTCTTCTACTGATGCCCGGGCGAGGACAGACGCCTCTGCATATGGAACGGATTCTGCAGGAGCCGTGGCGAACACTCGATGACGCGTAGCAAAAGTGCATCAATGTAGTCTTCTAAGTCGGTGAGACGTTTCTTCTTGTCAGCAAGGTCGGCTTTCAATTGGAATATCAGTTCTATCAAATCCTACAAATACAGAAAGACCGTCCAAGTTAGAAGTCGCACACGCACAGTCGAATGTATGTGCAGGGCGACGCGGCTTCTGCCGAAAGACACTTGCCTCTCTCGACTTTCCCTCGAATTGCGCGATCAGCTCGTGCGGTAGACGGCCTCTTGGTACAATTGAAGTCTTTACGGCATCTTCTCCCCCGATGATGATCCTTTCTGAGGACGGGTGACCGTCCTCATTTGCATCCCTCGGTCTGTTCTCTTTCTCTCTCTCCTTCCGCTTCTCCTTCTTCGCGTGTTTCTCTTCTTTCGGACTCTTGCACCCAATCCTGTTCTCCTTGTTCGAAGGGAGAAACTTGTCTTCCTTGCTGTTCTTTGGTTGTAGAATTTCACGGGGTGCTGGACTGGGTGGTTCTGATGTCTCGCGTAATCGGCGAGAGGTTGGAGAAGGTGATCGCCTCGTGGACGGCATCGTGGTGCTGATCGTCGTTGGTGCCAGTGGCGACGACGGCGGCACCGGCGACGACGACACCGATCCAGAGTCACCTTCCGCGAAGTGCCGATCCGCGAAATCCGATCGTGAAGAATCATCTAGTATGATTCTGGGATTCCCCTTACCCTCCCACCTGCGCAACATCCTTCATCATTAAAACCTGCCGCGCAGGGAAAGGAAAACGACAAAGTACTATTTCTTATCTACCTTTTAGGAACGCTGCTTGCATGTTTCCCGTAGAGTTTTAAGCCCCATTCGTCGTCCTTATGTCCGTCTATCTTCGAAAGCGAAGTAGTCGACGAACTCATGCCGAAGCGTGGTGGTTTGTTGGGTGCCGCTACAATCGGCGCAGTAAAGGTTGTCGATTGGCCGTTACCACTGGCATTGACACTGTTGTGATTCGGCGCGCGACTATTTGACGACATAATTGGTGTTGCGCTTCCGCCACTACTACCCACCATCGTCGTCGTTGTCGCCGTGGTCGTTGTTGTCGGTACGACCATGGGCACATTCAGGGAGGATGCCGAACTCTTGTGAGATAAATCGTCGAACTGAAATGACGAAGAATCGATAAGTACCAACATAAATAAGTTAACAGGGGACCCTATGATAGACTTACCGTAAATTCGTCCTCATCCTCACTGATGACACCCGGATCGGCCTCACCCGGTTCCTGTCCCGATCTTGTCGCGATCGCTCCCGACGTAACCATCCCGTATCCGTTTTCTTCTCTTTCGTCGAGGTCATGATCCCGATCGAGCTTGCTCCTGCTTTTGCCCTTGACGCGATTACCAATCGACTTCGCTAGTTTCTTCAAACCCTTGCGTTTTTCGATACTACCGATGCTCAGTAAACTTCCGCCGATAGATTGTGCGGCGGTCGACAGTTGACCTAGCGAGCTCTTGTGACGTTCCTTCCGGCTAAGATCAGTCAAACTGCCGGCCTTGACGATGAAGCCAATCTTTACTTCTAGCTCACCTCTTTCCTTCGTATTCTCCTTGCCTGGTTTGCTGCCGAGGGTGTACCTGAAGACAAATTTTTCTGTCCGCTCAAACTCTCTATCTCTCTTCACCCTCGCCTCCCTGTCCTCGAGGAAAGCAAATTGCTCGGCGGCATGTCCGGCGGCATCGGGTTCTCTCGAAATCTACATAATAATCGTCGAATCGCGCGCCATTTGTTCGTTCGCATCTTCCTCTTTTTCATCTGGCGCGCGATACGCACAGTAAGGGCCAGAATAGAAAAAGAAGAAAGGTCGGACGAACGTCAGGCACCGCTCAACGGCGTTACTTTTCTTCCCACCGTGAGAATGAACGAACGCGTACTCACGATCAACGTTCTGCCCTGCCCCGCAAAGCGACGTACCATCTATTTCTGGGTCTCTCGTAGACATCGAAGCTGGACAAGGGTATGCTGATCGCACCGAGAAACTCGTCCACGCCCAAGAAGTTACGATGGAGCGCGGTGAGAACAATCTCAGCGGTGTTTCCTTGTTCCGGAATCAGTAACTCGCACTCCTCGTGCCATTCCACGTCTTTGCTAGCCTTCTCCTTTACTGACGTCTGATACTTTTCCTTGCCGAGGGCGATTGTCACAAAGCAGTCGTTGGTCTCTAGAGCGATGCCGGCAACGACGTTACTCCAGCGAACTGGGAGCGAACTTTTTGTGTGGGCGGAAATCCGAGATGAATCGCGAAGAGAGGTCAATGACGAGGTCAATCGACAGAATTAATCGGAAAATCGCTGTCTCGCGTCGTCTGTCGAGATGCGACATGCATGAAACGTTCGAAACACGACGTTACTTCGAACAGTGACGCGACATATCGCGCCCACCGCGCTCTTATTCTCTAATGCGATCGATCGCTAATTTATTCCAACACTACACGCTTACATCGATGACATCAATAACATCGTCGCTGCGTACTACTCAACGGCACACGCGGCGCGCGGCGACGAGAAAGGAGATTTTTTTCAGCAGCGCGCATAATTATGGCAAACACGAATACCAGGCGAAAATATGGTAATTCAAAATTGGCGAGACGACACCGTTTCTCGGACTTAACGCTAGAACACACCAAACCCGTACTCACTGTGCTTTCCTTTGGTCAGAAGGGTTTTCGCTCTTTGAACTGCAATGAAAGAAATACGCTTTTGTCAGGCATCTTTACAAAAAGTTTAGCGTCGTTCCAATATAGATTATTCGTTAGTTGCAAAGTTAATTCAGCTTTTATTAGTGGTGTTACTGTTCATTATTCTGGGAGAACAAACTTAAAAGGAGAATCTGAGACGTCACATTTCCATACATGGTCATCGCGTCTAGGCAAGAAGATATAAATGGTACGGCTCCGTTATTTATGCCCCCCTGCTATTTTCTTTACCTATCTCTCCGAACTGTAGATCTTGGCACTCATCGATATAGCAACAATGACACCGGTAAAGCACAACAAAACTGTTTTTTATTTTCCGTCTCAATGCTTGTCATCTTTCGTATGGTCAATGTGTATACTATACACGTTTCTCGTTGCATCGCCATTAGGCTGCAGTAGTTTTCGTTTTTATTTTCTAAGTATAAACGCGTGCTTCACTGCTTATGCAAGTGCGGTTCCAAACACGCCAGGGATGCTTAATTTCACGCACGGAGAATCTATATATTCCTGGTGTGGAAAATCGACTTCCCCTTCCTCCCGCATTCTTCCGCGGTCGTCGAATTAATAAGTAGATGTGCAGGTACGTTGCAGGGGATCGACTGCCGAATGTATCGCAGTAAGTTGCTTTTGACACCGCACTCACTCGAAAATGTCTCCGGACGAGACAATATCGACATACATCATCATTTCTTTTGTCAAGAACACGAAGAACAATTTTACCGAGACCACGTCTCTTCAGGAAAGAGTCAGGGCTCTCTGCAAACGTTGGGCACTCCTGAGTAGGAGGAACTCGCGGTGTTCACACGATATTCCCGACACGCACGCTTATGCGACGGTGCTAACCGCATATACGAGCAGAAAGGGGAACGTCGCTGGTTCGAAGCGCATATTTGCAAATATTCATTATGGCTGACAAGAAGAACGTCCCACATCTAAATCGAGCTTTGGGAAATGGACCTCAGCGTGTTGTTACGCCCCCCTAGGCATGTCAAATCACAGATGCATTTCGTACCTTAGACCTTACTTATTGAGAAAATTAAATAAATCATTCTTCGTCCGATACTCTTTCAGTATCACAACACCGAGTGTTAAGAAGTGACTGTAGTAGAGGCGCGCGAATTTCAAAGATCTACGTTCCCCTCTTGTTCTCGCCAGAGGCGCCGCATGCGTGCTCGTTATAAATACCCCCTTGTCGTACGTTCCCCTGTTACCTCTCGTCACTCATCATCTGTTGTCTAGTAAACATTTACGTTCGTCGCCTGCCAATAAATTCGACCTATCAGCTCGCCGTTGTGACACACGTGTTGCATTTAAACTAAGCACAGACGCGCTCTACTCCTATGCTCTACTTCGATCAAAATCTGTGTGATCGTGTTTCGAATCGCCGCATTCAGCTTTTCACCGGATCGTGCGAGCCAGCCAGCTATATAGCTATTTAATAGCACACGCTACGTTGAGAAAAGAGAAGGATTACGATGAAGCTTTCTCGAAACTTGACACGCATCCCATCAAGTCCCCCCCTACCTTCTCTATTCCCTCTCCCGTAGCTATGTGTCACGATACATAACATCGGTGACAAGAACATAAACGTCCAATAACATACTTTGCTGACAATCATTGACTTACGCTGCCCACCGACTGACAATGGCGTGCCAAAGACCAAATGACTGTCATCCTACCGTGCCTACAAGGTGAAATGAATGGCGCGCGGGCGAGAAAGAGAGAAAGAGAGAGAGAGAGAGAGAGAGAGGGAGAGAGATTTGCTTCGTAGAAACATTACTCAAGCCGATAATGTTTCCATCAACTATATTTCGTGTAAACTATGCAAAAGAATCTTCCTCGCTCACTGACGATCCAACACTATGTTGAACAAAAGCGCATTGCCGTTACTGGGACAAAGAGAAGTTGCAAGGCTTCTCGTTTGCCTAGATTCTTGCCTAGTTCCTCGTTCGGGACACGTAACCTACCTCGCGCGGCGACGGTAATCGAGTTTACGGTACATCGGTTGCCCGTGCGCGATGGCCCAGCTTATGTTTATCAGCTGGGCCACCGGCGCGTTTGCTCACTCGACAACTTTCGTAGTACGAAAATAATTACCTGTCACCTGAACATGCGTCGGGCTCCACATTCTGATACGACCAAAGTTACTGTCAGTTACTAGCGAGTTTCATCTGCTGCACTCGTACTGTTAAAAGGCACACCACTCCCAGTCTTCGTAAGTCTGTCCTTTCCCTTCTTTCTCTCTATTATCTTAGTCCTTGCACACCGTCCCTCGGAACTGACCTTTTCTTTAGACAAATGGACACATCGTTACGCGAGATATTCGCGTCACACGGTGGTGTTTTGACGTTATCGCGAGTTGGCGGAGTAAGCCATGACGGTGCCACAGACACTGACCGCACCACACAGCACGGTGTATCAACGGCAACTATTGGCAACTATGCCCAACCGCCGTTCGAACAACCGCTACGTCCGCTTTACGTATCGCACACCATTACACGATGCGCGAGACGCACCTCCCGTACGTTCAGTATCGTACCTATGCCGCCAGGGGCGTACTTTCGGATCGACAAGCCTCATCCCTACTACGAATATCTCAACGTACACTCTCAACGCGCTTTCTCAACGAACCGCCAGCCGTCCAAAAAATCGCGTCCGTTGTAAACCGCCCTGTTTATTGTTAAAGTCTTACTGAAAAGCTGATTCGCTATGTGCGGCCTTCAAATAATATTGTGCAGCATGCATGTCTGTACTATATGTTGGCAAATATGTAATTTATATTTTATATGTAAAACTAGAAAGTAAAATAATATACAAACGGGTGAATACCAATATGAAATTTTCATTTAATGAAGATGCGAGTGCATGCAAAGATTTGCAATTATTCTTGTATATTCATTTGTAATTATTCTGTAATTACGGTGTAGAATAAATATATGTAGCATCATAGGTCCCTGAGATATTGACAGTGTCTGCCATATACGGCTGACATGGCAGTCAACGTGTATATACATATAAAACTTGTTACATTCTCGAACGCTACTTACTATTTTTTCAAATGCATGAAACAATGCCGGGAATACGGAGAAACGATACTCACACGATTGAGCATGCATATATAGTCATAATTATGGATGCTCGTTATTTCGTAATCACTGCGACTTCGTCGTAACTGGTACGCGAATCGCGTTTTTAATTGCAACGACTCTTAATAGAGTGTATTAGTATACATTGTCAATTAGTCACGATGCTATCGAAATAGATGTCCTAAAAAAATTAAAAATTTCTGAAGAGGCAAAATTATTATTTAGATTTTTTAAGTAAGCACGTGTACTTTTCTATTGGAATCATCGTCAGGATTTCATTACGTTATGGTCGAAACAACTTTGATAACCTGCCATTTGCCATATTTCGTTGGAATGCGCGTTGTTGTATTGGTATGACGATTACATCATACCTTTGCAGAATGGATATCCATTAGCGATTACGAGTATGTGGGCTCGCTTCGTTCGTATCGTGCCGCTTTCGGCGTCCAATTTATTTGCAAGAGGAACATTCTATCAAACTGCTTTAAATAAACTTCCAGGCATGTAGCGTGCAGCTTGTTATCAGCGAGATACGATAAGGCATTGTGTCTGGAAATCTTTTAGGATCGGTACGTGTCATTAAGAGAGTCGTGAGGCGTGCCCGATCACACATGTGTATATAGCAGTCAAGCGTGCCGCCGGTTATCTTGCACGCAAGCAAGAAGAAATTTTACTTTCGTAGCACGTACGAGAGTAATTAAGAGTGCCGAAAATCGGTGACAACTTTAAACGACCTAATAATCTCTGTAGTTTCTGTCAGTTCTGTAAGTAGATGCAGTTGTCGTAGTCTTTATCACATAGCTTAATTACACCGTGCACGGTTAATCATTAACAACTGGCAGCGAGGGCGTTGAACGAGCAAGCGTATTAGCCAATTAAACAGTAGTGCCGATTACATGACAATGTTATATTTCGATCGGAACTGGAAGCGTAGTCCGTTTTACCGAGCTTCGTTTACCTGACGCAAGACGGCGCCACGTGACTCATCGGAGAAATAAGGTGCCACTGCCACCCGTTCACCAGGTCCCGACGATCAACAACTTCTGATGTGAACAACCGGTCCTCTCATAGACCGTGATCAATTCGAAATCTATAGCGTCCCATACGAATACCTCCGTTGTATCTTTTAAAAGGAGCCTAACTCTTTTTGTGCTGCTCCCAAGCGTTCGACATTTATCCCTCCGGTCGGTGCATCGTTACCGTTTGGCGGCCATGCATGTAACTGCGGGTACTAGTGAACCGACCATAAAGTTGACACTCCCGCCGCGTGTCCACCGAACATACCCGTGATCACGAGAAAGATTACGACGACGACAGATGCTACAAGTAACGAGCTAACTCGACTAATCACTTCGTGCCGGATGAAACAAGTGAATCGCTGACAGAGTGCAGAGACAAAAAGTATCGGACAGCACATAATAAACCAAAGAGACAGGAGGAGCGATAGAGGTAGAGAGGGGGGAGGGGGAGACACGAGTATCGTATGAGGATAGCAGACGCTCCTTGTTAATCGTGGACGTTCCAAAGAATTCTCCGTTTCTTCCTCCACCACCTCTTGCTCTTCGTATTCCTCCTTCTCCGTCCGCCTGGCGTTGGCTTACGAAGGAAAGGTACCCACCGATAGTCAGGTTTCATTCCTCGATCGAGGTTGGTGCGTCTCTCGAAGTAATAACTGCAAAACTGGTATCGATAGCAGAAGCGGCGACGACGGCGGCGGTGGCGGCGGCAGTGGTAGCAGTAGCAGCAGCAGCAGCAGCAGCAGCAGCAGCAGCAGGAACGGCGAAAGGAAAGAGGAAAGGGGAAAGCGGGTAGCGGAAAGGGGCAGGGGCAGTTACAGCAGCAGTACCAATAGCAATACGACTGAACTAGCATAACCACGTAGTCATACATCAGATCAGACGAGTGTCAGTCCGTTCGTGTCGCGCGCGGTGTGCCCAGGAGTGCCCGTTCGAACGTGCCCTCTGGTATAAAACATGTCGTCGTCCCTGAAGGGCGATAAGATGCCGTGTGCGCGCCTGTGCCACATCGTCAAGTGGGATGACTTCGACGGGTACGGGTTCAACCTGCATGCGGAGAAAGGCAAGAATGGCCAATTCATCGGCAAGGTGGACGACGGCTCGCCGAGTCAGGCAGCCGGTTTGCGCCAAGGCGACCGAATAGTGGAAGTTAACGAGATCAACATAGCGAACGAGTCACACAAGCAGGTGGTCGAGCGCATCAAAGCCTTTCCCAATGAGACGAAACTGCTAGTAGTGGATCAGGAGGCCGATGAATACTTCAGGGCCAACAACATCACCATCAAGGGCACCATCGCGAACGTCAAGGTGATCAAGACACCAGAGAAGAATCCGCACAGTGTCGGCAACGACGACGAACGATCATCGGAGAGTGTTAACAGTTACGGCGAAGAGGTGAGTGAGATTTCACCTTCGTTTTCTATGTCGGCCCGCGTCGCTGCTACGCGTACGTAGTTACTGCTTCGAACCTTATTTCACCGTGAAGGAAAGCAAACCTGTTGATACTCTTGCGAGCCGCGTCTTTATCTCGATACGAGTGCGAAGAGCGGGTTAACCAAGGAACGGCGGGGGAAAGTGCGTTTGCCAGGGACTAGGACTAGCACGAGGATGGGGACGGGTCAGCTAGAGGAACGTATTTATATAGCTCGCACGCGACGTTATCTCGTTATCGCGATTCGCGCTTCTCCTCACCTTCTCTATACAATACCATAGTCGTGTTGCTTCTTGTCACGTAACGTCATCATTCCCTGCATCGCTCGTCTCCCTTTCGTTTTCGCCCGCGCCAGCTGATTTTTCCTTAACGAGGATACTCGAAATCTTGTCTTACGGAAGGAATAGTTGCGGCCTTAACGCTCCTTCTCTTCTCGTCAACTTCAATTGATCGTATAGAATCCGACGCTAATTTGTTGCCAAGTGCGACACACTCGCGGCCATCGGTGAGGGGAGGTCGCAAGGGTGGTGTCAGCTAATCGAAATCGGATCTTGCAAAAATTCATTTTTATATCAGTTGATGCTTAGCAGTACTCACAATCAATCGTTTATTTAGTCTATTTGCTGCTGCGCATCTGTGAGCGGTTCAAACATGTTTTTTGCGTCGCATTGTTTCTGAAAAATCGTGATGTCTGTACTCCGACACAGGTCGCACACAGCCGCGCACACACACACGTACCATACATCACGACATACAGTGGGAGAAGTAGGAGATGAAAAAAGGAGAAGAAACGTACGTGCGTGCATATGCAGACCAGGCGACGAACTAGATGAACTAACAAAGTCGATCGGGTATCTGTTACAACTTCCAAACCGCGGCTGTGCCCCTTCTTCCACATCTGTGCGTTTCCTACGTTTAGGGAGCAAAAGGAAAAAAATGTGTTATTTGCCGTATGGAGAATGTCCTTGTACTCACGGCCGCATGTGCAGAGGCGCATTAGAAGGAGTTGTATATTTCTTTCCACGGCGGATAGAAATTGCCGGCACTATGTTGCGCTCTGTTCTGTTGAAGACGTGCGATCTGAGGCGCTCTGTCGCCGTTCAACAAATGCATTGATGCCAGGGCACACGTAAATCTTCTTTTTCTCAAATATACATATACATATATGTATATGTGGTAGCCTGCAACGGATCGAGAGGCGCGAAATCTGCAGCTTTTCATACAACTTTCATTAACTTCGAGATAATTATATCGAGGCTGACTACACTACGTATACCCGAGATCGAGCTTAACTTTTAATCGGTCCGTGCGATACCTGTGTTTGTACATGATGGCCACATAGCTCACTCTTGGCTTTATCGCAATACCGAAAGATACATGTGACAGCGCGCATGCCTTGTACGTATGACGTGATTGTACCGTGACGAAGTCGCGTAAGGCACATTATTCGCCGTTTTTGCAGCAGCAGTCAACAGGCGCGCGGTTATTTGCTTCGGTTTCTTGATCTTGGCTATAGAAAGACAATAGACGACAGTGATGCATGATACCAAGTGGCGACGTTCTTATGGATACCACAGTCCTGTACCGGAATCTGAACAATGATTATAATTATCGTTGTCGTTCTTGATACTTCAGTCGTTACGAGTTATGTTGTTTTCTCACTTCCCTGCAATACGCAGTATTGTCCTTTACCTGTATAAAATTTGATATGCGATAATTTGCATGAAAGTTACACCGCAGAAATTTTGTTTTTCAGATCCGACTGTCGCTATCGCCTCTATTAGTTTATTCCTTCTAAGAGTACATTCAATAGAGCTTTAAAAAGGCTGGTTGTTTTATGGCGTAGCATCAATGGTTTGCCCTGAGAGGAGGATGAAAAAAGTGGAAAATATCGAAAGGCTGCATTAAGAATTTTGAGGTGACGTTTCGTTGACTGTGTTAGGTACGATACTTTCACGAGCGCGTGGCCTATTTCCCTCTACATTGCGCACGTTGCTCCGCTAATTATCGCGGAAGAAATGTGGCTGCAGTTGCACCTTCTTCATCCTGGGAATCATGAGAATGTATTATCGAATACACTTTCGAACCTGCTCGCACGGTAAAAGTAAAGCCACACGGGTGATTACTTAACGGCACAGTGTCTTTGGGTATACGTATGTACATTCACGTGATTCACAAGATTGTCGCGTAGGAAAGACATTGCTGCTTCACCGCCAACAAGATTTATTTTCGTTTCGACGGATCCACGAAAGAAGGTTCGATCGATAGCAACTAATTGTAAGCGGCGTGGTTCCTCGAGCGGTCGTAATGCCAGAACACATATTGCCTAACTCATTTTTGTCATAGACGTACCGAATGATTCATCTTAGCTTCGCATGAACGATAAGGGACCACAGGCCACTGACGTGCGCGGTGCTTGTATGACTCTTACCCGGCGATATTTCGCTCCGTTCGAGTGCGAAAAGATGCGAGTGCCGTGTTTTCTTATTGGCTCTCGCAAACTCATCGCGATCGTCTGGGGCTCCATCATTGTATGTACCTGTTCCCGCCGTCCGCCGTCCGCCACCGCACCGCTGCCTTACCTTACTCTTACGACTTACGACTTACGTGAAACCGCGCGCGAAACGAGGATTCTCGCACGAGGCTGTTACGTGCATTTAAGCACTTAACACGCGAGAACCTGTCTTCTCTCGTAACAATGCGCGGCAATATCACGTTTACGGCGATTACTGCATTAATGGCCGGAAGTCGCTTTTTCGAAGACCTCCTTTTTCTCGTAATCCAAAGTCGACGTTTTGCGCGCCACCGCGTACGTATCGCGCGCTCCGTTGCTTTGCCCCAATTTTTTCTTAATAGCTTCTAAGGGAACGGCGCGTCCCGATGCTTTCCGTATTTCGAGTATCAGCTATCAGGTAGCAGCGAGCAGGCCGTTGATCAGTGATCAGTCTCGCATTTTGCCAGCCGCGCGCCGTTCACCTTGAAAATACGTTGCGCAATGGCACGGAGCTGTGCGGAGCGTGTCGGCGGGTTAGGGTTTTCCATTGACGAGCCGAGAATCGTTACTCCGAACCGTCCGAGCCGCTGATGGAATTAGCAATTATCGTCGTTCGGCGTTCATCGTTTATTGTTCATCGTTCATCGTTGACCGCAAGCACCGAGACGAGATATCCGTCTGCCGCCTCCGTCTCCGTCTCCGTCTCCGTCTCCGTCGCTGCCTCTTCCACCTCCTCTCATGCCTTCCCGGAACGCGTCGTAACGCTTCCTGTCGTGACCGTTGTAATCATGCGACGTTTCGCGTCCTAATCGGCAGCGCGCTAACGCTTTCCGACAGTTTGACGATTTCCGTTGCTCGCAAATAATCTCCACTTCGCTCCCCCGCCATGATCAATGCTCACCCGAGAGCTACCGAATTGCTTGTCATTGAAGACGTGCACCAGCAGTTGGAGCATCGTCATGCGACTCTCGTTCCCTAGGAATCGATGTCGATGCTGTTAGACTTTCATCGGACGCTTGGCAATTATCATAAACGAAACTGTGTCAAAAGCAATGCGCACCGTGTCGCTTACAGAATACCTACTCACGCGGCGAATGGTCGCGGAACTCAGGAGCGCAGGAGAGACGGATAATTAGTTAAACGATTGCGTCAAACGTGTCAGTTCACGATACACAAGCGTCACGCTTGCCTCACGACTCTTTTCTACCCTGTGCGGCGTATGCATCGAAAAACATGCACAAGTATGTCGCGTCCACGTATTTGGCGCGAGGAATGTGCTCCTCGGAAATTTTCGACCACACTTTCCAAAGCAGAGAGAATGGTTGAATGAATTATGAGCGATGCAGTGTGAGGCCGTACTCGGTCAGGTCGAAGTAGATTGACCGTCGCGACTTTTGGCTAATCGAACAACGGTCAAGCAAGCTTGCATTAGCGCGGACGCTGTCCGTGTTTCAGATTTGTTAACAACCGGGCACTCGTCACACAAACGACATACGATAGCCCAGTAACATTATTTCGAAGGGATTTAAACGGTTTGCGGCCCGAGAACCGGTTCTACCTTGTTCGCTGCTCTAACCGATGGAATTTCTTTAAGTACCGTTCAGAATTGCATCAGGATCCAAGGTCATATTCTCTCTCTTTCTCTCCTACACTTGTTAGGAGAGTGGCAAACGCATGCAGATCATTCAATTTCAGATTAGGTTTCGTCGCTTTTGTCCCGCAAACGGTGCAGTGTGCCGCCATTTTCGGTTGCACATAAGTAAGGTGCGTTTTTGTTGTAATCTTTAATCTTATATAGGAAATATCGATTGACTGCTTTGATTGCTAAAGCAAATGCGTACATGTGAAAAGTTCGTAAGAAACATCAGTGTCAACGGAAATATCCCGTCTTTTAAGCCGTTTTTCTTTACTTTAACTGCTTTCCTTGGACAGAGGTTTCATATTAATAGTGAGCCGCGTTGGCTTTTCTTACCTGACTGTCGGTGACGGTATACTAAGTTTTTATTTATGCCGCATATACATAGTCTTTAGCAAATATTGAGAGGAATGGAAGATGTTTGTATTCTCACCTACTTTTAGCCATGTGCCAAGGCACTGTACGGCCAGTTCCAAATGACTGTAGAAGTGCTCATTTCCACCAAACGCCTTGGTATGCCTTATTGCATTGTAGCGTTTGACCAAGTACCGAATTTTTTCTTGGCAGTCAATGCGCTAATACCGTAAGTGAGGATGACGCGACGGCCGTACTCGGCAGTTGTCCTCCCTGATGCGTGTGGCGGGCGATCGAACGGTGCCCGAACGAATAAGTGGAACGTGATGGTGCGGCGCCTGGCCTTCGACGCGCATTTTTTTTCTTTTTTTATCACGCCTCGTACGCAACTGACTTGTGGAACTCGGCCGATCGAAGAAATCGTCACTTGCCTCGGCGAAGGTCGTCGACTGACCACTCTTCGCCCAGAAACATAGCTTGTCCGCGTTTAACTCTTGACCCTCATTCCACGACATTGAATTGCACGCAACCTGAAGACAGCGCCACGTAAATTTAGTGGGGATCAACGTTTTAAGAAAATTCCAAGTGGCAAGCGGATGCCATGGTTCTGATACCACACTGATTTCGCTGAATTTTTGAGAGCACTCTTCATATCCATATCAACGCACCGTTCAAGTGCCGAATCAGGTGTACCTTTATTTGTCGTTTAAAAGCGCGTCTTGATATGCGAGCGATATCGGTGGTTTCTCCTTCCGAGATCATACCAAATTTGTATCGTTTTATCATTCTCGCGTTATTCGCCTATTTACATTAGACGCCGCACTTGAGAAATGAAAATTTCTACTCGTGCCCGAACAAAGGTCGATTAACGTATTTATGATGATTTGTCTGTCTGCTTTCAGTGCGAGCAAATATCGACGGCTCCAAACGAAACGTCAAACAGCGGCAGCACGGTGGAAGTATCAACAACTTCCGTATTGGCAACCATTACGTCAGCGACTACGACGACGGCGACGGCAGCAACAACAACGATGACGGCAGCCACCGCAACGGCCACCGAGACAGCAACGGCAACGGAAACAGCAACGGCGACGACGACATTGATGACGACAAATGAGAACATTACCAGCGACAGTGCTGATCAGCGCGAGGATATGGCACAGGAGAATGGAAGCAGTGAAACGACGGTGCACGTGCCACACCACGGTACTGGAAACGGAAATGTCGTGGGTAGTAGCGGCGCGGCCGACGGCGTTGGTGGAAACGGTGACTCCAAGCAACAGGGCTTGAATCTGAAGATGAGCGCAAAAGAACTGAGAGCTCAACTGGCCGCGCGCAAGAAGTACGACCCCAAGAAGGAGTCGATCGGCTTCAAGGACAAGTTTGATATCGTGCAGAAGCTCTAACCGGTAGCAACGCGTGTGCGCGCCTCCCCCACAACCTTCCATACATCCTTTCTCACAGCCTCCTTTACGGACGTTTCCCATCGCTTGACCGTCCACTGTCCCGCGTACGGGCGACGTATCCATCTGCAAAAGTGCACCCCCGAGGGCTGGAGGAGGACTGCATGTGGGTGCGACTTAAGAGAAGGGTGCGCTCGCGCGTCAAAGCACTTTTCCAGTTTTTCCAGTCGTTCGTTCATTCGGTCGTTCGTCAGTTGTTCCGCTCAGACGCGGTAACATTCATGGCATACAGTGTACAGTGTACACGATGCACTTACGGCGCTCCGCATTGTGCCATATTACGCGCGGTACATGCGTATAACCGCCGATGCGCGTCCTTCGTTCGCGGGTGTACCCGTACCCCCTTGTACGTCTTGTACATTTTACGCGCACGTTACTACTACTACTACTACTACTACTACAACCACTACTACTATTACTACTACATTCCGCGCGTACGGCAGAGGAAATATTGCATTTGAGAATAGGGCGTGACGGTATTGTCATTATCATTGGCTATCTTACGTTGGTGCTCTTGAAAGAGGATCCACTGCCATGCGCAGAGAACAATTCGCACTCGCGATCGTGATTTCATTGTGCAATAAAACTCGGGGACAACGACCGTGTTACATCGGAGAATACGTTCACATTTTCATATCGCGTATCTTTCATCATCGTCTGCCCACCGCTCTATTGGTGCGTACGCGGCACCCGCCTCCTTTCCACCCCAAGCTGTGCCCTTTGCCACACGGTCAACGCTACGAGAAATCATTCACTTTGTGCTTTCGATGAATTTCTATCGGCCCAAGAGCTTCAGTAGTAACACGCCGATGGCATTGAACAGTTCCTTCCCTCTTTGTACATGTGTCTCTTCCTTCACGAGCGCAGGTATTTCTTACCCCTTGTTATAATATACACAGCATCTTTCTCCTTCCTCCTCGCATCCTCTTTTCAAACAATCTCATTGCGCTTAACCAGTTGACCTTTCCCTCTCGTCAAGTAAGTCGAGATGACAAATAATACTCGTTACGCTACTCGATTGGCACACGTTTGGGCTACGCATTCTCGTATGATGGAGTCGAAGCGGTTATCCTCTGACGAAACACTACGTGCAAGAAATTGCTAGCGATGGCACCTATGTTATTCCAGATCTTCTTTTTCCTCACGTGCAATGAGTCATGAAAGTTACCACGGGACAATAATTGCAAATCAATTAGAATTCTAAAACCTGTCTCTTCCTAGAGATCTATATTTACCGAACTGAACTGGATGATGTAGTTCAAACTTCATCATCATCGCCGTCAATTGTTAGAAAAGTAGCACGTGACGTTGGATCTAACGTTTGCTAAATATTTGTTACGTTTGTTGCGTAACGTTTACAATCTGTTATGTCGTCACATTCGACGTTTTCCATTTACCTGCGTTTCTCTTTCTTTGCTATACCTCTCCGCGCCACATTGAATCTAGCCTTTCATAAAAGGACCCTTCTTTTTCGCGTTGCAGTTTTCCGGTAATATCTTTGAAGCAATTTCTTTGGTGTGACAAGCGAACTTGAACTCAATCGCAGTTTTAATGATCGACATTTCGATCCAGCTCTTTTGGCGTTGGTCGTACGAGCTTATCTATAGGCCCGACGTTAAGTACTTACATTCCAGCACGAGAAGCTTTTACAAACTACGCGTAAAACCACTGACGCTGCATTTATAACAGCATGCATACACGGTGATTTGCGCGACCGGTACGGGCCGTAGCTCCGTTTTTATTGACTACAGAAAAAAATGGTCTGGAAAAAAGATCTATGCCACGGCATTGTTTATTTTTTCTGTGAAGTTACTTTCTCCGAAAGTGCAGTACAGGTTAGGTTAATTGTTTTCCGCGATGCTGTTACCGACTTGATCGGTATAAGACTTTAAACGTTCGAAATGTCACCGTTCAAGTCATGCTTCATTGTTTTTCTTATTGTTATAAAGGGATAAGCCGCCTTCGATGCAGTAACGTTGGTTCTATGTGACAATGCTACTGATACGATATGTATGTACATCCTTCGAATGCCAGGTGACCATTATTACAATCTGTGATTTTTTCGGCAAGATATGGCCGCCATTTCTTCTTTCTTCGCAATACACCACGCGAACGAAGATTAGGCTAGGAATATACTTCATAATACAACAGCTCGGCTCGACTCGCTCATAACCACCTTGTTGATCTTCTCCGGTTGGCGATAATATGTAAACGAGAATAGCCAGGTGTGCACGAATGGCAAATTAATAACGCTGAATGGATCCTTTGGCTTCTGTAACATTGATGCCATTGGTCCCAGCGGGCCGTACGTACTTACTTACCTGATAGTAAGGTACATCGGTCATTTTGGAGAATGTAATTCGATCAATTTCAGCTTCAACACGTATTCAGCTTTGGTTGCTGTAAATATATATAATGGGTACCAACGGCAATTGCGCAATAACGGTGTATAAGAACGAGAAATGTATGATCCCTTCGGATCAGTGATTTTTTAACTCTGTGTCAGCGGTGTTCCCGGGTTGATACTACAGATACAAATTTTCGAAATCTACATGACTCCGTCGTTCATTTCTTTCTCGTTTGATTGATGTCTGAGATATATTTTTTTTGTCGTTAAACATACTATTGGGAGTCACAGGGAACGACATTAGATGAGATACTGGATTATGACGTATTTCATCGTTTGATATAACTCGTATTCGCAGCGTTATTTTTTCTTTTTGTTTTTCTTTCTTAGCGGGTGTATATGTGTGTGCACGCATTAGAGTGCGTGCAAGACCCACTGACATTACGCAAATATTTTGTTTACGTGCTTCTATGCAAGCTTGTTGCTATGTTGTATGAGTCAGAATATGTGAAGTTACATTATGGGCGGTATCTAATGCAAATCAGACAATTGCGGTTCGATTCAGCCTAAGGTAAGATTGCCGGGTATCCACCTCTTTATGAATACGTGCTTCCAACGTTATTCTTTGTCATAACCGTCTACGTTGTAAAGTGCCTTGGATAGGTAAAATTGATGCGCCCAATTTTTATCATGTAAGGAGCGTAGGGTTACGCATACTGTGTGCGAAAAACAAATTGTTACGATTACACACGGACGTCTATTGTTATTCCGTATATAAACTTAGGTATTGTTCTGTCGACACAACTTAGTTACGCGTTACTCATAAATCTATGTATATCTCTCTGCGTACATGTGTTTAAATAAATATTCGTGTACGTTGTGTATTTGTATAGTTAGCCCCCCCCCCCCCCCCCCCCCCCATGTTTATCCCCACTACTTATTTAATGGTATCATTTTCTTCCTACATAGTTCTCTCGTCCTTCATTAATCATCTTTGAAAATGCAGTTTTACTGTAATTGAATAGATGGCGCCACGTGACTGTCAGAAATGTCGTGCAATGGTTTTTCTATTCATGTTGGAGCAATAACTTGTTCTTCGCTCTTATTAGACGCTACTTTCTCATAATTCCGTCCTCGTTTGAAGATTGTACGCGCAATTTGTTTGGCATTCAACAAAACATACAAACAACACATTAAATGTTCCTAACAATGAGATTGTTACTGCATCCTGTTTCTGCATTATTTCTACGCGGATTCTGGCACTCTTATAAATATTTCCGAAATAAATACATTTGCTAGCAATTCAACCATACTTTGCAATGTTTGAAAAAATGTAAAAGATTTTCTTATCTCCAATAGAAAGTTTTCTTATGTCAGAATCATACTAGCGTTCACGCGCTGTCTGCCAGCTGTTTACGAAAAATGTTTGATGGCAGTACGGACAGTTGCAAGCTGCAACTTGCAACCAAGTTATCAGCGAACAACGAACACTGTTCGCTCAGGAGGCGGTACATCAAAGGACCTGTTTTGTAGTATAAGAGACCCGTGTTTTCGTTTTATATGTATCCATTTTCATATTCGAAGATACATACTGACTTTGTATAGGCTCTGGTGCCGCCATCATCCAGATGAGACTGAAACTAAAGAAGGAATGTATCTGCGCCTGTCGAGAGGCAACCCGATGACCGTGGTATGTAATCTTAGCAAGTGGCAAACACGTATGACTTTTATTAAGGCGTCGACGTTTGATGAACGTGCGAAAATACACGATTGCATGCAACTAGGTTGCGTTGGGACCAGTTGGGACGAACGTACTTGCAGGTACCTTCTTAATTGGACAGTCGATTTTGACAGCGACGTCATCCACTTCAGGTGGTCAGAACTTTTAAACCTGCATCATTCTACAGGGATTAATTATGTAATCTTAAAACAACGCACCGTCTTTAATGTGAACCTAAATATTTCGTGTATTTGTCTGTTATCAGATAGTGTACGTAAAATGAGCCACAATGCAACATTCATAATGAGGCCAACATTTATACTCGTATCGTATCACGACCAATACCTGGGATGTATCGATCAGTCACACGTTTCCCAAAACTGAATATTAAAAATACTTATACACACGATCTGACAACTAATCGCATAAACATTAGATGTGTTTCATGCATTTGATTCATTGAGATCGCCTTCCGCACGTGAAAACGAGTGCTGGTAGGGTCAGTCATTTGACGAGCAACAAACGTTTCAACTAGAATTCGCTGTGCTACCAAAGCGCGACGTGATGATTGAAAATTGGCGATATATTAACCGAATAATATGGAATAGCATAATTCTGGAAAGTTAATTAACAATACCTTACGCTTAGGTGGAAGAGGTGTGGCAGAAGGATGGGCAGACGGGATCACGGGCGGATGGACGGACGAACGGACGAACGGGTGGATGGAAGACGCGAAAGCGCGACGGGTGCAAGAGAGACGATAGTACAGCAGAGCCGATCAGTGCGAGTGAGAGGAAGGGAGAGGCGGACATATATGGTTGCAGGGTCCGTAAAGCTCTCAGGTTACGCCGCCGACGACGCTAACCGTTTTCACGACGTTTGCCTCAGCACTCCTCTTGCGTCTCACTGTCTCACACTTCGTCTCTCACTCTCTCTCTCCTTTTCTCAATCTATCTAACCATCCCCCTCTTACACACGTATGCACCAACTATCCTACTTGTTTTCCTACCTTTGCTTGTTTCCATCCCCTTTTAGCTTTCTATTCTTTTCTCCCATATCCTTCCATTCTCTTTGCATCTCTCGCATCCTCATTTTTCTTCATTGCACATGCCACCATTTTCCCTTCCACTTACACTTATTCGTCGCCTTCCTCTCTATTGCGTTACAACCGAAAATATCGACATCAGCAAATCGCGCAACGATGTGTGGGACGAGGATGGAGATAAAGACTCGAAGATGTCCGGGAGGAAAGAGGGACGCGCCAAGAGGGGCTACTCTTACGATAGACGAGGAAGAGAGAGCGGGGTTCTCGTTATTTTGAGATTATCGGGGATTGCCTGCTTTCTGGAATCGTGCCCTGATCGTCTCCCGCACTCTCAACCGAGATCAAACTTTTTTCCAATCTAACCAAGGGCTCTTTCGAACAAAGCTTGGCTAATAATAAGAGGGCTTAATTTCTTCGTATTCTTCTTCTCATTTCTTCTTTCAACTTTCTTTCCCTTTAGTTCCACATGCATTTCCTCACCGACTTTGTAAAAGTTGCGCAAATTGAAACTTTCGTTGATAGAACTTCAATGTGACATGCAGTAATGCTTCGTTAAAGATCACGCCACAGTGCAATCATATTTTTTCTCGTGACTTTTATTTCGGAATTATTCACAATAACTAAAAAAAAAAAAACCATACTTGTCGAATAGAGAACCTTCTCTTTTTTTGAGGTCGGTTTAAAATGTAAGACCTCAGCACTTTTTATTTTCCGCTTGCAGTCGATATTCCCGATTCGGTGACTGGTACCGACCACGTATTACGACGAACGCCAATACTGACTTCAGTTTAGTGGTTCGTTTGACTTTGATCATCCGTATTCGTATTGTTTCCACGAACGGCCACAGCCCAGCCAACGTTTTGTGGCTGTGCTGTGGTGTGGTTCACACACCATTTTGCTGTGGTAGATTCAAGTCCGTATCGACTGTGTGCGTTGATATCAACCGCTAACGGCCGCATTTGGTGGCTGATACTGACCATGTATTGCGACGGCTGTTGATACGGACTTCAGTGCTATGGTCCCTCGGAATACGATCGTACGATTCTATATTAATTCATGACCACCCACAAAACGGTGGTTGGGCTATCGGTGAAATCCACCACTTACGCACCACAGTTTAGCGGTCGCTTGAAGTCCGTATCAACCGTGCGCATTATCATCAACCACCGACGCTAACGGCCAAAGTTTCGTGTGTGATGTCGATCACGTATTGCGACGGCCGACGAATTTCAGTTCAGTTTAGTAGTTCGCCTGAGAATGGGTATTATCGTGAATTTCCATTTTAATTCACGACCACCCACAAGCAACCACCGTTTCGTGGTTGTGGTGTGATTCTAACCTGGTTCGTGTGAGCTAGGCCTAAGGCCTTAAGTGTAACCGAATTTAGAATGCAACTGCGCGAACTCGTACTAATAATATCCGATAAGGAGAAAGCTCTCCCCGCACTCGGTCACGCCGAGACTCCATTACTGGTCCCCATATTTCCGTGTTCGACGTTTTTGGAACTAGCAAGAGTTTTCGATATGCAACGACGATGATGTAAATTCTTTAACCACTTTCACTGGATGCGTACTTGAGTGAAAAATTCTCATTTTTCGGTCCGTGTAAGATGAAGAACGAAAACGAAAGATAGAGATTGAGAACGAGAACGAGAATGAGAGCGTGAACAAGAACGAGAACGAGAATGAGAACGGGAACAAGAACCAGAATGAGAACGAGCACGAGAACGGAGTGAGAGTGAACATGGAAATTTGTTCGCATGTATCCATTCTAATTTCCCATCGACGCGGTAAGATCGGTCGTGCTGTGCGGTATTCGCAGACACCGTTCCTCCGAAAATAAACGCTAGCTCGCCAAATAGATCCGTTCAGACACGCGACAAATTCTCCGACGACATTTTAACGTTCATTCGCGTTTATTGCCAAACGGTTGTCACTTTCTTCCTCTCTCTCTTTCTCTGTTCCTACCTGCTGCGCGGCCCTTACATCAAGTTAGCCTGATAAGAGAATGTTTCTAAGGTGCACAATAGGTTCGACCCGATTCAATGTCTACCGATCGCTCGTTTATCGGCAATGACATCAGGTTCTACAATGACTCTTCGAATTTATAAGTATTCATATAAATGAGATTTCTTCCTTTTTCAACGTGCCCTTTTGTCACATGAGAGAGTTGACGTTACCGGCGGGATTCATCGACATTCTTCGCGGACAGTGTGCCTCATGCCTTGGGGCAAACATAATAGGCCGATGTCTTGTCCTGTCCTCGCACTCATAACATCTATTTCCAGAACAGACCGACAACTAAGTTTAGATCGCTTGTTCCATATACTCGAGCTGCTCGCCCACTCGCACGCCAGTATGTTCGTTCGCGAGGAAAATCCGGTAAACGAAGAAACGAGTAAAGTTGGCTGAAAAGAAAAGGCAGTACGAAGGTCACTCGTTTCGATTCGCCCGATCGCTGCAAGTTCCTTTTAATTCACGACCATCGTCGCATGCTGAACGCGTTCCTCAGCGTTAAATTTGTGGTGAAACGGGGATCGGGGGTGTTGCCGCCTGCAAAATGAGTGCGTGATACTTCGATCGAATGAGGCAACGAGAAGGGGCGCTCGGATTATTTTGATCGTTGTTCGCGAACGGTGCATGCACGGAATCTTTCATTTCAGATTTTGCGCCTTACTCCCGAACACACGATCGGCGCGGACTGTGCGCGGAGAGGTCGCTGTTTCTTCGAACTCTCAAAAATACAAACACGGTAACGAACCTTTGACAGTCGAAGCACGGTATCACGGGCTCGTTGTATACATTTTTTGCCACTTGCGCCCGTGACTGATGCGGTACATACACACCTCGGCAACGATTTCCGCGAACGCACAGACAATTTTTTCTCCCGCCCCCGTCAACTGCCCCTTTTCGCTCCGTTTATTTCTCTTTCGCAAGTGCCGTATCCCCCGACACGTAATTCAGCAGCGCTTACGCGTCGCTCTTGGCGAATGGGAACCACGGCGGCCCAATGAAATAGCGCGCCACGCTTTCTGCGAATGAAACGCTTCCGATCCCCGCAGGTCGCTCGCGAGCCCAGGAAACGATTACCGCCTGTGCGTATATTTTCGGGAAAGAGCCGTTCTTTCCTCCGAAATGCGATCGACGTGAATGGCGGGATGCTAAAAACATCCGTGGCGGCTTTAGGCGATCGAGGATTTAAATTCAATCGCCACCCATCCCGTTCCGAGCTTATTATTCGAGAGCTCATTCAGTCTGTAACGGCGCGTGCGCGCATAAAAAGCACGGCACACCCAGACCGCCATTAACGCCGTCTTCAATTCGACGCTTCAGTCCTCGAACTGGCCGAAAGACTTCTCCCGCGCACGAAGCGCTGCGCTCGCAATGCCTTTGACTGATCCTCGCATAACGCAGGCACATAGTCATACGGCAAACGCGCGGCATATAGATCGTTCGGTTTATTATAGGTATAGATTCTAATACGTAAAGATAGATTCACCGGTGAGGGGCGGTGGCGTATATTTAGAAAAGTGCTCGGTTTGCCAGGAGCAAGAAGGCGAGGGAGCGAGAGAGCGAGAGCGCGGGGGAGCGAGAGAGACGAGGCGCGTAGGGAAACTTTTACGTATCTCGCCGCTGTTTCTTTCGTCGCATGAGTTTCCCTCGCGAGAGTCCCCCGTGACACTCCTACGTTCGACAGGCATTTTCACCAATTTCTAGTCGTACGCTCCTTAATCTTCTTCACACTTCTCCGGTTTTCCGCGTTCACTTCACGCCAATAACGATCTCGAAAGAGTTTGAAGGAATACAGGAAGAGTAGGAAAATCTAGCGGAGCCGCGGCCAGACGTCAGACCGGCGAATTCGCATTCTAGTCGATAATTCTTTGGGTAAGTTTGAGTGATGACGAGGCTTTACGCGTCCGGGCATGACCCCAAGTGACCGTCAAATAGACTTTACGGATATGCTAGTGGATGCCTGACGCAAGACCAATTGTAGAATGTTCAAGTAGTTGACGCGTGTGCCAGTGAACGTTTTTAGGTGCGAGGAATGTTTCTATCGTTTCCGCACACCATAACTTTTTCGCACGTTTCAGGATCGCTCGGCGGGAATAGTTACTGGGAACGAAACGCTTATATTTGCGCGGTACATTGGCCAAGACCCAGTTTTTCTTCGCACCGCGTTCTATTTCTTTCAACCGTTAACGCCTTACCACGCCTCTGTTTGAAAGCTAAAACCTGACGATTCGAACGTTTGCGAAGCATTCATCTTACACCCCAACTGTTCTGCCTTTGAGGCTTATCTGTTTGTCCATTCTTCGATCCGAAGGAGAACAGATTTTCCTTAGTTCGACGGTAGTCTTTTGAGAGGAATCGGCTGTCATTACAATGTCTAACTTTTACGTTTCACATGTTAACGCTACATTTTCGAACCATGACATATGTCTGTCAAACGACGATGACCATGGTAACATTCTCAGGAATGCTTCAGAACTGCTTGAAAAGGTAGTGATCCGCCGAGACTTTAACGCCTGGTGTGAGAAAGTACCTGTCCACTTACTACGATTTTTTCCTGTCAACGTCAAAAATTCGAAATGACATATCATCCCATCTATCTTCTTGGGGACTAAAGACAAGTAAAGTACGAACATGCGAGTATGGAATCAAAGCGACAACAGACTCGTTGCCCCGGTTCCGTTTGTTACCAAGGCGAACCCACGGTGCTTAATGAAAGTGGTCATTATTACCGTTCTTATCATCACTCTCGTCGCCCATCAGCATCGCCTTCATCGTCTTTATCGTTTTCGTCTCGAGTCAGCATCGCCATTACGAAGCACGATCCAAGCTCGACCCTGGCCGAAGCTGGCGGCGTGAGGTGTCGAGCGTGGGTGGCAACGGAGGGGATGGAAGGTCGGCGCGGAGAAAGAAGATTCGGAAACGGTCGTAGGCGTTGGTGAAGACGATGAAGACGATGGCTACAGCGGTGGCGCTTGCGGCGTAGTGGTGGCAGACCCTACCTCGAACCGTTGTAGCGATATTTCGTGCGTTTAGTTGGCGCGCGGGTCCCCGGCGACAGGGACGAACAAGGTACAGAGGGAGAGAGAGAGAGAGAGAGAGAGAGAGGGAGACGGAGCGCAGAAGAAAGAGAAAGAGAGAGAGAGAGAGAGTGCGGAGAAAAGATTTGGGAGAGAGAGAGAGAGGCATATATAGGCGAAAACGACGAGTATAAGAGATAACGAGAAAGAGCGACGACCGCGCAGTGACGACGACGACCGACGACGACGAACGAAGATTCAATTTCAACAATTTCTTTTTCTCTCGTGCCTTTCCTCCGTTCACTCTTTCTGCTATCGTTCGTCCATCGATTTTTCGCGAACGGGCCACGGTACATCTTCACGCAGTGACGCGACGAGCCTCCGACTCGTCTCGAAACGATTCGGGCCCGAGTGTCGCGAGTGCGAAAAACGAGGCGAGCGAAATACATACGAAAATCTCGCGATAGTTAACTCTCAGCCGCCGGCGAGACGTTCCTCGGATAAAGAAGATAGGAAGAGAGACGGGAAAATAGAGAGTTTGGCTCAAGTAAGTTTGACTCTATCGCGCTGGGATAGCGTGAGTGAGTGAGAGTGAGAGAGAGAGTGAGAGAGAGAATTTGAGAGAGAGAGAATGTGACAGGGATGATTCAGGGTAAGAGTGGAATGTGCGAGTTTCTCCCGTTGATTTTTATCTTCGTATCTGAGCGATGTGAAGCAGTGCGCGAAAAAAGTGTTGTTGGGGTGTCGTGGCATCTCGTCCGAATCGTTTCCGTTCGAAAACGTCACCGAGCGCGTGAGTGTGCCAACTTTTATCGAGGGTGAATTCGTTGACATCGATGCATACGTTAGTTCCGAAATCGACAGATATCATTGACGCGTGCGAGCGCGGCAGAATCGGCAGAGACGCGAGACGTCTTTGCTAACATGGAGAGTTCAGTGCTTTCGAGAACAAAGAAATTTACGGACGTTTGAGGATACAAGACGGACGAGTCTATCGTTTCTGCCGGAGGATTCATTTGTTTTAGAGTTTGTGTTTGTAGGAAGTCGTACGACTTCGACGAAAGGAATCCCGGAAACTGGAGAGAATAACGAATGACTTCGGATTGGCCAGGTGCGTGCGATCCGCGAAGGTAACTTTGAACTGAGCGCGCGGTCGAACTCCGGCCAGATTGACGATGATCTCGACGGATATCGGCACGCTCTCCTCCGTGACTAATCGCCACGAGTTTCTTCGGGGCGAGTTACCGGCAAAGACTATTCGTGGACTGCTATCTAGGTATCTGGGCTCGAAGTCCACGTATTTTTAGGAATACGTAACGTGAGTAGGATCGTCCGTCTTTCCGTCTAACGGTCCGCACCGACCGTCGTCGTTCGTCGCTCCGTACGTAGTCCTGTATCACCTTCTGCACCTTCCTTTTCATATAATTCTCTACGTTTTTCCGTAGCCCCGTTTTCTAGTACCCCCTTTCATTCACCTATTTTTCTTCTTTTTCCTCGCACTTCTAACGTCTTTTCCGTCCTTTTTCCATCTCCTGCTTCTTGTTTGACGTTCAACGATGCTCCATTCGCTCTGATTCTGTCCCTTGAAACAGCTTTATGACCAGCCATAGAATGGTCGTGGTTTAGCGATTCCAATGAATGCTTGATCTCTTTCCGATTCGCCTTGCCAAGACCGCTTCCTCGTTCTTCGTTCCTGACAACTATCGCGTAAAAATACAGAACGCCTGACGGATTTAAAAATATCTCCTGTAGCGTGAGAGTTCCCTGCGGTACTAGCTAAGTCTTCTGACAGAGACTCTATAATTCGACTATACACACTAACTAATTCGACTATACACATCAGCGTGTATGGGTTAAAATCATTGCATGTAAATCGGTTTCCGCCGCATACGAACGTATCCGTGCAAAAAAGTATGGCGATAAGGTGATACCGTTCGCTGTCGGAATACGCTCCATTCAATGTTTAGACAAAGCGTAATGCCATCAAACAGTCAGAACGGAAACGCGAAGTAACATTTGACAGAGCGATCAAAACGATCACAGCGAAGTCACGATCTACATATAAGAATTATTGTCTACCAGCTGTCGAAATTCAGACACAGAGCCGCACGCACCTGTTGGTCACCACACGCGCGCGCGCACTCTCTTACAGCTAAGTACGATGTGACTAATTCATTATTTTTGGGACGGTTCGTCATTGTGAAGCGCGATGTCATAAGCGACTTTTGTCATTCGATACACACATTGCGCATAATTTGTTTGCTGCCTACGAATGTGCGCGCACCACGACCGGGACGGATTCCAAGGGCAGTTTCATCCTTGACCTTGTTTCGGCTATCGGTCGATTTGGCCTGTTAGATTAGTCAACAGGTCGCGGATAGACTGCCCTCGACGTCGGGTGAAAAGCGGCCCACCACGACCAGGAATCGTTTATAGATTGGCCCACATTCTTTTTCGATGATGCAACACACTCACGCTCCATTTCCCTATTACCGATCCCAGTTTACACTACCGATAGACAAGACCTCGGGCGCCACACGGTGCCACATATTGCGAATTAAAATATTTTGCCGAATGTACGATTTTTTGCGTGGCCGATAAATTGACGCTGATATTATTCTCGTTTCGCGCCGATTGAAGTCGCGGTTAGTGCGTTGAACGCGATCACGGGTCTTTGAGTAAGTGTGCAAAAATAGATGACGCATCGCGAGATGCCAGAGCTGAGACGCTAAAAATGATATTACAGATACAGGTCGTTGGAAACGAGTAGTAGGCAGGCATATCGAAGAATTGTGCATGAATGCTTAACCGCATTGCAATTGTATTATACTCGTACAATTATAATTTCTAGGTCGTGTAAACGAGTGTCAGTAATCCTAAGATTGCGCACACGGCGGAACAATCGTCGAGGCCACTGTTTGAGGCTGTCGGGACACAGTATGATTTCGTCCCTCTGATCGATTATGAGATCGCCACTGGCATTCGACGCGCAACACGACCTCCCGTGACAATAGCTAACAAACGCCCCGTAATACCTTACGTGTCATTCGCGTGTCGTCTCGTCTGTTATACAGTTATTGTTTGACGAATGGCGTTCGGAACGTGACGACGCGCGATGGTGACTTCTATGCCGGCAAAATGTGTGGTCCGCCCCCTTTCTCACTTCCATTCCTACCTCCATTCTCGCCCCCATTCCTGTGCCTTCTCAGAGTCTACTTTCGTCACCTTAAAAACGCGACCTCGACACACCGCGATCTTCTATGATTAGTCACGTAACTAAAAAGGGAAGCGTGCATATCGATCTACACGACTGCCAAACTCTTCGTCCTATTGTATTACAGTCATCGCGGTTAATATGTTGCCAATCGATGAAGTTTCCTCGAGTGAATCATGCCTCTGTTGTTCTCGCGGACTGCTGCAATCGTCGCCCCTAGAAACGGACTTCGGGGTCCACCTTCGAGCGAACAAACATAATCAGAACTGAAACCGTTCAGAGGCAATTGCACAACGTTCAAAGGTTCAAATTGCACCTTTCGATCTTCGGTCATTCCCTTCTTCACTTGGCACACGCGCGATTTGTCAACTCTGTCTGCAACGAAGAGCAAGGAACTTGTACTTAAGAAAGGTCAGTAGTAGTGTGGTGTACGCTACAGGCCAACTAATGCGGTACTGCACACATTGACTGTCTCGGAACCTCGTTAGCGGTTCATGTCACAGCGCTCTCTTGCCGGATCAAATATAAACGCGCGAACCTGGAAAATGCGATAGAATGAGCGACCCGCATTTATAGACACCTTCGGCCAGCGAATGCCTAGGTGGAAGGAAGATTTTTATCGCCGAC
Organism: Priocnemis perturbator; assembly: GCA_963942575.1. Taxonomy (NCBI): domain Eukaryota; kingdom Metazoa; phylum Arthropoda; class Insecta; order Hymenoptera; family Pompilidae; genus Priocnemis; species Priocnemis perturbator. Next base: position 11,974,196 of record OZ012645.1, on the reverse strand, counting down.
CGACATAGCTAAGAATTTTCCGAAATTGGCAAGCTTCGGGAAACTTGCTGAAAATAATGGCCACGATCACGAATCACGCGAATTAAGACAGTTACTTGGGCACCAGAGCACACTGAAGTATTTCGACAACTTCCGGGTTTCCGAGGATTGATAATCGAGCCGTTGCGTGACTAGAACCATTGGCCTTGGGCATTGGTGGAAAATACGATCCGAGTAAAATGGGTTTGGTGAAATGATTTGCACGAGCCAGTGGATTACGGCACTATAGCTAACGTCACTGGCTAATGCCACCGGGTGATTATACTTACTACTCGTTCGTCGGTCGCACGCGAACGCAGACGCGGAGCGAATTGGAGGAGTGCGTAAGAGAGGAGCGATTTCATGGCCTTGCCAAGCCGACGCGCGACGATCGGATTACGCGAAACGACCCTCGTATTTCAAAAAGTCTCCTTGCCGCCCTCGCCGCCCCCACCGCCTTCATCGCGGCGTCCCACTCGCCAGCGATGCGGCGAGAGGAAGCAGCAGCATATCGTATTACCGCGCTCCGTTTCACCTCGCCATCCTTGTTTCCTTCTAAACTCGACCAACTATTCCTCGGTTGCAGAGAATCGACGAGAGGCGACGCTCTCAAGGGACAGGTTTCGGCAAAGTTTGAATGGTACCGCGGGACGGTACGATCGAGAGGTAAAAGAGAGATCGGAAGGCGAGCACGATTGAATACAAGGAGCGAGGAAGAGGGAGTGCACTCGTGACCGATCGACAGAACGGCACCCCGCGATAATGGGGGTTGCCGACGATTTCGCACCGAGCTTCACGCAGAAGCCCCAGCTGCGTCAAGAAGATGACGGAAATCGGCTGATATTCGAGTGTCAGCTGGTCAGCTCCCCGAAACCGGAGATATCATGGTTTCGCGGCGAGATCGAGCTCAGTCCCGATGCGAGGACCAACTTCAAGATGCAGAGTGTCGGTACGAACAAGTTTCTCGTTGTTCTCGAGCTTGACGATGTCATCGAGACAGATGCCGGCCTCTACAAGGTCAAGGCCAAAAATAAAATGGGCGAGGTCGCGGCCTCCATCAACCTCAATTTTAGCCGTAAGTATTTACTCCGCTCGTTTCATTCGCACCGTTGACCGCGCCGGCACTTTCCGAAGTTGCCGTCCGTTTTCTCGACCGCATACCTATTCGCGCTACGACGACCGCCCACTCTTGCCAATGCTAGTAAATCACCCGATTTTATTACTTCTGAACCACAACACGACTTTGTATTTTCCAGCCGTGGATGAGCCTAGGGAGAAGTAAGTGAGAGTAGAGAGTTTGACGCGTGGATAAACGCGTGTGGCGCTTTTGCAGGCTCTCTTTCGCTTACGCTTATATATATACGCGCTCGCTTTCTCCTAATATGCGTTATAGGCTGTTTCTAATATCTTTAATATGACGTTTCGCGCCACTTGCTTTAATCGGCCTCTTTAATCCTTTCGCGCTTCTTTCTGTTTAGCTGCTGAGCAACCGCATAGAAGGGGGTGAGTGAACGTGTGGCTTTGGCTGACAATGAGTTTGCTCACATCGTTTGTCGTGCGAGTGTTATTGTCCGAACATGTCTAACAGATGAACAACCTTCCTCTATTGAGAGTAAACTAAAGATCCCCTGAGAACACCAGCAATGAAAGGACTGAGTGCCTGTCACTGTCGTCTTTGTTTCATCGTTGCTCGATACCGAATTACAAAAGCGACGCAATCTATCGTCTTGGCTATCGACCTTTCCTCCTATACTGCCACTGGTGTCATTCTGGGCGAATGACCGACAGATTTTAACCGATAGCAGATGTGTTCCGCGTTTGCGGGCATGCTTCTCTTTCGGACGCCATTCGTCATCTATCATCCATCAGCAGACGCGTCTTTCGCCAACTCGTTGCGTTTCACACCTTAAAGTTTTCTGATAAGGCTCTATGCACGCCCCGAATATACTCAACCAGAAATAGTCCTTGCGGATTCTTCGTTATTTTTGGGCACGCTCTCGTGCAATCGCGCAACGGCCGATAAGAATTCATGTCCGTTTTGTGCGAACACTCTCCTCTTTGATGAGTGATCTGAGATTTTGCCTCCTGTCGACCTTCTCGGCGCGATATTGCGCGTTGAAAATAGATTTCTGGCGCACAATGTTCTGTCGCTTATCGGCGCAGTCATCCGCGTTGCGAGATTGAAGAAGGCATATGAACTACGCGCTTGATTGAGACAGTCTGTCTGTCAAGCGTTGTGCGGCTATTCTCGAACAGTAAATTTAAGATGACGAATATTCCCTCCAGGCACGTAAAATCCCGAAAGACATTCCGCACTGTGGGCCTTATTTATTGAGAAAATTGCATAGATCATTTTTCGTCTGACCAATGTTTCAGTAACACAACACAGGATGTTACGAAGTGACTGATCGAAAGATCGAAAGTATCAACGTGAAATTTTCTCAATAAATAAGGCCCACGGTACGGAATGTCTTTGGAACAACATGCTGGACTCCATTTGCCAAGGTATCTAGAAATGAAACGTTCTCCTTGTACGATCCCAGTCAACGTCGCCACGCGAGACGTTGGCTGATCAAGCAAAGGTTCCATGGATGTCGGGCAAAACAGCTGCAGCCTACTTTCACGCTAAACTTAGCCGCAACTTAGCGCTCGACAGAGGCTGCCGATGCATTTACTATGTGTACCAGGTTGCATGTCGAATATTCGATAACGTTGAATGGTATTATCGGTAGTTGATCGATATAGCGATTGATCTTAATTATATATCGGACAATAGGCGTTGCAGTTGACACGTTGATAGCCATCTCAAATGTAATAATGCTTCGTTTCATTTCTTTTTACCCTCAAATTCGGATAAATGCGCTATTTTTATTACCATTTTTCTTGAGCTTTCCATACACCTACGCATACTTGTGGGACCATTTTCGATAGACTGAGGCTAAACGGATGTTCAGCAACGCTCAAATCCGTTGGCCTTTACCTTCCTCGTTCACCTTACAGCAAAAATAAACCGTTCTGTTACTACAAATGCGTGTTCGTTTTACCGTTCCCTTTGACGAGCGTAAAGTTTGAGCGTGTGTGTATGTGCGTGTGCGCGAAGAATGACCAAATTTAACAGTGTTTAACACAAACGCCGAACGTTTCATATTACGGGCATGTCGAAGATTCGATCAACTTTACAGACAGATCGACGGCATCGCACCGACTTTCGCGAAGAAACCCGCGATAAGGCAAGAGGACGACGGGAAAAGACTGCTCTTCGAATGTCGCATTACGGCCGACCCCACGCCAAAAGTTACGTGGTTTCACGACGGGAATCAAGTAAAAGAATCGCCAAGGCACAAGGTTAGTCGCCTAGGTTATGTTAGGTCTTGCTGGGAGCCGTAACAAGTCTGGACCGTGCTTATCCCAATACCTTCCCTTCTATTTCAGCTGACCGTCGACAAGGATGGCCACTCGTATTTCGCTACTCTGGAAATCAAGAATGTAACCGTTGAGGATGCTGGCAAATACAAGGTTACCGCGAAGAACGAGCTGGGCGAGTCTAACGCGACGATTTCCCTCAATTTCGACAGTAAGTACCTATTCTACTCTTCTGTAAGCTTTCATACTCATCGCGATGGATCGATCTCTTCTTCAGACAAGATTCGTGAAGAGAATCGGTCAATCGACTTTCTTTTCCTAATCCTTTATTACGACACGGGATGTATATCGACGCTTCTTTTACTTCCACACGTGTGTCTCTCTATCTATATCTCTCTCTCTCACTCTCTCTCTTTTTTTCTGTCATTCTTTTTCACATTCTATCTATCTCGTTTTCATTCTCTTTTTGTCTCTCTATCTGGTTCACTCTATTCTATTGGGTGCGGCGCGCAAATACTCTCTCAGAACGCACCCTTATAATCTTGCGACATATTCCACTTTATTATCTATTTTTTTCTGTCCGCATGTCACTCTATCCTTATCATACCTTAATACGAGATCTGTACGGTGTCCTTTATTTTTTAAGTTTTGTATCAATCGTTTATTTCTGTGAAGCGATGAGCGCGTATCGATGTCGGTTCGATGGAACCACGATATACAACCCGAATGAAGAATTTAATCCAAACTAAAAGTAATAAGAAAAATTGTTTGAATAGATCTCACCTGTTGCTCTCGTCAACGAGAGCGTAGACTGCCGATGACAATTAATCCGTAACGTATTAGCAGCTTCGAGTGACGTATTAATTCGGTCGCATTTCGTGCATCGAGTTTCGGCTTGCAACGAAGCTCGGCGGTGATCGTTGCCAAGGCAATCAGGCGCGTACGAGTGTAACGGTGCACGAGATGCAATCAGCCATCTACTGACGCTTCGTTAGGTCGCTGCAGTGACGTGTTTCTCTCGTCGTTATTGTCCACCGTGATGTTTGTCGTGTGTCACATCTCACGTATTAAAGTTTTTCTACATTAAAACGAGATGCGCCTCTAACGTACACCGTGCTTCACACGCGGTTTAAACTCTCTCACACGCACCGCCAATTAAGCTCTAAAGAATGCACACATCCACACGAAGACGCGCTAACGTTCTTGCGTTCGCGGCGAAGCATCTTTCAATATCACGTCGCGTCAAGCGACAGCGAGAATTTTCGCTATGTAGCTTACAACCGCGCTCTCAACACACCCGATCATTCGCATTCAGCAAATCGGCCCACTATACGAACCGCTTGTGCATCACTTTTTCATGTTCGTCTGTCCATCGTCTAACCGGTCTAATAAGAAAGAATAAAAAAAAATAAAAGAAAAAATCGGCGACTACGAATCGTCTTAACGGATTGTGGACACCGAACTGCGCTACTGACCCCTGAACCGGGCATGCGGATGACGCGATTTCCGAACACGCAGGGAACGGTGCGATAGGGTCGCGAAGCCGCGATGTGGTAAGCGTAGGACGATCGCGTCGGCCTAAGAATGTCGATTGGGCCGAATGGATATACGTCGCTCCAAAGATCGCGCCGAGACGATAAGCGCTCACGCCGTGTCGTTCGATCGAGTTGGACGATTTTACATAATAACGATCGTTTGTGCGAACGTAGGCGATGAGGCACCCGTACCCGAGGACGGTATTAAACCGACCTTCACCGAACGACCCGTAATAAGACAGTCGGACGACGGTAACACCATCACCTTCGAGTGCCGATTAGCCGGCGACCCGAAACCGAGTATCAAGTGGTAAGGCGTAAAATCGACTCGCTCGCAAGGATCCGAGGCGAAAAAGTGTAGAGGTGCAGGATCGCACGGAGTACGGGGCACGTGGAGCGCGTGACGTGTGTGTAGGGCGAGGGAGCCGGCGAGGCGACCGCGACGCGCGACGCGCGACATGTCTATCATCCGCAGTGAGGCTAGTCAATATTGAGTCGGACGTCGGCCGCCACTCTCCCGCGTACACAGACGTCACACAGCAACTACTACTACCGCCGCTCGTGTCTCTCGGATACCTTCGAGCGGGTCACGTCGCTATCGTCGATCTCGAGAATCGCTCGACAAGTTGCCCATGAAAACAGGTATCACGGCAGCGAGGAGGTTAAAGAGGGCGGACGCTTCAAGATGTCGTTGGATCTCGATCAGAAACTCTATCATCTCGTGAGGCTGAGGATCGACGGTGTGGCCAAGGGAGATGCCGGCGAGTACAGAGCCGTGGCAAAGAATAAGCACGGACAGGGGGTGGCGACGATTAATCTCAATTTCGAAGGTGGCGATAAGCTCAAGTACGCATCGAAATCTATCATCGTGCACGGAGTGTCTTTTCTCCCTCGTCTCGTTGTCGCGCGGACACGTCACTTCCGGTGCAGGCTGTCCGAATGTCTCGGTCGGCTTCCCTTCGGTCATCTAGATATCTGGAAGTAGACTTCCGCTTCCTCTCGCTCTCGACCGACGAGTCCTTCGGGCAGCTTGACACAGCGAACGGACGATCGTCGTGCGGCCTCGACAGCATGGATCGCGGGCCGCGTTCATCGGTTGACGAGAACCGAGGGAGTCGGGGGTAAGGGAAAGAGCTGGCTCTCTGAATTGTCGATTTACGCAGAATACCCGACGGCAAGCCACCCCGTTTCCCGAAGAAACCGACCATTCGCCAGGAGGGCGACATCCTCATAATGGAGTGCATCCTGGAAGCACATCCCGTGCCTGACATAACGTGGTATCAGGGACAGAAGACGATCGCCGACAGTCACCGAGTCAAGATGTCGCGGAAGGCGACCGGGAAGGACACTTATCTCTTGACCCTCGAGATCTCGAATCCTACCAAAGCTGACGGCGGGAATTATCGCTGCAACGCATTTAACAACTTTGGCGAGAGTAACGCGAACATCTCCTTGAACTTCCAAGGCAAGTGATCGCGCGTTGGCTTCCAGTTTTCTTTCCATCCGAATTCTCGTCCGCCGCGCGCAATTTCTCAACCTCACGTTCGAATTCTCGCGCGTCTCTTCTTGGGAGGCGCTCGTCGCGAAACCGTCGACAGCGTTGACCGTACACACGAATACACACATACGCCGATCAACGACGACTCGCTGATTATAATCGTTCGTGGGACCGCCTCGAATGGTTACTGTAAGTAGGAACGACGATTCGATGGTAAGTAGAGAAGGTCGCGCTAACCGATCCCGTTGATTCTCTGTTTCATCGCTTTGTAACGTAACTCAAGGCGCGCAAACGCTACCGCCGCCAAACAAACAACGATTAACTTTGAGACTGAAAGTCCAAGATAGCCGGCGAGAATCGTGATCGCGACTTTCTTCGCTCTGTTGCGATCGACTGGCATCGGTCTGCCTCCCGCGGCAGAGTGCCGCTAGAAAGGGGCGATCGCGGTTACGAGGCGACAGCGACAACGACGTCCATCTCTAACCGTGGATCTTTCCAAGATGCAGAGGAGAGTGCGGGTTTCGCACCGTCGTTCGTCGAGAAGCCACGCATCATTCCGAACGAGAGCGGCACTCTTATCACGATGAAGTGTAAGTGCCGGGCCAACCCGAAGCCCGAGGTCACGTGGTTCCGGGGAGCCGACGCAGTTAAGGAGTCATCGAAAATATCTATTAAAACGAAGACTGTCGAGGAGGATATCTACGAACTGACGATGGAGATCAAGGTGAGAAGGAAGGAAGGAACGAACGAACCAACCTATCAACCAATCACCCAACTAACGTCTTTCTTCCCACAGGATCCATCAGCTCCGGACGGTGGCACGTACAGGTGTCACGTGAAGAACGAGTACGGCGAGAGCAACGCGAATCTTAATCTCAACATCGAAGCCGAGCCCGAGCCCGAAGGAGATGGGCCGACGTTCGTGCAGAAGCCGCGCATACAGTCGCATGATCAGGGAAAGCTCGTCATCATGGACTGTAAAGTTAAGGCGAGCCCGAAACCGGACATTGTTTGGACGCTTGCCGGCAAGGTCGTCACGGAATCGTCCAAGATCTCTATGAGCGTTGTACAGGAAAAGGACGACATCTATTATATCAAGCTCACGCTTAACGATCCGGGTCCGGATGACTCCGGTCTTTACAAATGCAACATCAAAAATGCACTGGGAGAACTTAATGCCAACCTCACGTTGAACGTTGAAAGTAAGGGTGAAGCATGTCTCTCGAATACGACTCACCTCATTACAATTTTCATCACGGTTTGTCTTCCTTTCAGTAATACCTGTAATAAAGGAGAAACCGAGGGTCGTGAAGATCGTGAAGAAGAGGACGGTTATAGTCGAATGCCACGTTCTCTCCAAGTTCACGCCCGACTGCACGTGGTTCAAGGAGACACAGGCTGTCAAAGAGGACAGTAGACACAAGCTACACGTCGAGCAAGTTAAAGAGGTTCGTCACCGTCTGCGACCGTTATCGCTCATCGTGCTTGCCGACACTTACATCACTTTCTGCGTAGGGCGAGTTTGCTATCAAACTGGAGATCGAGCAAATGACAGTATCCGACAAGGGTGTCTACAAGTTGGTGGCGCGCAATGAGAAGGGTGAGGCGACGTCGCAGGTAGTCGAGGTGACGGAAATACCGGAGGAAGGCGAGAAGCCGAAGATTGTCTCCGGACTGAAATCGGTGGTAAGTATGTGTGAAACGGACGAAAAGACGAGACATGTCGATATTGTCGATCTATCGAGTCGGCTCATGTGCGGCATGGTACGCCTGCCTTGTTTCAGACTATCGAAGAGGGCAAGTCCATTGAATTGATCGCTAGCCTGTCTCAGCAGGATCGTAAGGTCACGATTACATGGTACAGGTAAGAGCGCGCGCTAGCTTGGAAACATCGGCAATCCTTATGTGCGGCCCTTTTCTCCCACGACAACGCGAATCACATTTTTCTGTTGTCATTTTTAGGGATTCGACTACCGTCAAAGCCTCGAAAGATATCATGATCTCATTCAACGGTGTCGACATGAAGCTGTCTATTACGTCGGCCACTACCGAATTGTCCGGAACGTACAAGGTTGTCGTGAGCAACGAATACGGGAAGGACGAGTCATCGGCTCGGCTGGTGGTCAAGGTAAGCACACCTATCGCGCGATTCTCACCACTTTTGCCGCGGAAAATATGTACTCCCACTCCGATTCGATTGTACGTCTCTACCTGTCTATCTACCTCCGTCGTTCTTGTGATTCTTCCACCACCGAATGTGACCAATGAAATTCTTGTCCCGACGAAACTCTCGTCGTCATTCATTCGTACCGCGGTGTCGCACGTAATACCGTATTGACCCTTGTTGCACGTCCCTGAACATTGCATGCATTTCCTTACCCACGTTTTAGAAGAAGGAAGAGAAGAAGAAGGAGGAAGAGGAGAAAGAGGAGGAAAAGAAGAAGGTCGAAAAGAAGGAGGAAGAGAAGAAGGTCGAAAAGAAGGAGGAAGAGAAGAAGGTCGTCGAAAAGAAGAAGGAGGAGGAGAAGAAGGTCGTCGAAAAGAAGAAGGAGGAGGAGAAGAAGATCGAGGAGAAGAAGGCGGAAAAGAAGGTGGAGAAGAAAGAGGAGAAGGTAGCGGTGACTGTTGAGCGTTCTTCATTGTTGCTCAATATGTATACGTTTCTTCGCTGTGTCCGTCGAGTTCGCTTTATTCCGATCCCTAACTTTCAAACTGCCGTATGCCCTCTTTCCTACTCCCGCAAAGTGCGTGACTAACGATCGACTCCTTCACGTACAATTCAACACATTTCCAAGGACACGCCTGTATCAGAGGCCTTTCGCGAAAGGGGCCGAGAAACCGAATGTTTTCTGAGACACTTTTGAGCCTTGCAAGGTAATATTGTTCCGTCAAATATTATAATCCAAAGGCGCTATCCGACTTTAGAGGATAGTAAGTACCTGTCACGGAAGGCATAGGTTCCTCGGTCTTTACACATTACATTCTCTACGCACCACACCACACTTATACTGACACACCGTCACCATTTTACGGCGTAAAAAGGTGACGAAGGACACGATACGGGAGGATGAAAAAAATGACAGGAAACATGAGCGCGGGAAAGAGATGGACGAAGATTCGTGGCAGCCCGAAGATGAGTACGAAGAAGAAGAGGAGGAGGAGGAGGAGGAGGAGGAGTACGAGGAGGAGGTGGAGGAAGAGGAGGATGAGGAAGAGATAATAAGCGTCATTGAATCGATCCTAACTGAACCAATTATCGAAGAACCCGATTCAGAGGGCATTCAGGTTGAGGTACACAAAAACGCACACGTACACATACACGCACACGATACGCACTTATCTATCTACTAATTTATGCCTTTCCGACTGGCATATCGGTATTTGGCTTCGCTAAATAAGCTCATTGTCAATTAGTTGAGTTTGCGCTGGTTTCGCTATTCTTAACACATTGACTGCCGCGTGGGATTCGGCAATTCGTCAAACGCTACAGTGTGATTTGCTGCACACTATTGACATCCTGTCTTAACAATAAGCTCAACGTGCCATCAACGATTATTAGGTAACAAGAGTCTACGCGACTGAATCCATTTTCCGGATAACGTGGCGTTCAATGTGTTAAATATTCGTCAACGATCTTGCGGAAGGCACAATCCGCCATCGCTTTCGCTCCCACTACCGCGTGTAATTTCTACTTCTCTTTATCAACTCTTCTCGATGCCACTGTCGCAGCAGAATTTTTACACAATCGCTAAATCGTTATCAAGATTTTTTTGTTATTTTAAGGACACACAAGATGCGAAACCGAATGGTATCGACAAACCAGACACGAAGAAGGTACGAAACACACACCCATTCTATACACTTCGGTCAGAGTATGTTTCATTGCGGGCTGAAACGTTTAAAAGTTACATCGAAAAAAAGCAATGGCAGTAAAAATGTAAAACCCACATAGGCATCACTGCATTACATACCAATCAGTCTCGTACGTATCGGAGTTGTTCCCCATTGACTTTCGCCAGTAGATCGGTCTCGCAAACCGTTCTCACGTGCTTCGATTACTTTGCTTCTCTAACGCTCCCTTCTTCCCCTGTTATCCGTTCAATGTTGCACCGAGTTACTGATGAATAATATGTTATAGCCTCAAAGTACGACATGAATTTTCCATTGATTTGCTGCCGGAAGAGAGCTTAACCTTGAATCCGACTGTCTCTCTGTTTCAGAAAATGGAAATTCTGCAGGTGAGCAAAAATGATGGAAGAATGGTTAACGGTAATGTATTCGACGTTCGAATTAATCGATACGGTTGAGACGGTTTTTCGTGTAAGCTTCCAACGAACCCAGCTTACAGTGATTGCGAAACGCGCGAGTGCGTCTCTTGCGCGACAGCGTGTGCGTCTGATACATTCTTCAGCTTACATTCCACGACACATTGCCTCTCCACGACAATCCCGACTTTATCGCACTACTACGCAAAACACCTATTTACAGCATTTTTTCAGTCGCAAAAGCAAGCGGTTATCCAAGGCAGCCTGCAGTTTGCAATTCACACATCTCAATTGCTTAATAATCTCTTTATAATCGCTGCTTAATAATCGTTTTCCCAGCTGAATTATAGGTGTAGATGGCCAACCATGCGAGCCGAGAGCATTGTTCGTCGCACTTTCTGATCGACAGAATGTAAGTTTCCGTCTCTTCAAACCATACACGGAAGGTTTCTTGGGGGAGAAGAATTCTGTTTCTCAGAACGATTCACGTCGATAATCTGCGATCTTATTACTAGCGCTCCCAGCCATATCCATCCTATGCTCGCACGATCTCGCACGGAAGATTGCCATTGCATGCATTGCTACTTGCGACTTGCCCTTCATTCTGCATGCGACTTTTACGTATATTTAGGTAGAAGTGCTTAACATCAGACGTAGAAATAACTGCTCCCAACGTAGAAATAATAAAAATTCATTCCACCTCGTCATCTGATCATGACCGTTTCTTTTCCATCGCACGATCAAGAAGGCAGAGGAAAAGATCGAAGACAAGAAGGAAGCCGAGAAGGTGGGTGATTGTGATAGTCTTTAAAATTATGCGAAATCCTCGGTTCGCGAACTTAAACTTTGGTATCTGTCTTTCAGACAAAGATGATCAAAAAGAAGGACACCGAAGTGAAAGAGGTAAATGATTATTTTGTTTCGATGCGTTACAACTAAAACCGTGGATCCGTGGACAATGCTTACGATATCGATTCGATTTTGTTGCAGGCCGAAAAGACCGTGGCCAGTCGCAAGCAGTCGGTCAGCAGAGTACGTATAACTCTTTCACAGCTTTCTTCGCACGGTAGGCAAGCCAATCGATTTAATCACGTTACGATGAAATGTTGTACGCTTGGCAGGTGGAAGAAATACGCACGGAGAGCAGGCGCAGCTCCTTGGTTTCCACTGAGGAAACGGTAAGAAACCAGTTTTTGTACACATCACATTCTCTTCATCGTTTTCGCCGCTATCGCCGTTCCAAATTCGACCGGAGAGGCCGACGGTTACGATTTTCTTTCTTTTTTTCCGTTAATGCAAAAATTTGTTGAATACACGCAGATATCCGAAGACGGCTCTGGGACGCCACAACGACGAATTTCCGTTCAAACGGTACACAAACCTGCCATTCGAATAAGAAAATTTGTCAACGGCTTCTTCCGTAAGCGAGTCGTACTATCAAACGACACGCGAGTTATAATTTGAAGTAGCTCTTGCTAATAATTTTCGTTCTTGATCGCATTCAACGTATGCATTAATTCATATATTCACTTTGCCGTCCCACGATGAAGTACGATACCATTTCGTATAACCGAAATCGAAATATTTCGGAGGCGCGTTCCGCCCAACCCCGTTCGTTCAACTCTTCTTACCTTTCATTTCAACTTGCAAATAGATGGAAACGGAAGTAAAGACGGAAAGCAGACGGTCGTCCATCGTCGAGAAGAAGAAGACAACTGTAGAAAAGGTAGGAAATTTTCATGTTCTCGCTGGTGTCGCAGGGTGTGACACGTCGCGGCGCGTCGGATAAATCAAATTTGACTAGCCGCAGCCATATGTTATGCCGTTTCACAGTGACTAATTTCCGTACGATATCGAGATTACGCGATATCGCGCTTTTCCACATTTCGCACGGAATTTCTTCTCCTTCTTCTTACAAGGAAACCTAGACAAGCGTCGAGATCCGATTTTATTCTCTTTCAAATATGTTGTTAAGCACCAAAATTTAAGAAACTCACACGTTTTTTATATGGATATTAAAACTTGTAGTGCCGAAGACACTGACTCAGCCCTTTATCTCCCGAACTGATTACACGTTACAAAGAGAAGCGAATCGAATCCTGCCGTTTTATTGGCCTATGTTCCCTTGTTAGTCGATCGGGACTCGGAGATCGCGAGTCTCTTACGTAAGTATTGCGTTTGGTGCCATCTCGAAAAAGATCGAGAGAGGTTGCGTTCGCGTTCTGTGTGTTGAGTCGAGTGTAAGCGTCAGAACAGAGGATATTTCCGAAAGCGATGCAAAGCTACCGTGTCTGTATTTCTAGAGGAACGAACCACGTGCAGCAAATGCATCCACTGTCCGGACTCGCGACACAGATAAACAGGAGGTACACAACACATCGTCTACTCCATATAATTCTTCACGCATACATTATTCTTGTATCTCCCTTTCGTGATTCAACAAAGCCACGGTTTCCAATCAATTCTCGCGAATTTCTCTTACTTTTCCGTTCTTTTACGTTATTACGCGGACGGGAAAAACCAAAAAGACGAGAACGAGAGAGAAGAAGTACTTTCAGCGTATACCAACGTAGATCACGCGTATTGCCCTAAAGTTTGTCGTTCTCGCGCCTCACTTTCAATCTAAATTTTAACGTACCGTTTTAGGACGAACCCACTGCACAATTTCTTCTTTCGAATTGGAAGACGAACGATAAGTCGAAGGTAGTGCAATTGCATAATCACACATTTGGACATCTCCATTTTCCACTACCACATTGTCAAACTTTGCCGTTTTAGGATACTCGGACATGCGTACGCAGCGCACACACACACGAACCGGATACAGAAACCGAGGTACGACGTATATACACGGCATACATGTACACACGAGGGTATACACATACACATACACATGCACCACTGCCAGCCGGCTGTATCGCTCTCGCGATACAAATTAGCAAAGGCATTACGATTATCGCCTTGATATCATTTTATTTTAGAATGTTTGGGAGGCAAAAGTTGCAACGTACTTGTGTGCACCGGCAGACACGAAGGTACGCATTACACACACAGTCGTTAGGCTTGTCGAGAGAAAGTGTCGGTAGTGAAATGATTGATTTACCAACAAGTCCGTCATTTTAGGGCAATCCAAAGCGCACGGTAATACTGCAGGTTCAGCAGTCTGAACGAGAGCCGAAGGTACATAGAAACTAGCAATCAGAATGAATGAATAGCGAATATCTCTACGTCGAACGAGTTCGAGTTCTTTTCCGTACGTTCGTTAGTGGTACCATCGTTATTGGTACCTGTATTGAGAGGTCGATTACAAGTTATTACTCGCGTCCGTTGCGGCTCCTTTGAATCCAGTGACTCGTAAAGAAAAAATCGCACAGCAGTAGATTGATCGGATATTGTCGATCGCTGTTGAACGTAATGATAGATAAGCGTAAACGCGCGTTGTTTTAGAAGGCATCGGAACCCGCGGCATGGAATAACAACTACAATCGCTGCAACGAAAACGAGGTAGAGCATAACGAAACGAGTCACTGTTATTCTTTCGAGAAAATTTTATTTTCTTCATCTCACACGCGTTATTGTAGGACGTACCGTCGCTTAGGCGTCGATCTCCAGTTCAATTACCCGCAGAGAATGAGCGTGAAGGGAAAAAAATGGAGGGACAGGAAGAGGGGACTTCTCATTGGCAGGTAGACAAAACGGTTCTTCGCGTTCGCCCGTCTCTTGTCTTTTTCATTTCAATCGTTTTTTCGAACGACTGATTTTATCATAAACATCTACGACAACCGCGTGCTCAGGCGCACGTTTTCAGTATAAGCCAAGAACCGAATCAGAATCCGTCATTAAGTTCCCTTCAGTTTGTGCGATTTTATACGATTAACATGCCCTTTTACAGGACATATCGAGACCAAAAATGACTGTAAACACTGATCGAGTCTATCGAATCGAAGAGGTAGTATTATCTATATATACGCAATTCGATTCGCGCCTCCACTATTCGCCTCTTCCTTAGCCTGTACTAATGAAATTCGTATTATCCTAGGGCGTACCTAAAGCCGCGCACGTACCGAACACATTGGCGAGGACGTTTAAGGGAAACGAGGTATAACACCGCGTTCTCATGTAACAGTAGTCGTACGACTAAACGCGCCCGATCGTTCGTGTATCGTTATATAGAAAACTGGCGTCTAATTAATAGCGGTATTTTAGGACGAAAAGAGGAAAATGAGTGGGACGAAACTAAAGAAATACGTGTGGAAACGGCCGGCGCCGTTGCACACGAGCGTTTCAAATGAGGTACGCCATATCTTTGTGGCCGCCGTCGCAGTCGTATTCCATTTAACGATGTAACCCTTTATTTTAGGGTAGCCCAACGGAACGTGCGTACGCGTCGCGTGTTTACGAATCTGACGAAGAACGTGAGGTACATATATACATATATATTCTGAACGATCCACCGTACCGCGTTGCGTCTCTTCGATCGATTGTCTGCAAATACTCGGATCACGAACTAATACGCCTCGTTTTAGGACGACGCACCGCCAAGGTCCAAGCTAAACTTGCACTCGCGCATATTCGACAACGGGGATAACGAGGTAGACGAGTTATCGTTTCGTCCGTGTCACCTATTACTCGTTTCACTTTCCTCGTCTTAAATCATCACATATGTCTTTAGGTCGCGGTCGAGCCTCCGAACGCGGATACGCGCGAAGCCGCGCAAGAAAAGAAAATCGAGGTACATAAATGCACTCGCTGCTCTCGTGCCAGTGACATAGTTATCGCGCGCTCGCTGGCCACCGTTTTAATTTAATATCGCGACCGCTATTTCAGGCTACGCCGAAATCCAAGAATATCATGCACACGCACGGATTCAACCCAGGGATCGATGAGGTACATAAACCGCGCGCATTTTCGTCTTCGTACGTCCGTCGCAACTTCGCGTTTCGTTATTCCTCGATTTCCCGAGTAACATAACTTTTTTTAGGACCGCCAGGATATTGAAAAGCCTAATAGGGCCGACACGCTCACTACACGCACACTCCTCACAAAAGACACCAAGGTACACGTCGCTCGAACATACACTCGCTACGTTATTATTCACGTTTGCAGTCGTCCACTCTCTTGAGAACTATCTTCGACTAACGTTCGTCATTGCGCGCGTTTTCAGAAGGAAGTGCCCAATGCAAAATCTAAACCCGTTGTCATCGTTGAAAGCGATCTCGGGAATACGAAGGTACACTTACACACATCAGTTACAACTACACCGTCATGTACACGCACACACGCACGATCGGACAAGACGAGACGGTGTCACTACCGCTAAACGTGCTTTTTCATTTTTCTGCAATTTTAGGAGGAATCAGTGCCCAAAAGCAAATCGGTGGTAAACAAGCAGAAACCGAACAAGGTACATCCCTTGATCGTTCCAGTAATATTTTTCTTTGTAATACACGTACAATTTTTCGCGTTTTTTTACTCTTCATACACGGGTCTGGTCGCGTTTTAGCACTAGCTTCACGTTTTTTCTGCGCTTTCAGGTGGAAACTAAATCTAAAACACGACAATCTCCCGACACGAACGAAGAGACAAAGGTACACTTCAACTACTGACTCAACACTGTACTCTCTCTTTCTCTCTCCATATGTCTCTCATTTTTACTCTGATTTTTCCCTTACGCAACGTCCTCGCGATGTCTAATCTTTGTCATCGCACTTACCTTGTAGGAAGAACCCAAGGCCAAGGTTAAAAAAACCATAGGAAAATCCGACGAAGCAAAGGTATAATCATATGTGAAAGTACATCTTAAATGATTGATAAACAACATTGCTTTTTGCGCTTTGGTCGCACGCTAACCGCTTTATGCTTATGCAATGTTAGGAAGTAAACGATGTTTAAAGAAGGACAGATACCAGCACACATCTTTACAATCCATTCTTCTAATTCAAATTTCACCTCACCCATGCACCTCGTATCATTTAATTCGTCAATTAATCAAGGTAAAAGGATTATTCAACCATCAACGCGCTATTTTGCGTTAACAATATTCTTAATCTCCGGTAATCACACGCTTGATCTCGTCAGCTAGTCAGCAGCGATCGCACAAAGCGCCTCCGCGCCAGTAACGGCAGTAACAGCTAGACAATGGATAAGATACTGAAAAAACTATTTTTTAAATCGTCACAATCTGCGCGTCACACTGACGATTGTATGTATTTTTTTAGAAGCAGGAACAGACAACTAACGCCAAAACGATTGGAAAGCCCCAAGTTGCACCCAAGGTACGCGCTTCTTAACGCGATCGCGACACGTCGGTTCAAAGCTCGTAAACGCTAACTCTGAATATCGATTTTGCAACGAGAGCAAAACGGACATTGAACACATTTCCTACGTAATTAATCGGAACTCGTACACTTTTAGGAGGAAGTAAAAGCGAAGCTTACTCCGGCCGATGCAAAGGTACGCGACGTTACGGTCCAACCGAGCTTAAGTACAATTTTTCCGCGTCGCCTGCAAGTCATTGCCCCACATTGTCACGTTGTCGTTGCCTTCACTCTCTTGCTCATTCGGACATGAAGAAGCTCGCGAGCGACGAGGCAATGATCGTGAGAACTCGATTAACGAATATCATTTTTAGAAGGAGGAGCCCGTCACAAAACCAAAGTCCGCTACCGCCACACTTAGCAAACCCGAGGAATCCAAGGTACACGAAACGTTCCGTGCACTCGCGACAATCCTTTGAGCCTACTCCTAAACGCAAAACACGCACTCACTGTCAGCGTCACGAGTGCTCGTCAATGCACCGACGTCCGCAACATCGATTGCAATTGTGTAACGTTTTAATCGTTTCCTGTCTCTGCTACTTCCAGAAACAGGAGGAGGCGCGAAAACTCAGCCTCAAACCTGGCACCAAGGTAAGTCTGCCATGACCGGCGACGCGTTACGAGCAAAGACGGTCCGATGTGTCGTGCAACCAATCACGTCTATTGTTCCTTTCAGATGGTGGAGGAGGAAAAGAAGACCTTGAACAAAGTGCAGCTCAAGGTGAGTCCGCGGCGAAGCGTCATGTCAGTGCGTGTGATTATAGTAGTACGGTAGGGTAGTTTCGTGTTCGCGACACCCGTAGAAGGATCTGCGCGCGTGTGAACGTCGCCACGAAAGGTACAAGTCGAATAAACGATATGTTAACGCAGCCAAAGGATACCGCCGTAGCCGACGGCAAGCCGAGACTACGTAGACCGCCGAAACAGGAAGTTATAACCGAAAACTTTCAGTCGATTCAGCTGAAACCGATTCCGAAGGAGTCGAAAAAGCCCCAGAAGGCTGAGAATGGCACTTTCGAACTTAAGGTACCCTCCTCACCGGGAACGTATACGTTTTTGTCTTCTCTCGTATATCTTTCCACTGCCCTGTCTCTTTTATTGCTCTCTTTATCTCTTCATTCTTACTACCTCTCTCTGTTTCTCTGGTTTGCGTCTTCAGGCATATTCTTTGATGCCTGCGCCCTCGTTCTATTAAATTC
The DNA here is from genome assembly GCA_963942575.1 of Priocnemis perturbator. Taxonomy (NCBI): domain Eukaryota; kingdom Metazoa; phylum Arthropoda; class Insecta; order Hymenoptera; family Pompilidae; genus Priocnemis; species Priocnemis perturbator. The sequence continues at coordinate 11,956,001 of OZ012645.1, read as the reverse complement.
TCGATCTTTTCTAACTTCTCATTTCTACTTGTTTCTCAGGATGATTCTTCTACTCAATTCTACTGCATTCTTTCTCACCCCCCCCCCCAATTTTCGATCTTCATTCTAACGCCAACGCTGTCTAAAACTCCTTGCACACTGTCTGCGCAAGTTTCCGATTTTCTACTGTCTTTCAAAGAATTGGTACTTTGGTGCAATGGGACATAATGAGAGTTCGTTCGCACACAGTATCAGTCCTCTTTCTTTCTCTACCGAGGTCCGCGCAGAAATAACGCTATCTCGGTCACTCTGCCCGCTTTACAAACACGAAGGCCCAACGATGTTCGGTGGATAGTTGCATACGGATAGTTGTCTATCGTACCTGCTCTTACTCTCGTCATCTTACTTCTCTAACTCATCTTCGCTATTCATTCGATTGCCTGGCTGCCTATTTGCTGCCTGCCTGTCTCTTTCTCCCTCTTTTCGACTCTTCAACTTTTCGACACTTGGACTTCTGCAGTGCGTTGACGATCGATGATCGAGCCTGCGGCTACGTTCGAGCACGGGCTCGACATCTTATCGACATCGAAGTCGGTGACCCTTTGTAACCGTCGCATAAATACCGCGACAGTCCGACAACGCTGGATTAATAGCACGATCGTACGAACGCATTTGCATCCACTAACCGCAAGAAGGTAAGGAAAGTGTTGCGGTGGCGACGACGTAACGCCTTCGATCAAAGCAGTCGCGCGAAAAAGGAAGAGTTTCCGGGCAGGCTGCGAGCGTGTTAACGAGACAGAATATGAATATAAGTTACGCAATTGGCAGCGTCTCGTCTAATTATACGAGCTCCTCGGCTGTAAGCAAAGACAGGGGCACCTCTTGTGACAGACTGGACGAAGCGCGGCCAAATATATTAAATAGCATATCCAATGGAAGAGACGACTAGAATACATAAAGGTTATTTTTATTCCGTCAGCTTCGATGATTAATAACGCTCGTGTCGAGGACGAGCAACGACGCCTGCCAAGCGTCACCCTCGACACGGTCCAATCGTCCGCGTCGGGACCGTCGGGTCAATCTACTCGATCGCTCGTTGTTGCGACGGAATCTCTTGTTCTTTTTGTCAATTCAACGCATAAGCATTACGTCTACAGCGCGTTCGTGCCTTATTACCAAAAGTGAGACGCTTTCTAATTCTCGTCAGCTTTTGATGACTTTCTATTCTCTTTCTATTCTCTTTCTGTCTCTCCATCTCTTCCTTTCTGTATCGCCACGTTTCTCTCTTTGCTTTGGCGCCCCTAATCGGTTTCCAACGTATGATGTTTATCCGTACGGGAAATGTTGTACGCGCGCGTAGAAAACGGAGAAGGCTGAGAAGATTGAGGTGAAGAAGACGAAGTCGGCGAAGCAAGCGAAGGAGAGCAGTTATGAGCTGCCGGAGATACCAGACTACGAGAGAGCCGTTCTGGAGAAGCCGCAGGAGTTCGATTTTGGTGACCACGTGAAGCGCGACAAGTCGAAGCTCGACAGGCCGGCATCGCAGGTTAGCTTCTTCGTCCATCGACATTTTTCTTTGTTCTTCTTCTCGAAACGATCGGAAAGAGACAGAAGTTAATCACTTGAAATATTCTGTTTTCGCACGGCCACGCGCAGAAGTTCGACTCGAAGGTGAGTAACGAAGCGAACCCCGACGAGGGATGATGTTTTGCCAAGCAGCGTGTCGCTTTGCGCAAGGATGCAGGCGAATTTAGGAAAGGGACGGAAAGGGTCCGCCGCTGAAAGAAGGCGCGCGCGCGACGTTGCCAAGAGCGCGATGTCTTGGAAAAAGCGCGACGATACCGAGCGCGCTCGATTCGGACGTTTAAGAATTTTCCGTCCGTGACCGGCCGAGAGCCGCGCGGGAAGTGAGAGGAAGGAGCCGAGTCGGCACATAAATATCCTCTGCGGCACGTAATCGCAATTAACGACGGGGCAGAATAATCAGCCAGGCCGAATCTCGCGCGGACTCTCTTGCCTTGGCAAGCGATGAATACTTCGTTGCGCGCACGGAGAACGAGAGAGGGATGGAACTATTTTGGCAAATATCTGGCCGTATATCACCCCCGGCTCGGACCTCCGTTTTTCGTCGTGAAAATTGGGATGGAGAAAACTTCGATCGCTATTTTCGGTCTTATTGCCCGTCCGACTTCAGCGTGCGCGCGAGCTCAGTCTTAATCGCCCTACGATCGCGATCGTACCGAGTCCTCCTTTCGTCCAGTTATCACTGAGCGTTCACCTAGCGAGTAGGTCGCGACCTGTCGCAGAGATCACGCAAGCCTTCTTTCGCGCCGCGGTGTTTCCCATAAACGGTAACTGCTGTGACCGCTCTGGCAGCCTTTTTGCGGCTCGTCCGGCAATCTTTTTCCTTCATTAATTCAATCGTCCCCCCTAATTTTGTGCGGCCGTCTGCGTGTGCATGCGCATGTGCGTGCGCGTTGTGAGTGTTCGGATGCGGTTACCGTCTAACGTTCGCTTCCCCTTACTCATCCTCTTCCTCCAGTCTGCTTTCTCACCATGTTAGATAAGAACTGCCAGAGTCGCGACCGAAAAGAAAGTAAACGCCTTCATCATGGCTTCTGCAATCGCTTCCGCAATCACTCGCGGTTTCTGGTTACCGCTTTTGCCATCTGCAGAACTGATCGATCGTCATTTGTCCATCATCGTAGCCAAAGGTGCCAGAGATCAAAGCACCAGAAGCACCGAAGATCGAAGTTATCAAGGACGTCACTCCGACCGGAAGCAGAAAGGGTTCTTTGGTACCTGGAAGTGGTACCAGCAGCCGTCGAGGTTCCCTGATACCGCCAGAGGAACTAGGTCGTAGACCTAGCCTGCTCATCAGTGACGAGGTATGTCGCGAAATAGTGGACATCGGCTCCATTTCGCAGCTATCTCGACCGTCGTTTTCATCCAGGGGACTGACACGAATGTTCGCGACGTCGACCGATCGACTTGCTCTCGGTGCTCTCGAAGAGAAGTCGCGATAACGAAATGCCGGACGCTGTGTGCACTCCTGCCCGGTGAAGTGCCGTCGCCAAATGTACGGTGCGAAATTTCTTCGCGGCGATATTAAACGAACGGCTTCGAAAAGCCCTCTTAATTGGCGCCATTCTGTCAAGCTGCCAAACATTGTTCTTGATCGGCGCTAATTTCTGCAGCCTCTACCAAAATAGCTGTCTTTCATACAGTCCAAGACTATTTCGATGAAATTACTCATTACGATTTCATTCGAACGGCAACTGGACATATATTCGTCACGAACGCCCAATTTCATCTCAGCTGCCACTTACCGTTTCGAAATCGTTCCAACGCGACGGATTATTCGCGAATCGCTCAACGAACTCGTGAAACGTTCAGTTTCTGCTGATGGCATCTCCGTCCAAAGCGTTCCAAGGTAGCTTATGATTTTTCGATGCAATACGACCTTGCGATCCTTTCTGAAATCGAGTTGTCAGTCCCCAGGGTGAACGAAGAAACGATCGCTCTAACCGACGTACGAACGAACGAACAAATGACAGTATAGAAGCTAACATACGGACGATGATTCAGTAGGTAGATTACCGTCGGCCATCGCCGGCTCACTGTACGAGTTTTTTTGCAGTTTTTTTCCTCTTTTATCATTCTCCTTTCGTAGTGATGTCAGTGATTCTTAGTTACCCTGCCAGTCGTGATTACATTAGAGTGATATAGCATTCGATGACGTAAACGCTCGACTCACCCGTTACCGTTCGTACACTATCCGTTCACGTTGGTCTATCGGAAAAGTCGAGTGTTTACGTTATTTTTATTGTTAGTGTTGTCAAGCAAGGCGTGAGATTTTAGTTTAGAACCTGTTCGTGACCAAGTCCAAAGCCCAGCTTTTGAGATACATTCCTGCACGTGCGTACGTTTCACACATATGTACACGCGCGCTCTCTCGCGCCTCTAGCGTACACGCGTACACACACATACGCACAAACACCCGCGATCACAAAACCATTCACGCTCGTCCATATTGAAAGTTCTCGGGTGCTTGTCTTTGCCGACAACTACGAGACGTTTAAGGAACGCAGATTGAGCCCACCCAAAAAGTGCAATTTTAAACATTCCTTTATGTATATCGACGTACATGCATCGATGGCTAGGGTAAAGAGATTGCATTAAAGAAAATAAAGTAAAAGGAGATGAAGAAGAAGAAGAAGGAGACGCAAAAGCAGAAAGATAAGGGGGCCGGAGTCAGTATTGGTACAACCGCTACCCAGACGTTGCCTCATGGTCTTCGATTCGTGAAACCATAGAAATAAGCGAATGAGTATGACGACAATAACAAAGACAGCAACGATGACGACAACGACAACGACGCGGACAATGGGAACCTGCCCTTTTACGTGCGGCTGTCACGGTTCATCAGTACACACATATTTTGAAAGTCTCCGCCTATTACACACGAACCGAACGCTAAAGCAAGAAAAGCCGGCGCGCAGGCATATACGCAGCCACAATGCGCAGAGTAGTAAATAACGGTTTGGTCCATAGGAGAATAGGAAGCTGCGACCTGGCGAGGTGGTGGACGAGCGCAAGGTGAGAACAATCGCTGAGTACGAAGAAGCGAGTGCCTCGTCTGCAACCTTACTCGACTACCAATGCATCTCTCAAACTTGTACTTCTATTCTATACTCACACACTCTTTCTATCTTCTTATCTCATACACTTACCGAAGTATCGAACGAAGGGAGTACTGTTCGTCGTCGTCGTCGTCGCGTAACGATCATGAACGAATCCTTCGTGTGACACGGCTTGCACGACAATGAGTCGTCAGTCTCTTCGTTCGATCTTGTCTTCTCGAGATACTTTTGTCTACCGTTACGACGTACGAGCTTCCTCACACGACCGAGCGATTTCTTCGCGTCACGTTAAGTTTTTGGTCAACGATAATGGTGGCACGCCATAATCATCATACACATCTGTACAGTCGTTGCACTGGGATCGCTCGGCCTCTCGTGGCTCGTAGCTCGCGTCGTTTCGACATACATACGAGTACATACATACATTCGCGTGATCAGGCTAAACCATTGACCAGCACATAAGAATGCACATTGCACATGGCACGGATCTGCTGCAAAGCGAGTCTACGCACACTATCAAATTCTCACGCAATATTGACAATCACGACTGAGATATATTAATAACTGCAGTAACAAAATAATAATAATAATAATAATAATAATAATGATAATGATGACGATGATGATGATGGTAATAATAATAATAATATTAATGGTAACGATAACAACGACAACAAGAACAATATGACAACTATCGACGATGATATGATTATGACGCGAAAGGAGAGAAGCAGAAGAATGGGAAAAGGGGAGGAGGGTTTGCAGCCGGACGACAAGGCGCGTTTAATCATTCATTCCGGGCGAAGATCCTTCGCGTGCAGCGCGTTTCCCACATTCGTAGATCGTAGAATAGATCACGAACAACTTGGCACGCATTGTCCCGAAAAGAACGGTCGTCGACGTTAACAAATGCTCGAACAAGCGACAAGCGATGTCAGCGCGTGAATCATCCTGGCTTGTAACGGATGTGTAGCGAGAAGTCGAGAAGGCGTTTACGCGCAGCAACACTCGTAAGACGCTCCTTGACGTTGCCAGGCGATATCAGAGCCGACAGCGTGTCACGATCAATTCTCGTCTTACGTAGTACGCTACTGTGTCATTCGTGTGTGGCCAATGTGCTTGATGACACTCCGCAGAGCATCCAAAGTCTCGCCTACTTTGATTCTTTCGTCCGTGGACGCGCCTTGTCTCATTGTCAGCCGATCGAACTCCAACGAAGCCGATCGTGACGGTCTCTTTCGACAAGTGATGGCCGGTTAAGCGACCTTTCCTCTCACTCGAGATCCTGAGATCGCAAATGGCGCAGAAGGGTGCCGACATTCGTGAAAGTTTCGCGCGCGTTTCGGGACCATTACGAGAGCGTGACCTCCCGAGCGGCAAAGATGACTCTACCACTGACGTTCATTAACGATCAACGGGCAATATTCGCGACAAAATTCTCGCCCGCCCGGCAGATTTATGCATCCTCGAGAACGCATCGTCGGATTTTCGAGGTATCGCGTCTATTCGCTTTTGGATCGCGACACGTCCTTGCGCTACGTTGCAAATTATCGTATGTCAAGACTTCACAACGGGCCCGTATGTCAAGACTTCGCAGCGAGCTTCTAACTTCTTCCCGCGTATCCGACGGCGACGGTGACGGCAACGGTGACGACCACGACACTGATTAATTTCCCCGCAATCTTCTTCTTGGCAAAACTCGCATTCTGCCGAGAAAAAACTGGTTAATCTAGCGATCTCAGTCTGCATCGGACACACGGAAGGAGCGTCCCAGTTCGATACACCTTTCGTCACAAGCTCATATTCGCCCTTATGATTTTTTACAGTTGGGAAAGTTGCGGCCCGGGGAGGTGTTGGAATCTAAGGTGAGATTTGTGTTCGCTATAACACAAAGCTTACCTGCCAAGTACCACCACCCGCAACGTTTTCTTTATACCGCTCTGTCTCTCACCCGTTTTTGTACCGCCCCCCTTTTTATACTTTGCGTTTTACCACTTTTTTTCGCGTGCCCCTTTTTTTTCATCGATGATTTTTTGACGATTCATGCGATAACTTATGCGCATTTTATCACAGTCCGTCGCTGTGACAGTCGCGTTGATCGACGAGCCAAACGTTTCTACCTCCGACTCGATTCGTCCCCGCTTCACAAGACGGGATTGTTCGGTGAAAATCGCCGAATACGCGTTAGTGCGAACAGGAGTCGTCTCACGACTGTCACGGCGATCTCGATACTCATACAAATCGTGCCCAGCCTACCTAACCGATGACACACCATTTTCACGATTTAATCGACAGTATCCATGTAACAGCGAGAACTAAAACGATCATTCACGCCCAAGTGACGAAAAAGAAAAACCTGTCCCCAAGAAAGCAGAGCCGAACCCAAGCGCGTCATCACGTAACGAAAATAATGTTTTTGCGACGTTTTTTAGCTGAATTTGTTGGGGCTGTTGCTGCTGCCGCTGCTGTTAAACTACCCGCCTATGTTCCAGAGAGTTCACACTTATACTCATCACCTCTCCTTTTTACACTTTTTTCTTCCCCTCCCGGAAGCACATTTCTCCTCTTTCTAACGCGAGTTCCCCTTCGCCTAAAGAATTTTTTGAATCTATACCCCTGACGAGCACCCCATCAAGATTTTATTCTGACACCATCTCCAATCCTACTTTTTTTTATTTTTCACGCACCGCACACAGATTAAGTCCGGGCGTCCAGGCGCACTACAGGAGAAAGAGGTTAGCGCAATATCTCTCTGCATACTTATATGTGTATATACATACATATATATCATTTTATGTAGATAGGTATACGCTTACGCATATTTCTATACACACGCCCATATGTAAATATCAGACGCACACATTGTCTTGATCTTTGTTTCAAACGTGTCGGCATTCGTGATGTCGCGAAGATCGACGCAAAGGGGTAGCACAGTAGCGCTCAACGCTGACATTCGATATTAAAAAACGTATCTATTGAAAGACTTGGAAAAAGAAAACTTATCACTTCAACCGAAAACAATGATCGACGGCGTTAACGCCCGTGTGCAATCCGAGTGGGTAGATTATATATTGTAGGCATGTCGCGCGCGCCGCGCGACGCTATGAATAGTTTGACCGACGATAATTCCACGTTTAAATAAATTGTAGTAAATTCATTCTCTCGAACAAGACCGAGTAAAGTGCACGTTCTTCATGCAATAGAAGTCATTGTATACTTACACGCCGACATAGTCGACGCAATAGGAGTATGAAATCGTTAGAATCCATTTATCGTGTGTGTTCTACATGTGTCACCGTTAGTCACTCAAGCATCCGTGAAATGGGTTGAAGTCGACGTACGCAGCAGTAGCTAGCGCCAGCTTTAGCCGGACACTCACGACGATAGCGTAGAGTCGATGCAGACGGACATCATGCAGAGTCTGTATTTCCGTAGTGCGCTCACTGTTTCTTCCGGAAACGTTAGTGTCCGATTAAAGCTGAGCTCTACGTACGCGTAGATGTAAATAATCTTCTTCTCACACTCTACGTTTTTAGTCAATTCGGAGGAGTCGGGTTTACCGACGCTGTCACGGACACGACCCAATCAATATGTGCGACTATTCCTTAACAATAGATCTGCAATATTTCCTTTTTATCTTTGAAATATTAATCTTCTCTTCCCGGGAAAGATTTTCTTTATTCCGACATCGATCGAGTCAGACTGGACGAATCGTCGTGCCCGTGAATCCTGTGTAAATATTCTTCAGAGTGTTTCTCCGTATGTAATCTTGTGTACTAAACTTCTCATTCTTATTATTCCGTACTATCAAGTCTATAATTTGACTCTCCGATCGTATCCTGGTACGGCACCCCTTTTTCTTACAAGACACGCGTCCTCCTGTGTCTCGTTATCCGCGAGACGCCTCCCTCGCACTCTCCAACCTCATACTACACTTCCTTCTTTTCCCTACCAGTATATTCGACATCGTCTCCTACACTATCTTCAGTCATCAGACTGCGTCCTTCGCAAGACTCTATTACCAATTCCGAATGAAAATAACGATAAAGGCAATCCAATTATTGTAGCAATAACAGTCACAGTAACAGAACGAAATGATGACAATACCAGTGAAAATCAGTTGTCGTCGATAACGAACAATCCGATCACCAGTCACTGCGAAAGCCCGTTAACCGATGGCTCATGCAAATAAAAGCGGCGCGCAATTAAAAAAGCTTCGCAGGCACCACGGCCATCCTAGCAGTCTAATACAGCGCGCGGTTTGAGCCTTTGAAAGTATACATGTTTTAATTGCACACGTCATACCAATCTTGTGGCGCAATCTAATCGCGTAATCTTTGCCGCACCGATCGAACTGCTGCAGGCCTCGCCACGACAGCACGCTTACGTTTTTCTACGATTCACAATCTAGCCCCCTTACAAGAGTTCCAATTTCAGCGTGTCTCGTAACAACACTCCTCAGGCAATGGACGATACGTTCGCGCGAGCGTGCACTCAAAAAAGAATTCGAGCGGACTCGTCTACTTCAAAGACGGAGTGCACCGTAATCGCGCCAGTCCCTTCCGAAACGAACTTGCCACGTCAAAACACGCGCAGCCACGTGTTCCAATCTCAACACCCGTGCTTCGATTGATCCCCACATTAATTAACGTGATTAATCTATGTGTGAGTGCGGCCATGCGCACACAGGGGACGTGCGTTACGTCCTCTCGACGGTGGCCACCAGAAAAGCGAACGTTCTATGTATCATCGCAAAGGCTATTGGAAGAACGACAAAAAAAAAAAAAATAGAACACCGCCATTGCCACAATCCACGCGTCTCAATCCTGTTCTCGTTAATAACGAGACACGGCGTGCGGAAGGAACGGAGGAGTTATACGTATTACTAGCGTCACTAATCACGCACACTCTCTACTCTTGTGACTGACTCTTGTAACTAACCACCGCCTAGTGATTTAACGCGCACGTCTCTTTTAACAAGATGAATCTACTAACGGAGGTGTGACTAAAACGCGCCCAACGACCGGCGCCGGTCGTGTGGCTCACAAATGGCGCGCGCTCTCTCGTATCTGACTTCCGTCCTGACGGGTTCGACGTTCTATCGCGAAGGGTAAGTCCGCCCCGTCAGGCGAAACTCGGAGCTTACACGCGCGCGCTTTCTGCCTCTCTCTTTTTCTCTCTCTCTTTCGTTCTCTTTCTTTCTCTCTCCTCTCTCTCTCTCTCTCTCTCTCTCTCTCTTTTTCTCTCTTTCTCTCTTTCTCTTGCTACTCATGCATCCTTCGAAGCAGCTTTTCGTCTTCACATCGGACGACTTCGTCCGAGAATAACGACAATACTCACGTTCGACTCGATCTCGTTGATTCATGCAGCGCCGTCGTCCGAGCACGGACGTGAGAAGACCCAGCGTGGCGGACCTCGAGAATAAGATCAATCAGCCGAGCACACCCCTCCGAGATGTCGGAAATCCAGGACCACCTCAGATCGTCGATGTGCAGGAGTCGTATTCCGCCGTCGAAGGTAGGTGAAGGAGGCGACGGAATGGCGAATCGGCATGTAGAAGGACGACGAGAAATAATGTTGTGCCGTCTTGTCCCCGCAGACTCGACCGCGTACCTTACCGTCGCGGTCGAGGGTAACCCCGCGCCGACTTTCAAGTTCTACAAGGGCATCACCGAGATCATCGAAGGCGGCCGTTTTAAGTTCCTCACCGACACGGACACCAACACGATCACCCTCTGCATGAGGAAGACGAAACCCAACGACGAGGGTACTTACAAGATCGTCGTTAGCAACATCCATGGCGAGGATTCCGCTGAGATGCAGCTCTACGTTTCCGGTAGCTATCCCTTTCTTCCTTCTTCCTTTACTCGTCTATTCGCACGACATCATCATGCCGCTCCTCTTTTTTCACGATCGCAGATGCTAGTGGAATGGACTTCCGCGCGATGCTGAAGAAGCGGAAGTACCAAAAGTGGGCCAGAGAGGAAGCCGACCAGGAGAAGGTAGATTTGAAAGAAGTCGAGAAGCCGATGCCAGCCCTGAAAAAAGTCGAAAAGGTAAGTCTGACCGCTCACGTTGACACGCACACATACTTTACTTCTTTTTTATGCATACATATTTGTACTTAAGCCGATTCATCAAATACGTATACCGACGACAAGTCGAAATATCACATGCCTACCTACATTCGTATATGTATACATATATGTAATATACATATTATCACGTATCTGCATAAGTGTGTGATAGTTGACTTATCGGTTAGCAACCGTGCATCGAGTTACCGATTTGCCAGAAATCAAATCAGCGTCGGTGGAGTAATCACCGTCGTTGCAACATTCATCCAGTCCACCTGCTCGAGGAGCGAAACGGAAAACGGTAGCTCGATTCTTTTTAATCATTGGTCGTTCTATCGAACAGCCTTTACAGCTGCCTACGGCAGGAACGGTCGATTTTTGAGCAGGAGTGTGCTTGTACAAGAATTCTACAGATGATCACTTCTTTCACGTGTGTCTCTCTCTCTCTCTGTTTCTGTCTCTCGCTGTCTTCTTTTCCTACGTCTACGTATGTACCCCGTAGCCGCTGCTGCACGGCAGCGAGCTGCATGGAGGGAGCTGGTACCAAGACGGCACAGACATAGTGATATTGATGGATGGTGAGGAAATCCATCGGATTTCTCTAGACAAGAAGGGTGAAACTAACTGGAGCTGGCTCAAGGTTCTCGTGCGACCCTATGTAGACGACTTCCTTCCTCCTGTAGACAGATACACCATCTCCTCTCTATACACGTATAAATCTACACGCGCAACCGTACACGCACCTGTCCACATCGCGAATTAGCCACCGTCTTTGTCTTCTGCAATTTCAATTTTATCACACCGTCATCGCTCGCGATCCGCGCTAAGGGAATTGCAGATTATAGACACGGTTGTGTCAATCGACACCGTCAACAATAATCGAACACACATGACCCGACGTCTATGACCACAAGTATGAGCGCTATCACCCCGATTGACAGATGCCAATGTTCAGTCGACACTGGACACTTGGTGACCACCACTACCACTACCAGAACTCTTCTTCTCCTCTCACGTCAACAGAGTGACACTGTCGTCCAAAGACCTCCACTTTCCTCACTTATTGTAGTTTAGAGTTAATGCTGTGCTTCTGTGTACTTATTTTTCTTTTGTTAGCTTCATTTCACGTAACGTTCTGCGTGTGCACGTGTTTTCGAGGAAGTTCAGGGAACGCATAATCGAACGCGATATTCTCAGTCGTCAATGTCACAAACTCACTTCGCATTTGCGCGCTTACGCATCTGCTTGCAGTCACGTCAGTGGACCTTGACAATTGCACATCATTAACGTCACAACTGCACGGTCAATCGCGCGCTTTCGCGTTATCTCTTTCAAATAACTCGATTGAAAATTGAACGCAGCTACAAATAAAACACTGTGCATGCCTACCTTTTTTACGTTCGGAGCAAGCATTACCTCTAAATGCCCAACGATGTCTTGTCGGGGAAAAAGGAACTCTGATTCGGATTCATTACGCGATCGGGGCACGTCGTGGCAGCCCGGGTCGGTAAAAGAAGGCGCAGCAAACAGTGCGCCATCGAGACTTTCCTTTAACTTAACGTATCGCAGAGCGAGATAGCATTTTGCTCAGAATCAGAGTTCGGCGACAATGATAATTGCCCGATATCGTACGAGAGTGGCATTAACCGTGATGTGTGTGTACCGGGCATGCAGGACGTCTTCGACATTCAGCGCAGGCCAAGTTTGCAGGAGCTAATCGTCGACTGGCCGAAACTAGTGGCACGGGAAATAGAGAAGGTTCGCGAATAATCTTAAAACGATATTCCTTGCGTTCAGTTCCGTTTGAGATACCTCAATACGAGAAGCAAATGCCTCGCAGTGCGCCCCGCAAGGCTTCAGTTACCTCTCTCCTCCACCCTAGCACGCCGGCGAACTACGATTAACACTCGGCGCGTCTATGTCTACTGACAGCAGAATCTACGTAAGTGTCCGGATTCGATTTCGCTCTCCTTCAAATGTCTTGTTAAGCATCAAAATCCATAAGACCCGTCCGTATTTTTTATAATACATTTATGTACGATAATACGATACTGCTATTAGAAAATAATGATATCGTATAAAAATCGTCGTATCTCTGAACCTGTTGACAGTTTAGCGCAGTCAGTACTCTATTTTCAGCGCAAATCAATCAGATGGTATAGGTCCGAGGTAATACATAAATTTGGCATGTTTTTTTTACCTTGTGTTGAGCTATAGTTTTTGTAAAATAATCGTACAATCAGTACAGGACGTAGAAGATAAAGTGAATACCTTTGGTACCACATGATTCAACATTTGAAGTAATGTTTTACCCCTTACATATGAAATCGGGCACGTATATAAGAATATGGGTCTCTTAGGTTTTGATGCTTATGAGCATATGTCAAAAAGATTGAAATTGGTTCCGAACACGTGTGCAGGTTCTCTTTTGAGAACAATTTCGTGTTTTCTGGTCGTGGCAGTAATAGTAGCAATAGCTGTAGTGGTAGTAGCAGTAGCTGTAGGAGTAGTAGTAGCGGTAACAGTATTAGTAGTGGTAGTAGCGTAGCAGTAGTTGTAGCAGCGGTAGTGGTAGGATCGAACGTAGATCGTAATTTGCCGGCCTGCTCGTGTTCTTCGCCGATCTTGTTACGATCGATCCTCTGGAGGATAATTCGAGATCAAAAATAATAGAAAATTTCATAGTAACAAAAGTGTCAAAGAGATCGAGGCAAAGCAATCGGTGGAACGGCAAAGAGGATCGCCACAGCGTTGTCCGACATAGCGAAGCACACAAATTTCGATTTCTTTGACATTGACGTGTTCTACCAAGGCTAAAATATTGTCTCACCACCGATCCGACCAACGTCATACGATTCGGATAAAACGTTCGGCGACAGGAGACAATCGCGGGCGGTTGCAAATGACGCACACAATATACGCTTACGTCATTTATGACCGCTTATATACGCTCAGAATTGCTCTGGCCTGCGCTTCTTTCTTCCTAACGTTTTACATGCTGCCGCTTTTGCTAGAAATTCCGGGTAAACGGTGAAAAAAGACTCCGCACCGATGGCCCCTACGACTGCCACTCTTCGTTCTTTCCACATTCGACAGGCGTGCAAGTTTATCACTACAGTCGCACATGCTAAGGGACAGACGTCCTTCAGTACAAGTCTATGTGCCGCTGATGCATTGCAGAACTTGCACGCTGTCTGGTCTTTACGATATGTTTTCGTTCGTCGAGTGTTCACATGTATGCCACGCTCTTATGCATGTTTAAGCAATGTATGCTTTTTTCTTACAAGAAGATGAAAACGAAAGAGAACAGTGTTCCGTCTCCTAGGGTCGACGAATTGTCGTCGTTGCACCTTCGCCCGGTATTAGTACGCACATTCCCGACGACGAAACCGCTGGAAAAAAAAGCGCGAATGGCGGCGGTGCAGCGTCGATACCTCGCGCATTCCAATGAAACTACCATACACGGCCTTTCCCAATCTTTAGGACATGCTGCGGCGACTCCAGTTACCAGTCTTTTGACGGCCGACGATTTTTATTCTTTCTAGAATAGTGGATCTCGTAGGCCCTCTCTGGCCGATCTTATACCCGACTGGCCGATCCTGCATCACTTCACCAAGACGGAGGTTGGACCGACGATTCTCTCCATGGCCCGACTCAGCATGTTCGGCTGATTTCGTCGCGGTTTCACGTGATCCACCCAATACCCGACTATCGCTCTCACACATAATTTCGGATGGCCTGCCTCTCTCTCTCTCTCTCTCTCTCTTTGTCTGTCTCTCTCTCTCTCTCTCTCTCTTACAGACACACACAAACACGCACACACAATCTGTCTCTCTCGCTACGTTGATCGTGAAGGGCTCATCTTTTGTAACAATTTCTCTTTTTTATCTTTCCCACAGAAACACATGATTGTTGTGTCGGTCAGCCGTCGTCGATTTCGCTTAACAATATCCGTACATCTGCGACTCTTCCATTTCTTATTTCGTTCTCGCCTTTCGATGTTAACGAGCCCTGAGCCCATCTATCTCTTCTTATCTCTTCCCTTGCTGCACTCTTTCTTTCCATCCGTTTGTGCACTGCTACCTATGTCTTTGCAAGTACAGGCACGAATAGAGATTCCAAGTTGAAAGTCGTCAAGTACATAACTGCCACTTCATAATCATATATACGTAGATATAGGCACTTTTTATTATTAAGGTACCTTTTTATATTTTTTTCGTAAGGTTTATCCACATATAGGGGAAACAACGTGCTATAATAATGATTAGTTGAATCGTACCTTTTGTGGTTAGGCTTTTGTTTGATTTTCCGCTTTCAGGTATAACAAATTGATCAAAACCATTTAGCAAAGTGGAAATCTACTATCAGCATTTACCCAATGTTGAATGTTTTCCATCTTAGTTTGGGCTAAAAATGTAAGCGGCCCCCATATTCGTAATAGCATAGGACGTATGGCACAAAGAAAAAACAAAACTTTGACTCGACTCGCAGCTATTGGAAGTAAAAAATGATCAAAAGAAGCTCAGGAAAACTAATCGTGTCGTTTGGAGTCTCTATTCCGAATCTCTTTGATAGATGTCGTTTTTTCTGTCTATCGCAAGCCATGCCTCGCGCCAGAACATCATACAATGGTGTATTCCTCTGAAACAAGAAATTTTGTGCATTGGATCCGAGGTTCTTCGAGGTGTGTCGCACAGAAGCTTTCATCTTACTCCCGAGTTCTTTGTCACCGTTGATTTTGAACAACGCCGAGCAGCATGATATGCTCCAGTTATTTTTGACTTTTTCAATCAATCCCTATCGATACATTCGATCACCGAGGACATTTTTCCCTCCGTGCTCTCACGCGACGAGATTTCTCTCGCATATTGAGCGGAGAAAGTGGATTTTTGTAGAAACGTGGATTTTTTACAGCACTTCTCTCTCTCTCTCTCTCTCTCTCTCTGTCTCTCTCACACACTCTTTTTTCGTGTGCCTAGCAAAACGATGCTATCAATGTGAATGACAATGTTATACGACTCACGGCTTGCCCGCCGTCAAATTTTCTTACAAGTGCGTCATCGTCAACTGATTGTCAATCGTTCTCGGTTCACAGAAACAAGAGAGTTTCCTCAAGCCATTGGTGGATCAGTACGCAAAGGAAGGCAAGGATAAAAAGGTCGTGTTCGACTGCAACTTCTCGAAACCGAACAGCAAGCCAAAATGGTTCTTCCGAAAGGACGTAAGAACAATTTTTCTCATTCCTCTCTTTATCAGTCTTGTTGTCTATCCTTTAAACGAGCACCCACAGCACTCTAATGATTGCGTTTTTACGCGCAGGAACTCTTCCCTTCAGCGAAATACAAATTCAAGAACGAGGAGGACTCCTATCAACTAATCATAACGGGACCAAAAGTTGAAGATACCGGGAAATACACGATTGAAATCTCTGGCATCTCTAGTACTGCCTTCCTAAATGTCGACGGTATGTAAAGCGGTGACAGTCTGTTTCTTAAAAAGGCATTTGCATTTGCACGTTCCTCCTTGCAGAACCGGACCCTACGTACACGTTCGTCAAGCCGCTGGAACCAAAGACGAGCGGATTCACAAAGCATGAAGTTTACATGGAGTGTACCATCAGTTCGAATCTTGCCCAAGTGACTTGGCACAAGGGAAAGACGAAAATCGAGGTACGGTGCACTGCGACCAGTATATCCAGCTCTATTTATCAAAGCCATTGTTGGGAAATATCTGACGCGAGTAATGCATGAAATTTTTGCCATTGAGTAGGACGGTGACATGTACAGTATCTCGAAAGACATGACCGGAGTATGTCGCTTGACCATCAAGAGTGCTACCCTCGAGGACAGTGGCGAGTACAGCTGCAGAATCAGCAAACAGTCGGATAAAACGGAGACCGTACTCACCGTAGTCGGTACGTGCAATGCTCATCCTCCTCTTTTCCGATCATCGATCAATCAGACGTGCCCGCAGCCTTCATGAGGGTCATCTCTCATTCTTTTCCCGTCTGCTTTTTTTGCTGCAGAATACCCATACAAATTCGTTAAGGTCCTGAAGCATCAACAGATAGTGGAAAAGGAAACCTTGACGCTACTTTGCGAGCTCGACGATGTGGGTGGTGAGGTTAAATGGTTTAAGGGCGATCAAGAGATATTACCGGACAAACGGTAAGCGGGAGAAGTGTGAAGAACCGAAAATCGTTAATGGTACATCGTAATTGCTCTAATGAACTTTTATGTGCATCGACGCACTCTTTATAGGGTACAAATTAAAGAAGACGGTAGGAAGAGAAAGCTCATCATCAAAGACGCTAAAGTTACGGACGCTGGTCTTTACTCTTGCGTGAGTAATGCTGACAAGACGGAAGCTGAAATAGTCATTAGCTGTAAGTGGAAATGCTCCCCGTTCGTAAAGTACGACGTGGGAAAGAACGGGAACGAACGAACTCTGGCCGTGACGAAACAATTCTTTCATTCTCAGATGCGAATCGGTTCAACAAGAAGCTGAAGGATACTGTGGCCGTGGAGAGAGAGAAGCTAGTGTTAGATGTTGAGCTCCAAGATCAGACAGCGCCTGCCGTCTTCCTCTTCAATGGCAAGCCAGTTGAGCCGAACGAGAGAGTAGAGATCAAGAATCTTGGCGGTGGAAAGCACCAGCTCGTGTTCAACAAAGTTGAGATGTCGGACGACGGTGAAATCACGTGTGAGAGCGGCCAATTGACGAGCAGCTGTAAACTGACAGTGAAGAAGGGAGAAAGCAAGCCGATAGTCGAGATTCCAGACAAGGTTGAAGGACCATGCACCGCGCCCATCGTCTTCATCGTGCCCTTCAAAAGTGAGTCGATCAATGTCTGTCCACCTGTCAATTTGTGTGGTGATGGTCGTCATAAAGCGTCGAACTCACCGCGAGCTCTGTTTCCCAATTCGAATAGTTGAAGGCACCAAGCAGAGTCAAGTGGAAGCGAAGCTCATGAAGGATGGAAAGCCGCTACCTCTCAAAGAAGTCGAGGTCGTCGTTGGCGAGGACAAAGTTACGTACAAAATCAAAAAACCTCAGCGCGATCTCTCTGGTATATATCAGGTGAAGATCGGCAACAATCAGGGCGAAGAGGTAAAGGACGTGAACGTTGTTATGCAAGGTAAGGCATCGTATTCGCGTGGTACTTGATGTGACGACGACGACGATGAAGATATCGTTTGACACCGAAATTCTTCTTCACAGATGTGCCCGCACCGCCGACCGATGTCGACGTTAACGAGATATTCCAGAATTCCTGCGTCGTCTCCTTCAAACCATCTAAGGACGACGGCGGCTCGCCTATAACTAAATATGTCGTCGAACGACTGGATCTTAGCCTTAAGTCGCAATGGGACAGTGTGGGTGAAGTGATGCCAGGTGAAAAGTGCGTCTACAAAGTTGAGGATTTGGTAGCGAAGAAAGAGTACAAGTTCCGTATACGGGCAATGAACAAGCTGGGCCCCAGCGAGCCGGCGATGTTCGGCAAGCCAGTTCTGGCCAAAGATCCATGGGGTAAGTAGTGGCACGGTGAAACTTATTCGACAAAGAAACGAACGACAACGTTCCGTCTTTTGTTTTCCAGACGAGCCAGGCAAGCCCACCGATGTCGATGTCACCGACTGGGACAAGGATCACGCGGACCTGAAATGGACGAAACCGGAGAACGACGGTGGCGCTCCGATCACAGGGTACATAATCGAGTACAAGGAGAAATTCGGTAAAGAGTGGGTGAAGGGCAAGGAGATCGAGGGCGACGTAACACAGGCGACGATCGATGGTCTGAAGG
The DNA here is from genome assembly GCA_963942575.1 of Priocnemis perturbator. Taxonomy (NCBI): domain Eukaryota; kingdom Metazoa; phylum Arthropoda; class Insecta; order Hymenoptera; family Pompilidae; genus Priocnemis; species Priocnemis perturbator. The sequence continues at coordinate 11,937,498 of OZ012645.1, read as the reverse complement.
AAGGAACACAGTACGAGTTCAGAATTCGCGCGGTCAACAAAGGCGGCCCCGGCGAACCCTCCGACGCTACCAAACCGATAATCGCCAAGTGCAGATTCGTCAAGCCGTACATCGTCGGTGAAGGCCTCACTAATCTGATCGTGAAGAAGGGACAGGTGATCAAATACGACATCAAGTACGCCGGCGAGCCGGAGCCAGAAGTGCAGTGGTTCCTGGGTGAAAAGGAACTCGTGCAGGACGCCGCCGAGAGAATTACTATCGACAAATATGAAAGAAACACGGTACTCACTGTACGAAAGACCACTCGTGCGGATTCCGGAAAGTACAAGCTCGTTCTAACCAACGGTTCTGGCAAGTGTGACAGCATTGCGGATGTCGTTGTTCTCGGTAAGCGACTTTATCTTTCTCTCTCTTTCCTTCCTTCCTATCATGACTTTTTCGTTTATCGTATACTTCGGTTTGCTTTGCGCCCCTGCGTCTAATTAAATTACCCCGTGCTGTTTTTGATTTTGCTCAGACAAACCGTCAAGACCAACCGGACCACTCAAAGTCGAAGAGGTACGAGCGAACCACGTGAAAGTGAAATGGCAGAGACCAGCCGACGACGGCGGTACTGACATCACCGGATATGTCTTGGAAAAAATGGATCTTGATACCGGCAGGTGGATACCAGCCGGAGAAGTAGGTCCGCACGAGGACACATTTACGTTCTCCGGCCTAACACCCAAGAAGAAGTACAAGTTCCGCGTGAAGGCTGTCAACAAAGAGGGTGAATCGGAGCCTCTGGAGGTCGAGGAGGCTATCACTGCCAAAAATCCTTACGGTAACTAGGCAGTTCTACTATTTCTCACTACATAGTACACTAGTCGCGACTCAATCGTCACATACTCGCGTTTCGCATTCACGTTGTCGCTCCTGTCACCGCAGACGAGCCTAGCAAACCTGGCAAACCTGAGATCTTCGACTACGATAATATGAGCGTGTCACTGAAGTGGGAGAAACCCACGAGCGACGGCGGCAGATCGATCACTCACTACACCGTCGAGATGAAGGACAAGTTCTCCCCTGATTGGGTCGAGGTCATGAAAACAACCGACTCAACGCCAGAGGCTAAAGTGGAAGGTCTCAAGGAGAAGATGGTCTATCAGTTCCGCGTACGCGCGCACAACAAGGCTGGCCCATCAGAGCCTAGCGACGCGACAGATAACCATCTTTGCAAGCACAAAAACCGTAAGAAAGTGTTCGCACAAACGCGTATATCCTCACTGCCTGCCAATCGGGCCGCTTATCTTCCGGCGAATATGCGCCTAATGCTCTTTCTGTTTCTTCTTCAGTGAAACCAAGAATCGACAGGAGCAACTTCAAATCCGTCATTATCAAGGCCGGGCGCACCCATAAATGGTCGGTCGACGTGACCGGCGAACCTCCGCCAGAGTGCAAGTGGATATGGAGGGACAACATTCCTCTTACCACGACTGAACGCATCAAGATCGAGAACGTCGACTATCACACCGACTTCTCGATCATAAGCGCGATGCGCAAGGATACCGGAAAGTATACGTTAGTTGCCGAGAACGCGAATGGAAAGGACGAAGAGACCGTCGAACTGACCGTCCTCGGTAAACCGAGTTCGCCGAAGGGTCCGCTGGTAGTGTCCGATGTAACGAACACGAGCGCGAAGGTGAAGTGGGAGAAGCCGGAGGACGACGGAGGTGTGCCGATTAAAGAGTACGAGATCGAGAAGTTGGACACGAAGACCGGCAAGTGGGTCAGAGTTGGCAAGGTGCCCGGCAACTCTCCACTCACGGAGTTTGAAGTGACCGGCCTGAATCCTGGAAGCGAGTACAAGTTCCGTGTGACCGCCGTTAACGACGAGGGTGATTCCGAGCCGCTGGAAAGCGAAAGACCGATCATCGCAAAGAATCCCTACGGTAACGTATTCTGCTCCCGTCATTACCTTCGACTTACGTTATCCCGTGTGTCTCGATATCTCCTTAAACGTGACAATCACGTCGAAACGTTTCCGCACGATGTATCATCTTTCCGCATTTTCTTCCTCATGGCCAACAGACGAACCCTTGAAGCCGGGAACGCCGGAAGTCACGGATTACGACAATGAATCGATCAGCTTGAAATGGACGCCGCCTGACTTCGATGGAGGCGCGCCTATTGAGAAGTACATCATTGAAAAGAAGGACCGCTACAAGCCCGACTGGGAGAAAGCGGTCGAAGTGCCCGGAAACCAGCTTGATGCCAAAGTTCCCGATCTTAAGGAACGGGGTGAATATCAGTTTAGGGTGATCGCTATCAATAAAGCTGGACCGTCGCCACCGTCGGACGCCTCGAAAATGCAGATCTGCAAGCACAAAGCCCGTAAGTGCCAACTAGCTATGCCATTCTATCTATCTACCAAGCTCCCAAGTTATCCTAGTAACGTTCACACGCTCAGCACGTTTATCGTAACATTTTCAGTGAAACCGAGAATCGACAGAACCAATCTGAAGCCGATCATTGTACGAGCCGGCAAGCCAATTAAGTACGACGTGGATGTACGCGGTGAACCGCCTCCAGAAATGACCTGGTATCACGCTAACAGCGAGGTCAAGACTGGCGAGAACATCGAAATCGTCAATATCGAGTATAACACGAAACTGATCATAACCGACAGCGTTCGTAAGAACACCGGCGTATGGAAGGTCAAGGCCGTCAATTCACATGGCGAGGACGAGGCCGAGGTTGAGGTGACGGTGCTATGTGAGTATCGATGACGATGTTTCTTGTTCAGCCAGTAAACTCAAGATCTGTCAGATTCCTGCGGTTATCGTTATTACTCGTCTCTTCAAATATGAACTTTATGTCACAGCGGCTCCTGGCAAGCCAAAGGGTCCACTAAAAGTGGCGGACGTCACGAAAAACGGCTGCAAGGTGAAATGGGGTAAACCGGAGGATGATGGCGGCAAGCCTATCACAGGCTACCAGGTGGAAAAATTGGATAAGTCCACTGGTAGATGGATACCGGTCGGACGCACCATGGACACGGAAATGGACATCAAAGGTTTGCAGGAAGGACACGAGTACGAGTTCAGAGTGAAAGCTCTCAATGAGGAAGGCGAATCGGAACCACTCCAAACGGACGGATCGACGCTGGCCAAAAATCCATTCGGTAACGTATATCGACGGCAATATCGTTCACAAACGATGTCGCGCACTTAGAAGATTCCTGTGACTGTGGACCGAAATTAATCCGTTTCCGTCGTTATCTTCCGCAGACGCGAGCAGTAAGCCTGGTATACCTGAATTCGAAGACTGGGACGTTGATCGCGTCGATCTTAAATGGGAGCCACCAAAGGATAATGGTGGAGCTCCCATTACAGGATACATAATCGAGAAGAAGGAGAAGCCGTCGACGCACTGGGAGGAGGCGACCGTAACTGACTCGGCCCAACCAAAGGGACGCGTGACCGGTTTGAAGAAAGGCGCAACATATCAGTTCCGTGTCAGGGCCGTTAACAAAGCCGGACCATCGGAACCTAGTGATCCGACGAAACCGCACATCGCCAAGGCACGCTACCGTACGTAATTTCGATTGCACCGGCATGCTGAAGGAAACGGAAAACTGAATAACGGGGGGCCTGGGTTTACAGTGAAGCCGCACATCAACCGCGACAAGCTGCACACCATCAAGGTCCGAGCAGGACAGCTGGTCAAGTTAGAGGTTGATATTGAGGGTGAGCCGCCACCAACAGTCACCTGGAGCTTTGCTGGTCGCGTTCTCGAGACAAGCGCAAACGTTAAGATCGACAACGAAGATTACCTTACAAAGATACACCTTACCAACACCAGTCGTAAACTTACCGGCATGTACACGATCAAGGCTGTCAATGATTCGGGTCAAGATGAAGCGGACGTAGAGATCATTATACAGGGTAGGCGCATCGAAGCGTGCATTGCGCTGTCATGTTACACTCGTATTACTATACAAGTTCGACGCTACAGATAAACCCGGTAAGCCCGAGGGACCGCTTGAAGTCACCGACGTCCACAAAGAAGGATGCAAACTGAAATGGAATAAGCCAAAGGACGACGGAGGCTTACCGTTGTCCGGATTCCTCGTGGAAAAGATGGACGTGACGACAGGACGATGGGTACCGGCTGGCATCGTGGATCCCGAAAAGACCGAGCATACCCTCACTGGCCTAGAGCCTGGCAAGAAGTATGAGTTTCGGGTAAAAGCAGTCAACGAGGAAGGGGAGTCGGAACCTTTGCAGACGGACACCGCGATAGTTGCGAAAAATCCTTACGGTGAGTACGGTGATGACATGGCATTTTTTTTCTTCCACTCGAACATCTTGAGTCTCTGTTGTGCACCGTGCTTCTTTCACCTTCCCAGACGCCCCTGCCGCTCCTGGCCTGCCGGAGATCGTCGACTGGTCCGAGAACATGGTGAAACTGAAGTGGGAACCACCGATACGGGACGGGGGTGCACCGATAACTGGCTACATTATCGAAATGAAAGATAAGTTCGGCGCGAGCTTCGTGAAGGCGGCCGAAGTCGATGGTCCGATTTGTACAGGAACAGTACCGAGATTGGAAGAGGGCAATCAGTATCAATTCCGTGTACGCGCGGTCAACAAGGCTGGCCCAGGCGAACCGAGCGAGGCCACCAATCCACACACCGCCAAAGCACGTTGGCGTAAGTGTCTCTTGATTTTTTTTTGCAAGAAATATCACCTCCCTATCATCTCGTCATATCTCCGTCTTACGCCGCACCGGAATCGTTCTACTAATTTTTTGCTGTCACAGTGAAGCCGTACATCGACCGCACCAATCTCCAAGGAGTAACAGTGAAAGTCGGCCTTACGATAACCCTGGACGTAAACATTATCGGCGAACCACCGCCAAACGTTACCTGGTTCTTCAAAGAAAGGGAGGTGGCGTCAGACGAGTTTATTCGCATTGACAACATCGACTACAACACCAAGTTCATCATGCTGAAAGCGAAGCGCATACACACCGGCAAGTACGTTATCAAGGCGAAGAACGAGGTTGGCGAGGATACGGCCGAAGTAGACATCACGGTTCTCGGAAAGCCGAGCCAGCCAAAGGTGAGTGTGCCGCACGGTTGATCGAACGATCGATGACGCGCGAAGACGAGTTGAAACAAAATTTGATGTCGATCGTCAGGGCCCACTGGAAGTATTCGATGTCAACAAGCATGGCTGCAAGTTGAAGTGGGACAAACCCGAGGATGACGGCGGCTCGCCAGTCGAGTACTACGAGATCGAGAAACTCGATCCATTGACTGGGCAGTGGATACCTTGCGGGCGTTCGACGGAACCAGAAGCCACAGTGACCGGTCTCCAAGAGGGCAAGCCGTACAAGTTTAGGGTGAAGGCTGTCAACAGAGAGGGCGAATCCGACGATCTCGAGGCTGACAAGTCCATCGTAGCGAAGAATCCATTCGGTAACTACTCCCTTTCCTATCTCCGTGCTCTCGCACGAGTAGACTAGATAATAGGATAATTCCTTTTGCAGACGAACCAGGCAAGCCCGGTCGTCCCGAGCTTAAGAACTGGGACAAAGATTTTGTCGACCTCGAATGGTCACCGCCCAAGGACGACGGCGGTGCACCGATAGAAAAGTACATCATTCAGATGCGCGACAAGGAGGGTAGGGTGTGGGTAGACGCCGCGAAAGTTCTCGGCGATCGAACTGCGGCCAAGGTGACGGATGGCATTCAACCAGGACACGAGTACGAGTTCAGGATAGTCGCGATTAACAGAGCCGGACCGAGCGAACCCAGCGATCCGTCCAAGAGCGTCGTCGCGAAACCGCGCTTCTGTACGTGTTGTTTCAGCGAATGTTAATGAATGCGAAACCGCCTGCGCTCTGCTAACGAATCTATGCGCTTTTACAGTGGCACCGCACATCGACCGTAAAAATCTCCAGAAGAAAGTGATGCGAATCGGACAAATGTTGCGAATCGAAGCGGACATTGAGGGCGAACCGGCTCCGATCGTTACGTGGAAGCTCAAGGAGTCCGTGCTGAAGAGCATGGATCGACTGAAAATTGAGAACGAGGATTATCACACGACGTTCATCATGAGCAAGCTGCAACGATCTGACACGGGTACCTATACCGTCATTGCGAAGAACGATACCGGCACGGATCAAGTGGACGTTGAAATTCAGGTAAGAATAGGGAGAACATCAGGCATGATCTCGCGATATCGACTACGCATAGAATCTTTATCGCGGCAATGACCGATTGGCTTTTACGACACAGGTCCTGAGCAAACCGGGCAAACCAAAAGGACCCCTAGACGTTTCCAACGTTACCGCAGAGGGTTGCAAGCTCAAATGGAACAAGCCGGACGACGACGGTGGCGAGCCCGTCGACCACTATGTAGTTGAGAGAATGGACGTTGACAGCGGTCGATGGGTCCCTTGTGGCACTAGCAAGACACCGGAAGCCGACGTCACTGGCTTAAACGAGGGCAAGGACTATCTGTTCCGAGTAAAGGCAGTCAATTCGGAGGGCGAGTCTGAACCGCTCGAAACATCCATACCGACGACGGCTAAGAATCCTTACTGTAAGTGTCCTCCCCTCTCAGCTTCTGCTTCATTTCCTACCGAAACTGTTTAACGCATTGAACTGATTTCATCGCAGCCGAACCCGACGCACCTGGCAAGCCGGACTTAAAGGATTGGTCCAAGAATCACGTTGACCTTAAATGGAAGGCACCGAAAGACGACGGCGGCGCGCCAATCGAGAAGTACATAATCGAGAAAAAGGATCAATACGGCAAGTGGCAGAAGGCTGCCGAGGTGCCCGGGAACAAGACCGACGGTAGGGTGACGGATTTGGTGGAGGGACAAAAATATCAATTCCGCGTGAAGGCAGTGAACAAAGGCGGCCAGAGTAAACCGAGCGAGCCGAGCGACACGCTGATCGCCAAAGATCGTTATGCAGCGCCCAAGATCGATCGCACCAACCTCAAGGACATGACCATCAAGGCTGGCAATCATATACGCTTGGACGTCAAAGTATCCGGTGAACCGCCGCCAACAAAGACGTGGTTCTTGAATAAGGCTAAACAGGAGTCTGGCCAGAATGGATTGACCATCGAGCTGGAAGAGTACAAGACGAAGATGATGATCTCGGTAGCCACTAGGGCGCACTGCGGTACGCTCACGTTGAAGGCTGAAAACAGTTCGGGTCGTGATGAAGCATCCATCGAGATTCTGATACTCGACAAGCCAAGCAAGCCGGAAGGTCCTCTCAAGGTATCGGACGTCCACAAGGAGGGATGCACGCTCAAGTGGAATCCTCCGCTGGATGACGGTGGCAGCCCGTTGGACCACTACGTCGTCGAGAAGATGGACACCGAGTCGGGCAGATGGATTCCGGTCGGCCGCACCAAGGAGCCCAATATGGTGGTGGAGAATCTTGTGCCGGGACAGGAGTACAAGTTCCGCGTAGCCGCAGTCAATGCTGAGGGTGAATCGGAACCTTTGGAGACGGATCACGGCATCGTGGCGAAGAATCCCTTCGGTCAGTATTCCGTCCGACCCCCGCCCTTCTTTCCAGCTTGCCCTCTCCATTTCCGTCGATCTTTATCACAATCCACTTTTTGCTTTTCATTCTACAACAGACGAACCCGGTGCACCCGGACGTCCCGAAGCGACCGACTGGGACAAAGATCACGTGGACTTAAGATGGACTCCGCCGATTAACGACGGCGGATCTCCAATCGTCGGCTACGTGATCGAGAAGCGCGAGAAGGGCACACCGCGTTGGATAAAGGCCTGCGAGACGAGTGGGCCCGAGTGCAAGGGTCGCGCCGACCATCTCGACGAAGGGGTCGAGTACGAGTTTCGGGTGAAGGCGATCAACGCCGCTGGACCCGGCGAACCGTCCGACGCGAGCAAGGGCATTGTCGCCAAGAGCCGTAGACGTAAGTACCTCGACCATTTCTTTCTCTGCGATCGGAATTTCGTCATTTCATTCTCTTCTTGATCCCATTTTTTTCCTTCAGTTGCGCCGAAGATTGACCGACGAAACTTGCACGACATCACGGTGCACGAGAACGAAGCTTTCCACTTCGATGTTAAGATTATCGGTGAACCACCGCCAGACGTCACGTGGGTGATCAACAACAAGAGCGTCCATCAGACCACCCATCGTAGAATACAAAATGTGCCGTACAACAGCAAGTTCTTCAACGACAAGCCCGAGCGCAAGGACACTGGGATGTACAAGATCACGGCAGTGAACCAGCACGGTTCGGATACTGTGGAAGTCGAGGTCACCGTCGTTTGTAAGTATATATTGCGCGGAAATACTCTAAAGATCATGGCGTAACGACTTCTACTCCATCGCAGCCAAACCAGGAAAGCCGGAAGGACCGCTCGAAGTGTCCGACATTCACAAGGAAGGTTGCACCCTCAAATGGAAGAAACCGAAGGATGACGGTGGCGAGCCGATCGAGGGTTACTTGGTAGAAAAGTATGATCCGGAGACTGGAGTTTGGCTACCAGTCGGCAAAACCATGGGCCCCGAGATGAAGGTCGACGGCCTGACGCCCGGACACGAGTACAAGTTCCGCGTGAAGGCACTCAACAAAGAAGGAGAGTCGGAACCATTGGAAACGTTTAGCTCCATCATTGCTAAAGATCCGTTTAGTGAGTGACGATGATTATTCCGCCCTCTCGGGCGTCCGAGCGAAGGTCGAATTTCTTTTCTGACGCCATTTTCTTACTATTCCACACACAGCCGTGCCCAGTGCTCCCGGCGCACCGGAACCCGTCGACTGGACCGCTAATCAGGTGGATCTGGCGTGGAAGGAGCCCGTTAGCGACGGCGGTTCCCCGATCACCGGATACATCATCGAGAAGAAGGACAAGTACAGCACAATGTGGGAGAAGGCTCTGGAAACTGAAACATCTGTCACCCAAGCCCTCGTCCACGGTCTCATCGAGGGTAACGATTACCAATTCCGTGTGATTGCCCTAAATAAGGCAGGTCAATCGGAGCCAGGCGAAGCCAGCAAAACGTTCACGGCCAAGCCACGCTATTGTAAGTATCCTTGCGTAGACATTCTTCATGATACGCATGATCGAAAGAAGGGCACATTATCTGGCCACGCGCCCGCGCTTAGAACTGCTGTCCGATATTCGCGCTACACACCCAGCGTGTTAGCGCCAGTTGAAATGCGTTCACGGACACCGGCTGCTGCGTTCTCGTTCTCGTTCTCACGCACTCAGAATGTTCGCGCAGCGCGCCAAAGCGATTTCTGCGACGGACGATCGTTGCGCCCGTCAATAATATCCGCGTTACGCGCGGTCCAACGATCCTAATTAAAGCTGAGACACTCTTGGCAGCCCTTGATCGCTGGGCCAATCGCTAATCTCCATGCCATTCTCGGCTCTCTCGTTGCAGTGGCTCCGAAGATCGATCGGCGCAATTTGCGCGACGTTACCCTGTCGGCCGGTTCCCTCCTAAGATTCGACGCAAACGTCATCGGCGAACCACCGCCACGCATCGAGTGGCGCTTCGGAGCAACGCCGTTGCATTCCGATAGGAAGGTGCAAATAGACAACTCCGACTACAGCACGAAATTCAGCGTACGACCAGTGTCGCGCGACGACAGCGGAGACTATACCGTCACGGCAAGCAACTCTTCAGGAAGGGACTCTGTTACCGTACAAGTTACAGTCACGGATAAGCCAACGCCACCGGAGGGACCTTTACAGGTCTCCGACGTTCACAAGGAGGGATGCAAACTCAAATGGAAACGACCCATAGATGATGGCGGTACTCCTATTGAGTATTACCAGGTCGATAAGATGGACCCGGAGACTGGTTGCTGGGTACCCTGCGGACGCTCCACGGAACCGAGTAAGTATCCCTCGTCGTTCTTTCTGCCTTTCATCCAATTCGTCGCGACGTTTGTCGATGAGACATTTGAATGTACCCCTGGTCCCGCCGTAGATCTCGATGTGACTGGACTCACTCCCGGTAAGGAATACTTATTCCGTGTATCGGCCGTTAATGCTGAGGGTGAATCGAAACCGTTGGAAGCAGAACAAGCGATTCTGGCGAAAAATCCGTTCGGTGAGTAGAGCAGCATGGGCACATACGGCTAGCCACCGATCATCTCTGATCTTATCTTCAATATTCGATCGTTCCCTTTAGACGAACCTGGCAAGCCGGGCGATCTGCAGGCCACCGATTGGGACAAGGATCACGTCGACCTCAAGTGGACGCCACCGAGCAGCGATGGCGGTTCGCCGATCACTGGCTACATAGTCGAGAAGAAGGACAAGTACGGCGAATGGGAAAAAGCTGTGGAAGTGCCGGGTGATGCGACCTTCGCAACTGTGCCCGATTTGATTGAGGGACAACCATACCAGTTCCGAGTACGTGCGGTTAATAAAGCTGGCCCAGGCGAACCGTCCGATGCAACGCCGACGATTATCGCTAAGCCGCGTAACCAGGCACCGAAGATCGATCGCACGAACCTCATTGAGGTGCGGATCAAGGCCGGGCAAAACTTTGCCTTCGACGTCAAAGTGTCCGGCGAGCCAGCGCCAACGACAAAGTGGATGCTTGACAGCAGGGAGGTGAGGCCGACAGACCGTATCAAGGTGAAGCACGTCGAGTACAATACGAACCTGAACGTACGCATGGCGACGCGTGCCGAGTCCGGCAAGTACTGCGTTGTTGCGGAGAATGTCAATGGAAGGGACGAGGCCTACGTGAAAGTGACCGTTTTGGACAGACCAAGTCCGCCACAAGGCCCGCTCAGGGCATCCGACGTACACGCGGAGGGCTGTAAGCTGACGTGGAAGCCGCCGGAGGACGACGGCGGTCAGCCGATCGACAAGTATGTCGTCGAAAAGATGGACGAAGTGACCGGACGCTGGGTTCCCGCAGGCGAAACCGATGGACCGCAGACCAATCTCGATGTCGAAGGTCTTACGCCCGGTCACAAATACAAATTCCGCGTGCGCGCCGTCAACAAACAAGGCAAGTCGGAACCACTGGCAGCCATGCAGAGCGTCGAGGCGAAGAATCCGTTCGGTATGTATCCCCTCCATTTGCGTCCCAATGTCAAACGATAGACGACGCTATCTTGGTCGATAAATTCGGTTATTCGTTAATTTACAATCCGTTCGTTACAGACGAACCCGGAAAGCCCGGCGTTCCATCAGTCGTCGACTACGACAGAGACTTCGTTGAACTGCAATGGAACCGTCCGACGGAGGATGGCGGATCGCCTATTACCAGTTACGTGATCGAGAAGCGCGACAAATATAGCCCGACTTGGGAGAAGTGTGCCGAGGTCGAGGGCGACGTAAACCGCGGCAGAGTCGACGATCTGGTAGAAGGCATGCAATACGAATTTCGTGTCAGGGCGGTCAACAAAGCAGGCCCGGGCGAACCTTCGGACGCTTCCAAGTCCCACATCGCCAGACCGAAGAACCGTGAGTACTCGCGAGTTATCTTCAATAACTCTAGCCCATTCCATCGCCATGCTCATTTCCATCGTGATCGTAAATTTCAGTCCCACCGAAGATCGATCGCAAGTACATGCTCGACGTGAAGGTGAAAGCTGGTGGCTTCTACGACTTCGACGTGCCGGTTATCGGTGAGCCGCCGCCAGCGAAGGAATGGTCGCTGAAGGGCTCCGCCGTAATGGCAGGCGATCGCATCAAGATCGTCAACGAGGACTACAACACGAAAGTGCGCGTGATGGAGGCGAAACGTTCGGATTCTGGCGTATACACGCTTGTCGCTCGAAATATCAACGGCAAGGACGAGGCAACACTCAACGTGAACGTTCTCGACGTGCCCGCGCCACCGGAGGGCCCGCTCAAGATCGACAACGTTACGAAGAGCTCGTGCACGCTCAAATGGCGACCGCCCAAGGACGACGGAGGCTCGGAGATTCAGTACTACCAGGTGGAAAAGATGGACACGGAGAACATGCGTTGGGTGCCGGTTGCCGAGGCGACGACCCCTTCGGCACGAGTCGATCACTTGATCGAGGGACACGACTACCAGTTCCGAGTGCGTGCCGTTAACAAGCAAGGCGAGTCGAGCCCGCTCACAGGATTGGACACCATCACGGCTAAGGATCCGTTCGCTAAGCCTGACAAACCAGGCGCACCGGTCGCCACCGACTGGGACAAGGACCACGTCGATCTCGAATGGGCACCGCCTAAGAAGGACGGCGGTTCGCCTATTACTGGCTACATCATCGAGAAGAAACCGCGCTACGGCCAGTGGGAGAAAGCGGTTGAGATACCTGCTAACAAGACGAATGCAACGGTTCCCGACCTCGTCGAGGGGCAGGAGTACGAGTTTAGGGTGATTGCAGTTAATAAAGGAGGTCCAGGCGATCCGTCGGACGCTTCCGCTCCGATCATCGCTAAACCCCGATTCCGTAAGCCAATTTCTGTTCCTTTCTTTTTGACTAGTAGCTTCGCCTGCGCGTCGCTCCACGTCGTTAACTTACGCTTACACATGGACTATTACAGTTGCACCATCCTTCGATGTGCACTTGCTCAACGATCTGGTGGTACGCGCCGGACAAAAGATCAGTTATACCATCCCCATCGAAGCATCGCCGAAGCCCACCGCCACATGGACGATCGACGACGTGCCTGTTATGGCCGACTCTCGCCACGAAATGTTTACAACTCATACAGAGACTTCGTTCGAGATACCGTTTTCCGTCCGCTCCGACACCGGACGTTACACGCTGACCCTCGAGAACGAGCATGGAAAGTTTAGGTGAGACAATCGGTCCGGCGACAAGGCACAGTGCCGCTACGTTCATTGGCGTGGTTCAATCAAATTCACGTTAAAACTTTCGGCACTTTCCGCAATTTCAGCGCGACCGCCAGGGTAACCGTGCTCGATAGGCCAGCTCCTCCTCAGAAGCCTCTGCAAGTAAGCAATGTCACGAAGGAAAGCTGCCATCTGACCTGGGGTCATCCTCTGGACGACGGCGGCAGCCCGATTCTTCACTACGTCATTGAGAAAATGGATCTGTCTCGAGGGACTTGGTCCGATGCTGGCATGAGCATGGTTCTCAGCCACGACGTCAATCGGCTGGTTCACCGTAAGGAATACTTATTCCGCGTAAAGGCAGTCAATACCATTGGAGAATCCGATGCGCTTGAAACAACCAAGAGCATTATCGCTAAGAACGAATTTGGTAAGTTTCGACAGTGCTACCTACATCCCGAATGAGTGCCAAGCAAGAGATGACAACCACGCGTTACTCCGAATTGACGTTACAGATGAACCTGATGCACCGGGCAGACCTCTTATTACCGACTGGGACAAAGACCATGTCGATTTGCAATGGCCGGCGCCCAAGAACGACGGCGGTTCGCCACTCACTGGATACATCGTTCAAAAGAAGGAGAAGGGCAGCCCGTACTGGGTGAATGCAGTTCACGTACCAGCTGGTCAGACAAACACGACTGTGCCCGATCTGACGGAGGGACAGGAGTACGAGTTCCGTGTAATAGCCGTCAATGCGGCTGGCCAGTCCGAGCCATCAGAGCCGAGCGACTCGGTCATCGCTAAACCACGCTATCGTGAGTAGTATACGCCGTTCAGTATTCTCCTATCATCGAAGTCATCATTATGTTGCCTTTTTCAACCTCCTTTCATCTTCATTAACTTTAGTGGCGCCAAAGATCAAGACTCCTCTGCAAGACATCCGCATCAAGGCGGGTCTCATCTTCCACGTTGACATTGATTTCGTCGGTGAACCCACCCCCGAAGTTACGTGGACCGTCGAAAGTAAACCTGTGGAGACAACCGAGCGGACAACCGTTACGTCTATCGGTTACCATACGATCGTTCACACTGTTAACGCTAAAAGATCGGATTCGGGCCTGTATCATCTGTTATTGCGAAACAGCAGCGGCATCGACGAAGGCAGCTTCCATGTGATCGTACTCGACAGACCAGGCCCACCGGAAGGTCCATTAAATTATGAGGAGATCACCAGCCAGTCCGTCACCCTGTCGTGGAAACCACCGAGGGACAACGGTGGAAGCGAAATCACGTAAGTAGGAACACGAGGTTCTGGGCACTATCACTGGGTGTCGCGGTGACGGATTCACACGGATCGCTCACATCCCTCGACATTTCACAGCGGATACGTAATTGAAAAACGAGATCTCACCCATGGCGGTGGATGGGTCCCTGCAATGACTCACGTCAATCCGAAGTATAACCATGCCACGGTACCTAGACTGCTCGAAGGCACCACTTACGAATTTCGTGTCTGCGCCGAAAACCTGCAAGGACGATCGGAACCCCTGAACACCGACCGTTCCGTCGTCGCCAAGAACCAATTTGGTAAGCCTATCGCTACTTTGACCCGACCAGGAACCAAGACAGTTTCTATTGAAATTCAAAATCGAATGTTCTTTATGACCTCTTTACCGTTAATGCCTCAGTCGCACCTGGTCAACCTGGTAAACCCGAATGCGTGGACGCTGACAAGGATCATATCAAGATCAAATGGACCGCGCCAATCAGCAACGGCGGCTCCAAGATCATCGGTTACGATGTGGAACGTCGTGACCGCGCTACTGGCCGCTGGATCAAGCAAAACAAGGAACCAGTCCGCTACGCCGAGTACTATGACGATCACGTGACCGAGGGTCACCAGTACGAGTACAGAGTGGCGGCGATAAACGCGGCTGGAGCCGGAAAGTTCAGCGATACTTCCGCCGTATTCATCGCAAAACCGATGAAAGAGAAGCCGAAGCTCTACCTCGACGCACTCATAGGTCGTAAGATCAAAGTACGCGCTGGAGAACCGATCAACGTTAACATCCCGATGTCCGGTGCACCTACGCCAAAGATCGACTGGACCAAGAACGGTCTCACTCTTTTGGAAACCCTTCGTATATCGGTAAGGTGTCGTCTCGAAAGCGACAAATTTATACTATTTGTGAGTGGGAAGTCAACCTGAATGTAACTGACTCCGCGACTCTCGCTCGTGACTTCATTACAGACTGAAACGAAGAGCGACCACACTCAGCTGCTGATCGAAAAGTCTGTCCGTGATGACAGCGGATCGTACACCATCACTGCGTCGAACGAGTACGGAAAGGATTCCGCCGATATCGAGGTAATCGTCGTAGATAAACCTGGACCACCCCAAGGACCACTTCAGTACACCGCGACGACACAAGACTCGGTCTCGCTGTCCTGGAACAAGCCGCAGGACGACGGCGGCTCGGACATTACAAACTATATCGTCGAAATGTCAGAGTACGGCACGGATAACTGGCGCCAAGTGCCCGGTTATTGTCCGAGAACAAATTTCACAGCAAAGGGCTTGAGCGAGGGCAAGAAGTACGTCTTCAGGGTGCGAGCCGAAAACATGTACGGAGTCTCAGAGCCGCTGGACGGTAAACCTGTCGTTGCTAAGAGTCCGTTCGATCCACCTGACGCGCCAAGTCAGCCCGACATTCTGGGTTACACGCCGAACACCTGCAGCCTTACTTGGAATGCGCCAATCAACACCGGCGGCAAGCCCATCACAGGTCAGTCAGGTTTCTGCATCGCCATCAGCGTATACTATCAGTTTCTCGTGTTCTAACGCTTTCTGGTTTACACTATTCGCAGGTTACTATGTTGAAAGGCGTGAGCGTGGCGGTGAGTGGCTAAAGGTGAACAACTACCCAACTCCAAACACGACGTTTACGGTACAAGACTTGCACGAAGGTTCGCGATACGAATTCCGGGTGTTGGCTGTTAACGAGGCTGGAGCAGGCAAACCCAGCAAGCCGACAGAACCAATCACCGCTGGACATCAACGTCGTAAGTATTCTCCATATAATTGCTCGTGAAGCGCACGGTATCGTCTCGGAATGATGACATTTATGACGACGATGTTTTTCAGTGCGTCCCGACGCTCCCGAACCGCCTAAAGCGGATAGAATTACCAAAGATTCCGTGACATTGAGTTGGCGTCCTCCGCGAAGTGACGGCGGCGCCAAGATCCGAGGCTATATCATCCAGAAGAAAGCCAGAGCCGAGGACGACTGGACCGACGTAAATGGTGCACCGATACCCGCTAACATCTACACCGTACCAAAGTTGACCGAGGGTGAGGAGTATCTATTCAGAGTGATCGCCGTAAACGATGTGGGCAGTAGCGATCCAAGCAGGCCAAGCAATCCGATTGTTATCGAAGAACAGCCCAATAAACCTGTCATGGATCTTGGAGGTGTTCGCGACATTACTGTCCGTGCTGGCGAAGATTTCTCCATTCACGTGCCTTATATCGGCTTCCCGAAGCCAACGGCAACGTGGTTCGCCAACGACGTCGTCAAGGATGAAACAGACTCGCGCGTCCACCAGCAACTGGCCGATGATTACGCTAGGTAAGCATATCGTATATCCTATGCCAATCTGACAGATAACTCTATACGCCATATTCTATGCTTTACAGCCTCGTAGTAAAGAATGCGAAGCGCGCGGACGGTGGCCAGTACAGACTACAACTGCGCAATCCGTCAGGCTTCGATACGGCAACGGTGAACGTAAAAGTTCTTGATCGGCCGAATCCACCTGAGAACCTACGTGCAGACGAATTCGCCGGCGACGCTCTCACTCTCTTCTGGAATCCACCGAAAGACAATGGAGGCGCCGACATTACTAATTACGTGATTGAGAAGCGAGAACCTCGTGCAGCAACGTGGTCGAAGGTAACGACGATGAGCCAAACGAAAGACAGTAAATTATCGGCGAATTGATCTAACGTAAGTGTATGATCCGTGACAGGTGAGCAGTTACGTCACGACACCGTTCGTGCGCGTAAGAAACCTGACGGTCGGTCAGGTCTACGAATTCCGCGTGATGGCTGAGAATCAGTATGGCACGTCGGATCCCGCCATTACCGTCGATCCGATCAAGGCCAGACATCCGTTCGATCCACCGGGCGCGCCTGGCACGCCACGTGGCGTCGAAACGACCGAAGACAGTATCACCATTACTTGGACAAAGCCGCGCCACGACGGAGGCTCGCCCATCACTGGATATGCCATCGAGAAACGTTTGTTGAGTGAGGACAAATGGGTGAAAGCAACACCAGCCCTCGTACACGATACAACTTATAAGTAAGCAAGGGTTTACTTCGGCTTCCTTCCCTATGCTCGTCGAATGACGCTTACTAAACCGCACGTAGCCCGCTCCCATCAGCTACACTCACTATTGCCTATCTGTTACAGGGTAACAGGACTAATCGAGAATCATGACTACGAGTTCCGTGTAGCTGCTGAGAACGCTGCCGGACGTGGCCCATGGAGCTCCAGTTCCGATGTTATTCGCGCCAGCGCTCCAGCTTGTGAGTAACAAAAAGTTGCTAAGTCCTAGATCGCTTATTCCCACGGCGGCTCTTTCTCTGTAACATTTGCCTCTGTCGCTATACAGACCCACCAAAGATCACGAGCGACCTCAGTATCCGCGACATGACCGTCATCGCGGGAGAACCGTTTACGATAACAGTACCGTACACCGCCAATCCAAAACCACGTCCGAGCTGGTCGATAAACGGCGAGGAAGTTCTCACCGGCGACCGAATCAAATTCGACACGACCGACGTCGCCTCGCAATACATCAACAAGAAGGCAAAGAGATCAGACACCGGTACTTACACCATCTACCTGACCAACACCGTCGGCACGGATTCTGCGTCGTGCAAAGTCCTCGTCGTAGGTGAGTAGCAACAAGACGAAGCAATCCTCTGCTCGGGTAAAGATTCAAATGTATAATAATCAAATAAAATGCCTTTCCAGACAAACCATCGCCGCCGCAAGGACCACTCGACATCTCAGACATCACGCCAGAAACGTGTACACTCACGTGGAGGGCGCCGTTCGACGACGGCGGTTCACCGGTGACAAACTACGTTGTCGAGAAGCTGGATCCAGCCGGCGTGAGTACCAACCCTCGAGCGTTCTTCACTCATTAATACGTTGAGGCGCACAACAAAAATCCGTTTGCTTGCATTTCCAGTTCTGGGTGAAACTGAGCAGTTTCGTGAGGAACACTCATTACGACGTCATCGGCTTAGAGCCTAACCGCAAGTACAACTTCCGCGTGCGCGCAGAAAATCAGTACGGTGTATCCGAGCCACTGCAGGCAGATGAACCGATAATGGCCAAGTTCCCGTTCACGGTACCAGAACCACCCGGTCAACCACGCGTCATCGATTGGGATACGACGAACGCGACCCTAGTCTGGTCCAGACCAATGTCGGACGGTGGATCGCGCATCCAGGTAAGGACAGAGATCATTTTGCTTTCGACATTATTGTTGATACACAAGATGTTTCTTAAACGGTGCTATAAACTTTTCATACAAAGCTTTATTATGAGAAAGTCAACTGTGAATCCTCAGTTTTTATTCTTGCTGTTATTACTTTAGTATCGTTTAAACTTGTCTGGTCTGTAATGTCAGCGACGTCTCAGTATCACTGTAGACATTTGTACCTACTCACATACGTAACTTATTGACACTCATATGCATGTGACAACACAGGGCTATAAGATCGAGTTCCGGGATATCGCGGACGAGCCACAGTGGCGCATTGCAAACGACTACCTCGTCAAGGATACCACCTACGTATGTTACAATCTCGCTGCTGGACACGAATACGAGTTCAGGATACGCGCGAAGAACGCGGCTGGCTTCAGCAAGCCAAGTCACCCATCGGCACCGTTCAAGCTGAAGGGCAAGTTCAACGTGCCATCGCCACCGGGCACACCGCATGTCATCAAGGTCGGCAAGAATTACGTCGACCTCAAGTGGGAAGCGCCAGTATCGGACGGCGGCAGCCGTATCACCGGCTACGTCGTGGAGAAGCGGGAAGTTGGAAGTGCCATTTGGGCCAAGTGCAACGACTACAACGTCACCGATACCGAGTATACGGTGCTGCACCTCATCGAGCGGGGCGACTACGAGTTCAGGATCTTCGCCGTCAACGCGGCCGGCCGATCCGAGCCCAGCTCGGGTACGACGCCCGTCAAAGTGTGCGAGGTCGAGGGTGGTGAGAAACCAGAATTCATCAGAAATCTACCTATCAGCCAGATCGTGCCGCTCGGCAAGATGGTCGTCTTCGAATGCGAAGCAACCGGAAAACCACTGCCAACCGCCAGGTTTGTACCGTGTCATGAACACGCTCTCTTACTCTCTCTCCCCCCTGTCCCGGTTAATCTTTTACATTGAGTATCCGTTTGATGACAGGTGGCTAAGAAACGGACGCGAAATCACCCTAGGTGGCCGATTCAAGGCGGAGACACTGGACGGTATCTACCGTCTGATTATATCCGAAGTAATGGAGGCGGACGACGGCGACTTCAGTTGCCAAGTGTCGAATCCACTTGGCATAGCGACAACCACCTCGCGTCTCAGAATCGGCTCCCCGCCGCGCATCGAGCGTTTGCCAGGCGACCTCTATCTACCAGAGCGCGACAATACCAAGATCAAGATCTACTATAGCGGCGATCAACCTATGGACATCACTCTGAAGAAGGACGGACACAAGATCGTCGAGACGTCGCGCATCAAGTATACCGTTTTCGACGAATATCTCATCATTTTCATCAAGGATATAGAGAAGGACGATGCCGGCGTGTACGACGTGTCGATATCGAACGACAGCGGAAGCGTGAGCGGTTCCTTCACAGTCTTCATCACCGGACTACCCGGTCCGCCGATAGGACCGCTCGACGTCTCTGACATCAACAAGCACTGCTGCACGCTCAGCTGGCACCCACCGAAATACAACGGTGGCCTCCGTATCACACACTACGTCATCGAGCGACGCGATGTTACCCACGTTCACTGGATCACCGCCTCGTCATTCTGCAAAGACACCACGTTTACCGTCCAAGGTCTAACCGAAGGCCAAGAATATCTGTTCCGCGTAATGGCCGTCAACGAGAACGGCATGGGAGCTCCACTGGAAGGCACCAATCCGATCAAAGCAAAGGCTCCATTCGATCCGCCGGGTCCACCCGGCACGCCAAAGGTCACCGAGATCGGCGGTGACTTTGTTCATCTATCCTGGGACAAACCAGAAACGGACGGTGGCTCAAAGATTCAAGGCTACTGGGTCGACAAGCGTGAAGCGGGCAGTCAAACGTGGCAGCGCGTCAACGTCGCGATCAGTCTGACCAATCAAATAAATGTAACGAATCTGATCGAGGGACGACAATACGAGTTCCGGGTGTTTGCGCAAAACGAAGCCGGCCTCAGTCCGGAATCGAAGGCTTCGACATCGGTGAAGATCGTTGATCCGCAGGCCGCCAAGGCTCCGGAAGTGACGTCGCCGCTGCACAAGGTCAACTGTGTGCAGAATCATAACGCGCAATTCCAATGCACGATTACCGGATCGCCGAGGCCCGCCATCACGTGGTTCAAGGGAGCCCGGGAAATCGTCAACGGCAGCCGCTATCACATCTACTCGGAGGGCGACGTGCACACTCTCATCATCTACGACGTCTTCGGCGAAGACGCGGACGAGTACTTCTGTCGCGCTGTCAACAAAGTGGGCGCTAAGTCTACGAAGGGCGAGCTATTCATCAAGACGCCGCCTAAGCTGAACGTGCCGCCGCGATTCCGCGACACCGCCTTCTTCGACAAGGGCGTCAACGTCGTTATCAAGATTCCGTTCACCGGCTATCCGAAGCCAAAGATCAGCTGGGTGCGAGAGGGCGAGGTGATCGAGTCAGGCGGCCACTACGCCGTCGAAGTGAAGGAGAGGCACGCGGTACTCACGATCAGGGACGGCAGCAGAATCGATTCCGGCCCGTACCGCATTACCGCCGAGAACGATCTCGGCCAAGACTCGGCGATCATCAAGATTCAGATAAGCGACCGTCCGGACCCACCGCGCTTCCCGCAGATCGACAACGTCGGCCACGACTCGCTCGCCCTCACCTGGAAGCCGCCCGTCTGGGACGGCGGCAGCAACATCACCAACTACCTCGTCGAGAAACGCGAACACCCCATGAGCAGCTGGATTCGTGTGGGCAACACGAGATTCTGCACAATGGCTGTCACCGGATTGAGCGCCGGGCACCAATACGATTTCCGCGTGTGCGCCGAGAACGTCTACGGCCGATCGGACCCGAGCGAGGTGACGCCGCTCATTACGACCAAGGGTACCGTCAAGCGACAGTTCAAGAAGAAGGAGTATGACGTCGATGCGTCTGGCAAGAAGATTCGCGGCCGAAGCGACGAGAAAGTTCGCGACTACGATCAGTTCGTCTTCGACATTTACAGCAAGTACGTGCCACAGCCAGTCGAGATCAAGCATACGTCCGTCTACGACAAGTACGACATCCTCGAGGAAATCGGTACCGGCGCTTTCGGCGTCGTTCATCGCTGCCGCGAGAGAGCAACCGGCAATATTTTCGCCGCCAAATTCATACCCGTCTCGCACGTCATGGAAAAGGAGCTCATCAGGAAGGAAATCGACATCATGAATCATCTACACCATCCGAAGCTTATAAATCTTCACGATGCCTTCGAGGACGACGACGAGATGGTCCTCATATTCGAATTGTAAGTCATTTCATTCTCTGTCTATCGTCACATTATATTCTCACGATACTGACCAAATCTCTCTGTATCTCCTGTTAGCTTGTCCGGTGG
Organism: Priocnemis perturbator; assembly: GCA_963942575.1. Classification (NCBI taxonomy): domain Eukaryota; kingdom Metazoa; phylum Arthropoda; class Insecta; order Hymenoptera; family Pompilidae; genus Priocnemis; species Priocnemis perturbator. The sequence continues at coordinate 11,915,789 of OZ012645.1, read as the reverse complement.
CGAACTTTTCGAAAGGATCACGGCCGAAGGATACAACATGTCCGAGGCGGAGGTTATCAATTACATGCGACAAATATGCGAGGGCGTTAAACACATGCACGAGAAGAACATCATACATCTTGGTATGCCCCCGTCTCCTCTTATTTCCATCTCCTCGACACTTTCAACCGTTACTCAATGAAAACCGGATCCTTCTTCGTGTAGACATCAAGCCTGAGAACATCATGTGCCAGACGCGCAACAGTTCAAACGTCAAATTAATCGACTTTGGACTGGCCACTAAGCTGGATCCCAATGAAGTGGTCAAGATCAGTACCGGTACCGCGGAGTTTGCCGCCCCCGAGATCGTTGAACGAGAACCAGTTGGCTTCTACACGGACATGTGGGCCTGTGGTGTACTGGCATACGTACTGTAAGTCATGCTTCAACCTTCAATTTCACTGACGTCCCAACAGTGCCGAATTTGTCTCATTATCTCTGATACTCGGTGTGTACGCGATCGCGCTAACTTTGTAACCACCTCTGTGTTCGCAAAAGTCTGAGCGGCCTCTCGCCGTTTGCCGGCGACAACGACATCGAGACGCTGAAGAACGTAAAGGCCTGCGACTGGGACTTTGACGAAGAAGCCTTCCGTGACGTCTCCGACGAGGGCAGGGACTTTATCAAACGTCTGCTCGTCAAGGCCAAAGAGTACGTAGAATAGCCAAGCGTCTATACCAGAACTCTTTAGTGTCGTACTTACGCCTGTATCTCTGACTTACGCCTTCGTAGGAAACGCATGACCGCTCACGAGTGTTTGCTGCATCCATGGTTAACCGGAGACCACAGTGATCGCACCACCCCCATCGCCAACAGCCGCTATCTCAACTTCCGGGACCGGCTGCGCGCCAAATATGACAACTGGGACAAATACGTTCTGCCCATTGGCCGCCTAGCCGAGTACTCCTCCCTCCGCAAGCTTCTCATTGAAAAGTATCGAATCTACGATTCGTGCTTCGGTAAGCGAGTGACTGCTGTCGCCACATGCCCACATAACAATTCCTGTTAACCGCAATTATCTGCCCGCAGACCGACGACAAGCAGCACCAAGATTCGTAATCAAGCCGCAGAGCGCGTTTGCTTACGAGGGACAAAGCGTCAAATTTACATGCCGCGTGATCGCAATCGCTGCTCCGACTCTCACGTGGTACCACACCAATCAAGAACTCCGCCAGTCGGTGAAATTCATGAAACGATACCACGGCGATGACTACACATTTATCATCAACAGAGTTAAACTCGAGGACCGAGGAGAATACGTGATACGTGCAGAGAATCATTACGGTTATAGAGAAGAGGTCGTCTTCCTCAACGTACAACGTAAGTCATGTCCCGACGCACTCTCTCACGCCTTAACACAGTGTTAAAGAAAAAACGATGCGTGGACAATGTGCTGCAATCGCCGCTGACGTACCTTTGTGTTTTCTTGCGTTTCCAGCTTTGCCAGTGCAAATACCGAAGTACAGGCCCGAACTTCTTCCGACGGTCCGTCGACGAGAACCTCTCGGCTACAACGTCTGGATGGAGACGATCGAGTCGGCACCGAGCTTCACCTTCTTGCTGCGGCCGCGCGTCATACAAGTCAGACAAACCTGCAAGCTGCTCTGCTGCTTGAGCGGCAACCCGCCACCTACTGTCAAATGGTACAAGGACAGAGAGGAACTTTCCAAGTACAGCTACTCTATGTCGCACGCTGACGGCGTCGTCACTATGGAAATCATTGACTGTAAGCCAGAAGACAGTGGCAAGTACCGATGCGTGGCAACCAACATTCACGGCAAAGATGAGACTAGCTGCGTCGTTATCGTGGAAGGTAAGTAGAGCTGCCTGCGTGCCCATTTGAACACCTCTATCGGAGAACGCATCAGTCCTCCACGAGTGATACCTGCTGAAGACGAAACAAACTATTATTTCGGTTCGGACCGATTTGAGAGAACGCCTCTCGTGTCTATTCTTACGTGAATATAGAATAGTTTGAAGATGTAATGATAACTGGCCACGTGACATATGGAAAATATAATACTTACCGAGCGTTTGTTTATAGGCACTGGGGAGACTGAGGAGCAATCAAAGTTAGCCCACGACCTCCTACATTCCGGAGGTAGAGCTTCTGCTGCATAGCTTTTCCCCGTTTCCCGCGCACTGCCCACTTACTCTTTCGTTTTCTCCTATAACCATCGTCATTCACCGAGGACGCCATGGACCTATTCGCATGCGATTTGAGCAAATGCACGCATAAAAAGACGCGCATCTGTCCCTTCAACACGAACATCCCGCAAACCGTAGCTTCGATACTGGTTCAAAAGCCTGATTCGCTTAATGCTCGACTAAAGAAGAAGATAAAAGAAAAAAAATGTCATATTGTCGCACAAAAAAAGGAAACAGCCATTTCGCTTCATCTATCAGCCTATATTTTGAAAAAAAAAATAAATTAGACGCAAAAATTGTTTGTAACCTTAATAAAGCAATCTGCTACTGCTCTTACATTTAAATAAAACCACATTGTTAAAGCGTCTCATGCGCTCGACAATGATATTTTCTGTTTCGTCACAATCTATTTTTGTTATTGTGCTGTTGAAACGTATGTTGGTATAAATTGTTTGTTCTTGTTTGTCCATTCTTACTAGTGCGGTAGATGTGATTTTAGAGAATAATTTTATGACGCTGCTAGCCAAACTCAGAACGCACTCGTATATTATTAATGGTTTTTCTTAAAGATTGCCGAGAGGAATTGTAACCCTACATTCTGATCTCGAATATGTACGCCGCGCAGTACTAAAAAAACCCTAAATTGTAGGAAAAACTTTAGTCACACAGTGTAAGCTTGATCGCTCTTGCTATTGCGAACGTATCCCACATCCCAGAAAGATCAATGGTCTACCGCGATAGGCAAACATACATAAGTGTGTATTACACAACCAAGCCTAAGGTACCGTTGATACTCGGTCCCCTGACAACAGTAATTAAGTTGTTGCTATTGACAATTTCAACCAATTTGCCGATTATGGCGTGATCCCTCATACTGACGGGTTTAACTGTCTTCCCTGCTGAAACGTTTCTTAACTCGCTGAAAGACCTCAAACCGTCGTAACGCCTGACATACTATAAGATGCGTATGCCCGTGAACGCACCAAATTGTTCCTTCGGGAAGCGCCAAAAAGCAATACTCTATTCTATCAAATCTATCAGATTGATTTACAGAAGCGCGTAGATGGCGCTTGTAGAAGCGGTCGATCGACCAACAAAAAAGTAACGCAAATTGTTACATCAAATTGTACAAAAGCAAATGCAGTACATCGGTTGACCCAATCGAAGAATGTCGAGTAGAAAGGTGGTGGGTGTAAACCACCTGCTACTACATACACAGGGCATGCGCACAGAGAGGGCACGGTTCTTGAATATGACAATGACGAAACTTTTAGATCGACGATTCATCGAGCAACCGCTGAAACCGGCACCGCCGCCAATCGTTACGATTCACAAGTCTAGTGGATACAGCGGCTACAGTTCCACCACGAGTCAGGGATACTCCAGTCAAAACACGTCGCACAATTACAGCAGTTCCACGAAACAAAACTCGACGAATTCTTCGTCATACAAAGTAAGACGTTAACGTGGACCCCGAATGCAGACGAGCCTATTTTTACCGATTTCTAACTTCATTATCAATATCAAATCCTGTCCAATGCCGCGGCCCCAACATATTGTTCATTTCCTCCCTTTCAGGCCAGCACGGATACTTCCACGTCAGACAAGCGTAGCGTTAAAAAATACGGCAGTAAACTCGACAGCACAGGCAGTCCCTCTAGATCGAGAAACACTACGAAAGAACTGATACGTAAGTATATAGTAGAATGGTTGGCACAAAAATTGGTATGATCATGATCTGTTCGTAGTAACAGTAAAAGAGATATTCAAAGCAATAATGAATGTCTTACGTATTATGTAATGCATATTCTGCATACGCGTTCGACAGATCCATCGGACGATTCGATGAGAGAGCCTCAATTTACAAAGAAGCTTAGTGATCTAACAGTCAATGATGGCGAACGAGTGGAGCTTACGGTAAAAGTTGACGGAGACCCAGAACCGCAAGTAACGTGGTCCAAGGCCGGCAAGGTAAGAGGATATCGCACTCGAGGCCCATTCCGAAATGCATCTATTTGACTTTTAAACGATTAATTATCGTAACAACGCTGTCACTGAATAACGTCACTCACTCTCGTAGACGCTCAGCTCGTCCGAAATAATTGACCTGAAGTACAAAGCCGGCGTAGCAACTCTCGCAATTAACGAAGTATTTCCGGAAGATGAGGGCGAGTATACATGCCAAGCAACAAACAGCATGGGTAGCGCTAGTACAACATGCAAATTGACCATCAAACGTAAGTCAATACATTTGATATCTGGAGTGATTACTGAAATGTGTGATACGAAAAAGAGACAGACAGAATTGTCGACTTTCTAGCAATGGACCAAGCAGCAGCGAAAAAGAAGGGCGCCACAGATGACAAACCTCCAAAGATCGTGGATCACTTGACTAGTATGTTCGTGAAGGACGGAGAGGCAGTAACATTGAGCTGTCGAATCATCGGCGCGAAGAAGTTCGACGTAGTCTGGCTTCACAACAATAAGGAAATCAAACCTAGCAAAGACTTCCAATACACCAACGAGGCAAACATCTATAAATTGAACATTGCAGAAATCTTCCCCGAAGACTCTGGCACATATACATGTGAGGCGTTTAACGACGCAGGAGAAAGCTTCTCATCATGCACACTGAACGTACTCGGTAAGACGAACTACAGAGACGACAGGCAGTTTGCCTGCTCCTGAGATAAACGGTTTACTCTAACTGACACTCTTTATTTAACACGGGTAGTTGCAAACGAAGAACCAAAGAGCCCAGTGTTCACGACATTCCCACAATCAGCGACGGTGAGCGAAGGCGAGTCGATCACTTTCACGTGCAAGACTGAAGCCGCGCCTTTGAAAGGTAAGCACAAATGATACCTATGCTCGTATGCGCGTTCTGATGATTCCCTGACATCGTATGGTATACGCGACAAACTCAATGTTTCAGTAACGTGGCTAAAGGATGGCAAAGCGATCTCAGAGACCAGCAGTAGATACCTTTTCAGTTCGGATGGCGACAAATCGTTCGACCTAGGTATCAAAGCATGTACAGCCAGTGACGTAGGCCAGTATGTGGCACGTGCGATCGGTAAAAAGGGTGAGACAAACGGCGCTTTTGCCCTTAACGTTACCAATCCGGCCGACGTCTGAGACCAATGTCACACGTCAGATCCCGCACGCCAGACATCTCTACAACGAGGTAAAAACACCGTGTACCCGCAGACCTAGTTTCGTCCCGCACGCCAGACGTGCTCTCTAACACCCACCCGATTGCTTCTCTTTTATAGCTTCCATTGCGAGGCATAACGACAAAGGTGTGCACGATAGAACGATAAATTTAAAACTGAACGCACCGCCTAGCTATGTTATTCGTGTATAATGAAAATGAAAAATGAAGAGGACGAAGAAAGAAAAGGAAGCAAAAACAAAGAAGCGCAAATTGAAAAGCACCTCACACTACACTGTCATTGTACTGTAAACTGCGCAACCTATTATTGGTAAATTGTGTTTTCTTTCTGTGTGTTTGTCATATCGCATAAATCGCGCCGTTTTTCGGTTAAACATGAAACCGTCGTGCCCAGGACACGGACAGCACGCGCGCCACATATACGCTAATAATCACTGAGCTTCGCTACAAATACGACTGGGCATACTTCTTAAGCACACAGTGCGGTGCGTAACTGCGGCCGATCTGCATTGCGTCGTCGAATTTAATGAAGAAGCAGGAACTGCGCTATACGGAATTCCAGCAAGATATGCCAGCATCCTCAAACAATTCAATATTTATCTTGCCGGAACCCCATGTATGCGCTACGTGCTAACGAACGACTGACAACGCAATTCAGACCCCTAACTATATTTATAATGTCGCTGACACGCATCTCATTATTCCACGTACTCGTACGCACTGTCGTGTTATACATGTTTGAAGACTGCTTCCGTTACAAAATTTATGATAAATAAATTTTATGATTCAAACGTACTGTCTTCATACCTTTCTTCCCTACCATACGCCACATTTATGTATGTAAGAAAAAGTTCAACAAGCAATTGTAAATGCCGTAATAGGTGGTTCGGACAAACTGATGTATTCAGAAGGGGTAACAAAGCGTGAGAAACTTAGAGAAACAAACAGATGACTAAGGCTTGGGAAGAATTATTTTCCTGTGATTTTTTAATAATGCATTACAGCATTACATCATTTCACACGACATCCACTTGTTTTAATTGATTCAGTCCTACAATCGTGCCACAACGAAGGTTGCGACGCGGTCCGAAGGGCCTAGGGACGTGCCGCGGTACCAATTCTGAACCGACAGTACGTGCACATAAGAGAAAATAAGGAGCGTGAGTGTGTGTACCACCGGTTGAAAATTGAAATGGGGACGTCGTTTTCTTCGTTCGTATGATTCGCTGTTAATGGATTAAGCACTATGCAATGTGCCTCCAAATATACAAAATGCGCACACCGCGACCAGCTCAGCTGGCCTGAAAGGGTTAAGGGGCTCGGCCACACAGAATATTATGGTTTATCAGTTCAAAGCATCCCAATTTTGAGTTAATGCAATTTTCGTGCAAGTCATCAATTTCTTCATCGTGTAAATTCAAGTACGTATCCTTCCATCTATAGTTATTGTTTGACAAGAACAATATATTTATACCCGCCACACAAGCAAACTTTAGTTGGCATAATTCCGGACAACCCTTGAATACCGTAAAGCTCGTTGTTTTCACCTGATTCAAATTTTTGTAACTAATTTTCTCGCTGCAACTCGGTGTTTGTGTACTGCTGATACTGAACAATTTTGTTTCAGCTGACTTATCATCTGAATCTGTAACAAATATAGCTTCCATTTATCGCAATAGTAAATATCAGAAAAAGTTAATTTCTTCCGACAGGGTACTGCTTACAAGTGAAGAAGAACGTATTCCCATATACGGTAAAGACGTCAGCAGTTAACGCAAACGCATGATCGGGTAATTTGACAGTCTGCCAGTTATCCAATACCGGATCATATATGTAAACGTAATATTGTAGAAGGAAAAGTTTACCTTTCCTCACGCAATGAGGCGGTACTTCTGAGAAATTTTCGGGAACGTTTGCCACTTTCCTCCAGTGGCCTGCAAAGCTTTGTAACAATTATCAATCTTACTTACAACTCTACACATCATTACCTGTGTGTATGTCAAGTATGTCGACAGAGTTCAACTTTAATCTATGCCGACCTGTTCCGCCCACTATCGCTAATTGATTATCCAAAAACGCTACAACCATGTGCCTTCGGCCAGTGGGTGACCTGTAAAATATTTCACGAAACATTTACATTTTGGGCGTCAAACACAAATACATGAACATTTAAATGTCATGACGCACTAATATGTCGCCAATCACCTGGCTTGGTAGTACCATCGCTGTGAGATAAAACAGTAACGCCAAATCTCCATATTAAAATTTCCAGTTCCAAATCCCCGCTCACCTCCGACCACGTATACGCTGGAACCTGTGTACAAATCATTACAGTAAATTCTTTATCGCCAAACGGGCAACATACGTTTGTAAATAATTATTTCGTCCTGTCAATTCGCACCTCTCCCCGTTGCTCCTATACCAACAATTTCCTTCTTAACACAAGCCCTTTCGCAGTCTTTCACTTCTAAAAGCTGAGACAATTTTGTACCATCCCAGCAATAAATGTATGCCTTCCTATTTGAAAACTTATCGATTTTATAGCCAACTTTACACTGCATAAATATTGGCCTATTATTGTTATCTGGGTGAATGGTAAGCGGCTCCTAAAACTGTATCCATTACCAAATGCCAAAACTGTGTAATGCATTAATGTTGAGTGCAAAAAGATATGTATATATATGATACATTCTTCAGATTTTGATGACACTCAATAAAAATTGTCATGGTGTCGACAGGCAAGATTTACAATAATACATGCTGATATTTTGTATATGGAATTGCACTCACTCCATGACAACGGGACCATGTAATTGATATACGATTCACATAGTCTTGTGAAGCTCTAATGCATTTACTCTCTATCAACTGCAGAATATTCTGCTTCGTCAATTGTGTAAGAGAGTCTATTGGCAATTCCTCAAATCGGTCTAAACACATGGCTACACACAGATCTTGTAATACATTTAAACGCATTTCTTGTGCTAGCATCCATATATCGATTACTTTCTCCGGTTGTAACCATTTTGTAGCTAGCGTGCCTATGATATCATCAACCAACTGATCAACTGCATACAAATCACATAATTTTAATAAATCTAGCAATTGTGTAATATCCTCTGATGCAGCTGCTATAAGGGAGCTCTTGACGTTCCAAGGTGGTTTTACAATTTCTCCATCATGAATCCAATCAATGAATGTCTGAAATATCATTATATCAAAATTAGAAGCATCTGAAGGTAAACAATGGTGGTAGATGTCAAATGCAATAAAACTTGTGTGTTCCTTCACAAACTGCACACGTAGTAGTGTAGTTAGCAATACATATGTTTAAACAAACATTCTAACAATACCATGTTCTTGTGATAAAACAAGAAAATTTATTTCACTAACCTTTAACGTTTTGGGATCAATATCAAAATTGATGACATGTACTTTCTCCATAGAATCCTTGAAGTTGTGGGAAAATAAAGCTGCAAAATATCTGCTCACTTGTGAAAGTTTTTCCCTATCAACAGTGATGTCATAATTCCTGAGCCTCAATGTTATTGTATTGTCAGATTCAAAACTTTCTTCCGCCATTTTGCACGTTATTACAACTTTATTTACTCTCTAACAGGCATCCCTGCAACATGTCCTTCAGCCAGTGTCATCAGATCCGGCCTAAAACCGCACACTTGGCGACCGTAGTGGGGGAAAACGCAAGGTGTGTGCGTGCCGTGTCTGTGAGCGTCGCGCGCGCACCGCGTGCGTACAAGGAAGCCTCGACGGTGCGCACGCGGCGCTCACAGACACGGCACGCATACAACTCTCGCCTTCCCCCACCACGCGTGCCGCAATGCGGCAGGATGCCACTTCTGAGATCACTGGCTACTACTTGCTACTACTTCTCTCTCTTCCCCCACCACGCGTGCCACATGTGACAGAATGTTATTTCTGATGACACTGCATGGAAATGTGGAATCCGTTACTACCGCCATCTTGAGAAATGTCAGCCAGTGACCGTCAAGCACTGCCCCGACATCTGTAAACTTTCACTTTTCCACAACTAATTCCAAATGCTAAGAATTTGGCGGGCGCGATGGAGGGAGGAGTGTGTGGTCTTGTGTCCTACACAGTAAATTCCTATACCTCAATGCTTGATGATACTCCCGGGTCGACAGTTCAAAAGTAAAATAAGAGGGAATTTTGTGCAACGTATTTTTAACCTGTTTATATTATGATCGCGCGTTTAAGTGCTTACTCGTTTGACCTTTTATGCATTAGAACACTTCTCAACTCCTGTATATCATTTCATAAGATTGGAGGTTCTACATTTTAAGCATTGTGCAATTAATAATTTTTAAATAACACAACAGATACTCTTGTCTTTAGATCATTAGCATTTTCAATAAACTGGTACAACTTTATATTTTGCGCCGGATAGTCTACACGTAACCGTAATATTTGCAAATGTTACTCCTAAACTTTTAAATTGCATTACCATCTACACGATTATGTGGGATCAGGAGCCACAGGACATACAGGCTAAAACGAAAAAGTGGATTACATTGATTCGAACAGGAAACTTAAACTGCATAGCTCAAGATGTTCAGGTAACTCATGTTGTCATAATATACAACTTATCGTTTTTGGATTTCCAAAAGCATTCTTCCAAATGAATACATAGATTACAATTAAATCTTCTTTTAGGAAACTATTTCTCATCAAACAGAGGATAAACTGAATAATGCAATTTTTAAGTGCCTATTATATTTATCTCATGCCGCTGACAAGTGTGATAAACAGAATTATACTGTAGGGAGACATATATTTGAATTAGCAGATCTTTTTTGTACCAACTTAACAAAAGTGCTAGATTATGATAAATTTCTGTTAAGTGTATATCATATAACCCGTTGCCTGGTAGCTATGCGCTTATATGACGAAGCTGGAAAAATATGTCACAATCTTATATTGGGGAAACGAGAAAGAGAAAATTTCAACTCTGATGAAATATTCATGAAACTAGTGTCTCTTTGGCGTAATCCTATTTCTGAAGCATTCAGAGCCTTAGAAGTAGAACCACTATGTCCAAAAATATATGACAATTTAAAGACTGTTGTGAGAAATGAGTTGAGAGTTATTCAAGTATTGTGTAACAAGTTTACAAAGCAACTTTTTGTAAAAGTGCGTGCATATTTAGATAAAGTGGCATCAATCAACCGAGCAAAATCACACAAGGTGTTTGATGATTTTTATAAATATATATTCAAATTTATAGAGTTTGAGGAGTTACCATTTGATGATGTCAATAAATATGCACTGTGCAGTGATACTCTTGGCATAATTAGTCGAATAGTGTGTGAAAACATGATTCAGGAAATTGATACTGCAGAAAATATTTTAAATGTCACATATTCCTATTTTATGACTGTTATGTCCAGAAACGATGAATGTTATCGTTGCTTTGAATTATTAAAGAACATTTGCATGTCAATTTTAAAACCAGTCGACCAACTGACCCCTGATGATGCGAAAAATATTAGCAAGTACGCTATGGATTGCACACTAATAGGAGAGACATATGGATATGATGGTGCTGTGAAATCAATAGCCATCAGTACTGCTCGGATACTTGAACCATTGTGCATGCGCTGGGAAAACAATCTAAATATGGGAAAAAGACAACTTATTGAACATGGAGTTTTACTCGCAACAATAAAATTAATTACAGCCATCGATGCTGTCTTTTTGAAACAGACATCATTTAAATGTAAGTGTCAAGGAGACTTGTGTACAGTTAGTAAGGATCTGTACAATGCTACTGTAACAAAGATTCAATGTATTAATTTGGTTACCAAACTTACAAAGGATGAGTGTTCAAAGGACATATGTATACTCACATGCAAACTTCTCAAACAAAGTGTATCAGCTATCAAGGAGATGAGAAAATGCAAATGTAAACTCTGGGTACGGCTTTGGTCCACATGCGGCACGCTAATACACAACATGGGCATACGGTCAAAAAATTTTTACAATGAAACCTGTCTCTTATACAGTCTTCTATGTTCCTCTATAATTCATTTTGAGGGAATTCAGACGAAAAGTTTGTACCTGACAAATTTTGAGAACCCTTTGAGTTCTTCACTACATAGACTCAGTACAGCCCATTACAGTGAGGGAATGTATAGAGAGGCCATGACGATGTCAGCTTTGAACGGTTTACTCAGTTATAATGATGCAAATTCAAAAGTGTTTCGAATGTGGGCGGATATCCTCCATAAACGCAACATTACCAACTCCAATGAAAATCTATCTATGGTCGCATGTTTGCGAGTCGACCGTGAAAAAATTAAGAAAATAATAGGACTCGATGTTGAATTTTCGGAATACAACCTTACACAGTTATGTCTACGAGAGGCAAAAGCGCTACAAGAAGCAAAAGTCAACCTTTCACATGCAATTCTTGTTATCTTTGACGAACTACGTGCACTGAGAGCACCTCTTTTGCAACGCAGTTACATCGCGCAAATGTTAGGGTACCATTTGCTGAGCTTCGACCATGAAGAATGTATTAAGGATTGCTTAAAAGAATCGATCTCTAACTTAAATCTTGAAAAAAGCAATTCGGTATCCGTTACTTGTTCAGAAGCCAATCTTAAATTTTATGAATTTGTGAATGAATTAAATGCAAGGAATAGGCGAATTCAAGCGGACATAAAGGATAAGAATATTTTCTTGGATCCCACAAATCGTTCGGATGCACAAGCAAGTGAGTCCTGCGACGTTATTCCGGCATACTTCTCTATGAACATCAAAGAAGATATTCGCATTATGATAAATCTGGAAGATTCATTGAAGAGTTGGGGCAAATGCTTTCCACGACTCCTGGTAAGTATCGCCTTCGTTGGCAGTGGTTGATGCACGATGTACCTCAGCTATAAACTTTTACATTGATAGGAGGAAAGAACAGAAAATTGGATATTGACACTTACGCTTCATACGTTGATAATTGCCGGTGAATATGCCCGACTTTTTCGTAATCAGGATTGCGAAATGAGAGCATGGATACTTGCACATAAATTGGCGACTAAATTGCAAGATTATCGTGCAGTCATTTATGGTACAGACGTTTATCCTGAGTCATGAACCAGCTTGCTTTTATATGTGCTCATTCAAGTATTCGATTAAAACGAGCGAAATTTGAAGTTGTAAACGTAACTAACGCAAGCGTTCCGTCGTAGTCACTGGTCGCGCCATCTCATTGAGGCAAGTCAATGACGACTGGATCACTGATGCTAGGCAACACGCCGTTAACCTGAGGAAATCCAATGACGAAGAAACTCTATGTGCCATTGCCATATTTTGGATAAGTTTGTCTGATTACTATTTCGAACTTGGTCAGGTATGTTTATGCAACGGTGCCATCAAATTATCTGGCACCGCTACGGCTGCTGCTGCTGCTACTGATGATGATAAGAGAGCATTCAATGTTTTGTATTTCCAATTTAGTACGATGATGCCCGACAGTTAATTGACGATGCTAGGAATCTACCAAGCGTATCCTTCCTATCGAACTTCTCAATATATTTGCTTAGCTTGGATACGATCATACGAAATTATCAGTTTTACGAACGTAATGTCAACCACCATACGTATACATCTTACATCGTCGAATGTCTCTACACCATGATAAATTTGCACGAATCGCTGACCGTGAAGAAATGTAACTGCATTACGTCCACTGCCTATACGCTTTATTGCGTACAACGTGAGAATACCGTACGTTATCATTACATAACATAAAACATTTTCTGTGTTTCAGGGCGGAAAAGAGATGAATTTCTATTTGCGTACGACACACTGTTTGCAGCCTCCGTAAATATGTCTTCCAGGATGAATAGTATGTTATCATTTCGAGAGATATCGGCACATTTGGTGAATCGGCTGAAAGCGGCGCAGGCGTTAGGCGTAACAATTCGAATCGCCGAATTACTAAAATCGTTGTGCCTCATTGATCTTTCGCGATCGAAATTGGACGAGTGCGAGGTCAAGCTCCAGGGTCTGGAATATATACTGAACATGGGCGCATGTTGTCAGTTGACGGAAGCAAAGCGTACGGCGGGCCCATTGCTACCGCTGGAACCGACGAAATTAGTATGTCCATCGAATAAGACGGCTGCTTTCGCGATTGATCTTGTCCGAGATATACCAGAAAATGGCACGTCACCTGTACTCAACAGCAAGCCTTTCATACCGCCGGCCTGTCTACAACGCTCCAAATGTAACTGTTATGCGTGCCGAGACCCCTCATGTCAATATTTATTTTTTGTGAGCACGTACATCAGAGGACAAATACATGCATTGCGTAATGAAACGGAGGCAGCTTTGACACATTTTCACGGTGCTTTCAAGATCGCTGGAAATCTATTCCGGAGAGACAAAATTGCCGCATCACGCCAGGGATTGCTATCCTGGCATGAACGCTTTTACATTGTCGACTATGCGCTGTTACTCCTTGATTTCAGTTCCTTCCTGTCGAAGGAAGATTCACTTCCAAGATATGAAGAAGCGCTTCAAGTCGCTATGTTAGCCGATGATTTATGTACCGTCTATGGACTGAAAGGACATCCAGTGTGCCTGTCCTGTCGAGAATTACTCATTGACATCCGTTTGCAACTTCTATCGAACGAATCTCAACGTCGTACCGGTAATTTTATTCCAGAATTTTTGGTTCCTCATCCAAGTGAGAACGACGTTACGGAGTACACAAATGACTCAAAAGTTACCAAGACGATGTGCATTACACCAATGGCCTACAACATTAACGGCAAGAAACCACCTTCCGTTCGAAGAAACAGAACACCGCCTGTTGTAAAGTTAACGAAAGTCACTATAAATCTCAGCGATGATGATGAAGAAAGTAGTCCTCTAGTGACACGGACCACCATCCGGAAGCGAACTCTCAAGCCAGTACGACGAAAAATTTTAGATGCCGATTATAAAGTAGCGAAAGGAAACACAGTGGAAAATCATTCGGTGAAAGATATTGTACCGAAATTAACACTATCGGTGCCCGTTCTGTCGGACGATTTATATAATTTTCCAAACAGTTTGAATGAGCCTATAACGAAAGAAAACATGGACAAATTGGTGGACATGGTCGAAAATCTTAAAATGGATTCACACATCCATGGTAAAGGGACAAAACTGATAGAAGTACGTCGTTCCAAACGATTATCACGGAACGAACATACTAGGAAAATGAACTAGGCAGTCAAAATGTTCAAGAAGATGATTGACAAATAAAAAATCGAATCCTTGTGGTCGTACGAGTGAGAGGAATGTAATGTCAGAAGGTGCTGGTCGTCAGAATATAAGATCGTACATAACAATACTGGTTATGCATCGACGACTACTTCCATATGAAGACTACATTCAACGAGTAGCGAGATGGCCGTGCATATCTAAAACGTTAGAGTGGAACGAAACACTCTTGGTACGGTAACCAAAGAAACAAAGGTTGTAAGTAAATTCTATTTCTATTAAAAACGATGTGAAGTTTCATTACTGTCCAAAAGATCTGGCCGTTACTACATGTACATATAGTATAACACAATGTATTTTTTTTTTTCCTTGGAATGAAATATACTTAGTACCATGTGATAAATTTGTTACTGAATTAATAGTGTTCTCAGAACATATTTATTTAAACGACCAAGATATATGTATGTGCACGCACTAAAGACGTGCGGAGATCAGGTCTTGTTCAGATTTACTACATGAGTTAATTTCCGAAGAGGTCTATGTTACACTGTGTTTCTCTTGAAGTTATGGTTAACTTGTGCGATAAGCATCCAATCTTTCAACACTACATTCAGTGGACAAGGACTAAGTCGATATACCATTGGTTTTTTATAGACATAAGCGACGCACATATTCATCATATTTAATGTAATCTGAGAAACGATCCAATGAGTTCGACGTCAGCGGAAGAAAATAAAAAAAAGAAAGGACGGAACTTCGTAGACTGTCCACAAATGCCGACAAATGTTTTTACACGGCTGTAGAGCAGTACAATGCTATCATTAGTCGCGCCACAATAGTAAATAGCCAGATTGCGTAATATCGACGCTTGGTACTACACGCGTATATTAATACTACATCCCTATACAAAAACTGAAAGAATTATACCACAAATCAGATTATGGCAGACTTCATTGGAAAACAATCAATTAGATTAAGGCATTATCCGAGAGAAGGGTATTTGCTTGCTTCTCATACAATATCAGGGGATAAAAGACGACCGACCGTTCGTTTATAATACCAATATATTTTCGCAATTCTTCAAACGCTTCGTCCTCTGTCCCTACGTCCCATTGAAAATTTGGCAAGAGTGTCACTTAACATCTACTCGTGCGTGGGATGGGGGCCCAATACTATTTACATGGGACTTCTAAGCATGACACGCTATATAATAGAGGCCCGTGGCCACTGCTGAACGATACGATACACAAGTTGAGAATGCGGAATTGACGAGCTTTCAGATGGATGGAGTCAACTGTCGATCGATATTATGGCGCCTGAATCTATCAAAACGCGCTTGCTGAATGTAGTCGATATATACGTATATACCGATATAGTACAAGATATTCCGAGTAAGAACTTCTCAAAAAACACTCATAAACGGACATCGTCGTGTTCGCCGCGCCGGGAGGCACACTTCGATCCCGACGTTACCATCGATTGGACGCATATATGTATGTGCGCACGTGCGTACATTCGTGTACGTCAATCTGTGCACTATTCCATTAATTCGGGAATCAAAGTCATACGTTTTAATACCAATCTTGCTTGTCCTTCCGACAACCTCAATCGTAATTGCACCTTTCCGACATAGGCAACGAGAAATAGTATTAATTTGTTGAATTGTTCATGAAGAAACAGCAAACGTGTACGTTCTATCGCAGGTTTCTGCATTCTATGCGAATAGCGATGAACTTGCAATCATCAACATAATCCAGCTTTCCATAAGTATCAGTAATTTATCAATCTGGAGTATATATCAGTAGCGATTGAGCGAACGGCAATTCGGTGTGGAATTTATAACATAACAGTAGACATCGTACTGTATCATTTGTACAGTTTTAAAAGAAATTAACTTTCTTAAGCTGCCAGGCTTTATGAATGATGCACTGACTATACCGATGATTGTCAAATGAAATAGATTTTTGTATGTGCAAGCGTTGAACACAATCGGTATACTATATAATGCCGTAATTGTAACACGACGATCTGGATATTGGGGAAGACTATAAACCGATTATACCGAATCTACGTTTGCACAATCACACATCTCATGACGTCACGCTTACACACACCTTTGACATTGTCGAGAGGACAAGCATTGCGTTTTTTGGGCGAAGACACATTCACACATTCATACAAGGCCGCACACAGAAACACACTGGCACACAACAGAACATACACGCGTCGTGCGTTAACGAGTAAAAAAAAATACAAAACCTCCCTACAGATTGACGTACGGCGACGATGGATTTAGTTCGTTATATAAATAAATACATACATATAATAGAGAAATACATAGGGTGATGAGCGTAGGCTGAAGCCTGGAGACCTGAGAGTCGTTGAAACGCATGAATGCAGCGTGTCATTTAAGTACAAGGATGTGAGCATGTCCCCAGCCTCCGTGACCTACGTCGGTCAATCATAAACTGTTGTGTCGCTGTCATCGTCATTGTCATCGTAGTCAGTCGATCAAAGAAATCTGGGCATGACAGGTCAGACAAATTCTCTTCAAGCATATTATGCATTTATGTTTATCGGATTGACGAGTTTAGCACACGAACGAATGAAAGTCTTGGCAGTGCACGCTGAATCATTTTTCCTTCCAACTCGCTTGCTTTCTCTTTCTCTCTGTCCCTCTCTCCCTCTCATGCGTTTTCCGAAAACGTACGAGTACAAGAGAGAAATGACGGCCGTCAACGAGATGCTCAAAAGGAAAATTGGCCAGTCTTATGTCCATTAAACATAAAATGCAATTCAAAGGAAAATTGTTCGTCGTTGTATTACGACGTCTATATATGTTTTCGATGCGTTTGATCTACATAATTCCTGGCGATAAAAGGATTCGTACGTAAAATACACGAAAATAGCTCTGCGTATGTACAATTTTCGTTTCAAAAACCCTTTTCGAAGTGCAATCGAAAGAGCTGGGGGCGACCTAGAACCCCAGTTATATAAAACACCCCATCGCTCGACTCATCTATTGCGCGTCGTTCTTAACATTATATGATAATAACTATCTGTAATGGGCAGCGTTAATAATGCTGATGGACGAGACAAAAACATTGTAGCATAGGTAATAAAGTAATAAAAATGAATAGTAAATGCAATTGCGTAATGTTAAAAATACTAACAATTCGCACGACGTTCGGAAACCTCGTTGTAAAAGTCCGATTATTGTAAAATGCTAGCAACGGTACCTCAGATCCATATACAGTCTTTCGAAGTCGGTTCGATAAACGAAATTTAAAGAGAACAAGAAGTACTAACGTCAAGGAAAATTGATACTTATTACGATATACGTAAGTAGGCCTAGATTAGACAGAGCTGCTCTCGTAACTCTTACTTACTTGATCTTTAACGTTACTTCAATTGCCTTATTGTAATTGTTATCTTTTCTTCCTTCCAATCATTCATTCATTCATTCATTCATTCACTCATTCATTTTCCATTCTCTCTCGCTCTCTCAATAGAGCATTCATTCTTCAACTTATAATACATATATAATTTCCCTCTCTAACTAGTTCGCTACAATCCATGGAGGTGTGTGTTGCGTGATTCTTTGCTTTATACTTTTCTTATGTGTGTCTGTGTGTGTGTGTTGCTGTGTGTGTGTATATATATATATATATATTTATTTATACAGATGCATATATATTTATATATATATATATATATATATAACATATTAATAATTATATATCGTAATGAAGTTAGTAGGCATAGCCACTCGTGCTCGGATCACAGACTACTCGCTGTCGCACTCTCGTACAGACAGTCTGGTGGACACTATGGCTCTTTTCATTTAGTCTCTTATACGTGTACGTTGTCTTATTTATGTATGTATGTATGTATGTATGTATGTATGTATGTATGTATGGGCGCGCGCGCCCATAGACATCAGCTCAGTCAGCAATCTAACGGCACGTTTAATCATTGTCCCCGACTTACGATCATGTAGCGTGCAAAAGAGACTTGTACACGGCCACGCTATGAAGTTTAACCGAAATTTCATTAAGTTTCGTTCCAAATGAATTGAATACTATTCTACATGCTGATCGTCTACGTTATCGTTCGGCGGGTGCACCGCCGAGCCTTAATGTGTGTCCACGAGCGCATATCGATATGGCCAATACATACCGATATGAACAGTACACGCGGGACACATCAATAGTCCCGTGGCTATTGTTCCGTGGCTAGCCCTAAAGAAAATCGCCTCTGTTTTACGGCGCGTTGTGTTATTCACATGACGTGTATATTTGTACATATGTAACGAGGTGTATCTGATGCATGAAGTGGAGGCACTAGTCAGTGTTTCTGGAGAAGGTGACGGTTCCTGGAATGGGAGTGAGAATGTTGTGTCAGCAGGCGTTAGTCTCCTCTCCTTCGAGCGTGCACGCCACGTTTTCTAGTCTATGAGCTAGGTGCAGTTTGCGACAGCCTGCGTCTGTCTCCAAGGCCTCTAGGATCTGAAATTGATACAAGCACACGCACACACGCGAGTGAAATAAGGTTCGAGAAATGCGCCGTCTGGCAACGCGCAAGGACGTGAAGCAAATACGTGATCGAAAGACTTACTTGTTCGTAATACTTGCTGACGTAGATGTAGAGTTCTTTCAATGCCGCGATCACGTCGAATTCGTTCGCGTGAGACGCGCTCAGCTGTTGCATGGCACTGGACATTTCTTGATCTGTAATCTGTGGCAGTCTCTGGACATCAGTATAAAACCGGCCGACCTTCTCCCTATAGTGGGGTATATCCTTGGCAAAAAGCAACTTGTTAGAGGGTGAGTCTTTACCTAGCCTGTGCTCAGTCATCGAACACGAGTCCATGAACGTTTGAGCTATCACAGATAAGCTCGAATCTACCGTCGTGGACTTGTTAATGTCGAACATAAAGTCCGGGTTCTTGATAAAGTTCACCCAAAATCTCAGTGGCAAACTGTTTGATTTCCATGCGTGCGCCACTTCCGGATCAACGATACCGTGCTGCTTGGCGGCCTCGTCGAGGAGATCAAAGAGCCATTTGACGGCACTGGGCAATGCCTCATTAGCCGTCAGTATGGTATTTAAGAAATCGTCGACAAACTTTTGCACAGTCCCCTTGGTCGACAACAGTCTTGTGAGGAATATCTCCGGTATAGCTTTGTGCGTTCGCTCGGGATGATGATGTTTGCTACCAGTAAAACCCATGCCGGGCGGATAATGTACCTCCTCGACGGGCCTCACTAAATGGTAGAGACGTTGATTACCCCCGTGCCCGGTCTCCACGTCACCATTCGCCGTGATAATAGGCGGCGAATGTTGAGAATCGAAGTAAAGACCGCTCACAGAATGATTGTACATCATCGGACTAATTAAGCCGTGATTGGGCGTGGATGGAAGATGAGTGGACGAACGATGATTGGCATGCCGATGCAGATGATGGTGGTGGGGATGGTGATGATGAATCTGTTGTTGCTGCGGTTGCTGCTGTTGCTGTTGCGTAGAATGATGATGATAATGCGAGGGTTTGCAATTGTGACAGGGCGGTTTGCACGTGACGGAGAAACCGTCGTTTTGTCTGGGAATCAGAGACATCACGGCCGACTCTTTGACCCCGTAATGAGCGAGGGTGTTTATCTTCTTCCATTCGCCGTTGCACTTAGTCGTCAGATCTTCATCCTGAAGAGTTAAATGGCCGCCTCGGCCGTGTCTCCACTCCAGATCGACGTGATGAACAGACGGCCTCAATGAGAAAGGTGTATTTTTGTAGAGAGCGTCCAAGATCTTCGATTTGACTTGACTAATGGTGTCGCAGTCCAAAACCTTGCATTGTATTTTCTCATCTAAGTCGTCTTGAACAACGTGCAAAGTGACGACACTGTGCTCGATCTGTTCCCGCAGGAGTCTTTCTTCCGACAACGAATATCGGGCGTCGTGCGTTATCACATCGACAGGACCCTTCTCTATCTGATGCTTTATCGCCTTAAAGAGTAGAAAAAGAGACGAGCCGGCATAATCCTTTAAATAATTATACATACAAAGCGCCATCCAATTTGTAAGCATTTTCTCGACGACGGATTCTGTTCTTCGTAACATGAGTTGTGGATGCTTCGTATTTACCGCTTTGTCGATCAGTCTTAATAAGAGATTCATAAGTATGTCAGTCGCATATTCCATTTTACCCATCAAAACGACCATAAGCAACGATGCAACGTTCACTTTATCTCTAATATTGAAATCCTTCTGAGCTTCCAGGGTCTCAATAAAGGTCAGCACGAAGTACTTGTTATTCACCAGCTGTTCGAACTGAATCATCGCTGCATCGTAGTTTGTCCGAGAGACGTTGCTGCGGGCTCTCGGGTCGTTCAAAATGGGATGATCTATGACGCCGGGGAAAAAGACTTTCATGATATAATTTTTATGATCCAACGTTGGTATCCCCGACGACTCGAGATCGGCAGTGAGATCCGTCATGTCGGTCTGCAGTTCGGCGAATGCTTGCTTGCACTCCATCCTGACGTTGCTCTCGAGCGTATCCATCTGTATTTGTATTCTCTTGTATTCCCTCTCGGCTTGCGTGCTCTTACGTCTGTAAATTACCAGCACGAGGACAAAGAGGAAGACAAGTCCGAACGTACCAGCAGCGATGCCAGCAATGGCCTCCGGCGGTATAGGATATGACTTGATCACTTCGTAATGGAGATATCCAATGGGAAAGCGAAGGCTGCGACCTACCCGCACCACAACCAAAGGTAGTCCGTTCTCCGTCTTTCGTCCAAGCTCGTCCGTGTCGGCTGGTTGCTGATCGGGCGGTGTGCAAACGAGCTGCGTCAAAGCGAGTGAAGTTACGTTACAGGGCAATGAGCCAACGGTAACATTTACGTCGGACTCGTCGCTCGCATAAATCAGATTCTCTCCCTCGATAACAAGCGTGTCGCCCTTATACAACTTGATGTTGCGCGGGAACGGAAAGAACTTGGGATCCTCAACGTACAGCAATCGGTTTCTCAGACTCTGGAAGTGCTTCTCTAGATCACGCACGCTTTCAACATTATCCATGATGAAAGCAATTTTCAGAGAGAGCTGAGACTCCTTCGGTCGCAATGATTGGGGTGAAGTGTTGCCGCTGCCGAGTACCGCCGCCGCTGACCGCTCGCTGCGTCGAGCCGAGATGAACCTCTTAGCTACACTCGGGCTCGGACATTCCATTTGCGTGGGATTCAGTACGGTGCACACGGTCCCATTGACAGGCAGCGGCTCATTCTCAAAGTACACTTCCATCTCCGGTTTCTGTATGGTATCCAAATTCGTTCCGTGAACAGTGATCATGCGGCCACCGGAGGCGAAACTTCGTAACGGTTTGATTTCCATTATAGTCGGATCGTGGGTATAATTGTACGGATTCCCAACGAGGGTGCGATTTGCCCCGTCTATGCTCAACGTCAAACGATGAATTCGTCTTACGCGACCCGACTTGCTCGTCACACACGTCAACCTTGTGCTGCTCGCCTGCGTAGCATTCACGTGGCATGGCATTTCATCGAGATAGGCTGAGATCTTGCTGCCGATATTGAGATACATGCCCGTAATGGCAAGCTGTGTACCGCCGCTCTGCGGCCCAACAGACGGATACACACCAGACAATCGTATGTCCTTGTAATTAAAGAGCACCGCGCTTTCCGTGTATCCAGCGATATTGCCGACTACTACGGATGCGGTGTCGGTAGCTTCGTGCCTTCCTGTCCGACACATTATACGAACCGATACCTCGTAGTCGACCAACGTGCACGGAGTGTTGCCAATATGGATCTTACCCTCAACGTCGCTCTCTTTCAAGCCTAGATTGCTGCCTTCTATAGTGACCAGTGTACCTCCCTCGATCGGTCCGCTCAGAGGTTTAATCATGTCTATTCGTGGCTTTGGACATTCGGTGAACGGCGAATGCAAACACGAATGTCTATACACGCAATTGATACCGCACCAAGTACACTCGAAACGGGCGTCCCTCGTTACGCAGAGAGAACAATCGGCATGTTCTCTATGCGAGCCCAAAACTTCGCATTTATAAAGAATTATCGTTGTCTGGTCCACGTGATGATTGGTATTCCATACGACCGTCACCTGTGCCTCGTACTCCCCCGTAACTGCTTCGTACGAGTAGACTGTTTTATCACAAACGATAAACCGACTAGTATCGACGCGCGCTTGCACTTTTAGATTGGCTCCCTCGATGGTGACGATACACTGAAATCCGCTGTGACCGACCTGAGGATGCGGTAAATTCTCTACTTCGAGTACAATTTCCTTCGGTACACTGTTCGGCAGCATTAACGGTTCCTTGCGGCGCACAAATCTCGGACAGCTTTGCGCTCCATGTGCTGCAGCGAGAGTAGCTTGATTCTATAAAAAAATAAATAACAGAACCCCCGTTCCATTACTACTGCTACTGTCTCTACTATTTAACTACGTAAAGTGTTTGAACGAAGGGGGGCCCGACCGGTGACAAGGAATTGGCATCACCCACATCCATCCATATACCACAGAGCACTACTCGTATACTCACATTCTCTCCCGATATAATTCCTTGACAACTGCTATTATGCGTGCATTTGTTATCGTAAATGCACCAACTGCATGCCCATTGTGACGTGACGCACTCTGTACACACAGTGTGTCTCGAGCAATCGAAAAATGCGAAGTTGCGTGAAACAAAGTCCTTGTTCGTCTCGCTAGAGCGCACGGATAACGGCACGAGCGCATGATCGGCTCCTTCAGGAATGTTAGGTCTCTCAGCAACCGGTGGAGTAGGACAGGAAAGTCCGAAGCCGGTCATTAATGCATCGATAGGCTCTGCGTTTCCAAAAACGCATTTGTAATTAGCGCCAGCCGGTAATTCCGGTAACGTCCGAATGGTCAAGTGAACGGTGGTCATTTGATTTATTGGCATTCGATCAGGCAAAACTTGCTCAAAATCAATACATTGTTGACCCGTGCCAAGCGACAACCATCGGGGACTGCTGTGACTTGCCTTTTGACAGTCGCCTCTCACCGTGCATCTGAAATGTAATAGGTTACAATACTCGTAATAGGATCATCTTCCTAGAAAGCACAAACCCGAGAAGGAAGTTGTCCCTATGGCTACTGTGTATTACACTTGCCTCTTCTCCAGTGAACACCAGCCACAATAAGGGTCCTTGGCGTCCAGGCAACTGCTGCAGTTTGTATAACTACTGCAATGTTCCACCTTGACTTTGGATATTTTTGAAGTCGACAATGCGTAGATGTACTCTCCGTCGGGTGAGATCAACGTGTCCGGTAACAATCTTTGGTCCTCGTCGATCGTGATGCTTTCGTAAACAAACGCTTCACTGCCCGACAATAAGACTTTTTTCAGGACTCCGTCATTGGTTCCAAGAAATGCCACCGTATGACTTTCCGTATTGGCTACTGCCACTGATGTAACAAATGTATCGGAAAAATGCAAAATCGCTTGACCCACGATAGGTGAGACCCCCGATATCTTCAATCCGACCTCGCAAAAGTTTAAAATGTTTCCTGTCGTCTACACAGAGGAAAATTGAATCTAATGAGAAAACCATCGGAAGATTGGTCAACTACTTGATGTGTAAACATATATTACTATTGCGACTGTTGTCACTTACACCAGCTGGGGGACATTTCCCATCTTGTACGGGGCCGCTGACATAGCCCATGTTACGATACTTAATACTCCCGTTGAAGCACATGTGTATATTTTCGTTAAACTTTGTCTCGATATCTTGAAGACTGTAGACACAGGCTGCTGACCGAGCCAACGGCTCGTTGGTAATACTTCGACTTGGGGAAAACACAGATACGAAAATGGGATCGCCAACAGAAATGCCAAGTTGCATGGCAAGATCGCTGCCAGCCGATGCAACCTTTGCATCTTGTACTAAATTGTAAACTTGCTGTTTGCCGTCACCCAGATCAACATTACATTGTAGAGTCACTTCCGTGTAACTATCGTAATTCGGGTCACTTATACAGCTACGCGCAAGTCTGGATATATAACCAAATTCCTCTTCTTCCGGAAGGTACGACTGTTTTTGTACAAGAACGAAATAGGCATAGTCGCTAGCATTGAATCCATATACGTATTTAACCAAAAAGTGATCTCGATATTTTACATCGATGTACACGATTGACTGCTTGTTAAACGTATATTCGGCAAACTCTAGTTCGTGCAAATTTCGACTGGAAATGGCAGGTACATCGTGTCGATATTCCCCTCGATTGGTAAACGTTGTGCCGACATACAGTATGTTCGTTGGCCCCCATGGATTATATCTTTCAGGCCCAATGAAGGCATACGTTGATGAATTTTCGTCGTTAGCTGCTACGCTATGAGGAATGAACTCCGGTTTAATGGATATGTTCGACATTTTGTACTTTTCGCAAGCACCTTGGTGGAGCGAACCGCAGGCGATCAACGTTAGCGATTCGAGATCGGCAATTAAGAGTTTATTCACATTATCCATAAGAGTGGTAGCAATGCCTCTTGTTGGACAGCCCCTTGCATGACACTGGGGACTATCTCGTCTTGGTCCTGAAAGCAAAGTAGAGTTAGCAGGTGCACCCTTTGTTTTTTCTACATGGTTGATACAGTTTAAACTATATTATAAACTTTGTATATATACCTGTTGAAACGTATTCTTCCAATTTAAGGTCAATATCCAATTGTAAAAGTCTATTGATGGCACCTGCATAGAGCCTACCCGTGGATGGGTCTATGGTTAAATGATTAAATCGTAGGGCACCTTCTCTCGTCACATTGGGGTCCAATGAGTAAAATCCATATCTTTGGCCATCTTCCACAGGAAACTGGGCCACTATGTGCGTTGATTTACCTTCTTGCGAAGAAGTGTTGGCAGGTGCGTGAATAGCTGCAGTTGTCAACACCACTATGAACCAAGTGGCTACGGACATGGACGAAAGAGATGATAGGCAAAAGGACGGCAGTGACGTTTGCCGAAACGATGGCGCAGAAGGTGAACTAGGAAATACTCCAAGTTTCAGGAATCTCATGGTGTGTGTACGACAGCTGGCAAAGCACATGCGCACGCGTCTTTGTGCGTGCGTTTGTGCAAATGCAGGTCTAGGATAGGAAGCTTAAATGACGTATGCGTGCAAATAGGTATGCGCTCCGCTGGTAGTAAACCACCAGTGTTAACGCACTACTACGAGCTACATCCGAGCCGCACCGGCATCACACACAGTATCTTTGCATCCCTGCAATGAAAGAAAGAACTTCAGATTAAGCAGTTATGTATATATTTTTTAATGATAAGCATACAGGGAATATATTCTTTCTATGTAACAACAGATGAGACATTATTTTCTTACGTTTGCAAGGAATATTTGCGATATTTACTAATTAACGCTTTTCACAAAATTCGTCGAAAGCATACTCTCGTCAAACGGCTCTCGAGCAGGACGTTACACTTACCGTTGCCAACGACTTTATTTTACGGATACATGACATTAAACGAGCAACTGCGGGTCGGTTGTCGCACAAATCGAAAACGACATTCGTAAATCTTGCAGATTCCAGGGCGTGCGTTTCACTGTTTGTGCATTACAATCGTCATAACCTTTAACGAGCCATTATATCTAAGAGTTGTGCATTCGTTGCATTATTACGAGAATTGGTGAAAATACACGTGCATTGTGACGATCGAAGCGTATGACTGCTTTATTGCTCAGCCTGTACTACATATATACTCATTATTAGTGTAAACACGTTAGAGTCGTAACCCCGAAAATGGACCATATTTCTACGTTAAAAATGACAAATCACTGACCGACCATCACCGGCCAGAAACATACATTTTGACGAAACCGATGACAATGGTTTCGATTGTAATAATGACAGAGTAGCACAGACAGCTTCAGGCTCTTTTTTGTACAACACTGTGACACGCACCGCCCTTCGTTAACGTGGACATCATAGCTGCACTTGACAGCTAAGGCCACTGTTTCCGCACAAAGAGGCAAGCATATTCTACCGCTCGCCGTTACCCGCCTATACCAAACACGTACGACCGAATTAGCGCACTCGCATGACGAACAAACTGTTCCTCGCGGCGAAATCGATCGTGATATTGCCGTGAAAATTCGAAAATCCCTCCGCAAATGATCCGTGCAACAAGGGCGAGAAATATCCCCTTGAATGAAAAAAGGCTCGCACCTTTCGAGTCGCTCCGATATACGACGATACACGATCGCCAGCTAGCTGGAGAGAGAGAGAGAGAGAGAGAGAGAGAGAGAGAGAGAGAGAGAGAGAGAGAGAGAGATTGAGTGAGGGGGCAAGGAGAGAGCGGGGGTGAGGGGGAGAGAGTGTGAGAAGGATATGGAAAGAAGAATTGGGGAGAGAGACAAAGCGAGGAGGGATAGTGAGGGAGGGGGAGGGAGAGGGAGGAAAAGCGATCCGGCCCGAACGGTTAGGAGGCTAAGCGTCAGAACTGTGAGCTAAGAGCGATTTACTGTCTCAGCTCTGTTTTTAGTCTGCAGTAATTACCTTTTTCGCGATAAAATGACGATGTTCGACGCGGTACTGGCACTACAGCGACAAAACGCTCGTACGCTCGAGTCGCTACGGTACATCGCGGATATGCACCATATCCCTCGCGGATCGGAGCCGTCGAGAGGTGGCTCGGTATACGCGAGACCGTCACGATCAACGCGATGCGGGATCGCGAACGAAGAAGGACGACACTCTTTGGGCACACTCAAGCATACAAATATCCCACTCGATGGCACTCGCACTCCGCTCGGTGGATGTACGCGAGCTGTCGTTTCACAACAATACCGAGCAGGGAGTCAGAACTGTCCGCCATTAAAATTCGACCAACGACGACGGACTGCACGAGTTTGGAACGAGTTGTGGGGGCCGTGGCTACGGCATGCGCTCCTATATTCTATCCTTCTTCAACTTGTCCAATTCTCCCTCGGCCCTCGCGCTCTCACTTACCCACTCCCTCCCCCTATTCCTTTCTCCTATTCCTCAGTACGCATCGCACTTGTCGCGTCGCAAATGCCGCGTCCTCGCGCGGTCGAAACCGGAATACCATGTATCTTTCGTCTCTGTCCCTTCCTCCTTCTCCGTTCTATGAATCTTCGTTTCTCTCCCTGCGTACACTTCTTTCGCCCTTCCATTGCACGGCCCTTGTCATCCCGAATTTATTAAAATGGCCGCCTCACGTGCCTTTTCAAAAGAGGGCGCGCGGCACTTAAATCAGCAGAAGAATTACTGTCAAAATTAATATAATTGCTTAGCGACAATAAAAGCTTTCCTTGTCCAGCGCAATAAATCTGAATTCAAGTATCTTCGTACGATTTTATTACATGTAACACATTTCGTTTTTCTCCTCCATTCTTTTCTTTCTCGCCACTCATCAAATTTGAGACTAGCATTTCTTTTGCGTCCCTAGCAGGGGTTTGGGGGGGATATACTTCATATTCACACTCCATTATCAATCGCACTGTTCCGTACCAATTCGATGGTTGAGTCAAGTTAAAATTGACTGATCTTGTCACAATTTATTACTGTAAATATCATGTTATTTACACATATACCTAAGCTTCGAGTAGCTCCGTAACATCATCTTGTCCATCGTGGAGAGGGTATGAATTTGTTTGGCTGCAATACTTTAATGTATAACAAACATAGTAAATCGTTAATATAGTAGTTCGTAATTAGGAGTACAACGACGACTGACGCGCAGGTATAACGTAATTACACAAGACTGGATTCGTTCCCTTCAGGTTTTCTCTCGCAGCACACCTCTACATTCTCTTCCTCGCTTCCGCTCGTTATACGTATGTAAAGCTGTGTATCGGTGTATCTAGTAGTTACTTAACGTTAACCTCTTACAGACCGGTTACATCTCCGAAGTTATATATATATATACATATATAATTGTATATCAATATAATTATATATATATATAGCTAGTCTTAGCGTACCTAAGTAGACGTGTAGTATCTGAGATATTCCTTACATAGAAATACACACTTTAGAAATCTCTTAAGTTTTACGCGTGGTAAGCAACGATTTGCAAGTTGCAAACAGGAAGGCTTTTCCAAACACCGTATAAAAATTATAAAACAGAAAGGGTGTTATTTACGCCTAAAGAGTTAATATATACGCACGTATACGTATCTATCTCGGTGCTGTGTATCCAGCCTCCTTAGGCCATCGATATGACATTCAAATCAAAGCGGAGGGTACACGGTATGACCTCCTCCATTATTCCTCCGTCTTCCCTTCCTCTTTCACACTGTATCACGCTCTCTCTTTTCCTTTTTCCCCGTTCGTGTTCGTTCGTTCGTTCAATCGTTTGTTGTTTACCACTGCATAGGATGATTTTTTTCATTAAAATTCCATTCTATTCACACATTATACGAGTAGTTGGGACTGTTACATGAAATGAATGCTTTTCGAAGTCATAATCCTCCTGTGGTCCGCTTTCTTTCGCACGATTATTATGTTCTTCGTCAATTTTTCTCATATTTAGCGTTATTAATAAATTTATTATAGACATCCAGCCTTACTTTGATCGTTGCCGATCTGTGGACTAGCGTTTCAAACTAATTACAGACGAACAACTCGTAACAAGTACAAAAAAAAAAAAAGGATCGCATCTATTTTGTTCTTCTTTTGACTTCTTCTGTGTACGATTAATGTGCCAATATACGAAAGCAGCGTAATTAAACGCTACATCCTTTATTATGTAGTTCACATCTCTCTCTCTCTCCCCTTCCCTATCTTTCGTGCGCACGCGCACTCTCTCTCTCCCTCTCTCACTCGTTCTGCAAGGGTGTATTGTATTATGCGCTAGTAACATTTTGTCACTGTTGCAAAACTGTTGTTGATAGTAATAGAATTTGTTGTGTTTGCTGTAGTTTTATCCGTGGTACAAGTATTGGCGGTGGCGATTCTGGTGGTGGAAGTGGTGATGATTTCTTGTGATGGTTGTGGGACGCTGCATAATCGTCAGGTGAAGATATCTATCCCAAAGACGGGAAGTCATTTTCATCGTCGACCTTCGGAGCATTCTGGCGCCCGCGCGGTGACCTCTGTTCGTTCTGTATTGTCTGTAACGTTGTAAAGTTCGGCGTTTTGAGGCATCAACACAGATCATGATGAGAGGCATATCAGAAGGGGCAATGAGTAAATTTCAAAGGGTCTACTTACAATGGATACGCGTCCTTCTCCTCCATCCCTAGGCGGACCGGAAGCGACGACGCTACCAACGCCGACGCTACTACCACCACCGCCGCCGCCGCC
The DNA here is from genome assembly GCA_963942575.1 of Priocnemis perturbator. Taxonomy (NCBI): domain Eukaryota; kingdom Metazoa; phylum Arthropoda; class Insecta; order Hymenoptera; family Pompilidae; genus Priocnemis; species Priocnemis perturbator. Next base: position 11,885,823 of record OZ012645.1, on the reverse strand, counting down.
GCCGCCACTGCTGCTGCCCCCCCCGCCGCCGCCGCTGCCGCCGCCGCCACCGCCGCCACTACCACCACCACCTCCTCCGCCTCCTCCTCCTCCTCCTCCACCCCTTCCGAAGCCACGACCGTTTCCGCGTTCGCCACGACCTCCACGACCGCCTCGACCGCGCCCACCGGAACCACGTCGAGAATCACTGAACTGTATTTCAATGCCGACAACATGCTTTTGCCTTCCAACGCGTTGCGGGTACTCGGCTGCAACATCATAATCCTCCTCGTCCTCATCATCCTCACCGGCACCTTCCTTTTTCCTCTCGAGAGCATACATCTTCTTCCAGCGTGACAAATCTTCACCCTCTCCTGCTTTGCGCAGGTTGTACTGAGGCTTCGCTCTAGTGCTCCGCAAAGCCTTCCATTCATCCAACGTCAATTCACGCGACTGTTCCTCAACAGGCTTCTCTTCAGCAGCAGGATCCGCGGTAGTGTCACCCTCTTTTGCCTCAGTGAGTGTTTGAGACACATCACCGTCGGGCTTTTCGTTGGACCAGTCTTGACTGTCTTGATTCAGACTTTCCCTGTGCCATTACACGTTAGAGATATCGGTTAACACATCGTTTCTTAATCTTCGGACTTGCGTGTTTTTCGAAGGACTCTTAGCAAAGCGATAATGTATAATTTCGCCAATAATAAAACATCAAGACGGATATTTTCATACTTACTCGATTTCGTCGTTATGAGTTCCCCAGTTATGACTTCCGGCACCATCCTTCTTGTCCACAGGTTTAATACCACTGTTAACATATAAATAACACATATTCGTGTATATAGTCTTGGCATAATAAAACTCTCGCTAAGGAAGCGCGTAGAAAGAACGTACGTTTTATCAGACCCAGACTGACGATCAAATTCTCGCTTTCCGCGATTATCGAAACCACCGCGTCCTCCGCGCGATCCGCCACGGCCACGACCCATGCCGCGCATACCACCACGGCCTCTCCGATCTCCATAATCTCCACGCTGAGCATCGTTAGAATTTCGGAATTCTCGGGTCTCACGGGCCTCACTAGAAAGAGATCCGAAAAAATGATAATACAGATAGCGTACAGCTAATATCAATAATAAAAGTTGTCTTTCTTTCAACCTTGTGTTAATGTGAATAAAATTGCAATTCTTTTTGGTTAAGTATGGAATCAACAACTTTTTTTTATTACTTCCTCAACAAGTTTTGGAACCTAAGGTTTCCTCATCAGGAATTGGATACAAAAGATACAAGAATTAAACACCAAGAATTGAGATCTCTATAAAATAAACAAATCAGAATAAAATGATTGGTACAAATAAGTGGTATGAGGATAAAAGTCCTAAATCTTATACTAGGGTGTACCACTTATCGCATTAATTGTATACTTTTCTCGTGAGTGTAACTCCTTAGGCAAGTATAGGAGTCGTGCTCACACTAGTACACATTCATGTGTACTTACCTTACTTACACTTGTTTTTAGGTGCTTGATATACCATGATACTCTTTTTGCTGTTAATCCTTTATCATTTTATCCTAACAACTTCTATTAAGATTTCATATTCTCCCATATTTTATTTTAATTTAATTATGTTCTGAGCTCAATTCTTGCTGTTTGTTAGTCATATTTAAGTTATTTCAGAGTATACGATTATATCAATATGTTTTACCATGTTTATCTTGGGTGAATAAAAATAAAAAAGACATTTATCTCATTTTTATCCAACAAGAAGATGTTTTATATTTGCAACATCAACTGTACAATTTAATATTTGCTTAATGCAACTCTTTGATAGGGACTCTACAAAAAGAATTTTCGCTCCCTGTTGTGTAGCGCATAGTATGTTGTAAAGCTTACCCAGGAGGTCCACGCCGTAGGTCTCCTTGACCACGCGGTGTTCTTTCCCCATCTTCACGATTACGTCTGTTGTTGCGTTCTTCTCTGGATTCACCAGAGAACTTTACGCTGCGATCTCCACCGGTGTTCCTCGGTTGTGCCGGCTTCTTCTCCACTGAATTTAGAAATATTTTCAATCAGGACTTGAGCGTAGCATTTTATAAGTCTTATAATATGTGCTATCAACAACCTTACCAAAAAATTAGCATGAATAGCAACACAGTACATATATGATTTGAACTATATACATAGCACTACAGAGAGAAAAAAATTCATTGAAGCATTCATTGACCAGTTACATTTTCACGTAAGAACTATTGTTCTAAAATATTTCTAATTGATCAGACATTTAGTATTAACCCATGCTTTGTGTGTTCCAATGATCATATACGTCTCTTTACCTGTATTAGCTATGGTTCAAAGAATAAGTGCAACTATTGAAATGTGTTCAGTACTTCATCTGAATAACTTTGAGAAAGCAAGGCAAGAAAATATGAAAAATTGCAGATGGCGTTATTGCTTTAACTGGCACATTTCTGGATAATAGCTGGATTGAAGTATATTATATATATACATATATATACAGAGTGGCGCGCGCGCGCGAGCGTGCCTTATATATATGTATGGGTATGCATACGTTGTATGCGTGACTCTCCATATATGCATATAGATATGCACTGCGAATGGTCTGTAATAATCCTAAAAGTCTATAATGAAATAAACCGAAACGGAAAATAGTAGCCCAGCTACGTCCGATTGAAAGAAGGAATTGCAAGCGAGCACATGGGCCCACAAGAGGCGCCGCACATCGCAACTTCCATAACACCGCGCACGAGGCCAAAGATGAAATAAGAAAATGAGACTAACCTTGATCTTTTTTCACGTCCTGCACTTTAGCCACCGGCTGCTGAGCATCCTTTATTACGCGGCTTTTTTGCGTCTTAGGACCGACAACCTTTTGTGCGTCGGATTGCTGCTTGCTCTTATTCTCCTTTTCGGAGAGCTTCTCCTTCTTCTTGGCTTCCATCACTTCCTGACGAGATTTAAGCACTTCGTGTGGATCATCGTCATCATGCAACGTCGGCAGAGAGAATTTGTTGGTCACGGTGATGCTGTACGCGGTTTCCATGATGTCTCTTATCCTCTCTTCGTCGAGGATTATTCGAAAGTTTCACGGCTACTCTTGAGCCCTTGTGTAACAGAGACATTCAATATTTCAATATGGCCGAATCGAAGATAGTTCACCACGAGGTCTGCGCTCAGGGAGGGACCGCATAATTGTCTTGCACCCAGCGCGCCGCCTCCCCACCATTATTACTTATATCGTTGATCTTATACCTATTAGCATCACGAAACGTCTGCTAAAAATCAGTTTCGAATTTTAATCGCGCGATATTGTTAAAATACCGGGTGCCTGCAAATAAAGAAACATAGTTTTTGTAGCTGGCGCTTTGAAGGTGTAGGGGCAGTTTTCACGTGTCGCATTTTCATGCGTAGATCTTCGCGCGAATTTTGCATTTTGCGGCGTTACATGAGCGTGCACCCTTATTATCATTACCTTTTTAACCTGCATTATGTAACGATAAGAAAAATACTTCTATAACATGCAGCACGCGAAGCGCATTCTAATCACTGATTGAATAAGTCCAGTAGAAAGACGCATATTAATAGATAAAAGGTTGCAATTGTGCGGTTAGACGTATCAGTTTACATCTTTCCGCTTTACGTGTACTTCCGTTTACCGTATTTGGTACACGTGCATGCGCACGCTTCGACGGATCGAACACGCGACAATACCTTAGCAACCATATTTTATCTAGTATATATCTCAAAAAATCTTGACTCGTGCATTTAATTCAAAGAGAACGCATTTATCTCTCTATTAATGCCCGTTAGTTTGCATACCACTTGGGATGTACAGGCCTTACCGCAAAGTATCATCATCTCACCCGATACCGGTATGGACTTCAAAATGCAACCTATATACATATTATAATATATATCCATCGTTCATAATAGTAATAGAACGTTGCTTTTTAGAAAATGCGTGGCCAATTCTTGTCGCACGTTAAAGATCCTTGCATACATCGACGAGTGCTTAACGATGTACACAAATATTTCTAGCGCCTTCAATAAAACAGTTTTGCTCGGCGAATAGTAGCCGGTAGGCCGTCATATGGGCATCGGTAACCGCAAGTATTTGGAATGAGCATGCGCGCACACATGCATAACCCCTTTGCAAAACGTGTGAACGTAAACGTTGCCACTCGAGCGCTATGTATCCACCAACGAATGAAGAAGAAGAACGTTGCCACTCTTTCTCGTTTTCGTTTTCCGCGACACATGCCTGCCTCACGACAACTCACGACGCACGAACGTTACGTGCCGTGAGATTGTCGGTTGTCCTTATTATATACACGTTAGCCGTGTAGCGATCAATCGTTATAAAAAAGTACAGTGGCATCAGTGGCATATGTGTCATACGAAGCCTTAAACTCGTAGGGCAACAGGAAGAAAACCAATAGCGTCCTAAGAACTTTGCGTACGCATCAGGATTATCCACCTTACCCAAGTCTGTCTGAAAGGGCTGGGTCCTGGAAATCGAAAAAGTTCGCAAATCCTATCTAATCGTCTTTCCTTAGCGTTCGCTGATATTAATTACACGTACATCAATGCGGGTCCGAATGAACTTTTCGTTTTGCACGAATCAGCACGAGTACGCTTTGTCCAGGCGGATGTGACGTCGCAAAGTAAAGAGGCACACGATTGGCTCAGTTGCGCACACATCCATTTAGCGCTTAAAGGGACACTGTTACGTGCATCTCCACTCAACATTGGATTCACTTGGCACCTGCAAGTAGAATTTGACTCTCTAATTGTTGGGAGTCAGCTCCCTTGTTTGTGGGCATCGAGAAAGATTAATGACGATTGGCGGGAAATAGCAGGAATCCCTGGCTCTGGTTTCGATGAAAATTCTGACCGAGACTGTACAAGTGCGCACGCACACAGATGCGGAGGTACGTGACACGAGCAGGCATACTCGAAAGCATCGTTTGGTCGCCTACACATTTATATTTTGGCGGTTAACTAGTTGCACGCGGGCACGCGGAGAGTGGCATCGAAGAGCAGTATAGTGGATAACGGTGCCGGCGGCGGCGACGGCGACGGCGACGGTGAGAAGAGGTCGCGCATGTGCCTGCACCACCGTAGTGTATAACCTGGCGTAACCGGCAAGGCGACGACAACAAGTGGCGGATAAAGTGGGAAAGGTGAAATGGAATTACACACGCCGAAACGAGAAACGCGGGCCATGGAAGCGTTGCCGTGCAGCCCGCCGATGTGCGACACAATGCTTTATCCTTGGAATTGGGGCGAAGAGGCGAGGAACGTGAACCTTAGTCCGGGGAGCTCATGCTCGTCGCCGGAATATAGAGAACACGGTAGCGCAGCGGTGGCCACGCGTACCGGTACCAGATCACGTTCCGGAGGCTCTGAGAGCCACCGTCGCGGGAGGCCGCGGGCAGATGCCCTTTCGAATCTCATGATGCAAGGGAGCACTTCCCCGAGCAGCATAAAGTGCACCTTCTGCAGCAGAGTCTTCCCCCGAGAGAAGAGTCTCCAAGCTCACCTACGAACCCACACTGGTACGTACGATGTAGGCAACTATTTTAAGGGCGCGCTTCATTTCTCTCCACCTCTCCTTCTGGCATCTGTACAAGCATTTATTCTCGCCTCCCAATTTGCCATTTCATATAAATTCTGATTGCTCGCAAAAGCTGCTATTTACTTTTTTACTGACGAGGAAACTTGCGCGTTCTTTGTGGTCCGTCGCCGCGTGCATCGGCAGAGCGCGCCTGCGTCCTCTGTCTACACGAGGTACGATCAGGTACGATGTCATTGATACAGCTATTGCACGCCAGGCGCGCTCAAGCGTCCCGCCAATCGCCATCATGCACGCTTTAAATCGTTAAATGGCTTTGCGCGCAACAGCGTGAGTTCAGTGTGTTACATAAACACGAAACTTTAAAATACCGTCCAATTGGTTCAGATGATCGAACGGTGAAAATGATCTTATCGTCACATTCGATTTTAACGCGGGATGATGATTACATAAGCATTTTATAGCAAACTGTACAACAGCGTATAGAACAGTTCTTTGTTTACGACGACATTTAAAGTAAGACAATCTTCTTAAGGGCGGCTGCAACGGACGAAGGCGTAGGATACAAACTCGTTCTGACTGTATGATTTAAGAGAGTATATGCAAATCCTTCAATGAATCCAAAAAAATATATGCACTTTCCCCTTGCCTGTTTTTCCTTCCATTCACAATTAGATCAAGCGTTTATGTTTTGCACATTTTGGTTTTGGTTGGACACACTTTGTTCTAGATAATTTTGTTAAAATCATGCATTTCATAAATCAATTCAAACTACAACTGTCATTGTTGTAACGATTTGTAATGCAAGAATATTCTTTACTAAGCTTTTTTTATGGTTTAAAATTTTTGTCATTCAACATTTAATAGCTAAAGAATTTCTATTATTTTTTCATAGAGAGAAACATTCTACTGCATCTGATAACATAGTGCGTGTATGTTTGCAGGTGAACGTCCATACCCCTGTGATTATCCAGGATGTTCAAAGGCTTTTACGCAGTCTGGGCAGTTGAAAACTCACCAACGTTTGCATACGGGTGAGAAACCGTTCCTGTGTACTGAGCCCGGCTGTGAAATGAGATTTACACATGCTAACAGACATTGTCCGGACCATCCATACGCCACTCTTACTAGATCAGATGACTTTGTGTTAAAACCAGTCTCAGGAAATACAGAATTACCACATGATGTCACTAGATGGCTAGAACGGTACAAGATGTCCAGAGAAAGGGAGGACAGAACGCCAACAGGTAAAAATGAACGCAAGAAAAAGGCATGGAAAGGTACGGCTGAGAATCACAAGAGGGTAAAGTCCAGGAAGGGTTTGGTGATGGACAAGGCGGGAGAGCAGGAAAACCTTGATCGAAAGCCACCCAATCAGAGGTTGTACTGTGGCGGGGAAAGCCAGGATAGTCAAGAAGAGAGTCAGGACGAGGATCCTGCTGAAATTTGCTCCGCCCTGCAAACTTCGGACGATGAGGAAGTGATAACAGCCGCATCGACGAGGATGACAGTGACGACGACCGCAATTACACCGACGGCGACGAAACAGTCTGTTACACCATTGAGAAGACCTTTGGATAGACTGCAACCCAAGAAACGATGGTTGCGTGAGGCTTGTTTAGAACAACTTGCAAGACCATTGAATTGGGACATTCGACCGAGTAGGCCTAACGCGTCGATCACCAGCAGAATAAATGGCAGCATCATCATCACCGACACCACCGCTACCACCACCGACACTACCACCGACACTACCACCGACACTTCCGCCGACACCACCACCACCGCCATCACTGCCGGTACTACTACTACTGCTGCTGTAGTTGTATCTTGTAAAATTGAAAATAATTTATTCGATTCAGCGCAAACGATTTCACAGCCAGAATGGAATACCACCCCTGTAGATATTTTATCCGGAACATGCCTTGGCGTCGTAGGTAGCCGTGGTATCTCGTGCCTCGACAGGGACGAAGAAGCTAACGATACTGTGTCGGTAAAAAGTGAAGGCATCTGTTACGCATGGGATGCTGAACTAACTGTGAAAGAATCTCAAAATTCATCAAATTCCACAAAGGAATTAGATTGCCCATTCAATTCTTCAAGTGACAATGAGACACGGCCAACTGTGTTGATGTTAGCCGGGAGCAGTCCTAATTTCACCAACAGGGAAAGCGCAGCAAAGTTGACCTCGGTAAATGCGTCTAATGGAACGGGAGCAAAAGTCGTTGTCAAAGAAGAAGATGGCATAAAGATAGCGTTGCCAGAGGATAACCAAAAATGGCTGGGTGCGCTTGCCTTAATGGAATTAGCGAAAACGCAGGAGGAAGCTGCCAAAGCCTTAAACTTGAAACAAGAGAGAGACAAGTGTTCGTTGCACTCCGGATTAAATTATACTCACTTGTAGACTGTGATTTCCCGTAAATAGCATTATCGTTTGTACCGTACGACAGGAAGAAAAGTAAATAAAAAATATGTTTCACGTCGTGGTGCAGTCAATGTCAGCGTGTGTACTCGAACGTAACTGTTTGCTTCGAGAACAACTAATATTTTCCGACTTAGTGAATTACGTTCTCCTTCAGTTACCAGCGCTGCCTAATGATGAGCTTTATTATACTTCATTTTTCTTCATTGCGAATCGTAGATCATTAAAGAAGGGTGTAAAACTCTCATTCGGCTGTAATTTGGGAACATTCAAAGTTACATGCACTTAAATTATTTTCATATGCCGCCCTTCTTTTACCGTTTGCTGAGTAACACCCGTTATGCGTCTGTACTTTAGTTTTTTAATTGTATCATGTATTATTTACAATCTTACTATTTTTCTCTTCCAATATTTTCTTTCTACGGATTTACTATTTTCACGGAAGAACCATTGGTTGTCATGATCTTTCGTACATCTGTACGAACAGCAGCAGACGTTTTTGCCAGGTGACTTGTATCTCCCGTTCGCACTGTTTTACGAATATGACGATTTTCAACAATTAACTACTTCATTCGTCACTCATGTGTCGCTCATAACAATATCACTGTTTTCATAAACAATCGTGAATGAAAGCGAGGGGAAGAGGGTTAGTATTTACTTTTCTGATTGCTGTTGAAGATTTATGCAAATTGCGCGGTTTGCATAATAAAACGTTTGTAATATGTGAAATCTAATATATATATATATCTAACTTAAACTTTTCAAAATTCTGTTAACTATTTTATTAATTAGAATAAGAAGAAGAATAAGAGTAACAGAAATAGAAAATACATTTTTTACTGAAAGTGTAAACGTGATAATGTACAAAAGTGTATGTTTATTGTATGATCGAATAAATCAGACGAAAGGTATGTTAACACATGCTGCATTAATCGTAAACGTTATTTCTATATTTTGTTGTGAGTAAACTCACACAGATTTGTTGTTTTCTTACATTACACAATAAGCTCATATTTCCAAAGTGTTAACAAATACTTATATTGAGTATTCAGAACCTACCATACCTCTCTCCTCTCTGTTTCTCGACTATCAGCGCGTTGACAAACATGTTCCATTAGTCAGAGTATGTCAGATTAATTAAATCGTAGCCAACAACCCTTCCATATTTCGGTTAGAGTCCTACTCAATTGGACGAAAGAAACTATATTTTAAATATTTAAAGTTATGGTTAAATATTTGAAATCGAATTATTTACATTAACTTAATTTTCCGAAAAAGTTCAATACGCTTAGAGCGATACTAAAACTTGCATATTTCTCCCAAATTTCGAAATTCGCGAGGTTCTATATTTTGAAATCGTTTACCTACCAACCCCATGGATTCGGTGATCGGCATCATGTGATGTTTCAAATAAAGCTCACCGTTTAAAGGATTCTTAATTTGTGCATTGCATGATCCTAAATAGACTGTGTAAACGAACAATATCTCCTCGGTGGTGCTATTAATGCATAAACAGTACTTCTAGTGATCCAGTGTTTTCGAGTACCGCTGTCCACACCATGCTCGTTACCATGTTCGTTGTCATGTCGTTGCCAGATGTTTGGTCAGATACTCAGATCTCATATGTAATGTAAAGTGCACTCTCTATGCTTGGAACGATCGCCGATCGGTATAGATACTATAGATACTATAGATTATAGATAGTGCCAGATAGTGCTGTCGTCACGGAAAAAATTGTAACCTCTTTATTGTTTGATCAAACTTTTTAAGGCAACAGTAGGTTCAATGAAAAATTAATGCCTTTTGCACAAAACAATTATATTTAAATAACGTATCCACATACTGTAATCCTCGAATCAGTTTGCATAAATATGTAAAAAATATGTTTAATCATTCTTGTGCTGTTGTTCTTAACGGATGCCTAACAGACATCGTGTTGAAAGAATATAAGTATGCGAAATATACACATATGTAATTAGTTTGTTACTGTATAAAAAATAATAACGATGGTTATTTTATATCTTGTTTTAGCAATCGAATTCTATTAATAGTGAGCCAGTTTAAAAAATTTGGATCCTTAATTGCTGTAAATCATGAAAGTTTAATCGGTGAAGTTAATACCAAGATATTTTCAACAAAGTAAGTCTTTCTGTTTCCACACGTTTTCAACTGCTTAGTTATGCATTCAATATTGCAGAACTGTCTTCGGCAAAGATGATTTTGAGATATTAGCAGCAGCAAGATACGTCGCTGAGCAGATAAATATAGACAAGCCTCTTTTGATATCATTGTGCTTGAAAACATATGATATTCCAATTTTAAGAGCTATAGTTACAACAGTGAACCGGATAAAAACATGTTAATGTTTTAAAACTCAAGAATAAACATGAGTTTAAAATTTGGCCAATTGATTATTGGCCCACCTGGCAGTGGAAAGACAACATATTGTAATGCCATGTCTAAGTTTTTAGAAAAAATGGGCAGAAAAGTTGCCATTATCAATATTGGTAATCTACTATTTTTGTTTATATATTTACCATTATAAAGCATGGTTCTAAAACATTTTATTGTCTTTATGTTTTTCAGACCCTGCCAATGAAAACATGGAGTATAAACCATCAATAGATATTTCTGAATTAATCAACCATGAAGATGTGATGTCCACATATGGATTAGGTCCAAATGGAGCTTTGATGTATTGTATGGAATTTTTGGAAACAAATATAAAATGGTTAATAGCCAAAATGTGTAACTTAAAAGATTATTACTTCATATTTGATTGTCCTGGTCAGGTATGCATTTAATAAAGTACGATAGGTTGTTTTCTCAGTTCATATTGTTCTTATGTATACCTTATCCATAACTCTTTGAATACTAGGTAGAATTATATACACATCATAAATCAATCAGCACAATAGTTACTAAATTGAGTCAAAACCTTATCAGATTATGTAGCGTACAACTTATTGATTCACATCATTGCAGTGACCCAGGTGGGTTTCTAATGAATACAGGTAATTTAATAAATTTATCCAAATAAACATTAATTGTGATTTTTTATTGTAGGAAAATATTTATCATCACTGATACTTTGTACAACAACTATGTTACAACTTGGATTGCCTCATGTAAATATCATGACAAAGTTTGATGAAATAACAAAATTTAATCACTGTTTAGCATTTAACATAGATTTTTATACTGACGTATTGGATTTAAACTACCTGTTAGAAAAACTAGATGAGGACCCTTTTACATCCAAGTAAGTGTTCATAATTTCAAGAATAACTGAAATTAAATAAACTTTTATTATATCTACTTCCTGTTAAGATTCTCTGTGTTCTTCATTCTTAAACAAAAATATGTATGTAAATACTTGCAGATACAAAGGACTTAATACTGCTTTAGTATCCTTAGTAGAGGATTATAGCCTTGTGAGTTTCATACCGTTAGACATATCGAATGAGGCATTATTATTGCAAGTGAAAAATGCCGTGGACAAAGCAAACGGTTACATTTTCGGTGGAACTGAACCGCAGGACGTTCAAACATTGCTCGCGTGCGCTGTTGGAGCTGTTACCGAAACGGAAAGAACATCATCTGTCGATGCATATTTATAGTGCCGTCATTCTTTCAACAATGTAATGAAAGAAACAATTACCCTTTTACGTAATATCACTTAAACTTAAGGTTTCTTATGCGACTTAGGTAAAAATACCTTTACCTACTTGTATGTTAATTACATGTTAATCCATTTGATTAACAAATATTTGCGCCAGATCATCATAGTCGTACTCCCTTTTCAGAAACGTATCTATTAACTTTAATCCCGAAATAGTCTAAAATTTAAAACCGTAAGATTTAGATAAGTAGAACATCCCTTACACGAAAATGTGTTTAAAGACGAGAAGACTTACAACTATTCCAGTGTGTAATGGAATTAAACACAGGGAAAGATCCATAGAAGCTCCTGGTTTCAGAGTGCCTATCATTGTATGTGATATTCCACACCATGTTATAAATTTATTTGATTCTAAACTAAGCAATAGATCCATACTTCGTTCCCTGTAATAGTGTATAAGATTACGTTAATAAATTCATATTGTCGCACCACTTTTAATGCTTGGAAGTAAAAATCTATTTACGAAGTATTTATAATGTGGCATTTGAAGCTGATCGGTTCCTCAAGAAACACCTTTAAAGGAACGTATCTCATTGTTACTCGTAAATCACCGTATTCCGGTGCCTAAAATACCATCAAAATATGTTTCATTCTGAAAGACGTTCGAAATATTAATTACATTTCAATAACTTCAGAAACCATTCTTTGTAGTTGGCTTGTTTGCAATCGTCCCCTTTCTCCTAAATTACTTCTCCAAACTATGTCCAGTTTTCCAATGTTCGTGGCATTGTGCATCATTTTCGGATCCTTTAATAATGATAATTGGGGCTTCAAACAGTAGAGGTACTGCCGGCTACATTTGGTGTCTAACAAGTTAACTGTACCGTAAACCGATTCACCTTTATCGTTCATATTTAAAGTAGATACTAAAAAAATCATTTTTTTTGCTTACATCTCTGTTCATCTATTTTCTTTTATCGTGCGATGTGTCAGAGAAACTTACCGCTGAATAAATGTGATGATTCAAGGGCAACTTTTTCTAGACAAATTGGCCCGGCTGTTAAATTTTGTATTTGCGCTTCAAGATATACTTCATCTGACTTGAAAAGTTTTGTAGACGTACAATAAATTAATTATATTGCCATTTTATGGTCTATATAATAATTACGCGACAATTAAGAAAGATATACCTCTGCATTATAAAACTTTGTATTGACATCCAATGGTTTGACAACTTGGAATTTGAAATACTTTCTAAATGTTTGTGCGGTAGATGCTAAACTTGCGGAAACGTATGTTACCTCACAAACTAATCTAAAATATAATAAAGAAACATTATTACACGCATGGAATTGATTTGCTACTTTCCTCATTTATCTTACATATGCGTTCCTATTTCCTTTACTTCGTGATGAATAACTTCATCCACTGTATTGTCAGAAGCTAACTCCTTTATTTCCGTACCATTTCCAGTAAGAGATATAACTTGAGTACTTGTCTGTAAATCTGCCTACAAAATTATGCATTATAGTGAAACATAGACAATTCTGTTTTGTTTCAAGTTTCATACTTACTTTAACAGTTACATTTTTTACTGTTTGTCCACTACCGTTATGGACACAAACATAGCAAGAAAATATTTCCCCTAGGTATATATTTCTGAAAGAATATGTGTGTAACGATTGCATATACAATGAAGCCTTTTATATAAGAAACTTATATCTAACAATAAGCTTGGATGTTTACCCGAAACTTTGGGGCAGCACCATAAATTGACCGATTGTAAGGGCCTCCATTCCTTGCAAAGCGGTACAATCATTTTTTAATTCATTATTTAATGTATTATTCGGCAAATCTGTTGAGTCACAAGTAACAACGATGGGGCTTGCAAGTGTGGGCCTTGTCAACCGCATCACTGGAAAAAAAGATAACATAAATAATTTAGATATGATTCCAATATTCTACATGTATCCTTTTAAAAGCTTTTTATAAGTAAATACCGTGTACAATATTAAGAGTAACATCTAACTTTCTATCGGTGTTGTTTGTCGAAACAATCTATCTGTCACATACGATTAGGTAAATATTGACAAACATCATTGACAAGGTAGAAATACTTTCATGCACTTCGCATATCGGTACCAGAAATTGTTAGTTATTTAAGTATTACAAATGTGACTCACCTTTTAACGCTAAAAGATGTTCACTTTTCAGTTTGTTTTCCATGATTCTTGATTAAAGTGGGTGGAAAATTGAAAGAAAATGCTTCTGCTAATCGGCCGAGTGAAAACCTAACCTACTAATACTGCTACCGTCAGAGCTGCACTTCGATTGATCGAAATCAAATTTAGTTATTTAAAAGGTCAAGTTTTATACAAAGGGAGTTATAATTCGAACAAGAGCTTTAACTTTTGGTTTTCAAATAAAAATCTCTACCATTACTTCATGCAGGAGTTTAAAAACACAGCATTTTTACATTTTACTTTTATATACCATTCTAAAAGTACCATATAACTATATTTATATATGACATTTTTCGTTTATTTATAAGAGCAAGCATAATTTGTAACATCGTAAATGTACGAATGTATTATATACACCTGTAGATAATAGTTTATTTCATAAGTACAGAAAAAGCTGGTATCAGTCTGTTTTACTTAACATATCTATGTAAGCTTCTGATATTAAATCATGCTGCTCTATTTCTAATGCCAGCATTAAATCTTGAGCAGTCTTTTCTCCAACCTTAGTATCCTGAGTGTCGTTTAGAACTACCTAAAATCATATGATTTGGAAGTATAAACAATGTAGACATAATATTAATTTCATGTAAAACAGACCTCTAACTCCATAAAGCACCCTAATCCATCAACATCATCAATATGCACTCGGGTCTGCCCAATCATGTACAACTTTCGAATCTTTTTAACTGTACCAATACTGCCATTGGAATGAGAAAGTATATCCTTTAACTGTTGCGATGTACCTTTGTCTATTAAGGTCTTTTTGTAATCGCACAGCTTTGGTCCTGATGTGTCAGGTCTAATGTAATAGATAAGCTCAGAACTACCATCCTGGAAATTTCATACAGTTAAGTCCAAATATATTGTTATAAGACAATAATGACAGAAGTAATAAATAACAAAAGTCTAAATATGTATGTAATATGTTTCTGACACCAAGCAAATTTTATTTACTTCGAACTCTCGTAGCTTCAGTCTTCCATTTGTCGCACGGAAAAATGTATCATGTTGTTTGATCGTAACGCATTCCTCATCAGCTAACTTCTTCACTTTTGACAGTAAAACTGAAGGAAGACGAACCTTTGCCTTGATTTCAACGTTACGCATTTTTCAAACAGAACCATGCAGAATAAAGTGTGGTTATGTTAAGACCTCATTCAGCTCGGGTTGGCGCCAAAATATTCATGCTGTATCGATTATTATCGACATGATAATTTTATTCATAAACTTGATTTTTTTTCTTCGCACAATTTTGGCGAATTTACATGTGTAAATGCTTAATAATAATAATAATAATAATAATACTAATAATAATAATATGTGATGAATGGTTACTGTTCAATAATAACAATGGGATTATTTTATACAGAGGGAACTATATTAATGTAATATAATATTAATAGTAGCAATAGTAGTCGTAGTAGTAGTAAAAGAACTAGTAGTAGCAGTAGCAATAGCAGTAGCAGCAGCAGTGCTGGTAATAATAATAATAATAATAGTCGTGGCGGTAGTAGTAATAATTATGATGCTGATAATATTGATAATAATAATAATAATAATAATAATAATAATAATAATAATAATAACAACAGTAATGATAATATTATTGTTAATAATAAATATTCTTTACATATACATAACTTTGTATCTATGGTTTGCATTTCACTGTTAGGTAGGGAAGTTAATACTAGCAAAGATTTTATGTAAGTAGACAAGTACTGCGTGTGAGTTACTTAACAGTGGAAGACAGTTAGTCAAATTTGTAAAAAAAAGGTTGCCATAACGGATGGAACTCTATTATTTACATCACATTCGCATTTTCGTGTCACAATAGTGACAGTTATTAAGGCATTCAGAACACCTAATATTTTTTAGCCCTCTATTACGGAACAATATGGTCTCGTTTTATTAGAACTTGATTCTCATTAAAAAAACTGCTTAAATAGAAAATATTATTGTCCCTGGAAGCATGTCGTTTGATCGCCGGACAGGAACTTCATAACTTTCGTCTAGGCAAATCTATGAAATAATATGTGGCAAAAGTTTGTGATACTAACTTAATGATTCTAACGAAATGCTGATGTGTGGAAAATTCGTACATATTTTATAAAGTACATTAGTTTCCTGACGCGTCTTCTCATGAATATATTATATACATAGCAGAATGTGTTAAGTACTTTAACTACTAACATGTGGCAAAAGTAATACACTGTTTGTACACTTCAAAATAATGATCACCGCGTAATTTATTTACAGATAATGTTGATTGCTTATTGAAGATTATTTATGTACTGCAAAACAGTGATGTTATACTGACATAAATATTTGAATGTGTTTGGATTACGTAAGCCTGAGGAATAGTTGACAAAATTGATTGATTGTAATTTGATATAAACGTGTATTTCATGCATCCAACAACACATTTGGCTATATCTGATGTTCTGTGTTTAAATTTCGGCAAGGTAGAATATAATGTAAAAAAAGTACAGCATTTAAGTAATGATTTTTTTATACCATGGGAAAATATGAAACAACAGAAGGCTTGCGAATATAGTTTGCTCGCGAAATAGTGTGCAGTATTTAACTACATAAATTATGCATTATCGATATATAATGCACGTGTAGTGTCCACACAATAAAAATTTAGTACAATTTAGTGTTTCTTTTGCAACAAACAATTTTGTTTCATGCCGATTTGCATAATTTATGGGAAGATGGCAGCTCTGTAATATAGCTCCCAAGCAAGATTCTCCAAACAATAGTGTGAAAATTTCTTGTAAACATTTGATGTCGATCATCAAAGAGAAAAATTGCTTAATACAAATAATATCTTTTCTACAGAGTGTGCAGAAAGTTTTGTTTGCAACATACTGCATTATCATACAAGCGTTGTCGCTTCAGTTTCATCCATTTACATAAAATCTTTGGCAAAGGCTCTATTAATTTGCCTCACGATTCTGTAAATAGATACCTAATATTATTGTAATTGATAAACAGTTGTTAGCTATTTGTCACGTTTTTTACATAATTTTGATTTCCTCCAGCGTGGAAACCCAGAGCCGGATACGTCCTTCAAATGCACCAGTTTGTATAAATAAAGTAGTATCTTGGTTGCATCAGCCAACGCTATCTCCCATCACTTCTGTGTCATCTCCGATTTCTCTCTGTTCACCTTCTACGCCTACGTCAGGTTCGCCGCATGCATCAACAAATTCCTGGCATTGTAAAAAAAAAGAAAGTACAAAGAAAGCTATTAATTTGTAACGTTTTAACTCTTTACACTCCCCTGTCCACTCTCAGTGGCATGAGCTAAAAATCTTCCTCTCACCGGTCCAATCTCTGTTTGTATCTCTGTTCAATTCTGTTTGTTACCGTACCCATGTATCGAAGACTCATTATTGTACTCGGCCCACTGAGAGTGGATACAAGCGTGCAAAAAGAGTTTGTAATTTTGTGATGTGTCCTATTTAGTAGTGTATTTTGCTCGTAAATCTTACATCTTGATTGAAGTTCTCAA
This sequence comes from Priocnemis perturbator, assembly GCA_963942575.1. Classification (NCBI taxonomy): domain Eukaryota; kingdom Metazoa; phylum Arthropoda; class Insecta; order Hymenoptera; family Pompilidae; genus Priocnemis; species Priocnemis perturbator. The sequence goes on along the minus strand of OZ012645.1, from coordinate 11,868,449 downwards.
CGTAGTTTCCCATTTGCACAATTCCACCTAAAATTATGAATGATAGTATGTGTTATAACATAGACAATTGAAATACGGTTTATCGTCGGTAGCAAATACGGTAAAATAAAATCACTAACCTGGCCCCATTTCCGTCTGCGTTGTCCTAGTAGATATTCCAATAAATTCCCGACGTTGTGCATCAGTATCGAGAGCATGAAGACGTTCTCGGCTTCTTCGTAACTCTCTCCTTAATCTCCCTCGCTCCTCCTCTCTTTCTTTTATCACTTCCTACACATTATAAGAGCACTAATTTTATAAAATAACGTTTAGTACTAGTACATTTGTGCAATAATAGTTATACAAAAGGAAGAGGTGGTGAAAGCAATGGTTTTGATACACATACGTTGAAAGAGCTGCGTGTTCTCACCAATACTTTGATTGAGACTTCAACAGACAGGTTGTGTAGCCACCTCAGTGAACAAGACACACAACAGTGCTCGATTAAAGGAGAGTGACAAGTTAGACGTACCAAAAGTTGTGAAAGTTGAATCGTAAGTGAGTGACAGACTGGTTGCAATGCTGCAACTGGTATTGTTGCCTGTTGAGGATGAGGATGAACCCGTGGCGTAGGGCATCCAGTAGCTTCACATTCAGGAGGTACTGAAGTAGCTGTTCCTCGTGACGCAAAGATGGGATCAGTATCGTTCAGGTTTAGTGCGGCGTTCAACATTTTTACTAACTGATTAGCTGCAAAATCAGTGAAATGGGGGTAGCGTATCGTGGAAAGACGTGTGACATTATCGCAAGTATATGTAAATAATACCTTGATTGATTGCAGCGAGTATCAATTCAGAAGGTTCTTTTACCATATCGGATGGTTCGGAAGCTATGTCAGCGACATGCTCAAAATCTTCTTTTGGAATATTTAATATATCTGCTACTAGGAGCTGTTTCTCAATTAGAGCCTGCTTTATTACGTCGTCCTTTTTTCTCAAAGACTCTGAAGGGAATATAACATAAATAATATGTGAAAATACTTGGATGAGAATGATGAAGTTATTACCTATTGGAGTAAGAACTGGTTCAGCGATATGCACTGGGGCTACTTCCACGTGAACTTCGAGTGGATCTATTAAGGGCAACTGTGCACAAGTTGCTATTCGTGCCGGTTCGCCTATGGCTAGGAGTTAAAATGTTATCGACTTAATACTGTAATATACTTATGAAGAATGTAGTTCATACTGTTCAGAACAAGGATATGTGTTTGAGTGCAATACAATTAGTGTACATAAAAATGTATATAATGGCCAATAAAATTGAAGTGATATTACGTGAAACGGATGAAACTGTATACATATTGTGGTTTTGTGCAAGGTTGTTCTTGTCTCACGAAATATTAGAAGAAAAAAGTTTACCTGCCGCTGACGATTCTGATTGATGCTGCCGCTGCTGTTGTTGCAGCAGTTGCTGCTGTTGTTGCTGCTGCTGCTCGAGAAAAGAATCCGCAGCTACATTGCTTTCCTTTGATTCCTCAGGTTCAGCATTTATAGGCTGATCAGCGTTGTCTTTCTTCTCAGTCTCCTGTTCATTCCTTTCTTCGATCATATTATCCGGCTCGCTATTCGTCGTTGAAATTGTATCATCCAACGCGGATGTGACAGGTTCTTCCGGGAGGGCAGTTGAAGGAGTAGGCCTTCTACCTTGTTTATCACGAGCATTGTAGGCCTCGGCAGCTTCAGAAATGTGCTTACACCAGAGTTTTCGCTCGGCAGGGGAGGCAGCCACGAGGTCATAAATCTGTGCTCCGTTTTGCGACGTATTGACCAGATAGAGTGAATTCTTGTCGACTGCATTGTGTCTTACTAGAACCGTTGAAACCTTAACTATAGGACTCAATACAGAGTTTGCTTGATTCGTATTAATGAACTTGAGCAGATATTTGTCATCTTGACGGTGAAGCAGGAATATCGTATCGTCGAGCAGTACAACGTGAAGATCGACTGGTTTCGCGCGATTCTGTTCACTCCTGCGCCACTGAAGAGGACCTTCGTATATCAACTTGCGCTTTGTGATGTCGAGATTTTTGAACTCTTGCACAGTCGGGTGATCGAACTTGTCGAAGGCCGAGCGGTCGATCGTTCTTTGAATTTCAGCGAGCCGCTGATTATCCTCTGCCTCTCGTACCGCCTGATTCACTTTGCTCAATATCTCCTTGCTACGCTCTAGACTTCGTAATACACCTCCCCGCTCTTTTTCGTTACTTTCCGGCGTGTACTTTGCTAAATTTTCGAACAGTAATGGGTACTTAGTAAGTCTCAACATGCCTGTAAGGATGTGATCTTTTAATTGGAGCCGCCGGCACAGCGGATTCGATTCGATTTCATTTAAGAACGAATGCAATTTTGGATCCTTTCGGCGTCGATCGCGGAGGGCGTCAAGGGCCACTTGTTGTTTTGCGCAGTACGTCGATGCGGCACGTTCAAACGCCTCGCCTGCCTCGCAGTCGAACATTTCCAGCAGAAGATCGCCCACATCGCCGACGCAAGGATTTTCTTTCTTCTTACGCTTCATGGTTTGATTGAATCGAGAATGAATCGTTACCATTTCGTCGAGGTTCGAGAACAACAGTTGAATTTGATCCATCGGGAGGACTTGTGAATCCAGAAGTGGCTTATGGAATACGTGCGACAGGACCTTCAACGCTCGTACGTGTGATCGTTCCGTATGAAAGAGTTCTAACGGCAAGAACAAAGTCACCAGTCTATATTCTAATATTGTGAAACACTCATACTTTCTCAAATGTCGTGTACAATAGTGTGCAGTTTGTAGGGGGTGAGGCATAGCGTGTGGTACTAGCGGATAGTCGGTACGTCTAAAAGTTTGAGTACCTTATTCGAAGACGCGCGAAAAGAAATATCAGTATATACGGATCGAGATGGGCCCAGGTAACGCCACTGACAGTCCGCCGTCCGAGGTATAAATCATTCAATTTCTACCATTGCTATTTCTTCCTATGTCCATCGAAAAAATAGTGATGTGCAATCGCGACAATCGTCAGAATGATCTTAGTAATGTAAGCACGGAAATGAAATGTACCCGGGAATGAAACGAGAACTAGACAGTACTGACCGTTGATAACTTCCTGCCTTTTCTTCTCTGAATTGCTGAGACGAGCCAAGATCTCTTCTGCAACTCCTTGACTCCAATCCGGCGGATCAGGCTCAACGTCGACATCACTGTCCCAGGAAGTTGATGTGTTAGACGCCGATGTCGCAGGGTGCACTTGTTCGAGACTCGTACTTGGACTGTCCAGACTTCTGGTCGACAGGCTGCTATTTGACGAGCTGCCCGCCGAATTGCCAGGAAATGTGCCGGAAGGTTCGCAGTCACTGTAAGGACCAACGGGGCTTGCAATTTAAACCGTAAGGGAACAGATCTTGAGGAATACAAATGTGTAGATGATCGACATTTCATTAGCACATCACCGAGCGACGAGGGCTAATATTTATTGCTATCACTGTGCAAAGGTCTACAAAACCGACACGCATTAGTAGATATACTGTTCGTTCGTATCTCGTAGACAACAACTACATCAACTCTAAACGTTTTTCAGACTGATGGTGTAATCCACGTAGTTAACACGTGTCATCGAAGGATGACCGGTAAAAAACGCATGCACACACATTCAAAAATAGGAGGTCGAAGTATAAAAAACACGCCGTTGTGCCATTTACTCAAGAAAATATGCGAAAGTACATCGTCCTTCGGCGCACTACGGTAACCGATTCGGCATCCTACATCCACTTTCAAATGATTTTCCGTACAGTATTTTTCACCAAAAAATGAAGTGACCGATTAGTTGGTGATTAATTTGGCGTGCGGATTAATTTATACCTTTCCGATCTCGTGCGTCGGTCAGCAACACTGAAAATGTCCTCGCGTGACGTGACATTAGCGAGCACTTCGACGACGCTACTGCTGTTAGTTTCAGCATCAGCATCCGAGTACGATTTAGGGACGTCTTGAGTGTGCTCGAAAATACCGGATTCTTTCTGTTCTGTGTGTTCCGAAACTAGACTCTTGGAATATTCCCCGCTTCGCGAATAACATCGGGGAAGAGTACGATGCGGCCCGTATTGCCTCATTCCTTATACACATATATGTTCTTGACTTTTAAAAGGGTGTCATTATGCATAGACGAGGGCGAGCTAAATAGTTACAACGCGAACGTAGACGATGCTAGACACGCATTCTGCGAGTAACAATAACTGAATGTGTCCCGTAAAAACAAAATAAATAAAAAAAAAAAAAAAAAAAAAATACAAAATTACGACCAGAACGTTCGTTCTGTCGGTTCACTGTCCACGACAGAAGATCATACTCGAATTTGTAGAACGTGATATTATTCCTCAAATTTATCCTTTTCTCTCTAAGAAAACAGGGTGACGTTTTCAAGTCAACGCTGCCAAGTTGCCGACGCAGTCATTGAATGGCGACGAATGTACATTTTTGCGGTATTTCCGTTATTCTATCGTCAACGAGCCTATATAGTTCCTTTCCTTCATAGTCGATGTACAGTCGCGATAAAGGACGAGGCGGCGACTTTCCTCGACAGAGTTCTGTTTGACGAGAAAACCGGCAAACATTGTGGCGTAATATCGTAAAACGGCGTGACGATGCCGTTAAATTGGTGCAGACTCGACCTCAGGAGTGCGCGGCCTGTTTAAAGGTTGCACGGCGTGTCTGCCAACATTGACGTCGGTCAGATGCACTGGCATTTTCAACGGCGTTTACTGCGTGACGTATGAACTTACTCTTGCAGATATCTTATGCAAATTATTATCCAACACTACTTCAACAAATGTTGGTTGTACACGTGTTCTTCACATCAGAACAAACGTTCCGATATGAAACATTGGCAAATCTCCCAAACGATTCTTCATCATCAATGGAACACCGACAGGTCAAACCGCAACGAAACATTTGTATCTCGAGCTTCTGAAGCGGTTGCACGGTTCGCCGCATTTTTTTATGAAACTAACAAATCTCTATACCTACTTTCTCGTACCTCACTACCTTCGCACTTGCCATTTTTTTTTATACCGACATTTCATTTTGAGCTATACTTCTACCAAAGTAAACGTCCTGGAGATTGTTGAGGATAAAAGAATGAATGCTATGCGCCCGCATAGTATATTCACATTTCTATGTACATGTTATTCATTCTTTTATCCTCAAGAATCTTTTATCGTCAAATCCACGAATTCGTATCATTCAGAAGGTGCATCGGTAAAACAACGTATTAGCCGGGCTAATTGCTCAAGCAACGTATCCTAATTTACAATAATTAATATATATATATAACACAGTTTGTATAACGTTAATCAGATAGAAATAGACCTTCAATTGAAATATGAATGGTTTCAGAAAAGTTGAGGCTTTTGCAAATTTGTTAGAAGCAGTCAAATCGAAATCGTACGTGTACGTCAAGCATAAACGCAAGTTTAATCGGTGTTGATCGAGTTCAGTTTACCGAAGCCGCTCCTTCATCACTTTAATCAACCCGTGGCTATATAGACGCGGCTCCACCTGCTTATAATGCTGCAGGACTTGCGCACATGTAGAAGCTAATAATGCAAATCATCGTATTGACGTGCACTTTTTTCATTAGAACATGCACATAGGGGATCAATATGTTGAGAGTCATCGACACCGATAGAAAGAAAACCGAATATTTAAGTTTATAAGTATTCGCGGACCACGTTATCTTAATTCGAGTGGTTTTCATTGTAAAAATGGAAGATTCTACTAAAACATACACTATAATGGTAAAATCAGTGCAGGGTGTACAAGACAAAGTCAGTATCCTCGGTACTAGATGTCTAAATATTCGAAAGCGTATTTCATATCTCATAAGAAAATGGATAAATGTAAAAAAAATCGAAATCACGAAAAATAAAACATTTATGTAAATAGATAACTTTAGTTGACGTAATTATGTGTCACGCTAGTGGGGTTGTCCATTATACAAATTCTACGAAATGTCATCGCGAACGCCGTACAAGCATTTTAACTACAATCTGTTGAAAGCATTCCAACTAGATTCAAGAGAATCCTATTAATAGAAAGGTTAATATACCGGAGATTAAACATTGAAATACTTTGAGGCAAGATAATCTAAAATTCCGAAATAATAGCAGAACGTTCCTTCAAATGAAGGAACGGTGGGAGTAAGACTATTATAGGTTTTATCTAATAAAATGTAATACATAACAGCACCACCACGTCTAATAATTTCTTGATTACCAATTTGATTTGTAGCTTACAAATATCAATGTTTTGCTTAGCATCACTTCGTATTTTCTTTCTTATTCACGATGCCAAGTGCATTTAAATTCTATCAATATGGTTGAAGCTCCACGTTTGTTAATTCACTTTAACGTGCTTGTCACTTCTTTACGTTTGCCTTCTAGTAAGATCGATTGCACCGTAAAAGGTCAGCTGTCGTCTGACATTAATGAGTCGTCTGACTGACGAGAGAGACTACAGTATCGGGGTCACCAGTTACGCTCAAATTTTGGGAGGCGCCTGTAGACTGAAAATAACAAGACACGTGCCCGGTAGATCTCCCTCTTTCTCTCTCTCTCCCACCCACAATTATTCAGTTCGACTGTTTTAGGGGTCTTCTACTGCGGAACTTTAAGAAAATAAATCGATTTCTTTTTCGCTTTCTCTGAAAGAATAAAGTTTTAAAAATATGGCCGCTTAAGTGTCTCTATTTAAGTAAATGCGTTTAGAGAGTTACTCTGCTGCCAGAAACCTATACTTTAACTTGAAAAAAAAATTGGTGAGTTTTACTAAAACATAAGTCATTGTATATGGAAATGCAGAAAGCAAAATTTTGTAGTTTGTAAGAAAAAAATTCTTCCGAAAAGCACGTTCTACAGTAAAAGACGATCTTAAATAAATAATCAATTAGTTGGATGGATATCTATGTAAGTAGATATAGTATTCCAATTCGGTATCCATCTATCTCCTGTACAATTCAGGTGTTTGCATTAAAACAGCCGCACGTGTCAAAAGATCATGTATTCGACAAAATATGTAATATTCAGTCCTGTAGTAGTTATGTAGACGAATCGGCTGGCGAACAAAAAGTTGCAATCGACAAGAAAGTAGTCCGGGAACGAAGAAACCAGAGTTCCGTTAACTAATTCGTTTGTTTACCTAAATGCGATGATGTTAAGTGTATGTGAGGCATCATTCATACGTCGACGGCGTAAAACGAAGCGTGCGTGTAAAGCTTGCGTCTAAATTGAGGCTTGCGATATATGTAGCGTCAGCGATCACGTTTCTCAGAAAACGAATCGTCAAAGTCACGAGTTACAATTTCTGCAGGATATATTCCTTGGTTAGAAAAAAGTCTCCGAAAAGCATCTGTTCTTCAGTCACGCCTAATTGACAATGTATAACAAAGTCATTTGCCGACGCGATTATTACCCATGACGTATGATACCGGAAAAATGCTGGATCGCGGTAATACGAAAGCATTCCTTCGTGGATCCGTTTGGTCTTTATAAATTTCGACGAATTCTTAAACATTTTTTCTTTACAATCACACCGCAATAGGATAAACACCTTAGACAATATATACTATTGCTAGATGAATCATGTAACAAAAATCTAACTGAACCCTTTCGTCTGGCATATTAAATTCAATTCTAAATATCAAGTAGGTTACAGTAAGCTATGCACAATGTATGATAAAGGAATGTTAGCACAAATATTTAACAACGATTAATAGAAAGAAGAATATTTTATGTGACGGCAATTAAATGATGATCTAAACAGAATTAGCGCGAAAAACCATTAACTTCCTGTCGAATTCAATCTTCATTGAAGCTTATGCCCTTAGCCATGCGCATTTGAGGGCTAACACTCGTAAAGGCTATAGATTCCACATATTCATTGTAGAATAATTATTCTGCTGTGACACGCTAATGTCTATTAAGAAAAAAAACTTCTAATGCATTTATCGAAATTTGATAATTGTACATGACAAATCGTCGAAGTAACTATCCCACACAGAAATGATCCCGTTATTGATTAATTAGAAATACGAATATTGGATAAAGCTAAAAAAACTCGTTGACTGCAGTAGAAATGTGCTTTGAATAAAAATTCCGTTTAAGCAATCGGATTTGCCCATATTTAATCTCCGGATTGATAAAACGATTGCAATTTTGGTTTTAATTATAATAACGTACTTTTGAATGCTTGGTAGTAACAACAGACAATTTATAAAATGCTTTAAATCGCTTCAGTCGCTTTATGTTTATCAGAAACGAAGACCCTTTATTATTCGAGTGCGGGTATACCGGTATACCGATGATAAATGTGTCAAATGACACATAAAACACTTTGAATCTCTAATACGCATACATCTGCGTTCCTTCAATTTCAATAATCCAGTAACTATCAACTATATTATAACTTTCCAAGCCTTGTATATACCGTTAATTTGCAAATAGGTAATCGAAAGTAACGAGGTCAATTACACTAATCACTCTCCCCGAATAAGTCAATAGAGTCGCACTGACAATTTTAAGAGCACCAAAATTTCCACTGGCGCGAAAGCATTAACGATAATTGATGTACACCCCGCACGTGCTAGACCTATCCTATGCAACCGTCAGTTGACGAAGTCACAATTTACTTATGAGGTGAAAGAAGAAACAGACGAAGTTTTTCAGTTAAACCAACGTATTGCTTTGACGCGTGGGTGTTTCGTTTCGTCGAACCGACGCAATAGCCATCCGCGGAATTGAACATTACACTGAAGGCCTCTTGGCTTGCGTACACACCTTTGGGAAACGAAGAGCTTGTCGGCTAAATGGAGAGAATGAGAAGAAGAGTGTGCGCGTTTGAGTGTGTATGTATGTATGTATGTGTGCCTGAATATGGGGGGGTGGGGACAGAAAAATAGAACCAGACGAGCTTGCGCGCTTTGAACGTGCAAAAGCACAAGCCGATAGTTGTGAGACGAGCAGGCAAAACGTCTTCATGATTGCCCGCCGACCAATCAGTGATTCCTCGTTTATAACACCCATTTATACCTACGCACTACATTTTTCAGGCATGCATGAGGGAAGAAGTAACTATCGACACGAGACAGACAGACAGACAGACAGAGAGAGAGAGAGAGAGAGAGAGAGAGAGAGAGAGAGAAACTGTGTAAATGCAGGTGAAAGAATGACGTCAACACTGAATGAACAAATTTATCGTAAAAAATTACAATCTGGCAGACATTCTTCGGGCCAAATCATTTGTAATCATCGAATTTAATTAACAACGTGAGAGAAGTAAAGAAGTGACGTAAATATTTGGAGATGAATGCACGCTTGATATAGCAAAGAATAAGTCACATTTTAAACAAGCATTCACTTTTGGAAATATATGTTAGCCATCTTGCGAGTGGTCAAGGTTCGTTCAAAATAGTACTGATATTTTAGTAACGTGTCTATTTTAGCAATCCTAGAGGCATATAGGAAGTTCATAATATCTCATCTGAGCTATTGAAACACCCCGGAAAATTATCTGATCTTTCAATTTACGTGGGTCAGCGAAAACGAGTTTACATGTTAGACCTCTCTCTCAATGTCTCCTACAATAATCATGTCTGATGACTTCTGACATATTTGTATGAATCGTAATTAACGTCAACTTTTATTTAAAACAATGAAAATATAACTCACTTTGTTTTGGAAAGATTTGGGTCACTGGTTTTACGCTTTTCTCGCAACTGTCGCTGCAATGAAAAGAAAGAGGACAATTAATCTGCTATTCCTATTATGAAGGGACCTACCAATCTACTTTTCGCTGTTTTATTTATTCACGTACAAAATCTTTTCGTGGTTGTTACAGAAGTTAAGTCTGATCAACAACTTGGACTGATAATGTCTATGATAATTCGCGTACGCAATCTATAGATGTTATTGAAAAACTTACCTTATGGTGTATTCGCTCCTTATAACTTTCAGACCTATTTATGTTTGACGTCTTTGGCTTACTGGAAATATTTTGCTGTACCCTGAATAATCATAACAGACAAAGTGTAGATTAACATATGTCCAATGTGTACGAGGGATGCGATTTAGGAAGTTAATGTGATATTGTAAAAGTCTACACGATCTATCATTGTGAATCAAAGTTATAGCGTATTTGTACGAATGTAACCAACAAATCTATTACCAACGCTTTTCACGAGTGTCACCACGATGAAGAAATAATGAGACCACACGAAATAGAACTGAGAAATGTTTAAACTTGGCCAAACGAAGAATCTACTGTCGCAAAGACTATTAGAAAAGAATATTTTTTCTCTCTCCAAATAATCGGATCCCATTATTTTCCTCAACTCATGCGATGCTTATGAGAAATGTACATTTCGGTTATATCTTCCCTAGAAGATGGGTCATCCGTAGCGTCTGCGTGATCTCCAGTCCCACTGTAAGCGGAAATGCGTCCTCTCTCAATACTGTTCCTAGAGTTGCCGGCTGTGCTGCCGCCGCGATAATCCCCTGAACATTAAGTAACAGCAAAACAATCATCATCAGAACTTGGATCAATAAAATCTTTCGTAATGACATAAGGTATTACGACTGTAATACGTGAAATCACTACGGAGTAGGTACTACTGGCAGTATAGGGAATTGATCTTGGAGGTTTTTTCTTCTTCCATGATTACATATTTTATCGGGTTAAAAAACTCTCTTATATAATCTTGGGTAAAACTGGTGTAATAATAAATTATAATAAAATTATGAAACATGAAAAGCGTAATGGATTTATCTAATTTCCCAATTCCAGATGCTGACACAAATGTGAATTGAATCTATCATCTCCGTCATTAATTTAATATGTTATTTCATCCATCATTGTGATTTATGTTAGGTACCATTTTTCTTTCATAGACTTTTAACGTAAAAAGACCGAACGAAATAAAACCGAACAATCCGCAATGTACAACATAAACAATAGCCAATAAGAAGTTTTTTAATCTTCATATGAATACCTGGGTAGAATGATATCCCCACTTTAATATTCGCTGCTCCTTTGTGTGGGTGAATCATTAAGTAGCACTCGCGTCGTTCAACTTGAATAGTAGTACATTTACAATACTCTTTTCGCGATAGTTTTAATAATACCGTCGGTACACATCTGTAGCGTGCATTGCTGTGATTGTTCTACTGAAGTATGCTTTAAAATGTTCGTGGTCACTGGCAACGTTCTCACCGTTTGCACATTATCATATAAGAATAAAACATACGTCAATTATCTCTTTTTGCTTCATTTCACACAGTTTCATTGTTTCCTCTCTTCCTTCTGATAGCACCGTTTAACAACCTACAAGCCTTGCTATTGCTTTCGTGCATGTGTATAGAGCATTATTATCGTCTAGAGCAGGGTTGTCAAATTAGCGGTACGCAGGCAACATTCGACTTGCCAAGAATCTTTGTACCGACAAACATTAAATGTTACAAAATAATTCTTGAATCCTGTAAACTGTTTTTAAAGTTCGTTCGATATCATAACAAATACTTTCGGTAACTTTTCGTATTTCACGTGATGAGTACAGATCCAAAAAATGTGTTTAATGATGCTACTGAATTTATTAACACGTTACATAAAATTTTGTTTAATTATTTAAACATTGCTTGTCAATGGGTCTTCCTACGCAAGTTGCCATAAAAGTGAGACAACGTTGCGATACAGAGGATGCTGATTAGAACAAAGCAGTAACTGATAACGTCGCCCACGCCCCATCGAGGTGCTTATGTGAATGAGTGCGTAAATATACCGAAAATTTTGAACGTTTGATGACACCAATGTACAGTAAAATAGTAACATGTAACAAAGCTATATATCTCGATCACAGTTTGTCGTTTTCCACGGTTCTAAATCCTTACTACCTCTATCAATAGTCTTTTCTTAGCATTTTGTGTTATTTTAGTGAAAAAGCTAGTCTGATGATAAATTATTTATGCGGTTTTCTCAACAAATAAGGCCCACGGCACGGAATGCCTTTGGAAATTTACATGCCTGGGGAGATGTAACATTATGTTGGGGTCGACAGTACAAAGTTCGATCTAGAAGTGGAACTTTCATCTTGTTAGTGTGAAAAAGAATATGAAAAAACTTACCGGCCTCGCTATCTGTCAGTGCACCGGTATCCTCGTCGGCCCGTTTAATACGTTCGACTGTAATTACATAATATTTGGATAATGAACCATTTTTGCAATTACAATTTGCTCAATATGAGACACTTACTATGGTACATGTGATTTTGGGAATGATGTTGATGATGAGATGTTGGTGGTTTTCGCTCTGGCCTAATACGTTCCATTAGTTTACTTATTCGATCATTAGTCCTTTCCTTTCTAACTAAAGGTCCCGGGCAACTTTCTTCTACTACTCGAACACACTGTCGATGCACGCTCAGTGAACAGTCTATAACCAAAATATGCATAACCAGAAGGAATTCCCATATTGATATAACACCCATATGATGATAGGTTATTACTTGTACTAACCACTACACAAATATCCCTGAGGGCCTATACCGCCGATAATCAGCTGACAATGATTGCAGTACGTTATAGTAAAATACTGGTGAGCAACGAAATGGTGACCTCGTATGGTCATTTTTCTCGTTTTTCCGGTGAGCAAGCGTCCTTTGATATTTGACTTATCTTTTGCTACAAACGTGGGAACACGTTCAAGAGACACCGACCGGACTTGAAAAATTTTTGTGAGTATCGTTGCTAAGCCAGCCGCAGTTGTGAAATGTCGCTGATCTATATGCTCTCTTTCTATATCCTCCCTAAAAAAAAACTGTCCATTATTAGTGAAAGTTCTAAACCGCCAAATATGTTGATATTTTTAATGGTTAAAAGGTCGCAATGTCGTACAGGTAAGGCTCCATTTTAGGTAAAAGATATGTTTCTATAATTTTAGTTTCTCGTGCTTTGTCGGATGCACTTTCATCCAGTTGAGCATCGCTAGGACCAAATAATGTCCCTAAACCAGCTGTACGTTTTTGTTGGAAATCCGCAAGTTGTTCGTTTAATTCTTCTTTGGCGCGAGTTCGCGCTTTCCAAAAAATCTACGATAAATGTCAAGCAAATATGATTAAGTTTGCGAATGACCATTTTCATTTCATGAATTAATTCGGAATACTTACTTTACGAAGAATCTCTTCTTTATCCGATTCCTTCAAAAGAACGTCATCTATTTCGTGTGCAACATTTTCATCTACATTATGTAGGCGAAGAGGCTAAAAAGATAAAACATTTGCGATTAAATAATGTATGTACTAGTATTGCATGACGCTCTTGTCTCTTTGTAATTCGAGGAAATACATACTGCACCAGGTACTAGAAAACTAGAATGAATTTCATAAGCCCACTTCCTCATTTCTTTGGCGTTTCCTTCCTTGTATAAGTTTGTTACCAAATAAAATAACTGTAACAAATACTTACATTTTAATCACATAACGGTGACTAAGAGTATTATTCTACACTGATAAAAAACGACATCACTTACCAAGCTTGAAGGATCACTATTTGATAGAACATAATTAATAAATACAGCGAGATGTGCATGGTGCTCCCATAACCTGGACAATGATTTAAATGGTCCATGGTCTTCTAACTGGCCCTAAAATATATATGAAATCCAAAATATTTGTTCTTTTATGGATATCTGGGTAATGTGAAACTCACGACTTCTTGGTCGCTCATGTCGTCATCTTCCATTGACATGATCGGTTGTTGTATTGCTGGCAGCCCAGGAATGCTTTCGTTTAAGATTGTCTGTTGTGACAATGAAACAAGTAGTAATTATACGATACACAATTAAAGCTTTAAAGTGAAATTAAAATCATGTACAACAAAGCATTTTGCAGTCTGTTCCAATAGTTTTTGATACTAAGATCAAAATAATAATGCTTACATCGTTTAGGGCCGAATTTGAAGTATCGTTCCCTGGACTAGCTATTGGGTATGGTGGTGGCGGTGTACCTGGCGGAGTGATATGAGGTAAGTCATCTACGTCAATATCGCTATGTCTCACATGTCTAGGAGGCGATAAATCGTTCATCGACTCAGATGCTATTAAACGCCTACAGGCTTCCGACGGTGAAATCATCGTTGTTCCTAGCTGTTCTGGGCTAGACTTTGTTCTCTGATGTTTATTAAGCGAGTTTGAGGAACCCAGATTGGCACCTTGCGAAAACTGTAGAGAAAAGTAATTGTAGATTTATTTTGGAGGTGGCAACCACATATAGTTACAATATATCTTGTTACAAGCATATAATATAAATACGGTTATAATAATAAACCAATTAATTATATCTTACCCTATATATACGCATACAAGCAATTACAATCGTACTTTCGGAGAAATTGTAGACTTAGCAAAACTGTTCCAACGAGAAATCATATTATACAAAGCTATGACAAAACACATTGCAAGAGGTGTTTAAGGGGAAATATTCAATCATAAAACAGTTAATAGCACAATGACGAGTTTAAACATTCATAATGTGGAAATCCACACTTGACATAACCAGTTAAAAATGGTCACAATAGTTATCGCGCACATTGGTGATACTGAGCGTTAAAGCTATCGATGGCTTTTGTAACGAAGTATTAAATGTATAAAATGATCTATATTAAGGCAACTGCAAAATAGTAAGGGTACAGAAGCATCGTTTTGCCGATTCCTTTCAATATGCTTTCATAGAAAATATATGACGAAACGCATAAAACTATTAGGCTATTCCATTACTTACAGAGTTAGGTATGCCGTGACTGGTGGTGGTTGAGGGCGTTAAATGAGTCAACAGATGTCGTTCCAGCTCTGACTGGGCTGAATTGTGCGTGATTGCAGTAGGCGGAAGAGGTCTAGGAGGCAACGGTGGTGGAGAAAGACTTTGCATGGATAAGGATTTGCGAGATGGTAGAGGTGGTGGTACGTCGCTGCCGTTGCCGCCGCAACCACCACCACCGCCGCCACCTCCATCACCACCACCACCACTACCACCACCACCACCACCGCTACTACTCGAGGGAGGATAATAGCCCGGGGAACACGAGATGTTTGTTACCAATGAGCAAAGCTGTAAGACATAACAAAAGCCAGTTAGGCAAAAGTTAGGCTTAAGCTTATGACACTCTTGCAAATCAAAATCATATAAAAACAACTTTTTCGATTATGGATCCACAACAACGATAGCGGTTACAACTTGTCGTGGCAGGACTTAGCTAATGCGCACTCGTTTACTATTGTAAAATGCGTTCATGTCAAGTATACGAAACGTTACATGAGCCAACTATCCGTTTCAAAGAAAAACTATCTATTCCAGAATGGTCTAGCGCTCAAGCTTTACGCACTATTAAATATATTACCATAATACGTATATATATATATATATAACTGGTATATTTGAAACACACCAATTTCACCAATCGACACAATCAAGTTAGCCATAAACATGGACATACGAAAAGCTGATGGCAAAATCAAGAGTACATGGCTGACAATAGCGGCAACGTGGTTGTATACATTCTGGGGATGTGAAATAAATGTTCAGCAACAAGTCTTCGTTATGGCACACGTATCTCTTATATCATGAGGACTAACATGTAGTATAAACTCGTAACAATTAGGGTTTGTGTAATAAAGCGCTGAAGAGATTGGAAAAGTTATGACAAACAAACCTGTTCGTTATTTGTAATCGCAGCTAACTGATCTTGTAGAGTGCGTACTCTTCTCTCAGCACCAGCAAGTTCTGCTTGGACCGTTGCAACATTACTGACGCTTCCGGAACCTGCACCGGCCTTTACCAATTCACTGCGAAGCTTATCAACGTAACTCTGTTCCTTTTCCAACATCAATTGGAACGTGTGAACTCGTTGGGTCTCTAATTGACGCTTCTTTTCGTGCTAAAATAAAAAGAAAAGATTGATGTGGTTTATACGAAAATAACTGCGAGCGTAGAAATATAACCGTCATATACTTGTAACGTATTAACAGTCTGAGAACCAATGGTTTTTATTTCGCTACAGTTTTTCTCCTCTCCTCAATTCATCTGCCAACCTTGTTAAACAGTTAAACAAATAACTTTGTTTATACCATGTACGCTGGTTTTGAATATTGAGTGTGGAGGAATTATTTGAAAATTTACTGAAAATTCTCGCTCTTACCTATGTAAATTCGAAGTTACCCAATCCTACACTAAAAACGTGTTATTAAGAACTGCACAGTACTTTTTATTTGCTAGACCCTTCTTTAGTAGTGGTTTAGTAAATATATCTTTAGAGTTGTTAGTTAGTTTTTTACCAGAGTTAGTATAACACATAGCAGAGGAAAATATTAGAAAGCCCGTTAGAAGCAAGAAAAGAAAGGAAGAGACTAAACGACAGTTTCATCGGGGTAGAGAAAAGAAGGAATACGAAGTAGACGTAAACTATGCGCGCTTACTTTTTGTGCCCGTGGCGAAGTGGTTGACATCCAAAGTGTGCCCGATGTTAAAGTAAAGCGCGACGAGGTCTCTTCACACAGAGTTAAGCACGAAGAAGATGCGGAAGGCGTGAAAGGTGCTAAGCAGAGCAAGGAGGATGATAGAGCAAGATAATCAAAGTACAAAAGTGCATCATCATCTGACAGATCTTGCAAATTTCTTGTCATACACACTGTTTGACTTACATCCGAGATCAAGGAAGGTCTTGCCGACGCGGTGGATTCCCATGGTATATATATTCTGTATCGAAGCAAAGCATGAAGAAAATATGGAAATAGAGAAAATGGGGAGACAATAAGAACAAAATTGCAACATAGAGAAATTAGTCATTCAAAAACGTTATTGCAGAACCTTCGTACCGCGAAACATTATGTGCCATTTTAATTAAGGGGTTTATACGTTCATTCGTATGCTTTACTTTTTAGTCTTAAAGGCAATGATGTCAATATGATTAGTTTGTTACTTTATGGATGGAAACGTATGTCAAAAGAAAACGGTTAAGAGTAAATTTGTTGTGCTGGTTGAGCTGACGTTGTTTAGAATTATGTTACGTTAAAAGACTATAAAAATATATACTTTAAATTACAATACAAGGGAATATTAAACCAGGCAGTAGCTAATGTGATCAAAGATTACTCACAATGGCTATATCGGAAGAATATGTTACACTAGTTATTTATAGCGCGACAATAATATGAAATTACATATTATCAGAAACTATCCAGGATCATGAACAATCTGCTATAACATTCCAACTTTACACTTCAATTTGACATGATCAAACAACGTGAATCGAGGGTTATAATCATTTTAGAAATTAATCAGATATAATGAAAGTTTCGCAACATCATATTGTAGGAATAGAGTTTATGATGCCACAGTATTCGCAAAAAGAATTAAAACTCACAAGACTGAGCGAAATAAGACAGGCAAGGCATAGTTCCAAGGAAAAAAATAATATGGCTGGAAGCTATTATTTTTTGCGAGAAAATGTTGACTTACGTCGACTGGTTGAGGTCCAGTAATTCGTGCGTTACACGGTGCACCACCGGCGGGTGCCGTTGATGCTCTGTGAAGGGATGTCGCAGGTTGGGAAGGTGAGACCATCGTGCCAGCGGATAAGCTTGCTGGTCTTTGATGTTGTTGGCTAATCTGAAGACCAGCACCCGTTGTTGACGCTCCAGTCGTACTCACTGGCTTTTGTTGAACCGTCAATACCACTTGCGTCGACGCTAAAGTAAAAGATCCGTTTTATTCGAAGTTTAACGCAATCAGTTTTTTGCATACAATATTGCACACTTATTTAATAATTATCAATTTCCTCGTTCTCTCATTTGCCACCAAATAAATGTTTCTTTCTTATAAACTGTCGGTGTAATAATGGAAAATTAGTGTTACTTCATCCTATATTTTGTAGGTATAGCAGATAGTTAAAAATATATGCTTGTCTCCAATCAAGTTCGTCGCGTATGTTCTCCATCATTCACAGATAGTTATTATATTACGATTTTTATTTCTCTAGCATCTCGGCGTGAATGTAAGTAACAAGATAGTTATTTTTGCAATGTATATATTACATTAGGAATGTACAGGGAGACATTTTTTGTAGTTAAAGTTATATAACTGACTGTAGGCAACCTCTTATTTTAGGATCATCACTCATTTTGGCGTTGTCAACGCTTTGTCTACACAATCGAAAAGCAATTTACCAGCAAAAAGATTTTAAATTATTTTTTATATACACCGATCACATACAAATACCGTGTGGTGATTGTAAACCATAAGTGCACTTAACTGTTTTCTTTTTTACACCTTCTAAGCCAAATCACTCCGTTTGCATTTTCAGTGACGCGAGTCGAGAGAACAGAGTATCTACCGTACGTGTCATCATCAGAACTGCGTAAAATCACAAATGATGCGAGTCATAGAAGTATTTCTTCGGCAACGCCGATTGGACGACGACGCAGCTGGGATATTCGGATAGAAGAATTTATACTTGTGAGTAGTCCCAGGTGTGTATTAATATGAATGACGAGATGTTCGCATACTGCTTACACACGCACTGTGCTCACCAAACCTGCCTTGCCAGAACTTATGACAGAACAGTGCTCTTGTCATAAATTCATCTTCGTTTGTTCGTTTAATTTTCAATTTATTATAAAGGTCCGCGTTAGTTTTTTTTTTGCACCTATTCCGCAAAAGATACGATTTATTCGTAAAGACCATATAACTTTTTGTAGAAAAATAATAAAATCAGGGTCACGAAGTTTATTTAACTTTCATTCCATTTTTAGATAGTGGAGACAATTACTTTTAAACTGAATTGATTGGAGATGCTAGTGTGACTCATTATTCGAGGTGCGGCTAATTCTGATAATCGTAATTCAATGAGATCTGTTTCGGCGGGGAGGTCTCTATGTGACAGTGTTTACATAGAACATCTTTTTGCATGCAAAGTTATGTTTGACTTAATTCACTCGTGACATGAAAAATGAACTGCATATCTGTGTGCAGGTAGCAGAGGAAAAAAAAACAGTATTGTCAGTGCTATAAACAGGCGTGTTTGCATCATCGTATATGGTTTTTTTCTTTTGCCTCTCTGATTAGTTTGCTAAGTCAGTCTGTAAATCTCTTTTATTACAGCACAATACAGACAATTCGTGACAGTAATGGATTCAATAATTACATTTAAAAAAACTGTACTGAACATTACTATGACTGAAGTCAAGTTGAACCTAATGGAGTAATATTAAACTGTAGAAGAAATAATTCGTAAAAAAATAAAATAATAATGATTTGAATAAGTTATACAAGATGGCAAGTTTCAAATACAATGATTATTACATAATATTGCAAAGGTACACTCAACTTTGCTGCATTATAATACGATTTGTTGTACATATCTAATACAGTGGTTTAAATTTGTATTGACCATGGTATAAAGGAAAGAGAAATCAATATTTGTTTAATTTCTGTCAACATAAAATGCATTCTGTTATGACTCCATGTCAAACAGTTTAAATATATTTACATAACGTTTCTCAAAAGTTATGTATGTCAAGTAAAAGGATGAGGATAACGTTACTTGGAATTATTGTAATTTATACCTACTTACATTTTATGAGCTGTACAACATCGGTATGTGTGGATTGCATTACGTTTACACCGTTAACCTGAAATATGTAATATTTAATTAATCATTCGTAGATAGTATATATAATAATATTATCTAAAATATGATATATGTATGTTCAAACTAATAAATTAAACATATACAAAATTCTTGAAATTCAATATTGGTTATATTATAAATGTCATATCAAGACATTGTGTTAGTAATACTGAACGTTATTGATCATAACCTGTTTAAACAGAGTAAAAAATTCTTGAACGGATTCTATGATACCTAGTATAAAACTGTCCCTCGTCAAGATAATTTTGTAGTTCAAGGATGTACATAATTGTATACATATATTCTTTATTAGGTAATCATCTACTTATAGCATGTGTTACAATGCGGTTTTAAAGAAAAAAATTGCTGAACTGAAACTTACCTTAATTATTTTATCACCCGCATGAAGACCAGCTCTTGCAGCTGCTCCACCTGGAAATACATAATTTTAGCATTATGAAAGCAAATTGGTAGAGATAGTGAAATTTTGTTTAGGTGTACATAGTGCATACGAGGTGCAGAGGTACAAGCTTAGGACAGTTACTGGTAGTCATGAATTGATAATATTGCTATCAGAATAGACAAAAAATGTAACAACTTTTCCCTTTCTGACTTCAATCAGTAAATGGTTGTAATAACGTCAGAAAGCTACACTATAGCAATAAGCATACACAAGGCAATAAAAATTATGAAAATACGTTCTGCATACACATTCGTACAATAGCAATAACAACCACAAAAAAAAGTTGCCTTAAGCGTATTCCGAGTCTTTAGGGACTCAACGAGTTGATTAGCGTGTTTAACGATTAATCGCGCTACTGCTGTAGTTGCAACGCACGAACAGCAAAGGAAGCATTATATGTCAAGACCCGATAACGCATTACGACATAGGTTTATCGCCGTGAACATATTCACCTTCTTTGACGGACTGAACGTAGACGGGGTTGTCACCGGACACTTTCATCCCGAATCCAGCGTCGTCTTTGTATACAACGAGGGTGGCTACGGGAGCCGGTTCGGCTCCACTCCCTGAGGCACTCCCACCACCCCCGCCAATTCCGCCGCCACCAGCAGCCCCGCCACCCCCGCCGCCACCGGTGCTGCGCCGCAACGCCGCTGTTCCATTCATCCCTTCTTCGATCTCCGCCTGGCCGCTCCTCACCTCTGCCCTTGATGTCGTACGACTGTATGACCTGCGAAACAAAAATTAATACATTCGACTACTCCTATTTTGAAAGCGGTCGAAATCCAAACTTAGAAAAAAAAAAAAAATTAATAATGTGGTCGCTATGGCCTAGGGCAATGTTAATCCTTTCGCATGTCCACTCTCAGTGGGCACGGAGTGGTATTATGCGTTTGAGAGAATAAGATGATGTCAGGATACGAAGGTTGCAAGATTTCGGGATTTACAAGCTGAACTGTTTGTAATCAGCTTCGTGTATCGTCGAGGACTCACTGTCGTGCGTTTTTTTTCTTCTCAGAATAAGTTGCCGCACCCGCCGCGGTCACAGCAAAGGACATTGTATCATACTTTACCAGACTATCACATTTGAGTTTAATAAACCATAATAATGTATTTGTATGTACACTAGTGCTTTAATTACCTGTTACACTATTCAAGTGTTTTTATTGACTATATATATAAATACAACACATTTTGTGGCAACATACAGTAGACAAATAAGTAAACTTTATAATGGACAATTTGCACCTGTATCATTTGTAAATATGTATTTTGTGAAGACCCGGACCCAGAATAGCAATGACATATATACATACTTCTTCCAGAAAACATAATTATTCTTTTCCTTTTATTGAATGTTAAGATGCACAATTATACAGCGGCTTTGTACAACAGTTTCCATGATGTTATTGGAATTGATTGCCTCATGTAACTATAAAACTTCTACTTTCTTTTCTTGTTTAGATGCATAAATGCACTTGAAAGTTTCTTTATTGAAAATAAAGAGTACTGTCTGTTTGTTTGTTTGCAATATATTGGTAACATATAATTTTTTCACTTAAGTTCTTAATTATATTTGTTACGCAATATTTAGACTGATACATTGACTACCTCACTAGCTAAACTTAAACTAATTTAATTATCTGAAAGAAAAAGTGCATTTATATCTACTTATTTCTGCTCTAGGCTTGAAAA
The DNA here is from genome assembly GCA_963942575.1 of Priocnemis perturbator. NCBI lineage: Eukaryota > Metazoa > Arthropoda > Insecta > Hymenoptera > Pompilidae > Priocnemis > Priocnemis perturbator. Next base: position 11,846,552 of record OZ012645.1, on the reverse strand, counting down.
TAGATGTTTATGTTTGCATAAACTGCTCAAATGCGACGGCAGGGTATGTTTATACATGGTATAAAGACATAACCAACCATATCAAAAGCTGTTCATTGTCAGATAATGGAGAAACGTTTAAACAACTGCTATAAGCAAACATATATTTGACAAATTTGTCATGCTACACAATGATTATATATTTTGTATAATACTCCTTAATACCTTTGCTTGATAGTGAATGATGCTGCATTGCTTTTCTTAGGTACATTATGGCGTATAAGAAAAAATGTAAAGACCTATGGAGATGAAGTTTATTAAACCATTAAACCTTCAATAGTTTCTACTAGTTCCGCTCAAAAAGAAGATCTAACCAATCTCAATTACAAAAACTTACCTTGTACATATGTTACATTGCTGATATATTTAAAGCTACTAAAATTATTCTGAAACATTGACAACATAGAAAAACTACTCATAATCCATTAAAAACAAAATCAAAAGAACACTTTGATTCCTTTGTGCAAAAATTTTATACATGGTTCTGACAGACATACTAATTGGCTAATAGTATGACAAATGCCCTATATATTTTTATCCTAGCAATTGTTAAGTCTGACAAGTATTTACACATCCTAAGGTACAGAACATTATCTGATACAACAGTTAATTACACAGCTATGTTATTTTATATGAGAAAGAATAGACACGCGGTCGCAATTTTCATTATCAATCGGAGCACTAGACCAGAGTTATATGTTGTATAATACGTAAATTATGCAGTTCAGCTATTGCTAAGGTGTCAAAAAAGAAGAAAAAAGATAGCATAGATTTTGATTCACTATTAATTGGTAAAATATATTCTAAAATACACAATTATCAGAAAAATATAATTAGTAGACAGATCATGCTGAGGTCAGATCAATTATTGTTTTTGTTTACAATATCCTGATTGGTAAACTGTGTCGATTTCATAGAAGAAAATCGTATGAAATCCGCTGAGTATCAGAATGAACTTGTGACTGGCATGAAAGAAGTTTGACAGCTTTTGACACACATGGAACGTGACAGCGTATTAACGCGTAAGCATCTTATGTTATGGATCAATACAGGGCCAGCATACGGTGGTTTGCACTGACAATGAACCATATCCGAACGCACGGTCTGTGAACGTCGGAAAGTCATTTACGCAAAAGCGAATTAAGCCGCTGGAGAGATACGTAAAACGTATACTGAGCTGCACTGCGAGCGTAGGGAGTAAAAAGCAAAAAATAGCAAAGTAAACGTCTACCTTTCATTTAATCCGCCTCTCGGATTGACGAGTCCCAAGTGAAATTCGGCAATCTAATAGAACTGTTATGAAGCACGATATCACTTCAACTTGGCACTGTATCTGAGGGAAATTATAACACAATTGTCATAACAAAAGAACACACATGAACATGGCTGATGACGGGTAATTATTCTACTGCTTCTCGCACTTTCACGGCACATTGTGGCAACGCGTAATAATACATGATTAAAGTAAAAAATCCTGTAGAAATAGAATATCGCTCGGTACAAACGGTAGTATGAACGCGCTTAAGACTATATGTCAAGCGAGAGGCACTTATATTTTTATAAAATGCACATTGGATCGAGTATAAATATACCACTAACAAGTGTCAGCCATCTTGTATTAGATCGAAGTACAACCCATATCCCATGATGCACCACTGCGGATGCCGAGTCTGCACTGAATTAAAGAATGACGAGATTGGTAGGCGCACGAGAGAGATGGTCGTGATTGGTTGGACGTCAGACAGTGTTTCCCTATCAGAGTTTTGGGTAATACGGCTATTAACCATTCGTCGTTCGAATTGAATGCATTTGACGCAATTGTTGCACCGCATTCGTTGAAATATGTCACTAGGCCTCTTCTTTAACGAAAAAACTATTTTATTCCGGCCAATTGGGCGTGAGTGATAATAGCCATCTTGAATTTTTGGCACAACAGCATAAATCAATCTTTCCTATTTCTTAGGATACGTGAAGAATTGTACTGAAACCAACTGAAACCTCCAGTTTTCTTTAATATTATCTGGTGTATGTGACGCACTGCATATAATGTATAAAGCAACGGTACATATTTTCTTTACAACTAATTGTATTGTAGAAATGTTTGGTACTTGTCGCCATTGTCGTACTTACATAAAATACTGAAACATTCAGGTCCTTTATTGAATTGTTTACAAGTTTTATGTATAAATTTTCTTCGTATATACATGCGATGCATTTATTGTGATGCAATACGCCATGTAAACTGTTCAAATCATATTTTGCATACACTCGACGAGTAACAGCATACATTACACATGTTAAATATTTTCAATACTGGTGCAATAGTTAACTTCACACGTGAAATCAAATTATTATTACCATTACAAGTTGGATATTTGCTAGGCAACCCAGAAGGAAATAGAATACATTATACTACTTATTATAAAAACTTTATGTTCAATATATCCAGCACTGTTATGTAAAAAAGGATAAAAAAAGTCATATGGTAATGTTAAGTCCAGATTTGGGGCCCCTACAAAATAATATTTTGATGGCTTTGAAATATCATGAAATGTTACATAGGTCGTAATGTCAGTTTGAAGTATATCTGTGCAGTTTTGAACGATACATTTGGGCCATGATATGTCAACAGGGTCAGAGAACATTATTCCAAATCCTATTATGTTATTGTTAGTTAACGTTTCAGGTTTTGGTAGAGTAGAGTATAGAATATCAATTTGCATTGATGTTATTAAACCTGAACAATGTAATCGCCCATTCATTATTTGACCTGTAACAACATTCTGTGGTATTTTACTCAATAAGACTTGTATCCAACTAGAAGTATCATTATCTCTGACATTCCCAAGTTTAGAAATATACACATTATACTGATGAATCTCGGTGACATTGATTAATGAATCATTCATCAAAAATTGCATTGTCTGGTTCTGTAAGCGTACACAAGATGAGGCTGAGAAATTGTTTGTCCTTACAAACAGTCTACACTTTAATTTGATATCTTCTCCAAAGGCAAGTAAATGTTTTTTTGTAAAACTACATTCCCCATTTCTTTCACTCAAACCTAAAGTAAAAAAACTACTGGACTTATTGAAATTGATATGTCGTGACTCAAACCCGTTAGTCTTGTTTATATGTAGTCTACCTATAAGTATAGGTTTTCCATGTGTGTAGCCTGGGTTACCACTAAGAGAGAACACTTTTTCTTCCTTTAGATCAACCCATTTATAAGTTACCTCAAAGTGTTGATAAAATTTACGAGACACATTGCCAATGTCAAAATAAATACTGACATTACGAATACCAAGAGAACCGTTATGGGCAACTATGTATCTTACACCTTGCACAATATTCTGACATGTTCTGTTTGAGCAAAATCCTGGCACTGCAGTTTTGTTACAATTCATCCATTTATTGCGACAATAGTAACTGACAACTGGTAAACAAACGTTTTGGGGACACACCTGTAATGACATAAACTGTTAAGCATTCTATGTTGCATAACATACCAGTATCCTCTTATACATGTGCATACCTCATTTAATAGAATGTATGTTTTATTAAGTAAGTGTGGCGAAGCTATCACAGAATAGTTGTTAAACGTCCCAGTGTACAGATACTTATTATCGTTAGATAAATTAGTTTGTATGCAGGAACCTTTCCAGTCTCGAAGATATTGCAGTGTTTTTTTAAACGAACATAGTCCCGTGAATCCAGTTTGAAGAATGTCTAGTAATACCAACAGTAAGTATTAGTTGCACAAAGAATGTTAGGCTCAATGTGAGTAAGGCAGAATGGCATTTTATAAAAATTTAGAATACCTATTGATTGAACATAGTTTCCTTGCAATTTCAATACAATGTCACCATCTTGATAAGGCTTTACAGTACTGTACTCAGATAGATTTGGTTCATGCTTAAACGACCACTTTAACTTATTGGAATTTATTGCAGCATCCAGCTCTTGACGATTATGTAAAACCTACCAATTACATAATACAGAATATCTCTATTTAAACTTTCACCTCGTTTTTAATATTTATATCTAGAGCACTGAGACGCACTTACCAAATCGTTGTTGGTACTGTATGTTGGTGGAAGATTATCATATAAAATACAAAATAAATTGTTAGCCAATTTCTCCAGAATGAAAGGTGTGTTGTTACGTTCAATAAAGTTTCTATCATAGCAGTAACGACTATCGTATAATTCTGCACGAAAATCTTTGCACCCTGAGAAAACGGATAAATGAGATTCCAGGCAATCGGCGTCGCAGCAACAATTAATATCACAGGAGAAAACCTAACAGTTAATAAAACAAATACATATAAAGAAAGACAGAATGAATGTAATTGAATAAGGAAGTAAAATTTACCGTCACGTCGCATTCGCATATATCCGATTGCATCTTGTGAACAGTACGTTTCATATAGTCCTCGTTTGACGGAGGTGACGTGACTTGCGTCGAAGGCACTGTAGTAGAATCTCGTTCACTTTCGGTTGTTGGCCCAGTAGTCTTACTCAAATTAGATGTAACATCGAAAGTGGGTATTGTAGAAACATTAAACGATTCTTTTAACGTTGTATCTTTGGCTTCCACTGGATTTTCAGTATACGCGTCTGACTGTGCTAAGTCGTTGCAATCGGTGCCATTCAAGCATGTAGCTATATCTTCAATGTCCTTCAATTGTGTCAGTCTGCTGCATGCAATGCATATGAATAATACTAAACCCACCCTTTCCGACATTTTTGCAGGTATCAGTAGGAGTTTAATATAAGTTACAAAACATTATATTTCTTCATAAATGGCAACCAAACTTATCAAAGTTTCTTGCAATAATATGCACTTTGATTTTTACTGTACCCATACTTTGGGTAAGTAATTCAAATCTATCCACAGTATTGACTAAGACACTTGGTGACTTTAACTGTAAGGACATTCCTAAAAATTTATCCCTAAGTCTGTCTTTCCAGTCACCTAAAAATTGAGGATTGATATGTAGCATATAAATACGTGGCATACTAATATTCAAGTTATTAAATGCTATTTATATTTACCAATTGGCTTCCATGTGTGACATTCAATGGAATGATATCCAGGTGATAACGGTATGTTACAAATCCCATACGAATTGAATAAAACCCGGCCAAAATTATCTCTGTAAAATATTTGTAACAGTAACTTTGGTGAGTTTTGAAGAGATTGAGTTGTATAATGCACATCTATTGGGTGGTCCCAGACTGATTCTTTTGTATATGAATCATAACTTTCTTGTGTTTGACCTTCATCTATGCCTTCAAAGATTTTCCAACCATTACCTACACAAAAAATGGTTTTCTGCTATTGCAATTATTTTTAACACATTGTTCATGCATGAAAGCTAATTTATATCCATGTATTTACCAGCATGAAAGCTCCATTTACATAGAACTTGTACACATTTAAAATTTGTTGCCGATGCAATGTGACCAATTATGTATAACTCTGCCATACCACAGTATCATGTTGATTCGCACGGGACACTACACAATAAAAATGATTTGCTTTATATAGGATGATTTTTTTAGATCTATTTTCCTAGAAAAGTAGATGTTTTGCTGATACAATATCCTAGTAGCACACATTTATTGTAACTTGGAGTGTCGTATTTTTCTTGTAAATGACAGATACATAAAAAACGGAGAAAGAAAAGTTTCATCCTTGTAACATTTCTGGCTTTGAGTGTAAAGGTTAAATGTTTTTCTACTTTGTATTCCTCAAATTATAGATTAATTATTTTTGTATGTTTGTATATACATCCAACAACAATTCATACAGGGGTACACATAACCTAACATGAATATCATATGCCCTAGGGAAAACATCCAGGAACGTGATACACTCGTCCGCACAGGGTTATTTTTAAGCCATATAAGAAAAGAATACACTCTGGCTAATTATTTTATTAAGACTTCTTATTTTTCAATAAAATATGCCACAAAACATCACTTCAGTAATAATGTTTACGTACTGTGAAACAAGTTTGGAACAACCTTTATTTTCAAACAGACAATTAAGCCGTAATAACATCTGCTGATAGAAAAATCTACAACAACGGTTCTCAACCTGTGGTACGTGAAAATGCAATCCAATTTGCAGTTTTTTCCAATAAATAAAAAGAAACATTGAAAATTATTTTGATTTAATAATAATTGTAACTTATGAAATAAACCGTGGCGGTAAAATTAGCATACTTTGGATTCCAAACGATGATCGGACAGCGGTTTTGAATCTAGGGTTATTTTCTGTATTACAATACGCAGTGTTGCGCGCTCCTATAGGGATTCATGGGTCTCGGAGAGTGGGTGGATTACTGGGACCAATCAATTAATCCTTTCCTTCGAAGCTGGCCGTCGATTGATCCTTTTCACATCCCACCTCAGGATGTTCCGTGATGGTTTAACTCAACCCGTAGACGCGGCAACAGCGCAAAATTTATTATTAATTTGTAGCCCTTTTGTACCTACGATTGAAATTTCTAAAAACTATGACTTTGAAAAAATGGCCTGTAAATTAATTACGGCCTTTCATAACATAACAGGCTTTCAAGTGAAATTTCTATTAGACAAAGCTCACTGTGAGTTTACCCTGTTGTTTTTCGGATTTAACGTGTCTGTATAGGTGCTTTACGATACGACTTTCGGGTCCCAAGCCAACCAAAATGTTTTAAAAGTCCATTCTCAGGGCTACACAGGAGAGGGAAGTGGACAATCAAATGAAGCTGTTTCTGTCGAATTTAAAACATTTGATTGTATTTGCGTGTTTGGCGGTCATGCGACTCCGGCGGCTTCCTACGAGATATGAGTGAATTAATTCTTAATCGAGTGAAGTTCCGCGGCGACGCAACGGTATCGAAACTCGTCTTTTAAAGGTACATAAATTAAAATAGTATTTTTTTGAGTCAACGGACAGCGAATGAATTGAAACGATGTCACTGCCTTTTTTCCGTAATATCGATTCCTTTACTTTCCATAGATATTGTCGAAGCAGTTTTCCTATTGGGTAAAGAACCTTCTTTCGCCCGTTTCGAGACGTAACCTCGACGTGAAGTTCTAAAACAACCACCACGAGAAGAGGTATTCAATACGTGAAGGTATTCATACAAATAATGCTCAAATGTTACCGTAATTGTAATCAATAAACGATTACTATATGCAAAGTACGCAAAGTACTTTTTATCCGAACGCAGTATTATAATAAATTGTTATTCAGGTAGTGCACAGTTTGATTCCACGCGAAATGTAGATTAAGCTTAGGAAGGTGTTATAGAAAATGTCAGGAACGTAGGCTTTATTCGTGGCATTTCCCCTTTAGGTGAATCTAGTTTTTCGGTGATGTTAACTGAAACATCAAGACTCCGTATTGTGCATACCATATTATAGCTAACGCAATTTAGGTTTATAGGTTGCAAGACCTAGCCTAAGGGCATGTCTTGTTCCTTATGCACAGGGCTTGACCATGACTAAAGGCAGTCTCAAATTGGGGACGGACTGCTGTAGTAATGTCGGATATGATGCTGTTACACTAAGGATCTGCCAGCATAGCTACTACGTCTATGTACACATATGTGTATATGTGCACGTATATTTCGCCCGTACACTAAATATACGCAGTGTATACATACGTACGAGCAGTATTTCGCGTTAGGACGCGCACACTACAAACTTATGCGGCGTTTGTGAGCTGGGTATAAATATGATTTGTTGGAATCGTCTTTGCGGTCACGCGATGAAATATGTCACGAGAGTATATACTTCTATCTATTCACCCAACTCATTTTAGCAACAAATTCTTTTTACATTCTATCCTACACACCCTACATTTGTGCAATTGAATTACTTTAGTACAGAAAATAGTTTGTCAATGTCACAATAGATATGTGTGTCAAAATTCAGGGAAATCGCGCCAGCGATTTCTTTAGAAATTTCTCTCGATAGGACGACTCAGAACAGCCGGAAAATATAGACTGAAAGATTATATTTTCATAAGTTTTTGCCAGTCTGTCACACAACCATGACAATCAAACAGAATTTAAAAAAATTTTGGCCTTTAAGATGAATGTTTTCTTCTTTTGAGTTAAAATGGAAAAAAATGAAATGGAAACTAACAAAGAAATTAAATTAACAAAAGATTAAGTCTTGCCGCGGTGGTGTTTGGCATAACAATAGGGGCATCATCATTTATATTAAAAATATTCGCCGACGATGCCCGACGACAATCGTGCTATTACTTTAAATTGGTTGCTGTAGGAAATGTCTGTCTCGTCAATAGGCGGGTAGCCACATATAACGGGGTTCCTGCCTACATACGACCGTATAAACGCGTGTTGCCAACCGACAGGACGCATGTGTTATTCAGTGATCACCTAAGCAATTAAGCTGAGGCACGAACGTATCTGGAATAGAGGCTGTAGTAGTTCATACCCGTTCGTCCGTGGAATAATGGTTACCCGCGGACATTAGTTACTAGTCTGCAAAGTGCTTTTCGATTTAACCTGATATTAATCGGACGGGTCGTTTCAAAGCAGATGAATCACGGTAGAATATGCTTGAATGAAAATTCGGTGAGCGCGATTATTATTATATACTTTCGGTCAGTAAATGAACACATAAAATGATGACTGTCTCACGTAGAGTCTGACGCCCCCGTTGGCCACGTGGGGAAATTAGGTAGCACATACCGCGTGAGTGCTGCGTGAAATTTGGTAATGCCGAATAAGTTTAGGGTAATATGAAGTAGCACATGGAAGGGTTAAAAGTATCAGCCCTAGAGTGACAAACCCCTCTTAGAAACCTTTCTTGTTTTTTACGAATAACCCATCATAAAAAGTTACACGTTTCTAACACAAAGCAGACGACTGTGCTTCTTTGGTACCGTGCAATGAAGACGTACGGTAAATCTACCTGCATCATTTCCTTGTTCTCGCAACATCTCTTGTCAGAACGTATCGCAGAATATCAATCGATGCCGAAATATGTTCTTTGGATTGGGCATATCTACTTTTTTGCAAATCGTGCACGTTTAGTCGATCGGTAAGTCGTTCATCGACTCGACCGGGTGCAGCGGTTGTACAGTAATAAGGAGGCTCATGAAGCGACGCCAGAAAAACGTGATTTGTGGGAGAATGAAGTGGTGCGCAGTGTACGAATGGGCTTCAAACGAAATTAGACCTTTGCCTGCGTGTTTTATTAGAGAGTCGAAATAAAAATGAGGTACGTGCGGGGAAAAAGAAATCCGTCTAGCTGAAGAGTTGACGCTAGCGGAGGTAGGGGTGGCAATGGCGAGAAAGAAAAGAGGACAAAGAAGCGAGCATTTCCCCTGTTTCCATACCTCTCCCTGTCCCCACTGCCAATCGAGTTCAGTCGGTGCTGCTTTTCATTCGAACGACGCTACTTTTTATCTATCTCATCAACGATCTAAAGCTGACTTCTCTTTCCAGAACATCTTCTCTTTTCCTTTTTACTATGGTTTTATTTCGCTGTCCTCTTTCTCGTCGAACGGGAACTGTATTCGATCGTCAGCTGTCTACGGGGGGGTACGGATTTGATCAGTGGGCAGATGGAACCACACTCTTTTGGCACTGACTACCGCATCACTAACGAGAGTGTTATTTTATTACAGTTGTGCATTTCTTACGAGTCGCTTCTAAACATAAAAGCGCTTGCAAACGTTTATGCTTGTTGGAGATTTGTTGTGAGCGTCATTTTACCGAGAAATATTTCTTGCATAACGTTCTCGCATAACAGTTGAAAAATGATGAATTATGCCATATATCAGATATTGACTGGTAATCGTGATTACTAACGGTAAGTAACTAACGGACTACTCACTGATTCCGTTAAGCAAGAAGAAATGTGCAGACGAGGGTAACGGAGCGAGTTCTCCCGGTAATGGTACCGGAAACTACACTTACCCCGAGGTATCCGGCGCTTTGTGTCTTTCTGCGCTTGTACGTACGAAACCTGGGCCACTTGTACCGCTGTAACGGCCATTTGCTCTCTGCTATATCCGAAATCCATGAATTCACGATGCTGGTCGGAGGCTAAATTGTCGTGTCGACATCTTAAGAGAGCGAGAGTTTAGAGTACGTTCTTTGCGGAAACCAAAATGAACGATGCATATACTGTAGCTTATTGTTAGCTTATCTTTTCATAACTTCAGTTTTTGTTAGCTATCAATAACTCTAAACGTTGTAAGCAATGGCATCAGCTAGTTTTTCTTATCTTGTATCGAGTGCGTGCGATTCGAGCTTATCGCAACCAATGTTGGATTTATAGGGGAGATTAATTAAACAAAGTTGATTGAATCATACGACTCTTTCGAAGATTGCTTTTTTTCGGGTCTGTTGCGGATGTCGCAATTATTATGAGCGGGATAATTGGAAATATTAAGCAGCCTGTCTGTGAGTTTCGACTATTTCCATCCCAGGATGATTAATCAGAATAGGACACTGAATGATGAATCGTTCATTGATCCGAATTTAATTCTTGCATCGATTTCCACTCCTTGTAGTTTACATGTTTGATCGGTGCCAGAGGGTGTCTCGATTTAATTTAGCGGCAAGACGGTGTTTGGTTTTATTTGATGTAAACTAATTACTGTGCGGTTGCGGAATGCCAGCTCATTTCGTTGTTAGCAAATACATATCGATGTCCGTGCATGTATGCTCACTCTGACCTCTGTATACGGTATACGGGCACTGTATTGCGGAGTGAGTAGCTAATCCATGGAAATTTCTTGTTGTAAAATATTACGACTTCAAAACGTGCACAGAATTATTGCCACACTTCTGTAAGTTGTATTAACAAAAACATTGATAATTGCAAATAATGGAGTATATTTAGAGTTTAAACTCACATCTTGAATTCTGTCGTACAGCCGAAGACGTCCCCTCTGATATATATAATAACATTGGAACTTTGTCGTCCTTAATTTACTTGGTCTTTAACACAACTCGGCAGTTCAACGAATTAATAGTTTCTTAATTTTCTAGCCAGCGAATCGAAAGATTTATTGACCGAATTTGTAGCGATACGACATGCAACTGAAGTCTTTCGGCCTGCTTCTCCCTCTCTCTTTCCGCCTGTGCCTTTCGTTCTGGTTCTTCTCCTAATTCGTTCACCCCTATTCCCTTCCATTCTATTTTTTCTCTTTCACTCACTGTTTCCGTCTCTTATACATTTTCTTTCTCCGTGATATTGGCTCGGTTCGTTCGCTTTAAACGAGTGAAGCGTTAATGCACTTTGACCCGATATTGGACGCGCTATTGTGCAACGTGGAGCACGTAAATAATTTCCATCGTCTACTCTCTGAATTCGCAATATGTGCTACAGGCTATTTAACGGTTTAAGGTACCTCGTAAATCCTCGATCAAGACTTTTCGTCGATTGGATAGTTGATGTAACTGGCGAACAGGGAGCACTGGAGCTTTCCTATATTCTGTGTAATTATGTTACGTGCAACGCAAGATAAGCGAAATTAAGGAAAAACGAGGGAGCGCGAGAATTTCGCGGAATAAATATAATTGAATTGATTAATGCCGAGCACGCTGACGTTTCGTCGCGAACTGAATTTATGTAACTCACATTCGGTTTATTTGGCACGTCTAAATGATTTTATTGTCTTTTATGCTGAAATTTGTTTCACACGTGACGTTCAGCAAAATCATGTGGGAAATATGACTAATTGTTACGATTAAAAAGATAAAACACTGCTATCCAGTGATAAACGCTTTCTGTCTCCCGCACGTTGATATACAAACGCATGGCTCTGACGATGATAAAAATTATATATTGTACAGTAAAAGAGAATTGCTCAAAATGGGCTATATTATCACAGTTATGTGTATACGATCGTCAGTGTAGAAGCGATTCAAATTCCTTTCGTGTGCACATTTTTAATTCGGTCTAATCATGAATTTGGGAGATGGTGTATCCAATATACGTACTTACTGGCTGCAAAAAGTGATGAGATTAAACCGTAAAACTTCGCTGTTTCGTAATTATGCAGAATGCTGAGGATCGAATAGTGTTGCTTGGAGGGAATATGTAGCAAAAATTTCACCTTCGTCTACTTAACGACTGACATTTTCTGGCATGTCTTCGGAAAGAATGTACTGCTCCATCTCTATTCCCTGCTCTATCTCGAGAGTCTGACAAACAGGATAGAATCCAGATTGTTGTTGTTCCGAAAGCGGTGATATCGCACGCCTCCGGCGATCCTTCAGAGTCTCTCATTCGATTCGACGCGACATGAACGTCTATGTGCTTTCCAAGACTAAACCTGTATTGGAAGTTGAGAACACTAGTTTTCATGGCTTTTTTAAGCGTCTCACTATCTCCTTATCCGCACCACCTTTCATTCTCGCGTTCGACGTGTTTTGCCGACTCTTCTGGCTTCTCTCTTCTTCTTTCTTTCTACACATTCTTCTATAATTTCAGTATCGACACGCATTGTTTCCTGTCTGCAATATTCATTGTCAGGGTACGCGTTGCTTTCTTGAATTGTAGTCGCACCTATGTGCGCTCACGAGGAGAATGCCTTACCTTCAGATTGAACTTTAGGAAATGGACGAAAAAACTTACCGGTCTCGCTGTTGGGGTTAAGGTCCACATTACACAATACTTTTGGGATTTGACATACTTGGGAAGGTATAACAATACGCTGTGGTCCATTTCCCAAAGGGGCGATCTGGAAGTGATACGTTCTCTTTGTCAGCTGGTTTTTACATTATTAGTAGCCTTATATTTTGTTTCTGAGCCACGGTTTACCCCTCTGATAACATCTTATTTCAGATTTTACCGACTACAGAGCTGGAACAGTTTCTACCCCCATGGTCCCTACCATCTACTATCCCAGCTATTTCAGTGATCCACCTTCCCTTTTCCCCATGTTTCACGTTTTCTCCCTTCCTCACTTCAGTTTCTTCTTCTTCATTCGGTTGATGCAGCCTGTTTACGCAGCAACTCAGTTTCCCATGTCCATTATTTCATTTCTCTTTCTATTTTTAGTAGGTGTCGTTTCTCCCGGTAATTTTCTCTTTATCGCAAGAGATAACGCCTCTCCCATACTTTTAGTTAGAATCGTCCGACTGCTCGTCTACAAATTCTCTCTGTCTTCTGTCGTCTACTTCTCCTCCTGTCTCCCCTCCACGCTCCCTTCTGTTTCTCTCTCCCTCTCTTACACACTTTCTGTCCCTTTGCCTCCCTCTCGTCTTTTCACTTCTCCCTCTTGCTTGTACATAGTGGGAGGTTGTGCCTGTAGCGCGCGCGCACCGGATATAATACGATTCGAAATTAAACTTCCAAGGCACGCTTGGCATCCGAATAATGCGAGCGGCTGCCTAAAACAGTAAAGATATTACGTATTATTACAGCGTGCCACCACGGGCATGGTGGTGGTGCCGGTACTCCTACTGACTCCGGCGATCGTGGTGGTAGTAGCAGCAGCTCGCAGGGAGAGGCATCTGTGGGGGTGCACGCCGTTCTACACCGGAGCTGATCTTTCCTTACTCTTCTTATGTATCCTCCAACCATATATTAATGCTCGACTATTGGGGAGAGGTCAAACGTTGCCTCTTATGAGCCCCCTAATGAACACTACTGTCACGGTCACATTCTCTTAAATGTATTCAGACGAAGAATCTGGACATTGGGACGTATTCGATTCTTTGAAATGCAATAGGATTTCACGCAATCTGACACGTCGCTGAAATGCAATAGGATTTCTGACAAGCTGACACCTATTAAGGTATGAATGGGATTCATTCGATATAATGTTCGTGATGCGACGTGAAAGAGATAAAGGTATAAATAATGTTGTTGAGAGTGAAGATTTAGGGAATTAATGGACTCATGTGTAAATAGTATATTAGACTGTGTTTGTTACTGGAATTGAAATTCAACGAATAATTTTGCGGTAGTTCGCTGAGTATAGCCCATGAATAATTACTCTATGCCGCTCGGAAGAAGTTTTTATTTTATAATAGGATAATGCAACGGTAAATAGCTTTCGGAACGGTTTATCTCTCTTTGTATATACGATTTTATTTAAACCATTATACGGTTACACTGGATTTCGTTTAATCAAACCGCCAAAACCCTTTTGGTGGATTAACAGTTGACTAGATGAGTATAGACCAAATACTCTGCATTGGATAGGAGTATAAGATGCATGGGCTAAAGAGAATATATTTGGCTTGCTATACTGTACACTGTACCACTACAGAAAAAAAAAACAATGTAGAAACAATACGATAGAAAATGTATGCCAGTTGGTCAAAAACTTTTTATCTGCCACCTCGTGCAGCTCAACGAACCCTTTTTGCAAGACAATAGTCAATAAAACTCGATCGTAATGGTCGTACATCTGACAAGACGTACATCTAAATCCAAATAATCGATCACCAGTCGCCATCTAAAATACATTATTTTGTCTCCAGCTTCTATACCCGCTAAAAAAAACACGCAGTTCTCGAGGCTGATTACTATGGTCTAACAAAAGTACTTTTTTTCTCTTCAGGCCAATCGTTGGAGCTACAGATGATGCAGCAACTTCACAAACGAAAGGTTTCGTGTCGCATTTGGTGGGATATGGATGGAATGATCGGTTTTGAAGTTTTGAATTCCATTCAAAGCGTGATGAAGGAACTTAGTTATGAGCAACCGTGGCCGTTTGAAGTACACCTGCAAGGAAAAGCGGCCTGCTTTAGTTCAAAGAAGGAGAGTTCTATTCCGCCGATACAACGCACGATCGCACGTCGGAAAGCAAGCGTTGCAGAAACTCAAGGTATTTGATCGGGATGTAATGAATCATCCACCGTATTCACCAGATATCGTTCCATCAATCTATCACTTGTTTTGACAGTTTGCGAAAACGTTGCGCACCGAATAGCTAACAATAAGGAGAACTTCTTGAGTCGAATTTGCGAGAACTTCACGCAAACATTTCAAATTTAGAGTTGTAAGCGGTGCTAGGTAAATCAGTAATAGTCGCTTAGAGATTCTTTTAATTTTAGATTGACCTTTTTCATATTATATATATATATATTTTAATAATGAAGATGTGTCGTTGTATTAAATTGGAAACGTATCCTAATTTTTCCTCTACAATGTAGATACCGTCATTTTCGAATTGTGACATTTGAAAAATTGACATATTACGTCATTCGAAAATGCTTGGCTTGGCGTGGCAGTCGTCAATCAAAAATAGTAACGTGATGAAGTTCGAACGACAGCTTACTTAAACTAAAACTCTTTCCGTTCGTAATGTCTAATCGAAAAAACAACATTGCAAACTTACTGGCTGAGAGGCACCCGATATTAAGCAGGAATCAATGTTGCCCGTGCATTTGAAGCTGACGTTGTTTCCGACGAACTAATTGTAACTATTGGAGAAAACTCAGGGGCGACGAAATACGCGCCCGTCACGTTCCGAAAATAGCGTTAAACGCGCAACTAGAGCATTGTATAATACGCGGCTCGGAATACTAATATACGGTGTAAGGCAAAATATGGAAGCGCATCTCATTAGCCGTCTCGGCATGGCATAGAACGACCTTAGACGAGATCCACAATTAATTCAGAGACTCTGTCATTTTGTCCTTCTCACCCCACCGTTTGATCGCGCGACAAGGATGAGGACAGCAAGGGCGTCGAAGGAGATTCTCATATACGACCTTCTCGAACTTAGGGTCATGGCATGCTCTTGGGCGAGCTCCCTTCGCACCATCTTTGTCGGGGTCTCTCTCGGATGCTCGCTACGCGCACGTCGGCAGAACGTGCGTCGAGCATTGGCTCTAACGTACAGCTTCACCTACGCTCCTTTTAATGTGTAAACTAAATATCTTTCTCACTCCTCCGCCTTTCTCTCGCTTCTCCTCAGCTACGTCCTCTGCCGACATCAGCAGCGCGCTACCTCCACGGCCCGACATTATTCTGTTTTAACGGAATTACTCCAAATTGTGCAGATATATCATGGTTATGCTATTGCGGCTGGTTATATTGCGTGCTAAGCGACCTCCAGCGGTGCACAAACTCCTCTCTTGCATTCCCCTTCGCACAACCTTCCGGCTTCCGGCCCCTTGAGATCCTCGGATCTACTTCGGGAGGGAAAAAAAGGGGCGCACAATAAGAGACGGCGAATCGGATAGATGTACGGATGGAGTAGGTGAATATTTCGAGTAACCACTAGACGTCCGACGGGTAGTGCGACATGTCGAGTGAGCGAGCCACTGATATTTCGTTATGAACGTACGTACGATAGATTGGAAATATTTATTGCATCGCGCTCGAATTTACTCAGCACGGAAAATTTTTGTGAGCGACACGAACGACAACGCGATTCGCATCCACCTTATTTTGGCCAAGAGAGCGAGCTACTGTTTGAACGAAAAATAAATATTTGTTTTAACTGTTGTAAATTAAATTTTATTAATTTTGATTGACATCGTTAACGTGTATAAGACTAGAGTGATGCAATCGATATTTTCACTACTACATTATTGCGTGTCCATCTTTAATTATAGTAAAATAGCTACTATTCTTGGTATGCGAGAGTGTATTTTTTCCCCCAAATGCACGCACTAGCGTGGAAATAGTTGAAACAACTCCAAGAATATGTATAATAGACTGACTGTGACATGGGTATTAGACGTGTTTTTTAATTCTTCTTATTCTTCGATCATTCTTCCGTGCATTTCTGTGCCTTGATGCGCCGGTGCTTGAATGAGGAGAACGTCGACTACATTCTAGCAATTCGCTAAATTCGTAAAAGTAGCCGCGACCAGGACATTACATGTTATTTAAAAAACGAATTAACATGGGGAGGGGTTAAGTTATTGCACTGAGTCTGGTTAATTATATACGAGCACCAGAGAGGAAGCGGATTTTACTGCTGAATACAACGTGTGAATGGATGTGCTGAGATGTAGATGCTGGAGGAGTTTGTTACCGTGATATACAGATTCTGAACTTCCATTTGCTGAAATAGAATATAGTGGCTGAAGATGTGTATGAAAAAAGCAATTTTCCTTGCTTTGAACGTACCTGGCGTATTAGAAAAAAATCGCGAACCGATAGAATGACCAAGTCGGAAAAGACGAAGTACGCGAAGTCGGAGGCGGAGTCATTTACGAAAAAATGCTAAATTTGTGTTTTTTCTGCGGAACATCGCGTGCTTGAAGTATGCTCTCCCATATCTACGCACTTCACGGCATACCGTGCACGACTTAAGACGAGTGTGAAAAGACGGAAGACCTGAGAAAGAGAAGAACAAACAGTGAGGAAATCGAGCGAGAAGGGAAAACTTTTAACGGTGGTATTTCTCGCATTTTCTTGGAAAACGGTAAAGCGAAAAGCGTAAATCAGCAGCTCGACTACTGGATCGCCGGAAATCCAACAAGTGATTTTATTACAGAGATGGGTCTTCTACTCCTCCCCCTCGTATCGTCGACCGTTCCTGTGATATCGACTGTCTCACCCTTCTCATTCTGGAATGCGAAAGCAGTATCAGGCCAGCAAATTTTGCCGTCGACTGGAATTTCGTTCATTATTTCGCAGCGACAAGACGCGTATGAGTGCAGCTTTTTATTAATCAATCATTGTCTGATAATTACTTCTTTCCCAATTTATTTTGCACATTATCCCACATTATCCAATAAGTCAAATCATTCTACACGAATGAATTTATTCGTTCTTACACAAACGGCTGCCGACAGCGTAAATTTTACAGTCAAACGGACTCACAATCAGTCAATTCCGAAGTACTTTTATTATCATCGGGTAGCTTTATCTGTTTTGAACCGAACATCAATTTTATGCGCTGCTTACCTCTGAATAGTACATGTTTCTCTTTCAAGTTACATAGTTGTACCAAAGCCAACAGCCCCGTATTCTAGATTATCCAGGAAACTAGTTTCCGCGACGGACGTGCACAATTATGAACTATTAAGAGTTCGATGTAGCGCTCGAAAGCAGCTGTACGGCAACGGGCGAAAAAGTATGCGGGAACCGATACGACACGTGCTTGCATTGAGTAGTCTTGAAGTTTCGCTTAACTGACAAACCCACGCGTTCGTCGGCTTAGAGGAAATACCAAACAAAGCAGCATCCTGTGATAGCAGAACGGTACGGGAGGCAAGGAAGGAAAGCTTGGTTTAGGTAAAACGACAAGAGGAGAAATACGGGGGAAAGATGGCGAACGATAGAAAGAAGAGCTGGAAAAGAAAGGGGCAATAAGCCTGCCGTCAGGGACAAGCGTGGTCCCAGGGCGATCCATTAACGTAACCGGGAACGAAGATGGAGAGAAGGAAGAAAGAAAGGGTGGGTAGTGGGTGCGCAGGAAGACAGACAAGGACAATTGCAAGACAGGGAGAAGACAGGAGGCGGACGGTGGTGAACGGAGAAGAAAGCAGACGAGGACGAGGAACGAGGTGGAGGTAGGGGTGGCGAGGTTAATACATAAAATACTGTGCGGAATAAGGTGGTGGGGCCACAAGGCGTTTAGTAAATTAAAAGTTAATGTAGTATATAACCGATTGCGTCGTGAAATTAATTTATGGGAGGCGTGTGTACAACGGTCAATTCGTTCTTACTTTCTCACCTCTCTTCCTCCCATATTTCCTCTCTTCTTACTTTCCTCACCCTCCCGCCTCACTCTTGCATTTCTTCACCACTATCTTTGCCGCGTCCGACTATCCGGCTCTCACTGCCTCTTGTCACGCGGTACGCTTGTTACGAACTTCAACTTTCCACGTCGCAAGTTGACTCGCTTATTCTTTCCGTCCGTCGTCGAGGTCCTTTTCGAGGTGTCCGCGAACCCTGTGACTTTTTTTCGTCATATTCTGCTCTTTCGCGCTGTTTACGTCCTTTGGTGCTCGGAATTTAGCCCCGCCTTATTTCCGACTTTGTGGGTGCACGTACGCGTGAGTATCTAAATCGATCGGATACTTGGCTCGGCAGTTTAGGTATAAACCTCCTGACTTTGACCACATCTTAAGTTCTACGCGGTTTCGTTTTACGATCCTTGTTGAAGAAGCATTGACTTTGTATTCAAAATTGCATAGAATGGATAGTCTTGGTAACCAATGGAGCTCAACTCTTACTTCAAATTCATTTTATAATGGAACGCAACGATAGCTTAAACAATTGTAACGTTTGATTTGCTCAAAAGAATTTATTGAAAGACCTCAAACGGAAAGTGAGACAAATTGAACATCTATGCAAACTTTCACGAAAATACCTTCGGACATTAAAGCGATATTCATGCGCATGTTTCAAAAGATACGGACAAATATTCTATCGATTAAAATCAAGCTTGTAGAAATAAATTTGGATTCATTTTCCGCATATGCAAGCATAAAATTGTCATGACAATACCCGTTTTTTCGGTTCTGCCATTTTCAAATCCCACACGTATATGTTTTCGTACGTAAATACATTACACAGGCCAGACGGGGAGTTTATTTGCGAAATAAGAAGTGTTGCTTCGGCGCAATATTATTTGTCGCTGGCAAGTATAAAGCGCAAACACTATTATACATACACCGTTTATGTGCAGGCACAGGCAGCAATATAGGTTTACAGGTGTTTAATATGCCCACATAGAATTACGTGTATGCGTATGTTCCGCAGATATACGCTCGCATTATAGTAGTGAGCACGTTTATACATATAATACGGCATTCCGCAATATTGCAGAGGCTGCACGAGAGAGACCGTCGTTCTCACTCGCTCTTTGTTGATAATTGCGCTTTGCTCTTGACGTCTGACGACCAGTTACAATCTCTCGTGCAACGGTCCACCGGCTGCGGATTGTCAAATCGATTTCGTCTCGCATTCGGTCTAACGAGTGCGCTAATTATGGTCGTCCTATAGCGAAGTTCTGTTGCATCAGGGGTACTATCCCACTCCCTCCCTCTTGTCAGGAGAATCAAGGCACATTACGCCGTCGTTGCAGCGTTTGACAATTAATCAGACATTAGTACGTAGGTGTCTTTTATCCCTAGCATACTGGTTAATAGATATCGTTCTATTTTTATTGACCGAAACATAAGCGTACAAGAATAGAAAAATTGGCAGCGTCTGACTGCTCTGATAATTTTGGCTGCAAAAGCCTTTAATGTCTGATTGTACGAGAATAACTCGTAATGCAACGTTCGTGTCTTGCGCTTGGTTTCTAGTAACTCCTTCGTTCCGCAGCTACGCTTTCACAAGGATTTTCCGCGTTTTATTATTTCGCAGGTCGTTGATTATGCCGGTTGAACTTTGACATTTTATGAGATTCAAGGATCCGCAGAATCAGCACGATATTGTGTGTTGCTAGTTTCAAGTAATGCTTCGTACGTGTGCCCGTTCATCGCGATCTCGATCCCGATCACGACACCAATTTTCAATAAAATGCTTTCAACGGTTTTTCGTTCCGCGTTCTATTCTCGGTTACGGGAGGCAGAAGCTTTACGGGTCAAACTGTGTGTGAGATTGAAGATAACGTTTTCGCAGTACTACGAGACAACGTATAGTTAACGAAACGTTGTCCATCAGGGGCTGTTCAGCTTATCACGAATCCACGCTTCTGAGGGATAATGCTTGTTAACGCCGGCGAGTAAATGTTAAAAAAAAAGAGATAACGACCGCGGGAAGCATGAGATGCGGAAGAGGAGAAAAGAACAGGAAGATAAGTTGGAAAAAAATAAGGGTATACGACGAGAACAGTGCGTGACGGGTAGCTAAAGGAAGTCCCACCGGATATATGTATCCACCGATCGTTTGTCGCTTTAACAATTCACGGCGCGTTCGCGTTAACAGCGTTACGACAACAAGCCGGAGTTGTAGAAACTTATAACGAGAAAATAATGAACCCGGTTCACCGAGTCTGCTTGGAATGCGAGTCGGAGTACTCCCTACCACCTACAACCGACCCTGCTGTCCCCTCCGAACTCTGTTCCCCTCTGACTCCCACTTTTCCTTGTTTCAGAAAGGTTCCACCACCTTCTTGTTCTGCCCACCTTTTCGGTGCTTCGGCTACGCTTTGTTGTATTTCTTTTTCCTCCGTGCCGTCGCCAATGTGCTTTCTCTCTTTGAGACATTACGTACTCTCTCGTTTCTGGTTGTTTCCACTGTCCTTTGCCTTCTGTGTTATTTCGTCAGATTTAGTCGTTCTCCAGTTTCGTCTCGTTTGACGCCTTTTTTCGTCTCTTTCGTTCTCGCGAAAATCGAAGGGACCCGCACTGGAAATTCCGAATAATTTCGGAGAGATGGCCAAAACGTTCGTGAAAAATGTCGAACTTTTTTCGGCCATATCTTCTAAATTATACGGAAATATTGAATTGTAGTTTTTGTCGACAGTAATGAATGCCTCATCATTGTGAACAATAAGAATTAGCGTCGTTACATTTCGTCCGTCATCCGACACGACTTTCTTGAGTTCACAGTCGAAATAACAGTCCTTCAATCTAAAGCTGAAACGCCGCTCTCACCACACTTCGCTTTTCTTTCCCTACGATAGCAACATGGTAGACTGAACGTTTACGTGTCTCGTAGGAATCGCCTTGCAGGATAGTTGAGGGATTTGGTGAACGCGATCGGCTTAGTCTTGATTGTTTTATTGGATGCGCCGCGGGGATAACTCTTCGATGTTCAACTCGCAAGGGAAACTGTCTAGCAGAATATTATCCGTTCTCCCGATAAAGAGGATCCGTACCATACGGGGGACTCCATACATGACTTGTGTTTTACATACAATCAATTCGGAACAATTGATAGTATTCCCTACGACACACACGTGTTGCTGAAATTAGTCGAACCCGTCACTTACGTCTTTGCATTTTATATGTGATCTCTTGTGTCACAGTACTCTAGATTATTTTTGCCGTCCAACTTCATGTCTATCGTTTGTACCTTGCGATCATACGTATACGTAGGATTCTGAGTTTACATAGCATTATTATGCAACAGTAAGATTTCATTCATAACGTAATGAGTATAGATGTTCGTATGACATTTACATTTGAATGTTACAACGTTTCCATCATTGGTTCATATTACTTTGATATCGTCCAGTCTGGAAGAGTAAAGCAGGATCTCAATTGAATACGTTAAAATGCATAAGATACCTCCCGTTTATTTGTAAAATGAGACAGCTCCGCAACTCAATATAAATATTGTGCATAGCACAGATATTAACGGTTATATTATTTACGTGCGATTAATGCCGCGACTGTTCATCGATCGCTACCGCTTACGCTATCTTTCCGTAAATACTGACTCGCCTCCTCTTCTTCCCATGACTTCTTTCTCTACACAACCTTCTTTTGTTTCTATCGCCATACCCCTTTTCCCTTCTTCTCTCCCCGCACTCGTTCCACGAAGAGGAATATTTGAATTTCGAAGATTCCACGTTACCGACCCGCCCCGAAGGAAAAGCGGAAGCTTGATGTTCTGAGAAGCGGATAGTACGCGTTGAACGAGGATAGTATTTGTATAGGGCGTGGGGGCGAATCGAGTAAGGAATTTCTTCGGGGAATCTGCAGACAGCAAGGCCTGCTCTCCGGACGAGGAAAAGCGCAGACAGAAGAGACTGATGTCTCGTCCTCTTACGCTCTTCTCTCTTCTTCCGCCTCTCCCTCTCTTCATTGATAGAATACCTGAGTCGAAGGGGCGGGAGAGAGAAAGGTGTTAGATGAAGGATCACGGACAGAGAAGAGACAGAAGGTCGTGGCACGAAGTGGGGTAAGAAGACAGAGGGAGAGAGAGAGAGGGTGGGGGTGGGAGAAAAGGAGAGAGCAAGACACTGTACGTATCTGGAATGGATTACAGAATCAAATGGGATAGCAGACCGGCAAGCTCTCGCTTCTCTATCCTGATGCGACACCTCATCATTCCACCACGTTCACCTTGGTATTCCGACACACAT
The DNA here is from genome assembly GCA_963942575.1 of Priocnemis perturbator. Classification (NCBI taxonomy): domain Eukaryota; kingdom Metazoa; phylum Arthropoda; class Insecta; order Hymenoptera; family Pompilidae; genus Priocnemis; species Priocnemis perturbator. The sequence continues at coordinate 11,823,563 of OZ012645.1, read as the reverse complement.
ACCCATTCGTTCGCTGGCTTGCCTTTGCGCACGCACGCGAGCTCGCACGCACTCTCGATCGCGATCCGGAGTCGTACACGCTGATTTAAGCTGCAGTTTACGCGTTCACCGTTTTCGCCACCCCCAACGTTTGTCGCACTTTCACGAACCTTCAATCTTTCTTTTTGTTCCTCAATGCCTCTTCCTCCTGCACGTTTAATCATTTTTCCAAAGTTGCAGCTCTTCACTCAACGCGTTCCGATTTACGCGATTCGTTTCGGTTTCAAGAAGAAATTAAATTATATATATTCTTGGAATAATCTTCGGTGAACGATGCGTTTGTTTCTTAAGACTAGAGCTGCGCCAGGCGGAAGGCAGAGAAGGTTTGAAAAGGAAAAGTGCGGAAAAAACACAGGACAGACATTATGACTTTTCGGCAAAGTGAAACATTCGAATTTCGTGCGGCAGCGGTGAATACGTTAATCAATGAGAGGTAAAACGGTAATTAGCAGTGCGCCGGGGCGAGAAAAAACGGGGCAGGGAAGGAACTATTCGAGGATTTTTATGTAAACGCTAAATAATAAAATTAGCAGGCCGTTAATACGCGGGGTCCGCGTAGCGGCGGTTAAAGCTAATTTAATGATTTTCGTTATTGGCTCCGACACCGTAAAGCTATCCTCGCACATCTGTTGCCCGCATCGATTTTAATATCGTTCCGGTCGTACTGCCGCGGCTGCCACCACTGCCGTCGTCGGGTCTGAGCATGCTTCGCCTCGTTGTGGACTCTCTTAGTCTTTTCTGGCACGTGACACAACTCTCCCCGCTCGCCGATCTGACCGTTCCATCGTTTCATACCGAATCGAACGTTTTTCTTTCACCCGTTGACCATCCTGACGCCTTTCATACATGTACCGGTACTTGATAAACAGTACCTTTAATTGTACCCTCTGTACAATTCGGTATTGCGCGATAACGCGCATATTGCGGCTCTACGATACGTAATTGAAATTTGCGCTAGTAAAGCGTACGATGCAGTGCAGTACGCTGTCGCAGATGGATATGTAGAAATGCGTGTAAAGTGTACCTGCTAGTTTTATATTGTCGCTCAAGATCAGATTGTTTCACCTAGCAGCTTTAGATGTTGTCCGTAACAATGGGGAAGTTTGAGGGTGTGGATGGGTAGGTGAGCGCGTGTTACTGTGTACGGAGCACAGAAAACAAAAGGTATCAAAGGATCTGGCCATGGAATAGACTAGTCGAGCAAATAGACCGAATGATTTTCTGCGAGTAACACGAATGACTATTGTCCGGACGAAGCACTCCAACGACAAGAATTTATCCGGATAATTAATATTGTACAATTAGACGAATTTTCAACTGAAACAACCCGAATAATGATCAACTCTGTCATACTGCTGAGAGGTCCCGAATGCAAAGCTTTTTCTCTCCACAGTTTATTCTAAACACACTATATTATTCTGAGGTGGTCTCGTTGATCTCAACCATGTATTATGTACTATGATTCTTTTATGATACACGCGGTCGGAACTTTATCGCTATTGTCGAGTAGGTGGTAAGCAATAAAGAATGAGGGAAAGGTGAGCGAAAGATTATGGCATAACAGGCGCTAGGTTTCGTAACGGTTGGCGGTAGATTGGGTAGGTTTCGCGTAGTATGAAGGATAAAGTTTCGTAGATAAATCGTTTCAAAGAGGTCTGTCGTCGTCGAGAAAGGATACATAAACTTAAATTTATTACCGGCGTTTATTTCATCGTTTGCCGCTTAGCACACCCACGATACCGTCTATTCAGCGCGAACTCTAAATTAGTCAAACGACGCTTTCGAAAAAGTATTACGGGATTCGCTCGGAAAAAAGCACGTTTCATTTCGTTCGACGTACCTGCAGACTAAAGCTGTACTTAAAAACTTTTCTAAGTCGCCGGCTTAAGCGGCAAATATATGTAAACTGTGTGTAATCGCTTCCGAATTTATGTCCTTGCTCTCGCGCGGAACGATTTTGAAAGTCGAGGAAGTGATACAATGCTGAGGGCAATGTTAAGGCGACGCTATATATCCTCTCCGCAAGATAGAGCTCCCTTTAACGTCTAACTGTTCGTTCAATTTCGTCGTTTGCACATCCTTCAAAAAGTTTCGCCCATAAGGACGGAGACGAGGAGCGTCGGGGAGGAGGACGGAAATGGGTGGATGAAATAAAGAGGAGTGGACCGTGTCCATATCGCCGGATTCTCTTTGAATCCCAAAGGATGTTTCACTCACCTACCCGAAGAGCCGGAAACGTTGTATCCATTGGACGCGAAGTATTACCTCGCGGCAATACGTTCGCTCCGCCGTTCACGACTTTTGATATAGCGTCTGCGAGCGCGCTCCCCTTCCCTCCCTCTACGTGTGCGTAACGCGGAGGATCGCCTATGAGAAGATTTAGGGTTGAAGAAAGAAGAAGAAACAGAACGGATAGAGGCAAGCGTGGCACGCGGCAGGGCAAAGGGGTCGACACGATCTGCGAATATCAAATTGAAAAGTGGAATTTGAGGGAGCGAGAAGCGTCGAAGAAAAGAGGAGGGAGCGGAGGGGTTGAAGCACGAGGAGGTGGTGGAACTTCGGCAATCTCAGTAACTCATGTGGGAGCACCGTTTCTTGAAACTCGTCGAAGGTAGTAACAACCGTAGGAGTCCTCCGGCTAGAGAGAAGGCAGAGTCGAAGGAAGTGGAGGAGGCTGAGAAAGGTTAAAGTACCGTCAATGGTGATTGCTTTTGGCGTTGCGGAAAAATTGACCCACCTATCCGGCTGCCTGTCTGCCTGCCTGCCTGCCTGTCTGCCTACCTGCCTGCCTGCCGAGAAAATTACTGATCTCCTTAAAGCTGTACAATTATTGCCAACGAGCGGTGGAAGAGGGAAAAATTGACATGTACGTCACACTTAAAAGGGATCGTAAGCGATGTCGCAAAAAATCGGACGTATCCGGTGAATCTTGCGCGGGTATGGAATCTTTAGGGTGCAGTGAGCTACGCGCAAAATCTGGACCAGCCTTCACTATTTCGGCTTTATTTATAGGTATGGTGTTCAAATATTTGAGCTATTTGGCTATTCGTCTGCATTGAGATTCGTCGTATTTCTTGGCCAGATTTCGCTTTGGTTCTATTTAAATCTGGGTTATGTATAGCTTGTCAGCAGTGTGGCATCGTTTAAAATTGAATGGGATATATCAATGTCGCCTGAATAAACAATGAATGAAGGCAGGAATACAATGTGCTCGGTACACTACCGCCTTCGTATAGTACATAGTACATGCCCCTATTACCGTAGATAACGTCGAGTATCGTACGGAGGTGATGGCCTCTTTTTCCCCATGCAATGATAAACTCTCGATGGTTTCTGTTGCCAGATGCGATTGAAATTTTTGCATTTTCTACCAATGTTACAATCAAGCACTTCTTTCATCTAACTACGATACATTTCCGAACACATCTATTTTTGTACACATAACGTGTAACTATTTCTTTATATATTTCTTCGTGCCAGATCCGAGAAAGAGCCTTCGGAATATTGTGTAGTATAATTTCTTTATGATTCTTCTAGATTTACTTATTGGAAATAGAAAGGATACGTTCTTGAGTAAGATGAGTGAGGTGTAGGTGAAATGAGAGTGTGTAGATTAATTTATTTGGTCATTACGACACTGCACCAGAATTTCGTGATTGTTACACTACTAATCGAGAAAATATTGAAATATTAGCACTAGCGACTGAAGAACGTTATTATGTCGAGTAGATTACTCTGTAAGTTGTTGATCATCGTGACATTTGCATGGCGGCTATTTAACGGGACGCTATCTGTCAGGTTCGGTTGACTATGGATGATGCAGGTGAGAGACCAGAAATAGTCTGTTGCTGATACATGGAGAGTGAAAATTGAATACACAGAGATAGGTAGAGAGAGAGAGAGAGAGACAGAGAGAGATTCTGTATACCCGTTCGTTCATCAATATTTCACCAAGTACGTACACGTATGTACCAACTCTGTCAGCGTGAATGCATATCGATGGGTATCTGTCTATTGCTCGGAAGCGGTCGAGCTTGGACCGTTGAATTCTTCGTTAAACGTTAACGTTTTATCGTACGTGAAATCTTTCATGAACTATTCATAGCGAACAGGTATCCGCGATCGAGCAAAATCGCTATCTATCAGCTAAACATCTCCCGGTGAAGTTGAAAAGGATTTACGCACTGGTACAATTTACACATTACGGATACGGCATTACATGGTGTTCGTTAAAACTTTTATCGCCGGGTACACATTTCAATGATGTAATGCTCCGAAGCGATAAAAGTCGGCCAATGATACATAGCTGCGCGATTATAAACTGATATATCGCAATAACCAAATGCCTTCTTCTTGGGTGAATAGGCACCAACAATTTTATTTTCCTTCTCTATATATTTTCAACTCTATAAGTTCCTCGTCAACCCGAATCTATATGTATAAATGTAAACGTGAAATTAATGTTGCGTACGGAAACGATTAAACAAGAAAAGAAGGCATTTGTTTATTGTAATGAATTAACAAGGTGGAAGGAAATCTAAAATTTAAATATTGTCAGCCATGCCTTTGCTTTAGGAAACCTTTCTGGCTCGCGTTTTACCACCATCGCTTTCCTCGAGTTCTCCTGTATATCTCCTTTACGTAACGACATTAAACCGGAATAAAAAAGAGGAAGGAGAGTAAAAAAAATATAGAAAGCAATGAGCGCAAAATAGGTGACGTTACCCCTCAATGGAAGCACCTAATCGTCCAACGAATTGTAGTAGGCACATCTGCTGCGGACTTTGCTTCTCATCCTCTTTCTCGAGAGCTACGCTGTACTCTCGCCCTCTTTACTCGCTACGAATATTCCGCCGTAATCGAAATGCATATATACATGAGCCCGCTTGGTGTTGATGCAGGGGTAATACGCGGGCAAAAGTTGCTGTGTGAATAATTATGCGTTAGTGTGTCCAGATGAAAAAAGCGGAATAGCGTGGGAGACAACGCAGCCGAGTGAGAAATGCACATAGATCGCAGAGAAATAGTAGACCGTCTGAATCATGCCTCTTGATACATATTTATAATCGCTTCGGTAATGCCCACTGACAATGTAATCGAATATATCGAATGCCATTCAATTTCTGGTATCTCCCGGAAGCTCATGAAAGCTCGGAAAATTGAATTAAATGTGAAAAGAACTCTATCATAAGATCAGTCTACTATTCGATTATTCGCGTGATCACGGTTTGAACATGTGACGATAATTAATGGGTATAGTTCCTCACCGTCATCGCTTGAATATCATCATAACCGCGTCTGTTCTTGAGAATGATGAACGAAAGAACGAGCAAGGGGGGATGA